>CM062816.1:650012434-650612434 GCA_031772625.1 Pinus tabuliformis | reverse complement strand
CGTAGCGTAGAGCGACGCATATTTTGAAGCCTCTAGCAAGTCTTGTTCAATATGAGGGAACTGACTGTCCTCAGGCAGTTCCCGTGTCACCAATAAAATAGACAAGAGCAACCACGCGTAGTGGAAGGTCTTGCCCTGCTCCTAAGCTTCCTTGCAGTTGGTTAGGAATTCTTTGCAGAGGAATTTCTCCCATTTGAATTGGACCCCCTCCGTGCATTGTTCTGCTAGCGCAATGACCAGCACTGGTACCTCATCTCCACAACATTTTCTCATCACCTTCCTGGCCAGCAGTTGGGTGGCTACGTGCACCCCTTTATCTTTAATGCTACTGATTGCGTAGCCTCTCTTATTCTTTTCCAATTTTTACTTCTTCTTCATGGCCTCTACGAGTGCCAAATCTCCACTTTTTCCAGCTGTCTCCGCGGGGTCCTTTCCTTTACAAGGAAGCCGGGATATCCTGTGGATAAGCTCCACCATGATGGGAATAGGCTCCTCCAACCATAAGTACCCATCATGCACTAGGAAAAGCAACTACCTAATGACAAAGATCATGATAGGTGCACGATGAAAGTGCAGAATCCATTGTAGGTGGAGTAGTTCGGCCTTCTCCACATCGCGCAGCCATTTCTGTGATTCTAGCACTGTAACTGACCCCTCCTTGCTCTGTTTCATGAGGTTCTTAGTCTCTAAATGTGGGAACTTCTTAGTGTTCATGAGGTCCTAGTCTGCAAATTTCATTGTGGGCACGCGGCCCACGGCCGAGCCCTCAAACAGAATTCCATCTTGGAGGAGTGGGGTTTGGAGTGCGCTCTTAGCAGCATCCAAATCCTTGGGTACCTTAGCTTTCCCTTTCCGCGGAGGAACATACTCGGGTAGTTTTTTTGCAGCGCACACCAACTGGATGTCTTCTTCCATTTCTTCATCCACCTCTATCTCATGTAAGAGAGCCTGGAGGTCCTCCTCATCATCATCTGTCTCAATGTTAATAGCATTGCCTTTTTCTTCCATGGAAAGTTTACAAAACCATGGATTTCGCAGGGACAGGAGGACTAGTCTAGTTGCCTGTTTATCCTTCTTGGGCCTCAGCGTCCGAGGTGATTTTATAATTCCTAGCACATCCCACACCTGCACCATAGGGCTCTGCATGGCTTCCTCAAAGGTCCTCGCTACAAAACCCACACCTCTCCTGGTAGTTGTCATCTTGTTTGAACTATCTGTGGTTGTTCGCAAACTTGGGGGCTCAAATACTGCTTGGTGCTCAACACTCTGTGCTCTTCGTAATAGCTCAAATTGCAAACGAACAAGTGTTGTCTTGTGGCTAGCCTTGGGAGCTTTATAGCATCTTTTGAATTTGAATTTGACCTTTCCCCCCACTTTTGAATCATTAGTGCATTCTTAGCGGCAGATCGTCCCAAATCTAGCTCTTACTTCATGTCTTAATTGCTCGCCACTCGCTCCCTTTTGCCTTAAATTGGACATCTCGTCATGAACAGTGATGCCAACGGTTACTTCCTAGTTTACCCACGCAGCAACACAACCCCCCGTGTGTGGGCGTGAACCTTGTACCATGCTGATTTTGCGCGCACCTCCTTCATCGCACAGTTCCCAAACAGACTCTTTTAGAGTCCCGCGCTCTCTTTCAACTATCTAGAGCACTGAGATTGTGCTCTCCACGGCTAGTCAAGAGGTCACACCATATGTGTGAGACTCCAATTCAACTTCCAGTATAGTCCGTGGACACTCCTCAATTGCCCTCGCGATAGCCGGCGCCGCGTGTTCTACCTTATGTGGTGTGCTCCCCTTGTTACTGCATTTGGTAAGGTGCGGTCTCAGCCATGGTAGAAAAGTCATAAATTCTTGGTGACAATCTTCTAATGCAATGGTATGAACATCTGTATCTTGCCTTGTCATCCTTGGTTTATCGACAAGACATGCTTGCGTGACCTCATTTTCCAGTCTTTTGATATCAACATCCTTCAACATGCTTTTCTTCCTCAATTGTACCTGATCTTTTTCGAGTCCATGAAGTCTAAGGTTCCCTCATTGAATGGCTTCTCAAATCCTTATATTATCATCCTCGCGTAGCTATGTGATTCCTTCATCCTCATCTTCGTGCGCTGTCATAACTGCAGGAGATATTATGTGTGGATTCCTTTTGGTATTCCCTTCAGAAATTTCAGTTTCTACTTTGTTTCACACCTTCGGAATCATCTTCGCGCTTAGGTTTTTGCACATGGTCCTATAGGCCCATCGAATAGCTAGCACGCGCAGGTCCCAATCAGTTGGTCTTCCCTGGTGAACCTTGTTCAGTATTCTGTGAACCCTATGGAATGCCTCATCATGGAGAATTAGTATCATGCGTCACCTTTCCTACTGTTGTGGTTTGTTCCGATTCTCTAGGCTGGGGGTGGTGTGCACTTGTGCGGACTATACAACATATGTCTGTACCCATCGGGAAAGGTGGGCATGCAATTTGTTCCACCTTAGCTGATTGGATTTCGTTCAAAGCTGGGGTTTTCCAAAATGTAGGTGCATCATCCTTCTGCATTCGCGCCAGTCTTCAAAAGTTCCTTAATGCGTACCCCACCATTATGCGGCTGTTGCGTGCAGTGCCCACATCAGCACATCGAACCACTGCTATTCTGGTACTACACTTTCAAATTTGCTCAAAAATTCATCCACCACTGACAATCCATCATATGTCGGCAGCTCCCTTACCTATGTTGTTACGCAATGCGATGACCTAATCATCATGTTGCAGTTCAGTGTTGTTACTTCATGCAACCGATTTTGCCATCACTCTATCTCTTCATCTAAATCTGAAGTGCAGAAGCTTTCGTGCTCCCACAAAATCCTTCCTTCTACAGTCGAATTCACCCAATCCTCTCCTTGTGCATTTATCTTGTAGATATAGTCGAGATCGTCATCACTATCATCGATACGCACCAGTTCGATGTATCACGCTCCTTCGGCTAGATCTAGCAGTACTACTATGCATAGTGACTTTTTTTCAAAGATCACTTTGCGCTTCTTCAGATTTATGACCCCGTTCATATCGGTATCCCAGTCTATTCCTAGTAGCGTAGGATAGGGATTTTTGTCATCGAAAATCTCTATCACTTCAAAATTTTCCTGCACGATCGCGTCTTCAATATCGACTATCACCCCTTGCAATCTTCCCATGGGCAAAATCTTCTGTTGGTTCGCCATTCGTAACTGAATAGGGGACCATTGTAACGCGGGTTTGCCCATGTGTTCCCATGTTTTCCTTGGTAGTACATTCATGTCTGAACCCAGATCCAGGATTACCTGATCCATTTCGTACTCACCTATTTGTGAAGTCAACCTCATCTCCCTTCCTGTGTGTAATGCATGCTTTCCAAGTTTTCGAACCACGCATGGTTCCTCCTGACCTTGCGCACCTAGTGATCAGTTCATGTATCCCTTTGACTGCCTTGTTGTCACGCGGTAGTTTCATGCATGTCTCTAGAAAGATAGTGAGAATTGAAGGATCCATCCCTAGTTCTAGTTGATCCTTACTACCTGAAGTGGAGGCCTCCGTGAAGCTCTTCTTAGCTTCCATGAATGTCTCCTTCACAAGTTCTAAGTCAAACTTGGGTTCCTTTGTAGTAGCCTTGCGAACCTAAGCATTGTCTTCTAGCTGCTTCCCTTTATCATCTCCCGGGGCCATACCACTCCTGAGCATCATGTTTACATTTGGGTCTTCTTCACGTGGTTCAGACCTCATCATTTGTAAATTCTGGGTCGAAGGGGGCTGGAGTACCCCCTTTTTGCACATCTTCACTATCAGCAAAGGGAAATCTTCTGCCTCATGATCAAATTGATTACAGTACCAACATGATATCCTAGTCGGGTTCGTACAATCGCGGGCATAATGCCTTGGCCCTCCGCAATTGTAACAAATTATTTGTCTGCGACCCCTTCCTGGTCCCATTCCACCTCAACCCCGACTACACCCTTGAAACCCAACACATGCCATCCCTGTGTTTGGGTCAAGGGCTCGTGTTTCGGTCTGCACCGTGTAGGCAGGAGTCTGATCCATCATTAATTCATAGCTTTGGCAGGTGCGTTTGTCATGGCCTACTAACCTACAGACCATACTAAACTACGGTCATGGCGGAGGTGGAGTGGGTGGAGATGGAGGTGAGGAGGGTGAAATGGGTGGCGTCGTGGGTGGGGGTGGTAAATGTGGAATTCTCTATCTTATCAAACTGACCGTGCTTCTCAGAGAGACTTTCGTGAGCTCCTCCTCACTGTCCCACGAGGGTGAAATTAAGGGACTGTTTTCCAACTCCTCACTACTTCTGCTTCCATAGATCTTTCCGCTTCGCGTAGTCCCAAGCATTAATTTCTTCGCATAACCCACTTTTCACACAATAGCATCTTAATCCAAGTGTTCAAAGATTTAATAGACTTACCTCGGAGTCCCTTGAGAAAACGTCGCTCTGCCTCACTGTAGCTAACGGTCCTATCTACCGCGAACTCAGTGATAAATCCTCTTATTATTCAGTCGAGCCAGTGGTCCACATCTCCCTCTTTCTTATCTTTTGAGGCTTTTAGTCTGTGCACTAGTTCCGGAGTCCACACTATTGGTTTGTCAAGCCTACACCTTCCCTGGCTGTCTGCTAACTTCGCGATCCACTCATACAACTCAGACGAAAAGGACACAAAGAAAATTTCATGGATTTTAGTGTACAAGTAGCGATCCAACCACTGTTCCTTAGATACTCACGGATTTATGTTTTCTTATGCCACGAACTCATGAATCTTCTTGTACAACCACTCTTCAATTTCTTTCTTTGTAGGATTTCAGTGGCACGACATCAGACATCTTTTATGCAGGTCCCGGTCCCGACAACGGAACCATTTGTTGGCTTGTATGGGCCTGACCCAGGTTCAAAGGTGATTTAGCCAAGAAAATCCCAGTACTACTGGCCCTTTCGGCAATAGTCTGTGGAGCGTGGACTGAGGTCTCACCCGAAGTAGTATGGGAGGTGCTAGAACCAAGTTTCTGCACCCTTGGTATGTCTGATGGGATTCTGGAGGTCCGCGGTCTGGCTTATCGCTACGTGCACTTGCGATCCCTTCATAACCTATGGTGCGGCTTTCACACGGCCCTACTCGGGGCGTGACCCGTATAATACTCAAGTCTCTTGCTACTTAACCGATTACTTAACTTGTGGGTGTAAGAGTTATGGTTATTACAGCATATTCAACAGTCATATCAGTGCATGTGATACATAACCCAATACAAACATAAAGAAGATAATGCACAGAAAATACACAGAAATAGGAATCAAATTCTCTTTTATTAATCTTCAATCTTGCTTACAACCTCGGCACCACCCTGCACACTTAGCTGTAGGGGTCCGCGCACTCAGCTATGGACTCTACTAGGCCTTTGTGCACTCAGCTGTAGAGCCTCTTCCTACTACTATGACCTAATACACTTAGAATCCTACTCTAAGCTCGACCCATTCCTTCGCTACTTTCTCTATCATCAACTATCTTTACAACTTACAACCTCCCTCTATTTATACAATCCCATTGTCTGCGGACCATGGGTAGGCCGACATGACTTTACATTACATTACATTACTTTAGGGAAAACAACCCTATGACTTTAACCTCTACTTTGTGCTCCGCACCCGCAATTCGTAGAGTCTTACAAAACCTTTGACCAAAACTTGGGCTTTGAGCCCAAAAACCTGCTGTGGGGGGATTCCATGCCCAACACAAATAGACCACTAACCCCTGCAGTTCATACAAACACAAGGAAATTTGCAGAACAATCGCCATTAGAAATGGTTCACATACTTGCAACAGTTCCATTTTAACATTAAGTACAAGAAAGGAAGCACCAATAATGTTGCAAGGTTCCTCATCCAACCACCAGTCATGGTGTTGATCATTGTGCTTCACTCCTGTGGGCATGAGACTTCAAGGTGGTCGCATCTTTACAAGAGTGGTCCAGAATTTGGCAACACATACCAGACACTCCTGGAAGGTCAGCAAGTTCCAAATTTTCACCTCCAGGATGCACTGTTATGCCATATAGGACACATCAATGTTCCTTCGAGCGAGCATGCCAAGATGATTTGGGAGGCACACTGCAGTCAGATCATTGGACATTTCGGAGAAAAGAAACCATGGACGTACTGCAGAAGTATATTTGTTGGCCAAAACTTCAACAAGATGTTGGGAAGTACATTCGATCCTACACTGCCTACGCCATTGCCAAACCAACCATCAAGAAGTAAGGCCTATATAATCCTCTTCCTACACCTAGTCGACCTTGGGAATCCATCTCCATGGATTACATGTGGGGTCTTCCATCTACTAAGCACAGTAAGTGTTGTGTTTTCATGGTCGTTGACACATTCTCTAAGATTGTCATTATGGCAGCCTCCAAGAAGAGTATCACAATAGAGGCCACTGCTAAGATCTTCTTTGAGTGAGTATGGGTAAGTTTTGGGATACCACAATCAATTTTCTTAGATCGGGACATCAGATTCCTAAGTGCATTTTAGTCAAGTCTCTGGTCGATGCTGGATACCAAAATTACTAAGTCCATGACTTTCCACCCCCAAACTGATGGCCAAACGGAGGTCATCAACAGGATGATTGTAGACATTTTGCACATGCACAACTCAATGTATCCACGTACATGGGATGAAATCCTCCCCTATGTCTAGCATATCGACAATAGACCTATCCATAGTTCAATAGGCCACAACCCCCTTTAGGTAGGGTTGGGATTTAAGCCATTATGTCCCATTGATGTGGCCATACCATTTGAAAACACTCAGGAAGATTCATATCACATTCAATCTAAAGTTGATAGGGCTAACAACTTCATTGAGAACATTCAACACGTACGCCAACAAGTCGATGATATATTGGACAGATCCAATGCTAAGTACAAGCAGGGCCATGATCAACATCGGGTGTTTCACAAGTTCCAGGTGGGCAACAAAGTTTGGCTACATTTGCAAAAGGAGTGGCTCACTGGACCCCACCACAGGCTCTTCCCTCTCTGATATGGGCCATAAACCATCACCAAGGTTGTAGGGGACAATTCCTTTGAGCTCAGCATTCCACCTTTACTTGGTTTGCACCCAGTGTTCAATGTAAACCACCTTCGGCCATACTTTCCATGACTATTGGACACATCTGACATTATAAAACAACTCACACCGACAAAGCTAAACCAAGACTACATGGAACATGCCACAACTGATCAAATCACCGACATGCATGTCAAGAACACTCGACAGCAGAATATCCAACTATATCGGGTTGTGAAAGCTGGCCAACTCCTGCACCAAGGCAGGTGTCTCACTAGGGACCAAGTTCAACAAAAGTTTCCCCATCTCATGGAGGAACTCAACGCAATGGGGACCATTGCTTCCTAAGGGGAGAGGAATGATCTGCGTGGATATTGGTGGCCACCCACCTATTCCACTTGGACCCCCACCATTGTTTCTTTTTACTTTCCCTAGTTGTAGCATAAGTTACTATTTTTGGTAATTTTTAGGTCCTAAACTTTTGAATCCATTTTTAGGGACAAAAAACGTTTTTTTGGGAAAATGGAGAGACTGGAAAAGTCCCAAATTGGTATATCTATTAGTTTTTCTCCTCCTCTTTGAGTTCTTCGGAACGAGGTGTTATAATAGCCAAACAAAGGTCGTTTGCCAAAGTTACGACCCCGGGAAGTTGATGTACCAATTTACCCAAACGGGGCCCACCATTTTGACGCTTCATCTCCTACGGTTAGGTTTTTGGATGTTTATGGTTTTCTATTGTTTCTGAATAATAAATAGGCCTTTGAGCCTCATTATAACACAATTTATAGGCATGTAGCCACCACATCTCTTCTTAGAGATAAGCTACCATTGCCTAAGCTAGTTTTATTTCCATTTTGTTTGTAAGCATATTTCAGCATTTGATATTAATGAAATGAAGTGTTATTTTTTATGCATATCTATATTTATGGTTATATCAGTAATTTGTTGCATTCCTGTTTAAGTGAAGATCAGTACTGTTAGGTGTTGCTGGGTTTGTTTTGGGTTATGGACCCTCTAAATCCATCAACAACATTGGATGCGCTTAGTGTCTCTTTATAAGTCTGTAGGCATGCAACATCTGGAAGTACATAATAGATATATCCAAACAAGGTGTATATAAGCTCTAATTGTTGAGCTTTGTTGATGGCTTCTTCCTCATTATGTGGGGATGAATTTGGCACGTATTTTGAAATTTCCGATGTGAGGGATCTCAAAAATAAGCCAAGGAGGAATTTGTCTTGAAACTATTCTTTACACAAGCTACCACATTTACACCATTCATGGATATGATATGATATGTGTGTAGAAAGAATTTTTTTGAAGTGGGTGAGGAATTTCAGGCCTGAGTCATGTGTTATAGACATTTTTGGGCACTACAACCCCAAGCATGAAATGTCCATAAACCAAGGGCTCATAAGTCCCTAAAAGTGTTGTTCTTACCCCTAAAGGAACATGGTCAACTGATTACAGCTTTTCCCAGAAGTTCTCCATGAAAAACTGCTCAAAACTGGTCAAAACAGGATCATTTCAGCTACTCCATAGGCAAAGTGCATTACATCTCACCTAAACACACTGTGTGGGTGTGTTGCATTTCAAAAAGCCCTTCTATGGGGTGCGATGGGTGAGAAGTGACAAATGGCAGTGTCATTCCGCGAGGTGGAGAGGCATGGAAACTTCCAGAAATTTCTCCTGTGACACTTGCCTCTCTAAATTCGACCAAGGATGAGTAAGAGATCATCAATCTCCAAGTGGAAGCAAGAACTATCAGAGGAAAGACACTAATCAAATCACAAGCTGACTCATCTCCCTTACAGATATCTATATATGGATCCCTCATCCCAGAGATCCAGAGGCTGGAATTTTGCATATTGTAAGGAATTGTTGTTGGTTTCTTGAGACAACATCAGATTGTTGGGTGATCTAAGCTTTGTATGAGGTGAAGAGGGGCTTCCTTGCTGAGAGGATGATGCTGGGTCAGAACAACTAGTTGTAACTCCCCTTGGCTCTTTCTTGTTTATCAATAAAAACTATTCAAGTTTTCCTCCATACTCTTGTGTCATTCATGTTTGCTGCATTTGTATGGTCAATTTACATCTGATCCTAGATTGTTTATGATTATAGATCCATCTTCTTGTATAGTGCTATGCTACTGTGATCTTACAGGTACTTTGTGAAGCTGGGCGTGCAAGGGAACAAGTAGCGAAAGACTATCAAGAGAGAGAAGAATCGAACTAGGAGATTAGCGCAAGACAGAGGTTGGTCTTCTTTGTTCTTCTCTCATCTATACTTCATAAAGGAAAAATGAAAGTAGCTTTACTTTGTTTGTTTCTAAGGTAGCTATCACACCTTAGTGGGATAAGCAGTTCTGTGTAGACACTTTTCCCTGTAACAAAATGGCGACTCCACTGGGGACGAATTAGTTTGTTTGTTTATCTTCTTTGTTGTCTATTTTATAAACTTACAAACGGAGCCTGAAGTTGAGCCAGGTAGCTTTCGAACTGCATTTGCTATGCAAATGCAAAGTAGATAAATGCCGCTTCAGTCAATCTCCGGGATTTGTTTATAAATTAAACAAATGATTTACAAACTCTTTGATTTCCCTTTGTGATAGCTCTTAGATCCTCCTTAGATCTACCCCTGATTGTTTCATTACTCATTACCATTTGCTCGGCCAAAACCCATGAACTGAACTGCAAACTGTGATCCGGAACCCAAGCAAAGTCTTGTCTCTGGCCCAGCGCAGGTACTGTTCTGTGAATCTGAAATTTAGCGCACTTCCCGAGTGTAGTAGGTGCGCTGCATTTCAAATTCCCTGTGTTACAGGTGCGCTGATTAGACTAGGCATTGTTCAGTTTTGGTTTCTGCAGTTCATTCTTTCCAGTTTTATTCATGAATTTTGCTGCCTGTGATCAGTATATCTTTGTTTGAGACCCCTTTTCTTTGCTGTTATTCTGCCTCCTTTGTACAAAAGAACTGTAAATTTTTTTGTGTGTTTGTTGGGTCATTTTCAGTTCTCCTTTGCAAAAGTAACGTAATCGTACTGTCATCCTTTGATTTGAAAGCGTCACAAGTGTCGTTTTTAGGCATAGGCAAGAGTTTGATTGCTGTAGATAGTCGATTATCCCGTTACTATTGTATTTGGTCTGAATTTGTAATTTTCTAGTGTCGAAAATGAGTATTCATTTCCAAATCGTAAGGTGTTGTGATTGCCTCCATTTTTTATTTCAAAAAGAAACTTGTTGATAACTGTCGCTTGAAAAGTAATTCAGATTTGTGCATCAACTTTCTTTTTATCATTTACATACTAAGAAAGTTGAAAACAAATAAATGCATGTGCATTTGCATTTATATTGTTTGATTGGTTTGATTTAGGAAAGTGCATTTAGAGTGTGCTCTTTTCTCTTTATGAAAGAATACTATCTCTCTTTCCTTAGTAGCTAGGATTTTCATTGCACAAAGAAGATAAAAGACTGTTTATCATCTTAGGTTGCATTTTAGGAATTACCCGTCTACATCTCGTGGTGAACCTGAAAGGCAAACTTCATAAACAAGATCAACTATAAAATAAATTCAATGAATCTAACAACGCTTTGGAACCTAACACACAACATTTAGAAGTCTAGGCTAGAGACGTATTCCGGCGTCGTAAAGCCTAGTAGCTATTGTTCTCACTGATGGTTGGGTGATTCCTCCACTTTGAGACGATAAGTGCCAGTACGGACTTGTGCTCCCATGTACCATCGAGTATATTTTGGGAGACCCAATAGGCTTAATCCTTTATCCATAGGAAGCCGTGTCTGCCGCCCTATCGATCGCAATGCACTGAACACAACATTCTGGAAGATTGATTTCCGTATCGTAAAAAGTATTCTGTAGTTTTGCGATTGGTTTGGTAATCCCTCTACCTAGATTTCCAGAGTAGTCCCTTTCATTCCTTTTCAGACTCCTTAGCGGAAAAGGTCCATCTGAGCACTTGTCACTTCAGGCTCATTAAAAATCGAAGGCGACTAGAGTCATCTTTTGTTTTTTCTCGACTCTTAAAAATTGAAAAAACAAGTTATGTCAAAGCGTCTAAAATTCATCTAATTCGGAAATATACTTCCCCTTTATTTTTAGTTGATCGAGTAATCCGAAAGCGCGGAAGAAATTCAATTGAAACCCCGTCGTTCGCAGAGGCTTACGAGAACCGTCTTTGTCTCCGAAATCGAAGCTAGTACAGACAAAGCGAACTCGTTTAATCGGTTCCAAATATCCTGTTAAAGTTAGAACAAGTGTTCCAACAACATCGGAGACTCCGGTTACTCCAAACATTTCTGGTATCCCTTCCTTTACAAAAGAAGTTCAGCAGCCACAGAAGGACAGTGGTATTGATCCTAGTATGAGGGTAAGCACTTGTATCACTGAACTAGTTCCATCTACAACTGGTTCGGAGAGTGTTGCTCCTCAAACATCTATCGCTGCCAATTCCATACCTTCTTCGGCACCAGAAATATTCTACGGACCTGACGGTCTACCCCTTCCACCTGGTCTGATTGCTATAGAAGAGATTGTGGAAGATCCTCCATCTAGTACTCCATCGCAATTTGGAGTCAGGATCACTCTGTATCCTTCTTCGTTAGAAGTTAGTCTACCACCAGCAGAAGCTCCTGTAGAATCGCTAGGTAATCTTTTAGATAGACTAGAAATGTCTGAACAACCGTCAACATCTAGGACTGTGTCGTCTGACACAGCGATGGCAGAACTCCCTGCTATCACTCCAACAATGTTCGCCGGTATACCATCTGTCCCGGCTAGCTCTCAATCGCTAGAAGGAACCCACTCAGGGGCCATTTCGACGGTATGGTCTGTTCCTGTTTGTTCATCCGGAATAATATCCGGAAACTCTTATGTTGAGTCTCAACAAATTGATCCATTTGGAGGTCAATTTGGGCAGTCCGGCCCTCAAGGGAAAACCATTCCCTTAAGTACCGGATTACCATCGTATGGGGGGCAGTATGCCCTTTCATTATCCCCTCCAGGAGGATAGACTTACGGGAGTTCACAACAAAATTCAAGTTATGCTAGAATTACTTCAAGCAGTTTCGTACCGATGCTACCTCAACAACCAAGAGTTGTATATTCAATGCAACAATGCTTACCTATGTCAAGTATACCAACTACGCCAGGTATTGTGACGGTGTCGCAAGTTCAAGCGCTGCCTGTTGTATGCCAACCTCAGGTTTCTCAGGTTGTAATGCAATAGCCCCTTGACCCTTCGACTCAACCACAATCGTCGACTGGTGGAATGACATAGGTTCAAACGGGTACAATCACCCCTCATCTTGGTCAAACAGTTAGTATCGAGCAACAACACATGGCTTCATAACCATGGCTAGTGCAATACCAACAACCGCAGTTCCAACAAGTATACCAAGGTTCTGAGCAACAAATCTTTGCGAATAATGGGCAACTGTATATTCAAAATGGTCAAAATCAACCATTTTACAATGGTCATGCCCACCAACCTTACCAAAGTTACCAACATCAAATGCATTATGCTGGTATGCAAAGACCAACTGCTCAGGAAATCCCATCTTATCCTGGGTATGCTTCACCTAACCTGAATCAACAATTACCCTTCGTGGCAACTTTAGAGTTACCTGATTTAAATCGGTTAACAAACGATCCAATCGCTTACGCCCCTTGGTGGCCAGCGATTCCACATAAACTTCCATCAGATATTCCTAAATTTAATGGAAATCTGGGTGAAGATCCGTCGAATCATGTGATGACCTTTCATTTGTGGTGTTCATCAAACACCCTAAATGATGATTTGATTAGGCTTCATGTTTTTCAGAGGATGTTAACTGGTCCGACAGCAAAATGGTATATCGAATTGCCTAGAGCTTCATTCGACAACTTCAGTACCCTAGCCACAACCTTTTTAACCCATTTTCAGTTACCGATAAGGTACGAAATGGGAATGAAACTTCTTACCAACTTCAAACAAACGACGACCACTCACATATCTGATCATATACATGAGTGGCAATGTCGTCGTAGAATGGTGAAAACGTATGTTCCCGATCAGGTCTTAGCTGAATGGTTTATCAAGTCATTACTGCCTTCCATCATGGAAGATGTGGCAAAAGGGGGAGTCGTCATCGAAGAGAAGGTTATTGCTCGTGCACAATACTTGGACTTGATTTACACTCAGTCCGGCACGCTCTACGATAAAATACCTGACGCTCCTAGACCAGAATTCTCAGTTCCTCCCCCTCCTAAATCAAACAATGACTCTCATGCTGGTGATGGCGTGATTGGCGCAACAGACACGAAATCGACAAAGGCTACATCTAAAAAGACCCGTAAGATTTCCAGTCAAAATGCAAATGAGGAGCTTCTTGCCTCGGAGTAAATGTCGTATTGACAGATAAAGGAAAAGAAACCAAGCAACCAGGGGGAAAGAAGAAAGGCAAAGGGAAGAAGAAGAAACAGGAAGAATCATCACTTGAGAAATCTTCTGCAAACCCTCCTGGAAATAGGAAACCAAAAAATCCATGCCTTATATGTGATGAGGATCATTGGACGACAGATTGTCCACACAGAGCTGAGCTTAAAAAATTCTTCAAGAATTCAAAAACCTCGGCAGTATTAACTAATCCGTTTCCAAATCCAGGGACAAATCTGGTTGATAGTGGAAATGCTTCCCTGTCTCAAGTGCTAATGTTGTCAGTTTCCAAACAGCAAAATGATGCTTTGATATCGACAAGAAACAAAGATTATGGGAATCCATAGCTGTCGAACAACAAGGATAAAGATCAACCTAGTAGTCCAACAACAACTTCGATAGAATTTGCGCCACCCATCATTCCTGAGTTGACAATAAAACCGCCAAAGGGAGTAGTACACAAGTCGACGTTTAATCCCCGCGCTAGAGCGGCACAACATTATAATATAGTGGAAGATTTGGCCCAATCGCCATCCGCTATGTCGACTCTTGAGGTACTACAAAATTTCCCATCCCAAAAGCAAGCTTTATTATCAGCCATTGGTGGGATAGACCCAAAGGATTCCAATCTTGTATCCTTCGATCATAAAGGATACGATCCTCAGTTACCAGCTCAACTAGCTTTCCTCGTTCAAGTGAAAGCCCTCAACAAAACTGTTCATTGAACAATTATTGATGAGGGGGCATCTACATGTATTATGTCGATGAGTTGCTGGGAAACTTTAGGATCTCCAACCTTGTCGCGATCTTCAACGACATTAAAAGGATTTGACGGACGAACATATACCCCATATGGTATTCTAAGTAACTTGAAGGTTGAACTAGGAGGGAAAACAGTAGAAATAGATTTTGAGGTAATCGACGGAAATCTCGATTACAACATCCTACTGGGAAGACCATGGATATATGTTGTGGCTGCTGTTGTGTCGACCTATTTTAGGAAGATTGCATTTCCCTTTCAAGGAGGGATTACAATCATCGATCAACAAACTTCCTGCCCAATGGTTCTCAAGTTACGAGACGCATTCCAATGATCCATGGAAGCCCCCATTCGCTTCAAAATATCGGAGTAGGCCTACTAAAAGATCTTATATTAATGGGAACTTTCGCCCTTCCGCCTCCAATCAATTTGGCGGAAGTAGCATCGATAGGAACCTGCAATATGATATCTTCTAAAAAGATCTCAGAAAATGATATCGACATGGATCATACGCGGGTTTTGCCTCCAAGCCCAACAGAAATATTGTAGCAATCAATGTTCCTAGAATGGGAGGCAAACCCAAATCAACGCTCATCAAGCGGTTGGATAGATAGGTCTGGAGAATATGGTACCCCTTCAGATCCTTGGTCGCGAGTGCATGTCACTGACGAAGGAATTGTTTAATCAATGGTAGTTGAAGGGGCACCATGGGATGATTACCACCATAGTTCCCTTCTTCCGGATTGTGAAGAAAATACTCCTCATGACCTTTATCATCCTTGAGTTTTTGATTTCCTATCAAACACTGTAAACACGGTGGATTCCGAGCGAAACTTGTCCAACATTGAAAAGACTATCACCATAAATATCTCGACCAAAACAGATATTGTAGAGAATATTTATGTTGGAAAATGTTGTTCTCCTTCAGAACTGGAAATATATAACTCTCTTTTTTGCAAATTCAAAGATGTCTTTGCTTGGTCATATAGTGAAATGCCAGGCATTGACTCGAGTATCGTTGAACATGAAATCAAGATGTATCCAGATGTCAAACCAATACGACAACGGCTATGGCAGGTGCACCCCAAGAAAGTCGCTACCATTAAGGCAGAAATTGAGAAACTTCTCCATGATGGTTTCATTTACCCAGTTCCTCTAACCGATTGGGTATCGAATATTGTCCCTGTTATGAAGAAACAAGGAACAATTAAAGTGTGCGTCGATTATAGGGATGTAAATCAAGCTTGTCCAAAAGACAACTACCCTACACCCTTCATCGACCAGATAATTGATGAATGCGCCGGATGTGAAATCTTTTCATTCATGGATGGTTTCTCCGGGTATAATCAAATAAATATCTACCCAGAGGACTAGTCAAAGACTCCATTTATCTGTCCGTGGGGCGCGTTCGCATATCGAAAATTACCCTTTGGTTTAAAGAACGCAGGGGCGACTTTTCAGAGGGCAATGAATTATACCTTCCATAACATCAAAAACATCGTTCAACCATACTTCGACGACCTTCCGGCTCATTCACGAAAGCAGACTGATCATCCGCAGCATTTAAGAGCGATATTTCTACATTTTCGACACTACAAAATACGACTCAATCCACACAAATGTGTATTTTGTGTCAGTTCTAGTCGTTTACTTGGCTTTGTAGTCCCGAAAGACGGGATTCGTCTCAACCCATGTAAGGTTTAGGCAATCATAAATTTGCCTCCACCTTCAAATTTGCTTCAGATTCAGAAACTCCAAGGGAAAGCAAACTTTCTGAGGAGATTCATTCCAAATTATGTCAAACTTGCTAAAGGTTATACACGTCTTTTGAAAAAGGAAGTACCCTTTGTCTGGGATCAGGTTGCGCAAGCTTCCTTTGATGCTTTAAAAGAATCCCTAATGAAAGCATCATTAATGTACGCTCCTGATTATCAAAAAGACTTTAACCTGTATCTGGCTACAGCGGATACAACCATCGCAATGGTTTTAGTTCAAGAGGACAACAGAATTGAACATCCTATATATTATTTAAGTAAGAACTTAAATGATACAGAAAGAAGATATTCTTATGTTGAAAAGCTAGCGCTCGCAGCTGTTCAAGCGATACAGAGATTTCGACACTATGTCCTCTTTCGAAAAACTACCATTCTATCATATTGCAACCCCATGACTTATATATTATCACGACAGTTGCTGGGGGGAAAATGTTCAAAACGGATAGCAATTCTACAAGAGTTTGATCTGGAATTTGTAAAATCCAAGTCAAAGAAAGCTCTGGTTTTCGCGGAATTATTATGCGATCTCCCATCATCGTCCAACGATGAAACAACCGAAGAGACAATCGTGGACAAAAATTTGTTTCTGATATCTTCAAGCAATCTATGGTATGGGGATATAATCATTTATCTCCAAACCCAAAAATATAGGCCAAATACCTCTCGCTCCGAACAAAAACGTATTCGATACCAAGCAAAAGACTACATGATCGTCGGTGATACACTATACCGTCGTGGTATCGATAGGGTTCTGAGAAGGTGCCTCACCCATGAGGAGGCCAAAAAAGTCCTGAATGATTGCCATTCAGGCACGTGTGGGGGGCATCAATCCGGTTATGCTACAACGCAAAATTTTTTATGAGCAGGATACTTCTGGCCAACAATGTTCAAAGATTTCATAACCGCAGTCAGAAATTTCCATGCTTGTCAAATTTTCGATAGCAAAACCAGAAGACCACCCACACCTCTACAGCCAATAGTTGCTGTCGGGCCATTCGCCAAATGGGGCATCGATTTCATGACATGTAACCCCACCTTGACTGGGGGGCATGGGTATATCATAGTCGCAGTCAACTATTTTACCAAATGGGCCGAGGCGATGCCTACATTAGATAATACTAGTGAAACAGCTGCCCTCTTCTTTTTCAATCATGTAGTCACCAGATTCGGTGTCCCACAAGTTATAGTCACAGATCATGGATCACATTTTCACAATCACATGATGGTTGAATTAGCTGCCAAACTAGGGTTGTCTCACGACAGCTCTACTCTATATTACCCGCAAGCCAACGGACAAGTTGAAGCAATCAACAAGGTCCTGAAGCGCATGCTGCAAAGGATGATTGGAGTTCACAAAAGAAGTTGGCACCTAATCCTGTACTCAGCCTTGTGGGTTTACCGAACATCGGTAAGGAATGCGATTGGGTTTACACCTTTCCAACTGGTATATGGACTGGAAGCAGTCTTACCAATCCAGTGTGAAATCTCGTCCCTCAAACTCGCAATTGACCTTCTCCCCAGAACTTCAGAAGAGGAGGCTCATTTCTTGGAACTAATCCAAATGGATGAAACCCGTCATGATGCCGCTTTGGCTAACGAAGCCCATAAGAAATGAGTCAAGGCGCAGTTTGAAAAGAATGTCAAACCCCATGTCTTCTCAGAAGGTGACTTGGTCTTGCTTTATGACCAAGAATCCGATAAATTGGGGGCAGATAAGTTTAAGTCTTTATGGATGGGTCCCTATATTGTTAAGTGAGTGTTAGCAAAAGGAGCCTACAAGTTAATGGACTATGACGGGATTCCACTAGCACAACCTCGTAATGGGTTGTACCTCAAGCGTTACTATGTGTGATTCAGTATAGTAACCTGTATGCTTTTGTTATGTTTTTGTTTTCGCTAAAGTGTTTTTTTTGGTCAAGTAATCCACTTTTTACATTTATTACAGATGTCAAACCTATTGGAGTCATGTGTTGGATATGCCAACGGAGCGAGTCGTAGTTCGCGAAACCTATCTTCTGCAGCCTGGGCCATTTTTTATCCAAGCGGCGAGTTAGTAAGTTTCAGAGGGGTATGTATTGGTCGATCAACGACTAACATTGTTGAATATAGCACGTTGATAGAACTTCTCTCTGATGCCATCACACATGGTATACGCTAACTGATTGTCAAGCTAGACTCACAACTCGTCATACTACAACTCACTGGTATCTACTCTGTCCGAAATCCAGCTATTTATCGCATGTTCCTAAGGGTTAAGATTTTGGAAAGGCAATTTATTTTATTCAATATCAGCATATTTCCAGAACCTTAAACACATTAACTGACTCATTGGCAAATTATGTGTTAGATAGACATTTTCAACATTTATAAAAAGAAGCATACCATCAATATTTGCATTTGGATCATGTAACTTAGCCAAAATAAAGCTTCGAAAATAAAAAATATATATATAACTGTTCATGGTTTACACATAATGTTCTGTAACCGAGACAAAATTGGTCAAATGACCCAAAACTCAAAACGCTAGGGGGCACCCTAGTCTAATGATGCCCGTGATAGCAAGTCACAGCCTGTGCAATCATGCGTAAGAGCCGAGTCCATCTTCTTGGCACACCCGTAGTATGCCGCTGCAACCTCAAGGGCAGCTCGTTAGTCCTCACATCTGGAATACCGAGAGTGAGGCCCTCAACCTGTTCCTGTAATGCTGTGAGAGTCTCGGCCACATCAAGGTCGTGAAGGATAGCCCTTCCAACAGCCACTCCTGTTGGGGCGGCAGCTGGCACTCTCAGGCGTACTAATGGCCAAACGGGACCAACATCTGCATGAACACATGAGTTTGGTTAAGTCTTGATAGAATAAAGCACAAGGAAATTATGGAAGAGAAACGATAAACAAGGATATGGTCAAAGAATTTACCAATGGCGCCCCACTGTTTGCCAGCTGGCAGTACTAAATCTGGATCACCACGGAAATCCATACCGGCATATGGATACTCGGAATAAACCATCTCCTGATGATCAAACCACCTGAAGAAGGTATCAGAAAAAGAAATCTGAGACTGACCAGCATGCCTAGACATGTGGTCGACCCATCTCTGCATACGTGGTTCAGTCGGTGAAGGTAAATCAAGTGCAATATACTGCGGTTACATCAGTGGTATCTTTTCCAAGGCAAAGGCGGTCAAAATAGAACCATACCCAAAGTTCTTCAACCTCCCACTCTTCACCTTGGTCAACTGTTCTTTCATCATAAGAAGTACTGCGTCGCACCAGTTGAACACCTTCGATTGGAGACATTCCAAGGCATACTGCATATAAGATTGGTTGGCTACATGAAGAGCCACACCACTAGCCATCCTACCAAAAGTAAATAGAATAGTCCTGAGGGACCTGTCAGTGACATCACGGATAATTATCTTGTCGTCTTTACTCGGCTAAGATCCCTCTCTACAATATCGGCAAACATAATCTCTCACAGATTCATCTCCTCGGGCCGAACCTGATAAAGAGATGGGGGCACCCCGCCTCGACAAGCCAGTCAAGAAATAGATGTCCACTACAGTAAAGGGGATGGATTTGCCCCTAATCTAGAACACGTGATTGGTAGGGTCCCAAGCATCGAGCAAATACTGAAGCAAGTTGATCTGTTGTCTCATGCTTGAAATGCGGAAAAACTTCAGCAAGCCACAGTTCCGCAGTGCGTTTACTGTAACCGGGTCATGTAAAGCAAGCATGTCCTCTTCTTCATGCTCACGTTCTTGCCATGTAATGGTCATCTTGCTACAAATATCTCTAAAAGCAAACAAGAGAAGAGTTAGATCCTAATTTTGGTAAGAAACAGGCAAAATTTCCATAAAAAATTATGCATAAAATTCCTTCTTTGCGCCCATCGCACCTATAGTAGTGCTCTGGGTGCGTTGCATGTCAGATGGCCAGTATACAGGCCAACATCCAACGCACCTTTCGATACACAAAGGGTGCACTGAAGACAGGATGAGTTTTTCAAACCCCAGAGGCTCAGAAAAACCAGGAATCAAGCTCAGAATGCAAAATGGAAAGCATGAAATGAAAGAGCTCAAGTTTAGCTCCGACCTAGTCCATACAGCGCCGAGAATCGTCCACAGAATCTCCCAAAATCAGCTTATGAAAATCAAGGGGGAAAAGCACCTCCAAAGCTCCAACAAACCAAAGTTCAAATGAAATGGTAAAATGAGAGGTAAAAGCACTTTTACATTACTTTTTACGTAGTTCGAAGTAAAATATTAGTGTTCTAACTCATTTTTCAAACATATATTGTTCATTTCTGACTAGTTTGATGAAGCAATTGAAAATACAGTATAATCTTTGAAAGAACGAAGCTATTTATGGTAAAGTCAAGAAGTGACCGTTGTATCAAGTAGTTTTAGCGCATATTTCAAGCTCGCTAAAAAATAAACATAAGCCATGAGCAAATGTTTCTCCCCGCGTTTAAGCTCATTAAAAAATGAACTATTTCCCGGTAAATAGCGATCGTGAATGTAGTACTTCAGCCTTTAAAATCCTTGGTCGTGTTCTCATCATCACCTCCACTCTGTATTGGCTGATCATTCACCTCCATTTGATTGTTTACCCCTTTTTGAGGAACAACTGTGAAGAGTGATCTCACTAGCCATCCTTATAACACTGTCGTGATTGGAACATTCCAAATCTTACCTGGAATCAACTGCTACCCAATTTTATCACTCGTTCCTCAAGAGACGAGTCTCCTTTAAGCTCTTTTCAACTAACTCGTAAAATATGAAAAGATTGTCGAGCCATTGGCCTCTCCAGCTCGTTAAAGGGACCGGAAGTGCTATCCCTCCTATAAATTTTAATCTTTTTGGACCTGAGGGATTATTACACAAAAAGATCGAGCGCTTGTTTTGTTTGGGTCGTTAAAAGTATTGAAAATTCATCCCTTCTGTATTGTTTTATACTTTTTCGAACTTAAGGGATTAGATGACGAAAAAGGAATTTTGGAATTTCCTTTACGTTCCTTTTCAGACTCTCTAAAATTGAAAAGGATCGAGTTATCTTTGTTGTTAAACTCGTTAAAACTTAATAGCAACAAACTTGTCCATAGCAGACAAGAACGAGTTTCACTATCACTAGGCTCGTTAAAACATAGCGATGGGTTTGCCCGAAGGGAAAATTATAGAACAAGCATATGTTATCCTCCTCAATCTTGACAAAAATAAAGAGGTACTAGTTAGCAATGAATGGGGAAAATTGGGAAGAAAACTTGAAGAAATTTTGTTGGTAGCAAGTCGCTCTTGAACATGACACTTTCACTCCACATCCAGGTCGGGTTGGGTTGTTTCATTCACCGGTCACATCGCCATGGTCCCATCACACCATCCACATTTGGGGTAATGCTACCAATCCATCATGTCAGTGTCGCCAATATGTTCAAGAGAAGTCATTCAGAAAATTCACCTGTGTCTCACCCGCTACAATACATTCATACTCCATTCTTTCATGACCACCACCCTGAACCATATGTCATCAGATCGTTTTCACCTCCATTAAAATCATTTGCTCTGTTCTGTGTCATTGATGTGGGATTCATTAAGGCCCTCCTATGACAGATCACTTCTTGTTGACATCAACTCATTATCCAAGAAGTCGATATAGGAACAACCCATTCAGTACTTTGAAGCTTGCATGCCTCAATGGCAAGTTTCTCACTTCCGCGACAGGTTTACATCAATGGCCTTCGACCGAAAGATTTTGCATGGTGTTTGACGCCAAGTCCTTTATTCACACCACGTGAATTGTACTACAGCACCTTGAGGGTCATTATCATTATCGGTGATTCCTCTCGTGCCTGTTAACAGCTTACATCATTGGCTGGTAATCAGGCGATGTCTTTCCATGTTCGACTCCAGAACATCTCTCACATGGATAGACTTGTACTTCGAGTGAAGATCGGACGAGATTGAAGACCCCGGATCTATTTTCATCCATCCGGGCTGCGATATATATTCAGGGAAATAAAGACATCAAATTTACACAGATAATCATCCAATCAAAGGGATGATGACTCTACCAGAATCATCAGTCTACACTCAGACGATTGTCTGTCCTATGTACATGAAAATGAATTTATAAAGCTGAGCATGGGAATTCCTGCCTCAGCTAGATCATGAAAATATTATGAAGATAATGTATTGTATTGTATCTTATTACAGGTCTCCTCCCAGCTTGAAAGAACTTCGGATCCTCATAATAAAGCATTTCACCTGACATCAAAAGATTGACGAACTCATGCTTTAGGGGGAAACTGTTATAGACATTTTTGGGCACCACAACCCCAAGCATGAAATGTCCATAAACCAAGGGCTCCTAAGTCCCTAAAAGTGTTTTTCTTACCCCTAAAGGAACAAGGTCAACTGATTACAGCTTCTCCCAGAAGTTCTCCATGAAAAACTGCTTGGAACTGGTCAAAACAGGATCATTTCAGCTGCTCCATAGGCAAAGTGCGTTGCATCTCACCTAAACACACTATGTGGGTGCGTTGCATTTCAAAAAGCCCTTCTATGGGGTACGATGGGTGAGAAGTGACAAATGGCAGTGTCATTCCGCGAGGTGGAGAGGCATGGAAACTTCCAGAAACTTCTCCTGTGACACTTGCCTCTCTAAATTCGACCAAGGATGAGTAAGAGATCATCAATCTCCAAGTGGAAGGAAGAACTATCAGAGGAAATACACTATTCAAATCACAAGCTGACTCATTTCCCTTACAGATATATATATATGGATCCCTCATTCCAGAGATCCAGAGGCTGGAATTTTGCATATTGTAAGGAATTGTTGTTGGTTTCTTGAGACAACATCAGATTGTTGGGTGATCTAAGCTTTGTATGAGGTGAAGAGGGCCTTCCTGGCTGAGAGGATGATGCTAGGTCAAAAAAACTGGTTGTAACTCCCCTTGGCTCTTTCTTGTTTATCAATAAAAGCTATTCAAGTTTTCCTCCATACTCTTGTGTCATTCATGTTTGCTGCATTTGTATGGTCAATTTACATCTGATCCTAGATTGTTTATGATTATAGATCCATGTTCTTGTATAGTGTTATGCTACTGTGATCTTACAGGTACTTTGTGAAGTTGGGCGTGCAAGGGAACAAGTAGTGAAAGACTATCAAGAGAGACAAGAATCGAACTAGGAGATTAGCGCAAGACAGAGGTTGGTCTTCTTTGTTCTTCTCTCATCTATACTTCATAAAGGAAAAACGAAAGTAGCTTTACTTTGTTTGTTTCTAAGGTAGCTATCAAACCTTGGTGGGATAAACAGTTCTGTGTAGACACTTTTCCCTGTAACATCATGATGAACCGGGAGTTAGAATAATGTGAGGAATGTTGTAGATAGGGAGCTAAAGTTTCTGTGTAATGCCGAAGGCTAGTGAATGTACCATTTCGCTACTAACCTAGTAAGGGTGCATTGAAACAGTCATAATTGAATAGTATTGTATGCGATATTATTAGATGAACACCACAGGTGAAAAGTCATGACATGCTTTCTTAGGTCTTCTCCCTATTTCCCTTTGAATTTTGGAATGTCCGAAGGGAGCTTGGTGGGCATGGCTAACAAATTTTGTTCATGTGCGAACAGATCATTGGTTAGATTACTCAAATCCGATAGGTTGAAAGAAGCTAAGAATGGTATTTGTGAGTTTTCCACCATCATGAAATGATTTTGGACAGCTATATGTAAAGGGGTCCTCTGAGGGGAAGTGTCGAGAGAACTACATTGGTGGGTCTCTCGTGGACTTTCTGAAGGAGTGGTATGTGATATCCCTAAAGGGGTATCGTGTCAGGATCCTTCTGGGTTTGTGAAAGGTGTGCTTTGATGAGGATGGGTCTCTAGAAAATATGTGTCAATAAAGGAAGATCATATAATGGTGGTTGCGTGATGTCCTCTACGCCAAAATGGAAAGTGGCCTGGAACACCTCCTGATATTGGGGGGGATGTTTAAGAAACTTCTACGTCGACGGGGAGCCATGGAGTCCCCTATGGTGTCCATTTAGAGTGTGTGCTACTTTTTGTATGGTGAGGGAAGGAGATGATTCCTAAAAGAAAATAAATCACATACATAAAACAAAGCGAAAATAAAAATATTACTTTCCCTTTAACTTTATCCTATGTGATCAATCAAACAAAATATGGTTTTCATTTGTCTATGTGTATAATAAAATATCCTAAGAATACTTATTCATCCTTGCCACTCTCTAAGTAATTGGGTATTTCAAAGATATCCTCTTATGGGTATAGGGGCAACATCCCGAAAGAACTTGCAACGCCTTCCAACAGCCAAATAATCAACCAAGGTAATGAAATGAGGCTCAAGTGCTGCTCGCACCATCACCTATAGGGAATGGATGTTGTTGTAGTGCTTTTGTGGAAATGGTGTACCAAAAGACACCTTCTTAACATTTGGTTTTTCCCTACAAAGGATCATAGATAGAATTGGTGTTGTTAGTGGATAGACTTAGATAAATAAAATCATTGCAAATAGTGAAAACAATGCATATATAAACATGAACTAAAACAAAGAGGTAAATACAAAAGCAATGATCAATGGAGCAAACAAGTCAACAAAATAATGGGAAAATGTCCCTTTATTAACTACTAGTAGTAGAGGTTGAATACAATAGATGAATTATAAGCACTTGAAGAGAATTCTTTGAATTATGGTGCTTAAAAATCCTCAGCAAGGGGGGTTATTTTCCTCAATCTCCTTGCAAGTTTCTCCTCTCTCTCAATGAAGAATGAAGACTCTCCAATTGTGGATTCCTCTTCTCTCACTAAGATGATGGATTTATTAGAAGAAATATGGCCAACATGCTAGTGCTCTTACCTTCTTTGGTTTTGGGAGTGGGATCCCCCAAGGCAGTTTTGGGGCTAAAGGCCCATGTTTAAGTCATTTTTTGTAATATAATTATAAATACTCCGCATTTTGTGTTCGTGGAGCGCAAAGGTGTTATGTGTCAAAAAGGGTAGTCCACCCTTAGTTTCGTAAAGTAAAGTCGGATGTAAGAGACCTACCCATAGTCTGCGGACCATGGGATTATATAAAAAGAGCTAAGATCTAAGTAGTTTAGGCATGAAGGAATCGATGGATAGAATGGCAGAGAGTGATAGCTCTGAAGAAGAATTCTAAGTCTTGGGGCGTAGTGTAGATAGAGGCTTTGTAGCTGAGTGCACAAAGGCCTAGGGTAGAAGTCCGCAGCTAAGTGCACAGACCCCTACGGCTGTGTGCACAAGGTGGACAGAGTCTGTAACACTTGGAAAATTTTAATAAAAGGAGTTATTCTGCAATTTCTGTGTCTTTGTTTTGTTGATGGGTTTGGATATATTATGTATGAATTTCATTTATTATGATTATATGATGCATGAATGAATGCAATTACAATGAATAATCAAATGCAATTACGAATATCTGATTACGCGGTGATAACTTTAAATATTTGACAAGATAAGCAAATCACTTAGGATAATTGAGGAATCTGCACAACATGCTGCCATAGTAGCGTGAATGTAACCGAGCCACAAGTTAGGGTTGTGCGAAGGTCGATCATACACTTTCGTGAAGGTATTGAAGGCCAAAATAGAGGGTTTGTCTTACCATCCCTAGAGCGAGATCACCTGTACAAAGGGAGGGATAGAATAAATCAAATGACATCACAACCATCTCAGGGTGCAAAAACTTGGTTCCAACATTCCCCCATACTACTTTGGGTGAGACTTCGGTCCATGCTCCGCAGGTTGATGCCGAAAGGGCCAATAGTGTAGGGATTTGTTTGGCTAATTAACGCTGAACCTGGGTCAGGCCCCCTCAAGCCATCAAATGGTTCCATTGCCGAGACTGGAATCTGCATAAGAGATGTGTGATGTCATGTCACTAGAATCCAACTAAGAAGGAGATTAGAGACTAGTTGGATAGAAAGATCCACGAATTTGCGGCACAGGAGAAGAGAAACCTGCAACTGACAAAGGAACAGTGGTTGGATAGATACCTGTATACAGAGATCCATGAGATCTTTTTATGCTCCTTCCCTATTGAGCTATACGAGTGGATCGAAAAGCTAGCAGATAGGAAAGGAAGGTAGAAACTTGATGGTCCTATTGTGTGGACCCCGGAGCTAGTGCGAAGGTTGGAAGCATTGGAAGATAAGATTCCCCGCACTGTTGATAATTGGCTCGATCACTTCATAGGAGGATTTGTGACTGAATTCGTAGTCAACACCTCAGAGCTACAGTGAGGTAGAGTGACACTTTTTCAAAGGACCGCAAGGTAAGTACGTAAAATATTTTAATACTTGGATTAAAATGCTACTGTTCGAAAAATGGATTGTGCAACTACCTTGATGTTCAGAACTACACGAAGTGGAAAAAATTACAGGAATGAAGGAAAAAAGGGTCTGGAGTATAGTCCCTTGATTTCACCTCCATGAGGTGATGAAGAAGGGATAGCAAAGGTTTCTCTGTGAAGGGCAGTTAATAAGGCAAAGATTCTTGCGAATACCACCTCTGCCCACACCACCTCCAACTTCACCACCCTCACCTCCAACTTCACCCATACCAACTCCACCTCCACTGTGCTTCAGTATGACAAGTACAGTGAAGTTTCCTTTGTTCAAAGGCTTGGGAAATGAGGACTTGGACCAATTCTGGTTCATTGTGAGGGTTGTATGGGAATCTCAAGGTGTTATAGATGATCATATAAAGAAGACGATACTCGTTAGTGCTGCAAGATCGCACACTAACCTGGTATATTAAGCACTATAACGATAACTCGAATGCTGGAGTAGTAGACATCGAGGTAGCATTGGATAAGGAATTTAGTAGGCCTAAATTTGAGACGTAGTCGATTGTGGGATTCAAAGAGATCGCAATGAAACCAGGTGAGACACCTTGGGAACTAGATCAGAGGCTGAAATATATAATCCGTGAGGCCAACATGAATTTGACAGATGGACAACATCACGAGTGGTTTGTAGCTTCGCTACTACCACACTTAAGGAGTGCGTTGTCATAGCAGAATATAACAACTTAGGAAAAGGCCTTGGAGATTTCCATGAGACTACATGAAATGTCGATGCAAGTGTAGAAATTCCCACTGTAGATCAACATATTATGCAATATACTAAAACACAATACAAGATATACTTCTAAAACACTTTGTGGAAGCTTAATCAAATTAAGCAAGATCAAGAGAACACATATAACTTAGAATGAGAAATCAATCACACATAACACAGAAGAAATAAACCAGGGAAAGCCTCAGCCTAAAACCCCAATCTCGGTATTATCATACAAGTGGAAATCTTTTTCAAGTTACAAAAATAATCAGCTCTCAAGCTATCCTGCTCTCTCTGCAATCAAAGAATACATCTCATAGACTAAATAGACATAGTATATGTCCTCCTCAAGCCCTCCAAGTCTCCTATTTCCTTGCGTAGTTTTTCTTGTGGTCCAATGATGTCACATGTGTGAATTGGCCTCATCGCACTCACTAAACCTGAAGAAGTAACTACGCAATCCTCAAGGAAATAATTCATTCTACATGCAAGGAATATTCACAATGGAATATTCTAGCAACTGATAGTACACTACCCCTCCATTTGATCTCAATTGGGTCTCTGTCTGAATTGACATGCATGAGTTATTTATGAGAGAATACTCAGTTATCTGAAGTGTAGTAGTTACATGCATGCAAGCATTAACTAACTGAACTTACATTAATTCAACAAACTATTTGAATTAATCTAGCTGGACTTGACTTAGTTAACTGAGCCAACTAATTACAACTCAATATTACAACTCATCCTTATCTCTTTAACGAATGGATAAATTCCTCAATTAATGGAGAAACTGTTGCATGTCCCCACATAGACTTCATGTTTGATTTTCCTTAACTAATTAACTCAAGATGAATTAATTAATTATTTTACAAAAAGCTGCTAAGCTCAAATTGGAATTTTACTTCACTATTTTAGTTTAGGGACTGGCTAAAATAGGAAGGTATCCCAAAATGCTATTTATAGAATTCTAATTTATTACTTCCATTTTTCCATCCATTGTTGCTAAGATCAACGCTGGCTGAACTACTATTTATAGCAGTGCTATTTTTAGCAATTTTATTTTTAGCATTTCTTGTTGCTATTTTCAAAACTTCGTCTCAACAAGAAATGGATTACCAATAACCCCAATCTTGTCTCTGTGGAACTCGAACTTGCATCTTGACAATGCCTTAGTCAAGATATCTGCATCCTGTTCCTTGGTCAAAACATACAACAACAACATGATCCTCTTGACCACACAGTCTTGAAGATGGTGATACCAGATATCAATGTGCTTGGACCTGTCATGAAAAACTAGATTCTCAGAGAGTTTGATACAACTCTGGTTATCGCAGTAGATCACTGTAGGATCCATCATTTGACCAAACAATCCCACTAGAATCTTCCGCATCCAAATGGCCTCACATCCAGCCTGACTAACAACGATGTATTCAGCCTCTGCTGAGCTAAGTGCAACTGATCTCTGTTTCCTATTGTACTAGGAAATTGCAGCTGAACCAAGGTTGAAGATTCATCTAGAAGTGCTCTTCCGATCTGATGGACTCCCTGCCCAATCCTCATCTGTGAAGCCCTAAAGCTTCACTCCCTCTGTCTATCTATACCACAATCCGAACAGAGATGTGCCTCTGAGGTATCTCAGCACATGCTTCGCTGCCTTCCAAAATAGCGTGGTAGGATGAACCATAACTTGACTCAGTTGGTTCACCGCAAAGCATAAGTAGGGTCATGTGTTCACCAGATACATAAGTGAACTCAGCAGTTGCCGATAAACAGTAGCAGCTACTACCTCCCCTAAAGTAGTATCCTCCTTCCTCTAGTTCCCAGCTAAAGGAGTCTGCATGGGCTTGCACTTCTCCATGTGAAAGTGCCTGAGTATCTGTTATAGACATATTTGGGCACTGCAACCCAAATCACATATGTCCATAAACTAAGGGCTTCTAAACCCCTAAAAGTGTTGTTTCATACCCTAAAGAAACAAGGTCAGCTGATTACATCATCTCCCAGAAGTTCTCCCTAAAAAACTACTCAGAACTGGTCAAAACTAGACCATACAGACTGCTCCATGCATAGGGTGCGATGCATCTCACCTATTACACACAAGGGGTGCGATGCATACTAGAAAGCCCTTCTGTAGGGTGCGATGAGCGAGAGTGGACAAATGGCAGAAGCAATTTTCTAGGTGGAAACTCAAATAATCTTATAGAAACTGCTCATATGACACTTGCCTCTTTGAAATTGCCCAGGGATGAGTAAGAGATCATGAAATCTCCAAGTGGATCCAAGAACTATCAGTGAAATGACACTAGTCAAAATACCAGAAGCTGACTCACTCTCCTGCAAACATCTATATATGGATCCCTCATCCTAGAGATCTAGAAGGCTGGAATTTTGTAGTTTGTAAGGAAGTGTTGTTGGTTTCTCTTTGAAGACATTGTATTGTTGGGTGATCTTGCTTTGTATGAGGTGAAGAGGGCTTTCATGTTGGGAGGATGGCGCTGGATTAGACAACTTGGTTGTAATCCTCTCTTCTACTACTTCTACCAATAAAGCTATTTGAGTTTTCCTCCATATACTTGTGTATCTCTGAATCTTGTATTTGTATATGCATTTGTATGGTTAATGTACATCTGATCCTACATTGTTTATGGTTATAGATCTCTATGCTTTGATGGTATTTTGTTGCTTTGACTCCATAGGTTTTCTTTGAAGTGAGACAAGTGAGAAAGGGTTGGCGAAAGCTCTATCAAAGGAGAGAGGAAACACGCAAGGAGACTAGTGAAAGACTGAGGTTGGTACTCTTTTCTTCTCTCTCATCTATCTCTCATAAAGGAAAACAAAAGTAACTTTATTTTGTTTGTTTCTAAGATAGCTACCCGTCTTAATGGGACTAACAGATCTGAATGGACACTAGTTTTCCCGATAACCATATCTCATTGACATACTTGCCTTGAGACACAAATACTTCCCCATCTTTCTACCACACCTCCATGCCTAGAAAGTAGTGCATAAGGCCCATGTCCTTCATCTCGAACTATCTTGCAAGGTCCTCCTTTGTTAAACGTGGCAACCAGGGCAAAAATTCATGTGGGTCATCTTATTCATGGCTGATAATATTTTTATTAGATTCCTCTTATCGAGAGGTGTAGGATTGATATAAAGATCATCTGATTCTGATAAGTATTCATGGAGATATGAATTTATTTTGATTATGGAATTATTAGGGAGTTTAGACTTCTGTGATCCATAACATTGTTTAGATAATCTTCGGCAAAATCACATAACCACTTTTTTTGTCAACGCGTTTCGAACCAACCAGTGTGGTTCATCGTCAGGACAAGTTATCAAGCCGACGTACAACTCATGTAGGCTCAGAAGCCCAACAGACGCATCTATTCAAACACCAACGTTGTGTATAAATATAAGAGGACTTTTCCTCATTTTCACTCACTCATCTCATCACATCTCTCTCTCTCTACTGCGCAGAAATGAGTCTCTTCTCTAATACGCAGAAATGGGTCTCTCTCTCACACATGTGAAGCCGAAAGCTGTTGAACCTGAAGCTGCAACTGCAGAAGTAAAGATTGACCTGTGTGGCCTAGAAGATATCCTTTTTGGAACTGCATTGTAGGTTCATCTGAACCTCCTCTGAAAGCTGCAACTTTTGGTGGTGGAATGAAGTCAATCCGATGAACGGTTTGGAAGATATCGACTGCCCTAGTTTGAAGCCCGAAACTGCTGAAACTGAAGCTGTAACTGGAGAAGTAAATATTAACCTGCGTTTCCTAGAATATCTCCTCATTCTAACTGTGTTGTAGGTTCATCTGAACCTCCTCTAAAAGTCGCAAATTTTGGTGGTGGAATGAAGTCAATTATACGAACGGTTTGCAAGATATCGATTGCCCTAGTTTGAAGCCAGAAACTGCTGAAATTGAAGCTGCAACTGTAGAAGTAAAGATTAACCTGCGTGGCCTAGAAGATCTCCTCATCTGAATTGCACTGTAGGTTCATTTGAACCTCCTCTTGAAGCCACAACTTTTGGTGGTGGAATGAAGTCAATCCGACGGTCGGTTTGTGAGATATTGTCTGCCCTAGTTTGATAATGAAGCCACTAATGTTGATGTTGCTGATCTAGGGTTTGCTACTACTGATATGAATCAGATTTATTGTACTATTTCTCTTTGCTGAATTATTGAAGATAAAAGAAGATTTGATCAAATGGTTTCCCCACACATTGTGGGGTTTGTCCCTGGCTAGCCGCCACATCTTGTGTCTCTTGTCTTGGCTTGTTTTTTGTCGATCATTTAATGTTCTATCTGCACTTTACTTTATGTACATGTGATTGCTAATATGTGGAATATAATAAGAAAAAGAAGTAAACCGTTATAAGCATAGAACATACCATAACTTAACATGGTATCAGATCTGAGGTGAAGACAAAGCTTGAGCAAGAGCAAGAGCAATCACCGAAGAGAAGATTGGCAAGGCTATCCCAAAAGAGCTATGGGATCCTCAACACTCTTTCCTGCCGAAGACAAGCTCCATGAGAAAGATGACTATCACGCATGGAAGATGTCTATCGATCTAACCCTAGAATACTGAGGAGTGTTGGACTATGTAAGAGGCAATATTGTTGAGCCTCCATCAAATGCATCCACTACTGCATGGAACAAATGGAAAACTAAAGAAGTAAAAATAGAAGATCATCCGAGACTCTATCAACAAGAACTTGGTGGCCTACATCTCTGAATTGGACTCCTCCAAGGAAATCTACGATAGACTAGGAAATGGCACTCACAACTCTTGGAGGATTACCATCTGAATGGTACATGTTCAGGACTAATCTTCTGAACTATAATGTAATTCCTAGTTTCGAGGAATTAATGGCTAGATGCATTCAAGAAGAAACAAGGGAAGAAGAGCAAGAAATTCCCATGCCTAAAGGTCCTCCTACTACTTTTTCTTCTCATGCTAAGAGAAGAAATAATTCTGGGTCTAAATCAAAAGGAAAGGTTGGATCTAAGGGTGGAAGAAAAGGACGATGTTTCATCTGCGATGAAGCAGGTCACTATGCAAGGGAGTGCCCTGATAGAAAGGACTCACACTGGGACGATGATCAAAATCCCTCTGATGGCAATCAAAGGAATGAAAAATTCAACAGCAAAGGTAAGAGGAGAGCTGGGGATCGAGGAAGAGGACAATCATTCAAGAAGGCTAGAAAGTCCAGGATGTATTAAATGCACCTGACCTCAAAAAGAACCTAGTGTCCATCTCAGCAATGGAAGACAAAAGCTACAAGGTAACCTTCAACAATGGCAAGGTATGTATATGGAAAAATAATGTTAAAGATGCCTTTACTCTTGGGTTTAGTGTTGATTCATTATATCAGGTCGGTGGAAGTCCGCTAGGTGTCATGTCTTATGACATAACTCTTCAGTTCAAACTTTAGCATCAGAGGTTTGCCCACCTTCATTAAAAAGCTCTACCCTATGTAAGATAGATGGTAACGGGTATGCCGGAATTCCAAGTAGAGAAAGAAGGTGTATGTCTAGGATGTGCCGAAGGAAGGCTCAAAAGGGGACCATTCCCCTCAAGCCAAAGCAAGACCTCCGATATATTACAGTTGGTTCACTCAGGCATATCTGAGGCTGGCATTAAGAGGGAGACTACTACACCACATACTCCTACGCAGAATGGTGTGGCGGGAAGGAAGAACCGCACGATTGTGGAAGTTTTCTGGGCCATGCTACATGATCAAAGACTTCCGAATTTTCTATGGGCTGAAACTACAAACACTGTCGTATATGTACAAAATTCAATGCCCTCATCAAGCATTGGGTTCCAAGACTCCTGAAGAAAAGTTCACTAGTAAGAAACCTGATGTTTCTCATTTTAGAATTTCTGGAAGCCCTGTATATTTTTGTATGCTGAAAGAGAAAAGAAATAAATTGGGTGCATCTGGAAAGAAGGGAATTTTCGTGGGCTATGGTGAAAATACTAAAGGCTATAGAATCTACGTAGCCGGTCAAAGGGAAGTTGTAATTAGTCATGATGTCACCTTTGATGAAGATATGGCTCTCAGCAAGGTGAAAAATCTTCCGACTTTGAGGAGCTCTCAAGAAGCTGACACCAGGGAACCGAAAGAAAAGGATGATGAATCAATGCCTGATGTAGAAGAACCCATGGATATGATTGATCCTCCTCCACATGAGCCTTCCTCTTCTAGGAAGAGGCCTTCATGGCTTAGGGAGCTACTTGATGATGTTGAAGGACATGCTGCACCCCGAGGAACCTTTCGTGAAAGTAAGAAACCTAATAGGTATCAGGGATACCTGACCATAATGAGCACGATCATACAAAATAAGCCTTCATCATTCTCAGCCACCATCAAGCATCAAGTATGGAAGGATGCTATGATCGAAGAATATGAGTCTATCATGAAGAATGATGTCTGGGAAGTAGTTCCGAGACCCCAGGACAAGACAGTTATTACTTCCAAATGGCTTTACAAGATAAAGCACGCAACAGATGGAAGTACGGAAAAGTATAAGGCTCGTTTTGTTGCTCGTGGTTTCTCCCAAAAGGAAGGTATAGACTATGATGTGATATTTGCACCTGTTTCCCGATATACGACCATCCACTCGATCATAGCCCTTGTTGCTTCACAAGGATGGAACCTACATCAGATGGATGTCAAGACTTCATTCTTACATGGCTCAATCAAAGAAGAGGTTTACGAGGAGCAACCCGAAGGATTTGATTGAAAATATCATGTATGTAGGTTGAAGAAGGCTCTCTATGGGCTGAAGCAAGCACCCCGAGCATGGTATGAGAGGATCGATAGCTACTTGATGAAGTTGGGATTCACTAGGAGTGAAGCCGATCCTAACCTTTACTTTAAGGTTGAAGATGACAAGCCTCTCATACTGGTGCTTTATGTCGATGACCTCTTTCTAACAGGTGCAAACCCTCTCATTCACAAATGTAAGAGGGAGTTGGCTTCTGAATTTGAAATGAAGGACCAATGACTTGAAGTGTGGCAGAAGCTGGGGGAAATTTTCCTATCTCACGGAAAATATGTGGTAATGATATTGGAAAGACTCGGTATGATGGACTACAAGCCTGTGACTACCCTGAGGATCTTAACTTTTAGAAGTTATATGGTATTGATGTCGGACCAGATTTGGGAAATGCCAAGAATCTTCTAAGATATCTTCGTGGCACAATGGGTTAAGATACACTGCCGAAGATGTGAGACTACTTGGATATACTGATTCTAATTGGGCATGTAGTGTGGTGGACCATAAGAGCACTTCCGGGTGATGTTTGACCTTGGAATTTGTTTCGATATCCTGGATGAGTAGGAAGCAGAAGTCGGTGGCTTTGAGCACCACCGAAGTAGAATATATTGCTGCTAGCATGACCTCGTGTGAGGTAGTCTGGTTGTGAAAGCTCTTCAGTGAGTTTTTTGGATTTACATTGGATACCACTATGATTCTATGTAACAACCAAAGGTGGGATTCAATTATTGAGGAATCCTATATTCGTCGATTGCTCCAGCAGATAGACATCATCTGGGATATGGTAAGTCGATGAGCAAGGATGCTCCATCACATTAAGATGATGTACAGGTCGATACACCTTGTGTTGTGGAGGTAAATCCTCTCTGCAGACAGAGACGATCCCTACTAGCCCAGACCGGGTCTAGCAACAATCACACAATGCTATCACGTAAGTTCCTAACTGCAAATACAAAGTAGATGGTGAGAACCTACTTGGATTCCAACGCTAGTGTTCGTCGAAGAGACGTCGCCTTCGTTCCTTTGCCTTGGCCGGTCACGATCCACACGATCTCCATGATAGGACACCTGTACACGCAAAGAACAACACGAAAAACAAGTGTAAAATCTAGTAGATGCAATTATACATCGATCAGAAAAGATATAACTCAACATCAAACATAAAGCAATGAGAGTGGAACCATAATGATAGTCATCTATTATTAATGAATAAAAAAGAAGAATACAACCATTGTTCTGACGTCAAATCCTCCTTTGGCTGGGTAGTCAGCTACACAAGTCTTGCAAAGCTTGTTGGGATGAGGGACAAGCCTCTCTCTCTTTGGGTGACAAGAATCTCCTTACTTAGATTTGGCCTTATGGGTGCAAAGAAGGCTCTTGCAGCTTCAAACTCTTAAACTCCTGGAATTATGAGTATTATGACTGTAACTAGCTTGCTCAAGGCATAGAGGCAAGCTTTTATAGATAGAGAGGGAAAGAGATAGGATCAACCACATTATTCATGGGATTGGCTTTATCACTTGGAAACTTCCATGAAAGGTGGCAAACCACTTTCCCTTCTATGGAGATTCGAAGCCAAACCATCCTGGCTCAACATAGATTCAGTTGGTGAATGGGTTGAAGAGAACCTTCGAGAGTTGGGTCATTGAAAACTTTACTCAATTCGGTTGGCGCGAGTGCGACTCTGGGACAGAGCGCCAATGGCGCGCCCTTTATAGAGTATTTCCCTCATTGGCATGGGGAGTGAACCGTGAACTCGCGCTAATGTAAAAAGAGTTGTTTTCATGAGGATTTTGCAGGAGATGTCTTCAGGGCAAATGAAGCTCATACTAAGAGGAATATGATGCAAGTGGTTTCAGGTCATGTCACTTCTCACAGGTCCCGGAATGAGTCCTCCAATGTACGGGTGAGGGGTAACAGGGACGGTGACAAATTGCTGTGTAACAAATGCCCCCTAAAGCATGAGGCCTAAGAGAGAGGGGTGAAATGCTTTAAAAGAACATGCATGACTGAAAACACGGCCGCCGAAGAACCTGCGTAAAGAAGTACAACTGATATCTCAAGTACACGATATATGTGTGGTATGGGCGCAGCCATCCGTAACAAAGTACATAATAATCTAGATCCAAGGTATGGACGCAGCCATCCGGAGAGGATCAATAAATAGACTCAGGCATGGTCACAGCCATCCAGTAAATGAGTCATGTAATCATAATAATCCACAAATCGCAGCCGGGATCTCAATAGACAAAATCCAGGGTCTTGTGCTCCATCTCGACCCGAACAGAGTACAAGTTCAAGCATGCGAATGTATGAGTTGAAGTCGAACATGCATGAACATCATCTGATTAGTAGTCAATAATGAAAACTGTTAACAGATGCGAGAGCTACCACCAATAATGACAATGGCCCTCAAGGTACTATAGGTACAATCTACGGCGTGTGAATGAATGAGCTGGTGTCGAACACCCGTAGAATCGTTCGATCAGAGGCCAATGATGAAAACCTCTCGTCGAACATGAAGAACCTGCCATGGAGGCATGCAAGCTCCAAGGCACCAAAGGGAGTCTCTAGACCAGCTTCCTGGATAATGAGCTGGAGTCGACAGGAAGTGACCTTGATCAAAGGTGGACCATAAGGTTTCCCACATCATTGACACGAGACAGGGGAAAGATGTTGTGGTGATTCAGAATTATGTGAGGCATCAGAGGGAGGTTGTATTTTAGCAGAGGTCAACTTCTCTTTAACATATCGGCGGCACGACAGCGGACTTGGCAGTATTTGACATCAAATGAGCAGAGGTCATGGTGACAAGGCAATGAGCAGATGAGAGGTCAAATAGGATAACCCAAACCCACGGAGGCTAATGTGAAACAAGATGAGATGTCCCCACCCAGACACGAATGCAAACTAGTGCCGTGTTCAAGAGCGACATACTGTCGACACGATGACAATTATGGATCCATTTTCCCCACCATTTCTGGCGAGTACCCCAGTTATTTTTAACAAGCTTGATGGGGATAGCATATGCTTGTGAGCGTCATTACGACGGAATCCGATGTCATTAAGTTTTAATGAGCCTGAAAAAGGAGAAACTCGGCGTCTTTTCCTATTTAGAGAGTCTGAAAAGACAACAGAAAAGTAAACTCCAGGGGGGTCCTTTTTCATAAAGTTGTGTCTCCCGAGCCTGAAAAAGTATAAAACAATGCTCGAAAGAACCGCCCGACCATTACGATCGAGGAGTACTTTTCATATGTAGTGGTATTGATCTGAAAAAAGTAAAAAAATGATCAACATCACGTCGTTTTGTAACCATTAACGAACCAGAAACGACAAGGGTCCGACGATCTTTTCGTTTTTACATGGTCGGAAAAGAGTTTAAAGACGACTGCCTCTTATTTACTTTTAACAAGTCAAGAGGAATAACTCGGCAATCTTTTCATATTTAGACGGTCGGAAAAGAGCTGAAAGCAGACCTCCATTTTTATTCTCTTTAATGAGTCAAAAGGGGAAAAATACTCGGCATTCTTTTCATATTTTACGAGTCAGAAAAGAGCTTAAAGGTGACTCGTCCCGGAGGAACGAGTGGTATAAAGGCAAGCTGGTTCCGACAATGGTGGAACTGCTCAAAACATGTAATGGTTAAGAGGTTGGCTAATAAAACCACTCATCGCTGCAGTTCCTCAGGAAAGGAAAAACAACCAAGTGAAAGCATATGATCGGCCAAAGAGATGGTGGCAATGGAATGAAACAACCAAGGCTCATCTAGCAGAATTCAGCAGATAAAAATGGCAATCACGAGATGTGAATCAGGTATGGGTTCATTTTTACACAAGCTTGAACCATGGAGGACTTTGCTTGGATTCTGTTTCATGTTTACACAAGCTTGAAATGAAAAACTATGCTTGTTATAAGCTCGCATGCCCCCAGCATAATGACGCAAATCGAGGTACATGCCCCCCAAGCTTCATTGCATTCAACAAAGTGGATGGAATGAAGGTTCACTCTCGAGATCGATGAAAGACTCGACTTGTATTTTATGATATCTTAATCAAAAGACTCGATTTGGAAAGGGAGGAGTTGTTTCATTTTTTAATGAGGTTGACACAGTAAAAGAACTATCCTCATAACCCTTGTTTCATTTTTTAACTAGCTTGACACAAGATCAGGAACTATGCTCCGACCAAGCCTAGTTTCATTTTGTAAGGAGCTTGACATAGGAAAGGAACTATGCTCCGCCCGAACTTCATCATAATGAATAGGAAGTCGGGGCTTCCAAGAGTGCCACTCCCGGTGGAAGGACAACATCGTGGAAGTCAGGATCCAATGCCCCCAGGACACTATGCACGACGGTGGCATCAATGGTTCCAGGCATGGGATAGGTGGCCACGTAGTTGATCTGTGGTGGGGTAGATGCAACTGGTGGATGACAACTAGGAGGGGGCGACAACGGCGCAGGAGGCATCGGGGGACTAACGAATGACATTTGATCGATAGTCACAATTCTTCCATCGTGCGGAAAGCAAACCACACGGAAAAGAGAAGAAATGAGGGCCCCCATGGCATAAACATAGTCGCGACCAAGGAGAAGACTAAAGTCTAAAACACCTTGGGTAACCAAGACGTCTATATAGACGGTTTTGCCCCCGAAAGTAATAGGGAACTTCGGGAGAACTCCTAGAGATGGACAGGCTTCTCCATCGAAGGCCAACAGATTTTGAGTGACTGGCCCAAGCTGCGAGGAACCTAAAGCTTGCCAAGTAGTGTACAGCATAAGACTGACAGATGCCCCTTCATCCAAAACAGTGTCAGGTACTGCCTTAGCACAGGCATGTACTGTGATCTGAATAGGCATATGGGATGGAAGACGACCAGCGATCAAGCGATTCCAATCAAAGGAAGCGACCAGACTACTTGGTGGGGGAATCGTATGATTGCCCCCATGTGCTAAAGGAGCCGAAGGAGAACCTTCGGGAGCAGCTGGGTTAGGAGAGTCATTTCAGGACTCAGGAGAATCTGAAGAGACGAGAAGAACATGGGTGTGATGCTCTTCCGAAACAGAGTGAGCGAGTGGCGGACTCGAGTCAACACTCTTTCCAATCAATGGTTGGTCTGGAACAAGCTGGGGACAGCCGGGTTCGGGAAGAGGGGCCTGGACAAGAGAAGAATTTGAAGCAATCTCTTTGTCAGTAGGGGGACGATCTATAGTTGCAGAGAGATGTTGATAGCCAACGGGTAGTTGGGGTGAAGGAGTTGTGAGACTTTCCAAGACAACGGAGGCTTTATCCATGAGAGGACAAAGGTGAAGGGGATGATTGCCTTCACAAAGTCTACAGGGGATTCGAATCTTCCCTTTTTCCTTACCATTTCCAACCGAGAAGGTAGCATCGCCGTGAGCTTCAGAGGACGATGAGGGGCGGGCCGGATCGCGAGACCACACTTCTAAGACCCTGGGGATGCCAGGACAATCGCGAAGAAGATGGTCCTCCTTGCATAATCGACAAGGAAACTTGACCTTCCGCGGAGGAGCGGAAGGGGGCCCGACTTCAGGTGTACTCGAGGGAGTAGCTACACTCGTAACCTCTCCTTTGGGAGCCTTCTTCTTCTTCATCTTCTTCTTCTTCTTCTTAGCCACTGGGTTACTCGAATTGAGACTTTCACCAGGCGAAGTAGAAGATGAGGACGTAGAAGTAGGCGTAGAAGGGGAGAGGTCCAACTTAGAATCAACATGATGTTGTTCGGGTGGAGGGACTGATTGACCAATAGTTGATACGGTAGGGACCAAAGAGGTTGAGAACAACCAAATAGGCAACCCAACAGTTAACCCTGGGAGGGACAACATTGCCATGTAAGGAGCACCAACATTCCCAAAAGGAGGGAAGTGACCAGGGTTCCCGTCAGAGGGGATCGCTGGGTTGGTGAACCCCAGAAAAGTTGCCATCGAAAAAGAAACCTACTCAAGCTAACGCACACAAGATCTAACCAGGTAATGTTTATTTTGGCCAAATGAATTTTAAGACGCAAAGACACAACTTGACCTTTTCATGTTTTAAGAGTCAAGAAAAGGACAAAAAGGTGACTCTAGTCACCTTCGAATGTTTTGTGAGCCTGAAGTGACAAACTGCTCAAGTGAGCCTTTTCTTTTAAGGAGTCCGAAAAGGATCAAAAGTGACTACTCTGGAGAGACTAGGCAAAGGGTTTACCAAACAAATCCGTAAAACTGCATATACACCTTGGCAGTCATATGAAAACCAAGGACTTCCCGTAAGACAGTCAATCTTCCTGAATGCTGTGTTCGGTGCGTTACGGCTTGTAAGGCGGTAGACACGGCTTCCTGTGGATAAAGGATGATAACCTAGTGGGGTCTCCCCTATATACACGACGGTACGTGGGAGCTCAAGTCTATGCTAGACCACTATCGAGTCACAAAAGGAGGAATCACCCAACCGTAGTGTGAAACAACAGTGACTAGGTTTAACGACGCCGGAGCACGTCTCTAGCCTAGACCTCTACTTAGTGAGCGTTATGTTCCAATGCATTTTTAAGTTCATTCAATTCATTTTATGGTTGATGTTTGATTAAGTTTCAGTTTCAGGTCCTACCGTATGTAATCTCTCACACTTTCCTGAATGCAAACTACATGCCAAAGAATATCATTTCGTTCAATGAATGCTAACTACAAGAGAGTTAAGGATCTTTTCAAACAAAATGACCACAAACAAGCACGAATCACTTTGATGCAGCTAATGACAAATAAACGAAACTTTTTCTTTTGTTTTAAATCACTAAATCAATGAAAAGCTTCTACTTTCAATTAACTAATGTAACGCAACAAAGATTATTCGTTTTCCTTTTCAATGGCAAAGTGCACAAAATGAATTTTGAGAGACAATAACACCAAGCAAAAGACTGTCAGGCGGAAAGAGTCGATTGTGCGGACACAACCAACCTCCCTAGGAGCCTAAGACTCTCTAGTGACAAACAAGACAAACAAGAACAATCCTTCTCTAAACATACATTTACTATATAAGAAATCAAGTGTTTAGATCCTACCTGTAGTCCAACACTGTTGTAGCAATCCAGCTCCGCTGATCAGGATGAGCTCCTCCTTCACTTTGAAACCTACATCCACTAACAATCAAACGATTAAATAGCACTTGATAATCTCATAGAATAAAACATATTTAACACATAGACCAAGGAGTACATGAAACAACTCATAAATAACAAGTTATTGAGAAGAATGGACTCATTTGCATTAATAGGTAACAAAAGGAACAAATACAACCTGAGCCTTGGTGTTGTGCAAGTCCCTCCCAGGGTCCATCAAGAGTTCTCCTTTACTTTGACAAAGCTCACCCACTTCCAAATAGAACAAGCAAAGATGGTAATCTCTCCTCACAAGCTTCTAAATGGGAGTCCTAATTCCAGCAGCATCTACCCTTAGAAATGTATAGCTTCCAACCTCCCCTCCTTCTGGCCCAATGCCTGTATTTATAGTGCTCAAGAGGAAGTTAATCAGGTCCACCATCAATGGGATAATCCCCTCTTTGGATGGGATAGCTCCCTTATTGATGGGATAAGTTCCTCTTTGGTAGGGGTACATGAACCATCTGGAGGCGCTCAATACACGTCGAACAACCTTCTAGAATGCTCTAGAAATGACCACAAGTAACTTTTTAAAGATGAAACTTGCGCATTTTGACCTTTACAGGGGGACGCACCTGCCCCTTTACATACAGAGCGTCCAAGGACGCAGCTTTTGTGAACATTGGGTGCGTACCCGCAGGTAAGGTTGAGAGAACCTGCGTACCCAGAGATAAATACATTTATAAAGACTTTCTCTCTTTTTGGAGTTTGACATGGAGAGCAGAGGCATAAGACTTGCCTAAGAGGATAGCATGACTGTTGATAGAGCCATACTAACTGTAAATAGCCATGGTGACATTTTTTAGTGTAACAGATTGCCCCCTAAAGTGCGAAGCCTGTAATAGATTAGGGTTTTGTATTATCTAGGAAGGGTGAAGCGCTTTATCATTTCAAGGATTATCTCGTGGAGAGCCTGGTCAGAACCTGCAATTTTCAACACAAAATACATGTATAAGATTATATCATCACTGAGGTAGGCATTCCCATACTCAGATCAAAACTTTAACTAACAGACTAACTACTCTGATACAGGAATGATCTTACAGTACATCATAATCATAGACTTTTGTAGACACAGTATGGGCACAGCCATCTGTTTATAATTAATCTACTTAGATAATGAATACAAAACTCCTCGCAGCCTGGATGGTGGAAACTAGATCCAGGGTCTTCATTTCTACTTCCCGAATTGGTACGATTCTAGCCATGCGAATAAATGAGTTGATGTCGAACATGGTAGAAACCACTTGATTACCAGTCGATGATGTAAACTGTTAACAAGTGTGAGAGATACCACCAGTAATGTCAATGGTTCTCAAAGTACCCAGTACAATCCATGAGATGTGAATGAATGAGTTGATGTCGAACATTTCACGGAATCCTTTGATTGAAAGTCAATGATGTAAACTGACGTCAAAGGCGAGAAACCTGCCATTGATGCATGCAGACTTCAGGGTACTGACGATTTCTAAGTCATCTCTCTAGATAATGTGATGATGTCGATAGAAAGCGACCCGTTGCAGGCAAGCCCACAACACGAAATCATTTGTTCAAGTTGAAGAAATGTTGCTGTAAGGACTGACTCAGGGATGGTCGAATGGATGACAAGTATTTTGCAGATGAAAGTTTTGCTTGCAGACCTCTTGAACACATAACGACACGACAGATGGTTTGGTGATGAATGACTCAAAGTTAATCCCCGGAACCCGGCTGAAGACTTTCAAAGTGGTTTGATTAACTGTGAGGTAAAGGATTTCCCAACCCAGGTGAATGAAAAGTGTCATGTCCAAGAGTGGTAATAAAGTTTCTTCTGAGACAAAAGATAACAAATAGGCTCATTCTTCTCTCTTTTCCCCCACCATTTCTGGCAAGTACCTCTTTATTTTTAACAAGCTTGAGGAGGATAACATATGCTTGATTATAAGCTCATACTTCGGATGAGTCCAACCTAGTTTTGATTCGAACCCTAGGAAGGAGTGGTTCGTTCCTGTTTGTAATTGAACAGGTCCTTTACTGTGAAATGTTTAACGAGCCCAGTATAGGAGAAACTCGGCGTTTTTCAATTTTAGAGAGTCTGAAAAACTTAAGAAGACTCCAAGTTGAACTTTTTCGTAGATTTGTGTCCCTCAAGCCCGAAAAAGTATAAAATAATACCTGGGGGAACCGCTTGATCTTGCGACCAAGGAGTACTTTCATAATTAGTGCCACTGACCTAAAAAGTAAAAATCGATCAAAGACACGTCGTTTTATTTCCGTATCGAGTTTGAAACGACAAAAACCAGCAATCTTTTCCTGATTTTACGGTCAGAAAAGGGCTATAAGGGGACCGTCTTTTAATTCCATTTTAACGAGTGTAAAAGAAACGCTCGGCAATCTTTTCATATTTTAGGAGTCAGAAAAGGGCTTAAAAGATGACTCTGATATTTTGGTTCGTGAAAAATGACAATTTTCCCTCTAAATCCCTTTGTCCTGCACAAAAACAACACATTACTCATACCTGTTTAAGATAGGCAAAAATACATTGAAAAATATCCTTCCATGGTGAAAAATAAACAAACCTAGCATTCATTCATCCAAAAAAACCTATAAAAAGACTTTTTACCATGTCATTTTTACCATTTTACTGTTGAGGTTGAGAAAAGGGCTTTTGGCAAGAAACTTCCCGTGGTCGTTGCAGAGAATCCGCCCATCAGAATCGAACACCGTCTCTTCCAGGTATTTCACAACATCCTCCTCTTCAATTTCATCCGATTAAAATTGTGTTTTAGGTTTTATCTTTGGTTTTTTGGGGGGTTTTAGGTTTTAAAATCTGCTCTGCGGGGGACGCAGGTGCCCTAAGGGTGACCTGCGTCCCTCGACCTTTTCCTACACAGGAAAAAGGTCGGGGGACGTAGCCCACCTTCAGGCCAGCTACGTCCCGGCGCTCTGTGTCCTAAATGCGGGGTGCGTCCCCCGCGAAAGGCGGAATTTGAAAACCCCAAACCCCAAAACAACCATTTAAAATTTCCCAAATAAATTCTAATGATTATTTCTTGGTGTGTAGGGCACTCACCATGTTGGATTGGAGAGAAAGAGAGCACGAGGACGTTGATTTAGCCGCAATTAATCATCAACCTTCCATTGATGCCCTAAAAGCATGCGGACTATATAAATACTGGGCCATACCTGGCATGAGGGCTCAGGTGAGATTCTTGGAGTGGCTGGTTGAGAGATGGAACATTCATGAGCAATGCTTTTACATCGGAGGGCACCAGCTCGAGATAGAGCCCTCTGACATATACTTTCTCACTAGCTTGCCAAATAGGGGTGAGCAACTCAATCTAGCCGGGACTAGGCCGGGTGGCCAATCCCTTGCTAGTCTCCGGGCAGATTGGTGCATACCCAATCAACATCATGCGAAAGGCGTAGAAATCAAACACATCTCTCTGCGTGAACTCAAGGTTATAGCTTTCACGGTTACCAGAATTTGCGGCGCAGCCGCTTTACATATTGCCACCGGGTCCCAAATGCGGATGGCGATTGACTGTTTCCAAGGTACCATTTTCAACTGGTGTGATGCTGTGTCGGCCAATATGAAGGGCCAACTGACTAGGGCAAAGAACGGACAACTGAAGACCTTTGGATATGGGCCTCTAGTTGTGAGCTTTGCCTTAGAGAGAGTTCTGATGCTAATCCCTCAGCAACTCACTGTTGATATCTTGGGTCCTCGGGAGCCAAAGCTAATACGATGGGTTACGGTGATGGCCCGGCATCCTGACGAGGGCGCGGCAATTGTTCGATTCCCTGATAGTTATTTTCACTGGTTAGAGGACCAGGTTTTTTCGATCCAGGACTTTCCGTATGCCGGAGTAGATTTTCGAGGTGATCCGGACATGGTTCTTCCACAGGGAGAACAATGGGATGACAGAGGTACTTTATTTTTCACAAGTTTTCAAATTATATATTTTTTTTTGTTTTTTATATATATCGTCTCAAAACTGACAGTAAAAATTTTCAAAATGCAGATGTTGGTCCACAGCGCCCAGCCAACCTCCGGCCTTTTGAGAGGAGACATCCAGTTGCACCGGTACCGGCTCCACAGGACGCGGCTGCAGAGTCACTAGCTGAGTTGGAGCAGGATCTAGAGCGTCTGACGGTGGATATACCTGAGACTACCATAGATGATATTCCTATCAGACTTCAGCGCTATGTAGTCGCAGTCCCTGGGCCGTTTAGGAGGTTCTTGTGTAAGGTAGCCCGTGCAGTGGTGTCGTATAGGGAGCACCACCAGTGATTGGCTAGTCACTTTTGTAGACACATATGACATTTTTGACTTTTTGTACTTATCATTTTGCCGATCATAAGGTGTTTTTCAACCTATGATCGAAGACGATGTATATTTTTTGACACACTCCTATCTATATATATATCACTATTACCGGCTTATCTTGTTTAACATATGTGATGAAATGTTTTTAAATTTACTTGCATGATTATCGTAAATGTCTGTCCAACATTCGAGAAGCAATTGCATCTGCTAATGTATTTAAAGACCTTGGAATATGCTGATATTCATTGTAATCAAATTCACGTTCCAAGAGACGCACTCTCAAAAACAACCTTAATAACACAGGATTTCTAATGGCATATACTCTATTAAGCTGTAATACAACAAGTTCAGAATCTAACCTCACTATCAAACGTCGAATTCCAAATGAAATAGATTCGGATAATAATTCAACCACTGCACTGTATTCTGCAATGTTGTTCGTTGTTTGACCGAGGCTTACCCCATGCATAGAAACTAACTCTTCAGAGGGCGAATAGATAACCCAAGCTGCGGAAGAGATATTCCGTGTACTACGACAAGCACCATCAGCAAATCCAATGTATGTTTGGAGAGGCGTCGACATCTGCAATATCAAGAGTAAAACCAAGATAAGCCAGAATAATGACGAAAAACACACTCTCTAAGCTAAGCACACTAACCAAACTAACAAACATACTAGCCAGAAAGAAAACCTAACCTAACTAAAAATTCTCCATACCCACCATTTAAGCATAATACCTCTTTAGGTAAAGTCCATTTTTGGGTTTACCCAAAGAGTCCCCATCAAAATCTACCAGCTCATAAGCCCCTTTTGCTAGCTTTCGCTTTACAATGTAGGGTCCATGCCACATAGGAACGAATTTTCCAGCACCTAGCTTATCGTTAGCTTGATCATATAATAGCACTAGGTCTCCCTCCAAAAAACTTCGAGGGGTCACATTTCTATCATACTGAGCTTTCATTCGCTTCGCGTGAGTCTCGATTGCCAATGCAGCGTCACGTCGAGTCTCATCTAATTTAGCTAAGTATAATAAACGTTTCTCCTCTTCGGAAGTAGCTGGAAGTAATTCGACAGCCATTTGAAGTGATGGGATTTCGCATTCAATGGGTAACACAGCTTCCAAGCCATAAACTAGCTGGAAAGGAGTGAACCCTGTTGAAGTTTTCACTGAGGTTCGGTATGCCCATAGCGCTGAAAATAACATGTTGTGCCAATTCGACCGATGAATACCAATGGTTCGTCGGATCATGATAACCAGAACTTTGTTGATAGACTCAACCAAACCGTTGGCTTGCGGATAATAAGGAGTAGAGCTATCGTGGCGCAAACCAAGCTGGCTTGTAAGCTCAGTCATCATGATGTTTCGAAAATGGCTCCCATGGTCAGTAATGATTGCTTGTGGGACACCAAACCTAGTTATAATATGATTGAATACGAAAACTGCAGCTGTTTTGCCGCTTGCGTTGAATGTAGGCATCGCCTCTGCCCATTTAGTAAAATAATCAACCGCGAGGATGATATACGCATGCCCCCCGGCCGAGTGAGGGTTACAAGTAATAAAATCGATACCCCATTTGGCGAATGGACCAACGGCAATTATAGGGTGGAGAGGAGCAGGTGGTGCGCGCATCTTGCGATCAAACACTTGACAGTTGTGGCACTTCCGGACTGCAATGATACAATCTTTAAACATGGATGGCCAGAAGTAGCCAGCGTGCAACACCTTCTGAGCTGTGGCATACCCAGACATATGACCGCCACATGCTCCAGAGTGACAATCATTCAAAACCCTCTCAGCCTCTTCGTGAGTTAAGCAACGTCGAAAAACTAAGTCTGCCCCCCGGCGATAAAGTGTATCTCCAATAATCTTGTATTGCTGGGATTGAAACCGAATTTTTAGACGTTCCGACTTTGAAGCTTCAGGCTGAAAGGTTTGGGTTTGGAGATAGATGATTATATCCCCGTACCACGGATCTACAGTACTGATAAGAAACAAAGATTCGTCCGCAATGGACTCCTCTGCCACAGTTTCTGTGTCAGCACGCGGGAAATCACACATCAATTCCACAAAAACTAAGGATTTCTTAGACTTGGACTTCTCAAACTCCAAGTCGAACTCTTGCAGGATAACGATCCATTTAGAGTACTTGCCCCCTAGCAGTTGTTTTGTCAAAATATAAATCATAGGGTTGCAATCCGAAATAACTGTAGTTTTACGGAGAAGAATGTAGTGACGAAAACGCTGGACAACTTGAACGGCTGCCAGGGCCAATTTCTCCACATGCGAATATTTTAGCTCAGTGGGGTTTAATGTCCTACTAAGATAATATATCACATGTTCCGCTCCGAATTCATCTTCTTGAACTAACACCATTCGAATAGTGGGATGCGAAGCTGCGAGGTATAAGAAGTAGTCCTGGTTGTAGTTGGGAGGATGCAACAACGGTGCATGGGTCAACGCGTGTTTAAGTGCATCAAAAGATTGTTGGGCAATCTCGTCCCAAAAGAATTGAGCGTTTTGTTTCAACAACCGTGTAAAACCTTTAGTGACCTCGGCATAGTTTGGAATGAATCGGTGTAAAAAGTTCGCTTTCCCTTGCAAACTTTGGAGTTGGCGCAAACTCGAAGGAAGAGGCAATTTGATGATAGCTTCGACCTTCGAGGGATCGACGCGAATGCCGGCTTTTGAAACAACAAATCCCAGCAATCGACCCGTCTCTATACAGAACACACACTTGTGGGGATTCAACCGAATTCGATAATGCCTACACCTCATAAAGATAGCTCGTAAGTGGACAAGGTGATCAGCTCGATGTAAAGAATGAGCAGGCAAATCATCGAGGTACGGTTGCACAATGTGCTTGATGTCATGAAATGCATAAGACATCGCTCGTTGAAAAGTGGCCCCGGCATTCTTAAGCCCAAAAGGTAATTTGCAATAAGCAAATGTCCCCCATGGACAAATGAATGCCATTTTTGGTTGGTCGGCAGGTAGAATATTGATTTGATTATAGCCCGAAAAACCATCCATAAAGGAAAACATTTCACTTCCGGCACAATCATCAATAATTTGATTGATATAATGCGTAGGATAGTTGTCTTTTGGACAAGCTCGATTTATATCCCTATAGTCGATACAGATTCTTATTGTTCCTTGTTTCTTGTTGACCGGAACAATATTCGATACCCAATCCGTTAACGGGATTGGATAAATGAAACCTGCTTTCAACAGATTTTCGACTTCTGCTTTAATCGCAGCCGCTTTCCGAGGGTGAATCTGACGCAACCGTTTCCGGACGGGTTTAGCATCCGGGTAGGTCTTTATTTCATGAACAACAATGGCAGGATCGATTCCCGGCATTTCCTCGTAAGACCAGGCAAACACATCGCGGAATTCTTGGAATAGAGCCTTGTAAGTTTGGATTTCATCTTCTGTACATGAGGCACCTATATGAATGTTTTCCTCGATTCCGGGCTTCACTGAAATATCAACGGGAATAGTGCGAGAAATATTCCCTAAATTCAACTCTGAATCAGAATGTTTCGTTGGATTCTGAGCGTCTTTGACATATTCAGCCGTAAAGATAGATGAAAAATCATTTTCAAAAGCATCATCCTTAGGTAAAAACGAAGATCTGTGATGGAGATCTTCCCATGGTAGATCGTCTACACTTAGGATTTCGCGAAGTTGCTCGTCAGATGACACGACTTCGGGAAACGCTATCCGTTCTAAGGTTGAGGTGAAAAGTGATTCTTCACTGACCACATTCATTTGGTCGATTTGGGTTGAACGCGAGTCGGTAAAAGACATGACAGCTTCATAAGCAATTTCATATGGACTCAAAGGCATAGCATCACCGAATGAGTCTATCTCAGATTCAGATGGGACAATCCAAGGATCATCATAAATAATATTGTCTGATGTAATCATATGAATTGATGCAAATGAAGGGTCTGCGTTGATTGGAGGGAAAGGAAAAGTTCCCAGTAAACCGGAATCTTTAACTAAACCTACGCCAACGTCCCTATAAGGGATTGTCATCTTACCGACATGCTGGATACTTTCTGAAGAGGCTGGGTCGGATGAAAAGTATGACAGCTGATCAATGGTCACGATCTTACCGTTATATGGAAACTTTATTACTCTGAAGACCGATGAAACGACTGCTGTCATAGCATATGACCAACTTCGACCCAAAAGAAGGTTGTAGTCTAGAGGGGCATCAACCACCTCCACATCCAGACTAACGGTTTTACCTTCTACCCCTATAGGCAATTCCTGTAGAATACCAAACGGATGGAACCCACGGCCATCGAAGGCCTTAAGGATGGTTGGGGATTGGTTCAACGAAGGAGAACCAAGCGATCTCCAACGTTGAATCGACATAATACACGTAGAAGCTCCCTCATCAATCAAAGTCCGATGAATAGGCCTGTTTTTGACTATCACTGGAATTTGGAAAGCCATTTGATGGGGGAGACGCGGTGTACTATTTTCTAGATCGAAGATTATCAGGTTCGGGTCCTGAACATCAACAGCTCTGATAGCCGACAAAAGTAATTTTCGTTGTGCTGGGCATGATTGCAGCACTTCTAAAGCCGACATTGCTGAGGGTGAAACAGCTAAGTCCTCAACAATGTTGTAATTCTGGGCTGCTCTCGCATGTGGATTGAAAGCAGACCTTCGAAGTACACCCTTGGCGGGCGGTTTAATTACTAGGTCCGGGTTAGGTTTCTCGATCTGTAGTGGATCGGAACCAGGAGCTGAGGTTGATGGGTTAGAGTGAGAAGATTCTGCTTCTTTACCATCAACAGGATTCTTACTACCATAATCTTGCGATCGAGTCGCAATCCTCACATGAGACATCATCAAAATGGGTTCTTCACTGGCAGTCGAGGAAGAACCTATCATCTTACTTTCCTGCTTTGGAAATGGATCTTTTAACACAGCAGGAGTGGGAGAACCTTTGACTATTTTCACAACCTCGGCCCGATGAGGGCAATCTCTCGTAAAATGATCCTCTCCACAAATAAGACAAGGATATCGATGTTTGCGCTTTTCGTCATTGGTTTCCGACTTTTCCGTTTTCTCCTTCGGAGCCTTGTCTGCTTTAGCCTTCTTCTTTCCTTTCTTCTTTCCACCATTTTTTGATTTGGCCGTAGATGACTCTACAGCATGAATATCGGCGGAAAGTTCGAGAGAAGACTCTCCTGTCAGGGAATCAGGCAAAGTGATAATAGGAGTAGTTGAAGCCTTGGAAGACTTCTTCTTGCTCTTTGTATTCACGATACCAATCATACCATCAGCGGCATGAGATCTCGAAGGAGCAGCAGCGATTTGATTCGACTTTGGAAGATCTGGAATCTTCTCGTGTAACGTACCTGACTGAGTGTAAACTAAGTCAAGGTACTGCGCTTGAGCAATGACTTGTTCCTCAGTAACTACTCCGGCCTTAGCTACATCTTCAGTAATCTTCGGTAATAATGATTTAACAAACCATTCAGCTAAGATTTGGTCCGGGATAAAAACTTTCACTAGCCTTCTTCGACGTCTCCACTCATGAATGTGATCAGAAATATACGTGGACGTCGATTGTTTTAGTGAAGTTAATAACTCCGTGCCGTTATCGTATCTGACCGGCAACTGAAAGTGAGTTAAGAACGAGGTAGCTAACTGGCTAAAATTGTAAAAAGAGGCTCGTGGTAACTCAATGTACCACTTGGCCGCGAGACTAATGAGTGTACGCTGGAAAAGACGTAAGCGGATCGAATCATCCGAGATAGAATTTGAAGCACACCAGAGGTGGTAAGTCATCACATGATTGGACGGATCCTCTCCAGACTTACCTTCGAACGGGCAACTTATTTGGCATTGGCGGCCAGAACGGAAGATATTGAATTGGATCGTTCGTTAGGCGCGTCAAGTCTGGTAAATCCAAAGTTGCGATAAACGGTAACTGCCGGTTAGGATCTCTAAAACTCTGGGTCACAAGACCAGTCCCAGGAGGAGGATATCCAGGATAACTAGGAACAGGAGTCGCATTTGGGATATTATATCCTCCTGGAAAACCAGGATTAACCGGACCATACTGGGGTTGTTGAGGTTGTTGATAAGTGTACCCAGGATACGGTTGATACTGGTAAACTGGCTGTTGGACAGCTTGCCCAGGTTGGTACTGTCCCTGGTACGGTTGTTGAACAAATTGAGGTTGAGTAGTGACAACAGTACTTATACCAGGCTGACCTGTAAGCATCTGGACCGTGGTTTGAATCGTAGATCCGGACAACGGTAAAGATGTCTGAGGAGTGGTTACAGAGACAGTAGAAACCGGAGCTGTCGATACTCCAGAAGTAAGTGGGGCAGATGTAGCGGTAGTTGCAGCAGCCGTTTGAGATGGAGTACTAGGTGCAATTGGCGGCTGAGTAACTACCGAAGTTACAGAAGTTTGAACATTTGACTGGACAGGTTGCGGTTGCTGGGGTTGACCAGAAACTACGGGTTGCCCAGCTTGAGGTACCAACTGTAAACTTGGCTGCAACACCTGTTGACCCTGTGATGGATCCCACACTAACATTCCGGGGTATTGACCCATAACAGGTTGAGGATACTGAGATCCATAACCAGATTGAGGATAGGATTGATAATTGAAAGGTGCAGTTCCCATACCTGGAACATATGACTGACCTTGAGGTGGTTGATAACCTTGACTCAAGTATTGACCTTGAGGTTGATAACCTTGAGGTAAATACGGATACTGGGGTTGACCTTGACCTTGAGGTTGATACCCTTGAGGTTGATACCCTTGGGGTTGATACCCTTGAGGTTGCCATCCTTGAGGTTGCCATCCTTGAGGTTGATATTGATACTGAGGTTGACCCTGGGGTACATATTGAGGCTGGGGTTGACCTTGAGGCATGTATTGCACCATAGGTACATACTGACCTTGAGGTTGCCCCCCAGACACAATTTGTGTACCTTGAGCTTGCCCCCCAGGCATTAACTGAGGCTGCCCCCCAGGCGGTAATTGGCCACCTTGAGGTTGGGAAACGGGAACTGAACCTGACATCATGTAAATGTCTCCTACACCCAATGGTATATTACCACTGTTTCCAGCAAATAACCCATGATCAATGGGTTGAGGAGATGCCCCCGCAAAGGTACCAGAAAGTGATTGATACCCGGTGGGAACAGAAGGACCGCCGTGTAAGAAAGATTCAGGACTTTGAGTAAACACGGATGACTGACCAGACATATTTACAGGAGTATAAATACCTCCAGGTGGAAAGGGAGTACGAGGTGTAGAAAAACCTACCCCTGAGTTGTCTAAATAATTTGTTAACGAAAGGTACCAAGTAGTACTTCTAGGAGGACTGTAAAAGATAGATTCACGCTCCCTTAGATCAATAGTAAGTTGATCTTCAAGGTTAGAAACGCCTATTTCTTCCTCTGGAGCAAGTTCTTCAATAGCAATCAGACCAGTAGGAAGATTTTCGGTGATAACTCATTCTATTCTTGGTGAATCTGGAACACTAGAAGTCGGAGTAACAGGTTCAGATATTTCAGGTTCTTCGCCTGTATCACTAGCAGACGAAAAACTACCAACAAGCTCAGAAACTGTAACAGCTTCGGGATTATAACCTGTCTCTAGGCCTTGGTAATCTGAATGGACTACCAAGGAAGATTCTCCTTCTTCAGGTGAACCTACTCTACTGCCACTAGGAGGAGTTACAAGGACCTTTAAACCTTCTAAATTACTGGGGTCATCTCGAGGAGGTTCACCCCGAAGTCTACAGGATCTTCTCAACAATTCGGCCACAGAAACAACTTCAGGAGACTGGCCCCGAAGTCTACGGGACTGTCTCGGTAATTCCGCCACAGCTAAAACTTTTAACTACTACACATGAAAACAAAATAAAATTTCAAATCAAACCACCTAAAGTCTCTAAAGAACCAAAGAAATTTGAATCACACGCCTAAAGAATCTAGGGCATCAAACCAAGCACAAACAGTAGCCTTCCAGACCGAAAACGCTAGTTGGAGATGAAACCCAACATCGCCGGATTCAGTACAGAAGTGGCGGGTGGAACAGTTACCCCGACAACCTGCTTAATGAATAGACCGACACAAGTTCCTCCACTTTAACCGTCTCGAGTGAAGTGAACCCCCCGGAAAATCCAAGTGAGTCTAGCCGACGTCTGCTCCAGGTACAATGGGATCTTCCCTCCACCGTCACCTCGGTAGAATCCTAAAGATAATGGTCACTAAGGTTACCAACCGCAACAAATGCACCTGGGGGAACAATCTACACTCCGACAGCACGCTAGGGCAGAGTATCAAGCTCAATCCCTTGCCGGTTCCTTGACAATAATCCAAGGTTTACCGACAAATGACCCCTGGCTCCTCGACAATGGTTAATCTGAGGTTTACCGTTTGTAATACGTGCGTGTCTGGCGTCGTTCCCAACGAGGGGGGATTGATCCCCTCACTGGTTCGGACACGAGCTCGTGCTTCTCCTTTAAGAGGAGCTTTCCCAGAGTACAAATGAGACAATTGGATTTATTCTATCACAAGATAAGCTACTTGTTTGGTTTTGTTTTCTTGGAGAGTTAATTACTCACCTACTCCAAGACACTAGCCTGATCTAAATTGGTGTTTCAGAGCCCTAGTAAATAAAAGTTACTACGTTGATTTTACTTTAAGCGTTAATTTTATGGTTTTTATTAAAGACAAAAGGTAGCGGAAGTGAAACCAATGGTGTGTAGACTCGACTCAAACCACTACAAAGATGCACCTAAGATGATTTACGCTACTTTCCTCTTTCAATGAAATTCCTAACTAAGAGAGTTGAGAGATGCAAATTTTATAGAAAACAACTTTCTTAGTAAAGACAATCAAAGAAACAATTCTCTTTATCTTTTCAAGCATACAAACATGACCACTCCTTACGTGCACGAAAAACTCTTTTTCTTTCAAAATGCCTCAAAGCTACTTGAAACAAAACTTTTCAAAGGAGATGTTTTTGTATTTTCTCTTATTTAATAAAGCATATAAATCTATTTTAACGAAAATCAATCTCAAAAGCTATAAAATCTATGAAAACTTGACTCACAAGCAAATCAAAAAGAAATTTACACTAAGTAAACCTAACGAGGCAAGAGCCTACAAAGATGATTCTAGGTTGTTTTACTTGACCACAATCAAGTCAAGGACCATCTAATGCAGAATCAAAAGACCAGTCAAAACAAAACTCAAATCTTTTTGTTCTTTTTGTAAAATGGAATTCAATACTCAATCAACAAGCACTTCGAAATTTGCCAAAGAGACAACTCAAAGGTAAGTTGCTCTCACAGGTAGACTTTATGACAGGTCTGACTTCTAAGAGGGCTGACAAAACCAGAGAGATCTAAGGCTTGACAACTTCTACCGCCAAAGTCACTACAAGACCTACTCAAAAATCTAACCCTAGGGCTTAAACTTCTATGAAATCCACTAAAACACTCAATGCTATCGAAACAAGTTCAGGTGAAGATCTTTGACAAGAGACTAATGGATCTGGGCAGTAAAAACTAAGAAAAAGCAAAATCTAAGAGAAAAAATGAAAAAAATGGAATTTTCTTAAATTTTAGCAGGGGACGCAGGCAACCCGTTAAGACAGGTGCGGGCCCGCTCTGTGCACACAGCGACAGTGCGTCCAGGGACGGACTGTGCAATACTCAGAGGGTGCGTCCTACTGGAAAATTCAAGAAAAACTAAATTGAATCTAACCCTAAGCTAACCCACCCAAAAACAAAGTCACAGAGCCAAAAACCAGAAAATAAATGACTTTTCTCAGATCAAAGTTGCATACAAAGGAAAAGACTTTCACATCAATGGATTCCCCAGTGGAGTCGCCAATTTGTCAGGCGGAAAGAGTCGATTGTGCGGACACAACCAACCTCCCTAGGAGCCTAAGACTCTCTAGTGACAAACAAGACAAACAAGAACAATCCTTCTCTAAACATGCATTTACTATATAAGAAATCAAGTGTTTAGATCCTACCTGTAGTCCAACGCTGTTGTAGCAATCCAGCTCCGCTGATCCGGATGAGCTCCTCCTTCACTTTGAAACCTGCATCCACTAACAATCAAACGATTAAATAGCACTTGATAATCTCATAGAATAAAACATATTTAACACATAGACCAAGGAGTACATGAAACAACTCATAAATAACAAGTTATTGAGAAGAATGGACTCATTTGCATTAATAGGTAACAAAAGGAACAAATACAACCTGAGCCTTGGTGTTGTGCAAGTCCCTCCCAGGGTCCATCAAGAGTTCTCCTTTACTTTGACAAAGCTCACCCACTTCCAAATAGAACAAGCAAAGATGGTAATCTCTCCTCACAAGCTTCTAAATGGGAGTCCTAATTCCAGCAACATCTACCCTTAGAAATGTATAGCTTCCAACCTCCCCTCCTTCTGGCCCAATGCCTGTATTTATAGTGCTCAAGAGGAAGTTAATCAGGTCCACCATCAATGGGATAATCCCCTCTTTGGATGGGATAGCTCCCTTATTGATGGGATAAGTTCCTCTTTGGTAGGGGTACATGAACCATCTGGAGGCGCTCAATACACGTCGAACAACCTTCTAGAATGCTCTAGAAATGACCACAAGTAACTTTTTAAAGATGAAACTTGCGCATTTTGACCTTTACAGGGGGACGCACCTGCCCCTTTACATACAGAGCGTCCAAGGACACAGCTTTTGTGAACATTGGGTGCGTACCCGCAGGTAAGGTTGAGAGAACCTGCGTACCCAGAGATAAATACATTTATAAAGACTTTCTCTCTTTTTGGAGTTTGACATGGAGAGCAGAGGCATAAGACTTGCCTAAGAGGATAGCATGACTGTTGATAGAGCCATACTAACTGTAAATAGCCATGGTGACATTTTTTAGTGTAACAAAGACCAATTTCACTCAATGAGAACACAAACGGATCCCAAAAACACCAAAACAGTCCTTCAAACCAAAAAGAAAATACAAAGGCCTCTTATGAGCTATGTGATCCAAGCTCAAACGAAGCCAAGTGAAACCTAAGTGATAAAGAAACAAATCACTTGAACAACCAAAAAACTTTGACAACTACTAAGAGAATGCAAAGGAATAACCACAATGTTGACCGGACGATCAGAGAACACAAAAAACCTCCGGGAGGCTCGACGAACAAAGCCACTAGATGCCCTAGGGCTATGATGTGAAACTGATAGAAAAAGGCAAACACTCGAATGATGAAGGTCTAAAACCAGTCAAATCAGGACCAAACACACTCCAGTAATTGAAAAAAAGACAGCTAGACACAAATCCAAGCTCAGAGGGCTTAAGGACAAGTGAACTTGAAAAGTTGACAGGCCTGGCGCGACTGTCAGGCTGCAACTCGCGCCTTTATAGGATTGGCGCGGGTTGTCTTTGAGCAATTAGCACCAATAGCGCGACTGTTTGGCTAAAAAGCGCGCTAATCAAGTTAACTTAAATCAAAACAAAAGCAGGTGACCCAGGGGTTGAGAACAGTATCTAGGCAAACCAGGAAGCAAGAAACAACAAGAAATTCGACCCAGAAAGCTATCTAAGCAATCAAAATAAGAAAAACCAAAGAGACAAGACAAACTCCAAGTTGTTCAGTTCGTAAACCAAACCGGAGATTGACTGAAGTGGCGTTGATCTACTCTGCTAATACAAAGCAATAGCGTTTCGAAGGCTACCTGGTCGTGCTTCAAGCTCCGTCTAAAGTTTACAAATCAAACAACAAGATCTCCCCAGTATGGTCGCCAAATTATTGTGGAGGTAAATCCTCTCTGCGGACAGAGACGATCCCTACTAGCCCAGACCGGGTCTAGCAACAATCACACAATGCTATCACGTAAGTTCCTAACTGCAAATACAAAGTAGATGGTGAGAACCTACTTGGATTCCAACGCTAGTGTTCGTCGAAGAGACGTCGCCTTCGTTCCTTTGCCTTGGCCGGTCACGATCCACACGATCTCCGTGATAGGACACCTGCACATGCAAAGAACAACACGAAAAAAAAGCGTAAAATCTAGTAGATGCAATTATACATCGGTCAGAAAAGATATAACTCAACATCAAACATAAAGCAATGAGAGTGGAACCATAATGATAGTCATCTATTATTAATGAATAAAAAAGAAGAATACAACCATTGCTTTGACGTCAAATCCTCCTTTGGCTGGGTAGTCAGCTACACAAGTCTTGCAAAGTTTGTTGGGATGAGGGAAAAGCCTCTCTCTCTTTGGGTGACAAGAATCTCCTTACTTAGATTTGGCCTTATGGGTGCAAAGAAGGCTCTTGCAGCTTCAAACTCTTAAACTCCTGGAATTATGAGTATTGTGACTGTAACTAGCTTGCTCAAGGCATAGAGGCAAGCTTTTATAGATAGAGAGGGAAAGAGATAGGATCAACCACATTATTCATGGGATTGGCTTTATCACTTGGAAACTTCCATGAAAGGTGGCAAACCAATTTCCCTTCTATGGAGATTCGAAGCCAAACCATCCTGGCTCAACATAGATTCAGTTGGTGAATGGGTTGAAGAGCCTTCGAGAGTTGGGTCGTTGAAAACTTTACTCAATTCGGTTGGCGCGAGTGCGACTCTGGGACAGAGCGCCAATGGCGCGCCCTTTATAGAGTATTTCCCTCATTGGCGCGGGGAGTGAACCGTGAACCCACGCTAATGTAAAAAGAGTTGTTTTCATGAGGATTTTGTAGGAGATGTCTTCAGGGCAAATGAAGCTCACACTAAGAGGAATATGATGCAAGTGGTTTCAGGACATGTCACTTCTCACAGGTCCCGGAATGAGTCCTCCAATGTACGGGTGAGGGGTAACAGGGACGATGACAAACAGTGACAAATTGTTTTGTAACACCTTGTCAAAGCCCCGAGGAAAGATCTAATCTGTTATTTTCCCAAACAACTTGGAGTCATCAAGAAACCCTTGTACAAGGGTACTGCATGTTGCATACATTAAGCTCTGGGAGCTCTGAGGGCTTGCGGTTATTACTGGAGCAACATGCGACCATAGGGTGACTCACCCTCCCCTGGTGGTGCGCACTGGAACAAGATGATTCACTCTCTTGTGGACAAGATGATTCGCTCTCTTGTGGAACAAGATGATTCACTCTCCTGTGTAGCAGGATGATTAGTTCTCCTGTGAGGCCTGGATTGATGTGTTCTCCATGGAAATTGTAGCAGGATTGATGTGTTCTCCTGTGAGGCCTGGATTTATGCGTTCTCCATGGGGACCTGGATTGATGTGTTCTCCATGGCGATTGTAGCAGGATTGATGTGTTCTCCTGTGAGGACAGGATTGATTAGTTCTCCTGTCGAGGCATCCTACCCATGCAGTCTGGGACTCATGGGAAGTACCTCTCATCTGATCAATGAGCAAGGAAATGAAGTTAGGGACCATAGTAGTACCAATGGACACATCATTGTATCTACCATACTCCCTATGCTAGGATGACCTTGATTGATCTCGGATCAATGATACTAGTCTGGGACCAGTGGTAGGAGTTCTACCATACTATGGTGTTGACTTTAGGTCGGTTGAGACTAGTCTGGGACCAGTGGTACATACTCCGAGACTAACTTCATGTCAGTGTAGTACTGGTCTGGGACCAGTGAGAGTGGTACATACTATGACGCTGACTTCGGGTCGGTTGAGACTGGTTTGGGACCAGTGGTACACTCTCTGAGACTGTGATACTGGTCTAGGACTAGTGGTAGGAGTTGTACCATACTATGACGCTGTCTTCAAGTCAGTTGAGACTAGTTTGGGACCAGTGGTACATACTCCGAGACTGACTTCGTGTCAGTGCAGTATTGGTCTAGGACCAGTGAGAGTGGTACATACTATGACGCTAACTTTGGGTCAGTTGAGACTAGTCTGGGACCAGTGGTACACTCTTTGAGACTACGATACTCGTCTCTGACCAATGGTAGGAGTGGTACTTACTATGAAGCTGGCTTTGGATCGACTGAGACTGGTCTAGGACTAGTGGTACGCACTCTGAGATTGACTTTGAGTCAGTGGAGGATGATACTAGTCTAGGACCAGTGGAGTTGTACTCACTATGACGCTGACTTCGGGTTGGTTGAGACTAGTCTGGGACCAGTGGTACATACTCTGAGACTTACTTTGAGTCAGTATGATACATCCTCGACCATTTCTTCTTCTTCATAATTTAGACAAAAGCGTAGCAGAACAGAACAATGAAAGAGTAGAGCAGAATAGAGCAAAACAATATCGATCAGTACAGGGAAGAACAAGACAAAGCAAAATAGGCAGAATAAAGCAGAGCAGGGCAAGGGTCATGATGTATAGGGCAGTGCATTTGATGGATGAATAGTAACGACCAATAGATAGATTGCAGATGAAGTTCTCCCTCGTTAAGAGGGAGTGTTAAAATTGGAAACCAGGGAAAAACTTCATGGGGGTCATCTTATTCATGGCTGATAATATTTTATTAGATTCCTCTCGTCGAGAGGTGTAGGATTGATATAAAGATCATCCGATGCCGATAAGTATTCATGGAGATATGAATTTCTTTTGATTATAGAATTATTATCAAGCCGACCTACAACTCACGTAGGCTCAGAAGCCCAACAATCACATCTATTCAAACACCAACGTTGTGTATAAATATAAGAGGACTTTTCCTCATTTGCACTCACTCATCTCATCACATCTCTCTCTCTCTACTGCGCAGAAATGAGTCTCTTCTCTACTGCGCAGAAATGGGTTTCTCTCTCACACATGTGAAGCCGGAAGCTGTTGAATCTGATGCTGCAACTACAAAAGCAAAGATTGACCTGCGTGGTCTAGAAGATCTCCTCTTTGGAACTGTGCTATAGGTTCATATGAACCTCCTCTGAAAGCCACAACTTTTGGTGTTGGAATGAAGTCAATCCGACGAACGATTTGCAAGATATCGACTGCCCTAGTTTGAAGCCGAAAACTACTGAAACTGAAGCTGCAACTGCAGAAGTAAAGATTGACCTACGTGGCCTAGAAGATCTCCTCATCTAAATTGCATTGTAGGTTCATCTGAACCTCCTCTAAAAGCCACAAATTTTGGTGGTGGTGTTATCTCAAAATCAGACCCTGATAGGCTGTTGTGATCAGGTAGACTTTAAGTAACTATTTCAAACCTACTTTAGGCTGACGCTTAGCCTCCCCAACCTAAGAGGGCTCTCTCACAAGATTAAAGATTCGGATAATGAATAAGATGGCCAACTCTATGAAACAAAATGAACAAGTATAAGAGGTTGAAACACAATTAAAAAGTATCCATTGGGCTTATGGAGTTAGATATGCTTCAGTATTTACAGTAAGGTTAGCTTTCCATAGAAGTCAGGGCATTCAGAATCCAACATATGTAAACACACCAAACACATAGAGGACCAACACAGTTTACAAATGTATGAAGGAAATTAGAGCACTGTTAGTGATTTCTAAGTAATCAGACATTCATAACACTGTAGATAATAGGAAAGAGACAACACAAGACATTCAGAACATCGAATTCCTTTTGATTCCTGAGAAGCAAGGCCAATACTGTATTACTAGAAAACAGAGTCTTTACACAAAACACAATATGAGAGCTTTTCTCAATAATTTTCCAACCCTTTTTACATTGCTCTCTCTCCTATATATATAATTCTTGAGATTCCTCCTCCAGCATGAGGGGAACTCAAATTCTGCTTGCTATGACACCTACTCAAACTTTAACTAACTATTAAATGCAACAAACTACTAACTGGAAGTTTTTAGAGACCTAAGACAATTAGGAATCTAACTCCACATCATGTTGGTAATAGCATTTATTACAATCAAAACTCGTTCTCTGACAAGTGGTCTCCTTCAGTTTAGCTTTGGTGGATGTTTAGAACTCCTTGATGGCTCTTAATGTCTCATCTCTTTACTGCTCCTGGAAAGTAGGAAACTGCCCCTGTTTTTCTGCTTTTGGTCTCCTCAAGGATATTCGAAATCAATTATCCATGCTGTTCTTCTTTGATTACACAAAAATATATTGGAGTGCCACGTTCTTCATGTGTTGTAGACCTTTCCCATATACCTGTGTGAAGACAAAACCTCTTCGAAGCTGTTTGAAATGTCATGGACAATACTAGCGGTGATCATTTGTATAACAAAAATCTTAGAGTTCATATATCTTTTCCTCCGCTTGTTTTACCCTTGCTGGTTGCTTGCACATTGTAAATGATCCTTTTCTGAAATCCCCTTTCAAAAAAGTTTCCCCGTGATTACTCAAAATTGGTCGACTGAGTTTAATTATGCAGCTACAGCAGTTTCGTAGTGCGCTACGAAACTGCTGTGTAATTTTAAAAAACATAGCTTAGGATCAAAATTTTACTTTCTTGATTCTTTCCTTTTTCTGCAATGGCTTTTTCAACTGTCATGAAGCTGTTCAAATTGAATATATGGACACCATTCTTCAAGGTAAGTAAAAAGGTAACTCATCAAAATTTAGGACTTGGTCTTGCTATGTGATCTTTGATTTACCTCTTCATACTTCTGACCCCTCCATGGAATTCCTGCAACGTGAATATTAAAGAAGTCTGCACCGTCTCAAACTCGATCACTGCCTTGCTTGCAATGGATGAGGAAAGCTGCCTCACTCGATCTTCAAAGAATTTAAATTGAAAGCCTATTAATTTGCTTCCCATGTATGAACCCAAACATCATCATGATTGTGAACACTCGGCTCCTTTTCGAAACTTGCAACCTGTGCGTACCAAGACACCTAATGACCTAATGATGAGTATAAGTGGTTGAATTAACAGGCAAAGTGTATGGGCTGATAACTGATGATGTAGAAAAATAACGGATTATGATAAATTTGATAGCTGGATGAGTTTTTGTATGGATCAGCATGAATCCCCGATTTCGTAGCGCATAAGAACTTTGAAATAGGATTGACATATGGAGCTTAGGTGTGATGTTAGACTAGTGATGGATGAAAGCGGAGTGTTGACCTTTATTTAAACATACCAACAAGACTCCTAGGACTTTGCCACTAAAGCAAACATGGAAAAATTAAACCCAAACTAACACCTAACCTTTACAATCGAACTAATGTGAACAATTTAGAAATTGTTTCTTAAGTGATAACAGTGGCTCCACTTGGGATAGTGTGCTCCTATAGTACACTAAGAACTTGCAAGTCTAGTGCTTTATCCTTTTATGACAAATGAAAATTTGCTTGACAAGTGTTCCCTTTAAGCTTCTTGGGCCTTCACCTCGGGCTTAAGCTTGATGATCACTGTAGGAGAAAAAAAACTATATCTACTAAAAAATGCTCAGTTAGCCTTGAGCTTATTTGCATTTTCCTACCTACCTACCCTATCAATTTCAAACTTCTTTCAGCTCAATCAATGTGAAATTTCCAATGTAGCCAATCATTTGTCTCATCTGATATTTGAGTTTTTTGACTACATCGAAGTTCAGAGCAAATATGATATTGTGATGACCACTACCACTGAAATTGCCTCTGATATTCATAGAAAAACTGAAACACTGGAGAGTAAAACTCTTCCATGTATTTAGCTATAGGATCCCAGAATACATGATCAACTTGATGATTCTCTTAACTTTCTGGTTGTGCAAACTGATTTTAAATAACAATGTACTCTTCCTCAATCACAAAAGAGAAAGGGAGCAACACCCTCTCCTTGTGTTTTGCCATAGAAATCTTTTGAAAAGAATGATCATGACCATGAAGACTATATGATTGAATTTGACCTTGTAAACCTTCAATGTCTTTCTCAATGTCCTTAGCAACATCATCCAAAAATTTCATCTTATCTTCTGTCTTGCACTCAAATGATTTTAGATAAGAAGACAAGGACAAAGAAAAAATTTCATCTATTTCTTCATTAATATGATCATCATTCCATTGTTTGAAACCTTGAATTGAAGGATATTTTGCCACCAAATCTGATCTATCTATCCATTCCTCCAAAAACATAAGCCAAAATTCTTCAAATGACTTAATAGATTTGGCAGGAAAGCTTTCAACCCACTATTTACATTTCCCTTGAAATGAATCATAGAACAACATAATGCAAACATACTCATGTTTGACTCTAATAAGCTCGGTAAAATCATAGAAATCTGATATATGCTTCAAAGTTAAACTCAAATCTTCTCCATTGAATTTTCGACCATTCCTTAGAAAATATGTATCCTTGGGAAAATGATTTGGGAAGCCATGAATTCCTGAAAAATTTATGCATGCATACCTTGAAATAAGAATGGTAGCATCTGAGTTCTTCATAACTCCAGTGGAATCACCATGAATCTATGAATTTCAAATTCTTCAACAATGGAGTCACCAAGGTAGTTTTGCAACCTCGAAAGATTTCTGAGCTCCTGCTACCTTCAGAAGTTCAACTTCTTGATTTTAGGAATGATTAATCTTCAGACTCCTGGCAGACGCACCAAAATGTTATCTCAAAATTAGACCCTGATAGGCTACTATGATCAGGTAGACTTTAAGTAACTATTTCAAACCTACTTTAGGCTGAGGCTTAGCCTCCCCAACCTGAGAGGGCTCTCTCACAAGATTAAAGATTTGGATAATGAATAAGATGGCTAACTCTATGAAACAAAATGAACAAGTATAAGAGGTTGAAACACAATTAAAAATTATCCATTGGGCTTATGGAGTTAGATATGCTTCAGTATTGACAGTAAGGTTAGCTTTTCATAGAAGTCGGGGCATTCAGAATCCAACATATGTAAACACACCAAACACATAGAGGACCAACGCAATTTACAAATGTATGAAGGAAATTAGAGCACTGTTAGTGATTTCTAAGTAATCAGACATTCATAACACTGTAGATAATAGGAAAGAGACAACACAAGACACTCAAAACATCGAATTCCTTTTGATTCCTGAGAAGCAAGGCCAATACTGTATTACTAGAAAACAGAGTCTTTACACAAAGCACAATATGAGAGCTTTTCTCAATAATTTTCCAACCCTTGGTACATTGCTCCCTCTCCTATATATAGAATTCTTGAGATTCCTCCTCCAGCATGAGGGGAACTCGAATTCTGCTTGCTATGACACCTACTGAAACTTTAACTAACTATTAAATGCAAAAAACTACTAACTGGAAGTTTTTAGAGACCTAAGACAATTAGGAATATAACTCCACATCATGTTGGTAATAGCATTTATTACAATAAAAAATCGTTCTCTGACAAGTGGTCTCCTTCAGTTTATCTTTGGTGGATGTTTAGAACTCCTTGATGGCTCTTTATGTCTCATCTCTTTACTGCTCCTGGAAAGTAGGAAACTGCCCATGTTTTTCTGCTTTTGGTCTCCTCAAGGATATTCGAAAATAATTATCCATGTTGTTCTTCTTTGATTACACAAAAATATATTGGAGTGCCATGTTCTTCATGTGCTGTAGACCTTTCCCATATACTTGCGTGAAGACAAAACCTCTTCGAAGCTATTTGAAATGTCATGGACAATACTAGTAGTGATCATTTGTATAACAAAAAGCTTAGAGTTCATATATCTTTTCCTCCGCTTGTTTGACCCTTGTTGGTTTCTTGCACATTGTAAATGATCCTTTTTTGAAATCCCCTTTCAAAAAAGTTTCCCCTTGATTACTCAAAATTAGTCGATTGATTTTAATTATGCAGCTACAGCAGTTTCGTAGCGCGCTACGAAACTGCTGTGCATTATGCATCACCTATAGCAGTTTCGTGGCGCGTTATGAAACTGCTGTGTAATTTTAAAAAACACGGCTTAGGATCAAAATTTTACTTTCTTGAGTCTTTCCTTTCTCTGCAATGGCTTTTTCAACTGTCATGAAGCTGTTCAAACTGAATATAGGGACACCATTCTTCAAGGTAAGTAAAAAGGTAACTCATCAAAATTTAGGACTTGGTCTTGCTATGTGATCTTCGATTTGCCTCTTCATACTTCTGACCTCTCCATGGAATTCTTGCAATGTGAATATTAAAGAAGTATACACCGTCTCAAACTCGATCACTGCCTCGCTTGCAATGGATGAGGAAAGCTGCCTTGCTTGATCTTTAAAGAATTTAAATTGGAAACCTATTAATTTGCTTCCCATGTATGAACACAAACATCATCATGATTTTGAACACTCTGCTCCTTTTCGAAACTTGCAATCTGTGCATACCAAGACACCTAATGACCTAATGATGAGGATAAGTGGTTGAATTGATAGGCAAAGTGTATGGGCTGATAACTGATGATGTAGAAAAATAATGGATTTTGATAAATTTGACAGCTGGATGAGATTTGTTATGGATCAGCATGAATCCCTGATTTTGTAGCGCATAAGAACTTTGAAATAGGATTGACACATGGACCTTAGGTGTGATGTTAGACTAGTGATGGATGAAAACGAAGTGTTGAGCTTTATTTAAACATACCAACAAGACTCCTAGGACTTAGGCACTAAAGCAAACATGGGAAAATTAAACCCGGACTAACACCTAACCTTTACAATCGAACTGATGTGAACAATTTAGAAATTGTTTCTTAAGTGATAACAGGTGGAATAAAGTCAATCCGATGAATGGTTTGCAAGATATCAACTACCCTAGTTTGAAGCCGGAAATTGCTGAAACTGAAGCTGCAACTATAGAAGTAAATATTGACCTGCGTGGACTAGAAGATCTCCTCATCTGAACTACACTACAAGTTCATTTGAAACTCCTCTAGAAGCTGCAACTTTTGGTGATGGAATGAATTCAATCCGACGGTTGGTTTGTGAGATATCATCTCCCCTAGTTTGATAATGAAGCCGCTAATGTTGATGCTGCTGATCTAGGGTTTGCTACTGCTAATATGAATCAGATTTATTGTACTATTTCTCTTTGCTGAATTATTGAAGATAAAAGAATATTTGATGAAAGGGTTTCCCCACACATTGTGGGGTTTGTCCCTGGCTTGCCACCACATCTTGTGTCTCTTGTCTTGGCTTGTTTTCTGTCGATCGTTTAATGTTCTATCTGCACTTTACTTTATGTACATGTGATTGCTAATCTGTGGAATATAATAAGAAAAAGAAGTAAACTGTTATAAGCATAGAACATACCATAACTTAACATCCTTGCAAGAATGTATCAGCTGATTATCACCTGTCAAAATCAGATCATCGACATAAAGAACAATGATCAATGGTTTACCTTCTACCATGATGTGGTAAAGGTTTGCATCTGCTTCACTCTTGGTGAAGCCCAAACCGGTGAAATAGTAGTCGATCATGGTGTACCAACCACGGGGTGCTTGCTTTAGCCCATACAGAGCTCTCTTGAGTCTGCACACATGCGACTCACGATCGAAGGTTTCAAAACCTTCTGGCTGCTCAATGTACACCTCCTCCTCAATCTTACCATTGAGGAATGTTGTCTTCACATCCATCTAGTGGATCTTCCACCCCATCTGGGCTGATAGTGCCAACATCGATCTAATCGATGAGTACCTTGCTACAGGAGCAAAAGTCTCATCGTAGTCGATCCCCTCAACCTATGAGAAACCTCGGGCAACAAACCTTGCCTTATGTTTCTCAACACTACCATCAGCTGCCTGCTTTACCTTGTAAAGCCATCTGGAACTCACCACTGACTTGCCTTGAGGCCTTGGGACAACATCCCACACACTGTTCCGAATGATAGAGTCATACTCCTATACCATTGCATCAACCCAGACTGGTTGCTGCACTGCCTCCTCGAATGAATAAGGTTCGGTATCTACACACTCCCCAACTAGGGTCATGTACCTAGTGCACTACTTACGTGACCTCCTCTATCTGCACTGAGAAGATGGCTGTCCCACATTCTCCCACGCATCCAGCATCAACCTGTCAGCTTCCATTGAGCATTTCCACCCATCTTTGGAAGTCTCAGCATGAGTGGATGTATCCACTCCCAAATCCTCTGCATGCGGCTACTCCACATCAAGCTAAGGCTCCTCCTCCTTAGGAACTGAAGGTTCCTCATCTGCATGCAACACGAGCTCCCTCTCAAGGGATAAGCACATGGCTTTCTTCTCGTCGAACTTTAGATCCCTGCATACCACAGTCCTCTGAGTGGAATGCATGTACACCTAATATTTGTGGGGTGTATCCGTGTACCCCACAAGTATTCCCAACTCAGCTATTGGGTCTAGCTTCTTCCTAGCATCTTTGGTCACATGACAGTAAACTGATAATCCAAAGATTCGGAAGTGACTTACATCAGGTCGCTTCCCAAAATAGGCATCCATAGGTGTCTTCATTCCCATTATATGGTGTGGGATTCTATTCTGCAAGTATATTGCTATATTGCATGCCTCAACCCATAAATGCAGTGGTAGGCTTTGGTCATGCAACATCACTCGAGCTGCTCCCACAATTGATTTGTTCTTCCTTTCAGCCACCCCATTCTGCTATGGGTTATGGGGTGTCATCAGTTCCCGTTTAATACCTTCTGCAGAGAAAAAGTCTTTAAACTATTGGGAGACATACTCTCCACCATTTTCGCTACGCATGGCTTTTATTTTCTTTCCAGATTCTTTCTCTGCCAAGGTTTTAAACTCACAAAACCTCAAGAAGGTCTGATCCTTCTTTTGCATAAAGTAGATCCAACATCTACGAGAAAAATCATCAAAAAAAATAACATAGTACCTTTGTTTAGCGGTGGAGGATGTAGAGAAAGGTCCACAAACATCTGAGTGAACTCGCTCCAGGATTGCTCTAGCTCTACTATCTCGATCCAGAAAGGGAGATTTCGCATACTTTCCCAAGGTACAACCTTTGCATGTACTCGTCTGCTCAATTTTTCCCTTGGGTAATCTAGTAGAAATCTGTTGCATGATCTTCAGGGCTCCATGTTGCAAGTGGCCCAGTGTTCTATGCCATAGCTCGCCAACATCTTGGCTTTGCACCATCTCAGCTTTGGAACTCAAAGCAGCACAGTCATCTACCTCTAGCTTGTAGATATTCTTGACTCAAATCCCTATTCGCTTTGTCTGCCCAGTACCGATATGCCTCGGGAATACCTTTCCTTGACTAAAGATTACATCATAGTCTTTATCTTCTAGCATAGCAACAGACACAAGATTCTTCTTTAGACCTGGTACATACTTTACATCAGTCAGGGTGAGGGGAGCTCCATGCTCCCTCTGAAACAAAACCATACCTTAACCTGAAACACGGTACTTTCCATCATCACCCATCTCAATCTGCATTTGGAGATCCTTCTCCTCCAAGGTACTGAAAATATTCTTATCACCTGACATGTGGAATGAAGCTCCACTGTCCAGGTACCACACACATCCCACCATGGATGAAACCATGCATGTGATAAGCGAGAAATCCAGCTCAAACTGTGAGGCTAGTGCCTCACCATCAGATCCCTTTGAGGAACCCTTCTTGGATTTATTCTGTGGACAATTCGTAGCATAATGGCTCACTTCATGATAATGAAAGCATCACACTTTCGATTTGCCAATCTTCTTCCCACCATGGGAAGAACCGGATTTGGGATGGGACACCTTCCCTTTCCCTTTCCTCACCTTACTCACTAAGGCTAGATTTTCCTCATCATCTTTCTTCGATGAGGATCCATCTCTGGTGCTTCTTATCTCCTGCTGCATCAGATCTGACCAAAGTCGTTCCCAATCTGGCAATTTTTCTCTTCCATTAACTGAGTCTTGGCAGCTATGCTAGCTCTTAGGAAGACCGAGGAGTCAAAGACTCACCATGTCATCATCAGTGGTAGTGATCCCTACACTTCCAAGCTCATCCCTGCAGGTGGTGATCTTTTCTAGATATGTAGAGATCATGTCGCCCTTTTCACACTTCATCTTACGAAGCTTATCTTTCAGCACCAGTTTCCTCTGATCACTGTTGTTCTGATATAAATATTTCAATGTTTTCCACATCGAAAATGAAGTCTCCTTCCCATGGAGGCTCGAGACAATGTGATCTCGAACTCCCTCCAGGAGGATTCTCCTTTCTCTAGCCACACATTTCTTCCATTCCGCCAGTTGAGTAGCATCAATCGGGTTGGGGACTTCTTGATCAATGAAGTCCTTTAGACCATTATCCTCTAATACTACCTCCATGTGATCCTTCCAAGCTATATAATTCAAGCTGCCATAAAGGGCATACTTGAGTCTTAAACCACTGAACGCTATAGGTGAAATAAAGATGTGATAAGAACTCGATTTCTATATTCATGAACCAAACTTCAAACTTCTTCTTGTATACTGTTCTTCGCCTTGATCACCTTTGCTCTGATACCATGTAGAAATTCCCACTGTAGATCAACAGATTATGCAATATACTAAAACACAATACAAGATCTAGTTCTACAACACTTTGCAGGAGCTTAATCGAATTGAGCAAGATCAAGAGAACACATATAACTGAGAATGAGAAATCAATCACACATAACACAAAAGAAATAACCCAAGGAAAACCTCAGCCTAAAACCCCAATCTCTGTATTATCATACGAGTGGAATTATTGTTCAAGTTACAAAAATAATCAGCTCTCAAGCTATCCTGCTCTCTGTGCAATCAAACAATATAGCTCACAGACTGAATAGACATAGTATATGTCCTCCTCAAGCCCTCAAAGCCTCCTATTTCCTTGCGCATTTTTTCTTGGGGTCTAATGATGTCACATGTGTGAATTGGCCTCATCACACTCACTAAACCTGAAGAAGTAACTGCGCAATCCTCAAGGAAAGAATTCCTTTTGCATGCAAGGAATATTCACAATGGAATATTCTAGCAACTAATAGTACACTGCCCCTCCATCTGATCTTAACTGGGTCTCTGTCTGAACTAACATGCATGAGTTATTTATGAGAGAATACTTAGTTATCTGAAGTGCAATAGTTACATGCATGCAAGCATTAACTAACTGAACTTACATTAATTCAACAAATTGTTTGAATTAATCTAACTAGACTTGACTCAGTTAACTGAGCCAACTAATTACAACTCAATATTACAACTCATCCTTATCTCTTTAACTGATGGATAAATTCCTCAATTAATCGAGAAACTGTTGCATGTCCCCACATAGACTTCATGCTTGATTTTCCTTAACTAATTAAATCAAGATGAATTAATTAATTATTTTACAAACAGCTGCTAAGATAAAATTCGAATTTTACTTCACTATTTTAGTTTAGGGACTGACTAAAATAGGAAGGTATCCCGAAATGCTATTTATAGATTGCTATTTTTATCACTTCCATTTTCCATCCGTTGTTGCTAAGATCAACACTGGCTGAACTGTTATTTATAGCAGTGCTATTTTAGCAATTCTATTTTTCGCATTTCTTGTTGCTATTTTCAACAGCAAGATCCTAATCTAGGAGTTTAGTAGATCCATGTGTAGCTGAAGAATCTATGCCTTGAGATGCGAATTTTGAAGCAGGACGGGACGGTTTGACTAGAGGTACGCGAGGAGGTATGGCGCTTGAAATGCAATAGTTAGGGTCATGACAAAGACCATTGCCCAGTCTTTGAAAACTACATTGCAGGAGGAGGACCGATGCCTTTAAGGCCAGAAGCTCAAGAAGGACCCAATGTGGGGCCTGCATTATGGTGTGCTATCTATCAGGTAGCCGGAAAACATGCCACAGATAAATGTCACTTGCTACAGAAGTATGTACAAGCACCGCAACAGCTGTTTAGCAGCTTTTGTAGGTCGATAGGACATGATGAGCGTACTTGCAGGAGCTATGAATTGATGATGGATAGAACACCCGCCTATAGGGTTCAGGCTGAAACGCGACCCCTTGACCAGAATGCATGGATGGCGCACAAAGGATTTTAGGGGCGCGGAAAAGGCCGAGGTGGAGGAGGACCTGGTAGAGGTCGAGGGCAGTTGATTTGCTACAATTGTGGAGGACCAAGACACTATGCCCGTGATTGGACTAATCCAAAGCATCTGTCATGTAAGTAATGCACATTGTTTGATCATGAAACAGAAGACAGTCCTACACTAATAGCTAAGATACGTGACAAATGGGCACTACCACCTCCACCAACTCACAACCCGCAGATGATGAGGTCTGAGCCGTGCGAGGAAGATCCAAAAGTAAATTTAGTGCTCAGAAGTGGAATCATGACAGGAGATGACAAAGGGAAATAGCCACAAGATAGTACATGGGTTCACCAAGCCTCGGAAAAATAGGTTGAGTTCAATTTGGAGAGTGCACGTGAAACCTTCATGGAAGCTAAGAAGAGCTTCGTTGAGGCCTCCACCTCAGGAAGCAAGGATAACCCTGAGTAAGAGATGGACCCCTCTATGCTCACAACTTTCCTGGAAACCTATATGAAATTACTGTGTGATAAAAAGGCTATGAAAGGGTTACAAGAACTCATCAATAGATGTTCTAGAACCACACCAGGTAAGCTGTGCATAGTACGAAAAATTGTCAAACATAAAACAAGAACAGGACAAGATATGAGACTGACCGCACAGATAGGAGAGTATGAAATGGATCAAGTTATCTTGGACGTGAGGTCAGATGTGAATGTCCTACCAAAGAAGACTTGGAAGTGAATGGGGAGACTTGCGCTGCAATGGTCTCTGATTCAGCTAAGGATGGTGAATCAGCAGAAGATCATCCCCATGGGGCGACTGTAGGGGGTGACCGTGGATATTGAGGGAGTGAGCGTGCTGACTGATTTTGAAGTAATAGAGATAGTGGATGACAACAATCCCTATCCCGCACTACTAGGAATTTACTGGGCTACTGATATGAATGGGGTAATCAATCTGAAGAAGAAAAATATGATCTTTTAGAAGAAATCGTTGTGTGTAATAATACCCCTCAATCCTGCTGAAGGATCGCGCTATACTGAACCTGTCTATGATTATGATAATGATGACGATTTGGAATGTATCTATAAGATAATAGCACGAGACCAAGATTGGTTCAATCCAATAGTGGATGGAAAAATTACATGGGATCGCGAGAGTTCGTGGACTTTGGACTCCGATGAAGAAATAGAACGCTGGCAGAATCGGTTACATGAAGTAACTACGCTGAACTGCAACATGATGACTTGGTCGCTGCGTTGTGTGTCATCAGAGGTAAGAAATCTACCTACTTATCATGGTCTAAATTAGGTAGATATCTATAGGATTCATTTGAAAGGGAGGTACCAGAAAAGCAGCGCTTCCAATCCTTGGACTGGGCACTGCGCGCTACGCCCGTAAGATGGTGGGGTACGCACAAGGGAAGATTTGATGATTGGCATGAATGTGGGAGGATGATGAGAACATGATTTGGGAAGCCTAAGATGCAACTGACAGACAAGTATGATGAGCAAAATGATTCGTATGCACATCTGGCCAAATGGGCCCAGGCTTATGGAGAAAAGCCCCAAACTAAGTGGGTGCACCTACTCTGTCACACCCTGGATGTTATCCTAATGAATTGGTATATAGAAATAGAGCTCTGCCATGGGACAGGTGAATGAGGTATCCTGTGTGAAGGATTCATGATGACATTCAGTTTTGAGGATGGGTTTGACAGTATTGATGAAGCGCTCAAAGAGGTGAAAGCAACTATCTTTAGGATACTGTAGGATCCTTTAGACGTGACTCAACTTGAATGGGCTACTCAACTGAGTCACACACTAAAATGCTATAATGTAACTACTGAAGAAGAGGACGAGGATCCACAGAAGATTAACATTCCAAAAATAGAGGGTCATCGCGAGGTTCAAGGACTATAGATTGAGAACCCTGATATAACTGCGCCGTTGAAAATGAAACAAGTGAACATTGGTATGGAAGCAGAACCCAAATTCTTGAATATTGGAGACTACTGGGATGACGTGATAGTGGATAAGGTCATTGAATTGCTCCGTGAATACTAGGACTTATTCCCTACCAAGTTTACAGATCTGAAAGGAATAATCGGGTACCTAGGAATGTTGAAGATCACGTTAAAACCCGACTCAAAGCCAGTTAAGCAAGGCCTTACCGTCTCAATCCTAAATATAAGGAGAAGGTCCACTTGGATCTATTAAAGATTCTCACGGCATGCATCATTGAGCCTATGGAAGAATCTGTTTGGGTAAGCCCAATGGTGGTGCAAGAGAAGAAGCAGAAGGATGCGATAAGGATATGCGTGGATCTCAGAAAACTAAATGACGCTTGTGTGCATGATCCTTTCCCGACTCCATTCACTAATGAAGTGTTGTATAACGTATGCGACTAGCAAGCATATTCCTTCATTGATGGGTTCTCTAGGTACCGCTAAATCAAAATTGCACCGAAGGATAGGAGCAATACAACCTTCGCAACTAAATGGGGTTGTTTTTAGTATACTGTAATGTTTTTTGGATTGATGAATGCGCCTACAATCTTTTCGCACGTGGTTGTTGCGGCATTCAAGGAATTTATTCATAAGTTCCTGGAGGTATATTTTGATGACTAGACTGTATTTGGGATGGTTAAGCACCATGTAGCAAACTTGTGCTTGATGCTAGATACCTGTCGAAGATACTAGATTATGCTCAATCTCAAGAACTATCTTTTTTGCGATCCTTTTGGAAACATGTTGGGGCATGTGGTTTGCAAACAAGGACTGATGGTAGACCCTGAGAAGATCACGGTGATACTAAACTTGGAAGTGTCAAGGAGTGTGAAATAATTGCGAGCTACTCTGGGACATACGCGATACTACAGAAAGTTTATCAAAAGCTATGCCTAGATTACCGCGCCTATGGAGAAATTGTTGAAGAAGGATGTCACGTTTTGCTGGAATGATGACTGTAAGAAGATCTTGGATATGTTGAAAGAAAATATGGTTACCGCACCGATTTTAGTCTTCCCGAACTGGAAGAAAGAGTTTCATGTACATGTTGACGTGTCATGTATAGTGCTAGGAGTAGTACTAACACAACATGGTGGAGAAGGCTTGGACCATCCTATCGCGTTCACAAGCTATTGGGTATTTCAGAGATATCCTTTGATGGGTATAGGGGAAACATCCTGAAAGAACTGGCGACACCTTCCAGCAGCCAAATAATCAACCAAGGTAATGAAATGAGGCTCTACTTGCACCATCACCTATAGGGGATGGATGTTGTGGTAGTGTATTTTTGGAAATGGCGTACCAAAAGACACCTTCTTAACAGTTGGTTGCTCCTTGCAAGGGATCACAGATAGAATTGGTGTTGTTAGTGGACAGACTTAGATAAATAAAATCATTACAAATAGTGAAAACAATGCATATATAAATATGAACTAAAACAAATAGGTAAATACAAAAACAATGCTCAATGGAGCAAACAAGTCAACAAAATAATGGGAAAATGTCTCTTTATTGACTGCTAGTAGTAGAGGTTGAATACAATAGATCAATTATAGGCACTTGAAGAGAATTCTTCGAGCTATCGTGCTTAAAAATCCTCAGCAAGGGGGGTTATTTTCCTCAATCTCCTTGCAAGTTTCTCCTCTCTCTCAAAGAAGAATGAAGCCTCTCTAATTGTGGATTCCTCTTCTCTCACTAAGATGATGGATTGATTAGAAGAAATATGGCCAACATGCTAGTGCTCTTACTTTCTTTGGCTTCAACAATGGAAGGTTGGTTTTCTCTGATAGAAATTTGGCCAGCATAACAATGTCTCATATTTTGGCTCTCCCATGGCCTGCTTATATAGAATTTTTGAATCCATCTTCTCTCTCTTGGTTCATGCATGACAATTAGTCATGAATAGGATAGGACGATTCCATTAAGGATAGCATATCTTCATGGTAACTCGAATTTGACTGCCCTAGACTGAGATCATGTCCGCGAATCGACTCTAAGTGTGTGGAGTGGTCCCCAATTCGCTGAGTCATCCATTTCTTCGACCGCATGGATTTCTAAGGATTTATACATGCGTGCGTGACTATCAAAGAAATAACTGTGGCATCATCATATTTTTAACCTTATAAACTTTGCACCTTATGAAATTTTTTTTTTTTTTGAACTTCATGATGTCTTCAGCTCAAAAATTTTCACTTGTGCATTTTGTTGGATGTCTTTTAGCATCGTTTGGACTGTGAAAACATCTATACGATTTTCTGGTGTTAACAGTTGCCCCCTGATGTATGAGGTTAGGAGAAAATTTATAGCTGAAATACATCACATTTTTTGTTTTGATAGAGAATCTGATCAACTTTTTTGAGGGAGAGGATAACCTATTATGGTGATGAGGAGAGAAACCCCTTGACTAAGTATAAAGGGTAACCATGCTCTAAATAAAACCTAATGAATAAAAAAATGTTTATATGAGGCAGGCATGTCCCATGCTCATTATGATGACTAGTGACAAATTATTACAATAATACAGGATGATGATAACTATTGGCACCCTCAAGGGCATTTCTTCGACAAATAAATTGAACTTGTTTCCCCCATCCATAAGAGAGGTGAAGCATTGTTGAATCAGGTGTTTTGGTATGCACAGGCCTTCGACTATGGGTACCTTCCTTGTATCATGGTGCAAGAATCGTTGAATGAGGTGCTTAGTGAAGTGGAGTTCTTCGACTAAATGAAAGAACTGCAATAGTCACTAAGTACAATATCACCTTGACATGAGAACTTATGTTTGTGTTGAATGACAAGAAAATTGATGAAATCAGTGGGAAATAGTGATTCCCATTGTGCCACCCGATGATATCCCTTCAAGGGGGGAGTATCCAAGGTATTGCCTCCATCTTGGAATACAAGTGTTGAATTTGATGGGAAAGAAGCATCAACCGTATGACATGTTGTGTTGGGGAATAAATATAAGGTGTAAACAAACTATAATAGTGTGGGTCAGATAAGGCATGATAATGAGAGCTAATGATGTGAGTGGATATGGCCAATTGTCCCGAGGTCGGAGCTGTTATGAAAATGGCGGCATTCAAAACATGTTTGCTGATAGGGATGGCCCTGGAATCGGAAGGATTTCCAGGGTGGGTGTATGTATATTTTGACTAGTGTGAAGATGGTAAATGATTGTGGGTGATGTACGAGCTCTAACCAAGGGTGACTAGAAACTGTCGGCAAGGAAAAGACATGAAAAATGTGGGTGGGAGTCTTTTTCCTAAAAAAGCTTTGTACACTTGCCAAAAGAATATGAAGATGATTTGGATGTATAGACACGGAGACAAGTTCCCCATGATAATGGTGACCAGGATGGAGGTGTGGTGTTTTTGCTGAGGGTGGGTACCCCATTGCTTGGTCTCTATGTTGGGTTGGTGAGGTAGATGAAGCGAGGTAGATGGGCTATGCAATATGGGTGGATGATAGGCCAAATGTAGGATGTGGTGGTGCATCCATATTGATTTTCTGTAAAGTACCAGGGATGGTCCAAGAAATTGGGCATATGGGCAATGAGTGCAATAGAATGATGTTGATATTAAAGGAATGTAAGTGGAGTGATTCCCGGGGCTGAGTATGTGATCATGGCTCCTAATAGTGAATAGGGGTCTACAAACATGAAGCAAGCCATGAGTGGGAGGGCTCTATCGACCATAATGGATGTTTATCATATGCAAGGCGAGGTGGTGATAAACATGGTCAAGATGATGGGCCCTATGCTACATTTTGGAGAAATGATGTCAGTATATGCAAAGCTTAAGAGAAAGCCTATCATGCTAAGTGGTGAATGATACATGCACTATTATTTGCCTGTTGGGGTGTTGGTTGGAGTGGATTGTTCATGATGTACCTGCAATATACAGGCTAATACTCCAAGTGAAAGAATATTTTTTAAAACATGTATATAATATGTGATTGACTAAAATGAGCTTTTGAGCGTGCAACGGGTCAAAAAAATGAGTTTTTTCAATTACTGGAATGGAGAGTTCTGTGATGGAGATGGTTATGTATTGGTCCTTGTGTCTCTCCTAGTTTTGATAAAAAAGGTCTTGAGATTTTGTAATGGGCTCCAAAAAATGGCAAAGAGGGTGATAGATAGGGCCGAGGGGCCAAATATCACTTCATTGGCACTGTCAAGCTTGACAGGTCATAGTGTGTTTTGGGAGCATTTCTTACCATTGCAATTAGTCAGAGTACCAGGGACGCGAGCGGGGAGAGAAAAGTAAGGGCTTGTACCCTACCCTTTTTACTTTTGGTATATTTAGGGTAGATAGGTCATACAGGGGTCCCCTGTATAGACTTTTTAGGGTAAGTCTTTAGGGTTGCGTAGGTGAATCGTGTGGATTCGCAAGGTCACTGCGTGAAACTTTGAGGTTTGCGTGGCAACATTGTGCATCACTGGTCCTCAGACGCAAAGTTTTTTCATCTAAGATGGGACAAGCCGTGAAGATACACTTTGGGGGTCACCACAGCTTGGTCACTGGACCAAACACGGTCTACGCATCTATGTTTGACACAGACACATGGGTCGTGCATCCGTGTTAAACACATATGCGTAGTCTTTTTCATTTTGGTCACTGTGGTCTATATCCTGAAAAATGTGCACACACATGTCTGTTCAAGAAAGAAACACATGTTGTGCACAAATGTGAGGCGCATAAACCCGCGACTGTTAGAAAAGTGGGGTTTTTCTCCTCTTTTTCTTTATAGCTTACAGAGCTACATATTGATGTTTGATATGATTAATGACAGGATGATTTGGAGAGAGCATGACTTGGTGAACCTACACACGGAGGTTGTGGGGGATACAATAGCTAGCAAGTATTTGGCTCAGTGGGGATTGTTGAAGTTTCTTCAGAACCCCATACTAAGATTGCAGGATATAGGTTCATGTGTTTCTTGATCTACTTCTAGGATGTGGACTGGGAGATCATGGTGATTCGTTGGGCTAGATTGTCAATATCATCTCATATAGATGTACATTTTGTGATTGGTTTACTTCCTCATGGGGAGGCTTTGCCATATCCACTCCCATCTGGGCATGTGGATATACATCAATTTACAGAGGGTGAGGCTCGGTGCAGGCCTAACCCTTATGAGGAGGGTTGTATCAGGGTTGCTGCCATTGTGGATCTCACTGAGCAAGTTTCTCTAGCGATGATTGTCAAATTTGTGGGGTCAACATCCCCTCATAGAGTATCGGGGCCTCAGATAGCAATCCTCTAGCAGTTGCAGGCAAGTCACTTCTTTTATTAGGCTCAGTTTGTATAGTGGGGCATGATGTCCCGATTGACACAGGTGAAGTGTGGTACACTTTAGAGATTTTTCTACGCGATAATTCTATGCAGCATCATGTACGATAGGGTCATGATGTTGCATCCTATTATAGCAGTGTCGGCAGGGCTTTCCAAGGACCCTCGTATGCATCAATGGGCACCTGTGATGCCACGAGTTGGTGGTGGTGCTACAAGGAATTATTGGAATGCTACCATGGAGGGTTGGTTTAACTCCAACCCTCAGCTAATTTTGGAGCTCCCCTACCATGGCTTGGACTTCTGAGGAGATCTAGACATGGGGCCTCCTTCGGGTGATTCCTAGGGACCATAAAATATTTTGTTTTCTACATTTGTATATATTTTCTCATTTACAGGTATGATTTTTATATCATGATGTTGATACCATGTTTTTTTACTTGCAAATGCAGGGCCATGGGGGTGACCACTAGCCTACTTGGTAGGCCATGATCTGAGATGCATGGGTTTCACAGGGGTGGCTCCCTTGACCCATAGATCAAGGGATGCAAGGCCACGTGTTGGGCCTGAGAGGTTAGAACAATAGTGCTGGTTAGATATTGGTGGACCCTCAAGTGACGGTAGCAGTGCAACAGAAGTCACGGACACAGACCAGTGGCATGAGCGTGTCGAGGTAGTAGAGGCATGATTGGAAGTTGTAGAGGCTGAGCTACAAAGTTACGAAGATACTCGGGGAAGAGTGGAGGCCCTAACTAGAGGGTTTCCCATCAAGGATTAGTTGGGGCTAGAGGAGGTTTTCGTGGAGATGATGATGTCAGTTGAGTGATTGCATCAACCATTGTTCCACCGTATAATTATGGCGGTGGCCACAACTGGTCCCATTTTGGATCCTGGCATGGAGATTGGTCCACGAGAGTGCTAGGGAGACCTTTGGGTCTAGATTTTGGATGATATTATGTATGCGCTAGGGAAATCACTATTATGAGGATGGTCCCATGTACTTTTGTTGACTTATTTATCCTAGTCATGAGCCAAATTATGGATTGTACAACTATTTTTTGTACTCATATATTTTTTGATATGTATATACGAGATGGTAGTTTTGGTGGCTCTTGTGTCATATGCATCTATACTTTTGATGTATTTATGAATTTGTTTGGGATCGATATTATGCTCATGGTTTATGTATTTTGATGGTTATATTTATGTGATGCATGCCAGTCTAGGATTTGATTAGTTATGTGATCAACTATATGATTTTGATCCCTGGTATATGTGTAAATGTGATATGATCAAAATGTCGAGCTAAAATTTGGGCATGCAGATACTTTCGAAAAAGGTGTGAATCACGAACCTAAAAGGTCTTGTTCAACTATGATACAACCAACTGGGAATCAAGGAATACATGCAGGTGATAGATACCTAAGTGGTGGGCATCAACCAAGATACCTAAGATAGCATCATATTCAGCTTGATTTTTGGTGGTTGATCTAATACAAAATCCATTAGAGGGATGAGGTGTCTGGTCAGGAGAGTATATGGCCCAGGCTGCAGCAGTAAGATTTTGCAACCAATGAGATGTATCATGAGAAAATCTATGATGATGGGCTGGCGGATGATCCATATATAACGCATGATGAGAAAGTGATTTTTTAGAGTGAATCCATGATGAAGTGATCATCATAAAAATAAGTCATGGTTCATACATGTACATTCTAGCATTTTATGGGTGAAACTTTTTGAGAAAGAGACCATTGACAAGATGTTTTAGGCAAGTCCCATCGGGCTCTGACAAGATGTATGCCCCCTTGAGGACGCAATGTTTGATAATGTATGGGCCCTTCCTTAAGGTTTCAAACTTCCCAGGTTTGACCACTTCTTGGGCAACATCGTAGTGGAGGACTAACTCCCCCTTGGTAAATGTCTAAGAAGTAATGTTGTGATTGAATGAGGGTTTAACCCTATTCTTGTGTGCTTTGTTATTCTTGAGGGATTCTCGTCGAATTTCGTTCACAAGTTCCAGTTGTATCGACCTTTGTTCAAATGGTTTGGTGTCACTAAGAATCTCAATAGCAGAGTGTAAGGTAGGGATCTCACATTCAATGGAAAGTATTGCTTCAACCCCATATACTAGTTGGAAAGGTGTGAACCATGTAGACGTCTTGACTGATGTGCGATACACCCATAAGGTTGAGCACACCATATGGTGAAAATTGGTTTTGTGAGTGTTCACCATGCCCTGAAACATGGTTTTGAGAAAATTATTGACAACTTCTACCTGACCATTGGACTGTGTGTAGTATGGTGAAGAAAACTCGCGACAAAAACTAATGTGTTGGGATAGCTCTTGAAATATTTCATTCTCGAAATGTTTACCATGGTCTGACACCAAATCCTTGGGGATACCACACCGTGTTATGACATGGTTGAATTAAAACCGTGCAATAGTTTTTGTAGTGTTATTATATGTGGGCATTTCTGCGGCCCATTTGCCAAAATAGAAACCACAATGTACTTGTGCTTGTCAGATGATGGGGGGTTACAGGTCATGAAGTTGATTCCCCCACATGAAGAAGGGACCAAACATGATGATTGGATAAAGGGGAGCAGGTTGTGCCCATGCCTTTTGAGCGAATCATTGGAATCTCTCACATATTTTGACTACCTGTATGCAATATAGCCAGCACGAAGGATATTTTTGGTTGTGGCCATCCCTGAGAGGTGGTCACTACAAGCCTCACTATGGAAATCATTTAAGGCTTGCTCAACATTTTGGTGATTGAGGCATCGACATAGGATGGTGCAATGCCTCGTTAATGGAGGACATCCCCCAAAAGGAGATAGATGGGGGCCTTGAGGCGTAAGTGCCTCTGATTGTCATGCGTAAGCTAGGGTTTGAACTTTTGAGTTCGAAAAAAGAGGAGGACGTCACCATACCAAGGGCCGTCCATTGATACCAAAAACAGATGTTCATCGAGAAGAGCCTCACTGATGAGAGAACCTTGGGTCTGTATTGGGGGATCCGTGATGAATGTGGTGAGGAAGAGTGCCTTTTTTCTCTTAGGATAATTAAATTGTAGATCAAATCTTGTAGACTAACAATCCACTAAGCATACTTGTGATTCATCATATGGTGAGTGAGCAAATACTTCATGGGGTTAATGGTTGCAATTATGGTGGTGGTTTGAAGGATGATATAACGTCGAAGATTTTGTGCATAATGTATGAGGGCAAAGTAATTTTTTTCTTCTGGTACATACAACAATGTAGGCTTGGATAAGTTCTTGCTAACATAATAAATTACGTGCTCCTTGTTATCTACACCATCTTGTACTAACACCCCAGTGATGGCTATCTCTGATGTTGATAGGTAAAGGGTATAGTCTTTGTTGTGGTTAGGTGGGTTAATTAAAGGATCTCGAGATAATGTATCTTTTAAAGCTTCAAATGATTTTTGAGCTTGATCATTCTAATGGAAGCGAATATCTTGACGAAGGAGGCGTGGGAAATCTTATGCACAAGTAGTGTAATCACGGAAAAAGCGTCATAAGAAATTAGTATTACCCTACAAGATTTGTAGTTGCTTTAATGTTTTGGGAGGTGGCACCTCCTTAATGGTTTGGACTTGGAAAAGATTGACTCTGACACCTTGCTGGGAAATATGAAACCCAGTAGTCTTCCGGCATTGACATAAAATACACACTTGAGTGGGTTCAAGAATAGGTTTATTGTCGAAATATTTCAAAGATGAGGCAGAGATCCTCTAAATGGTTAGCATGCTTCTTGTAACGTACAGTAAGGTCATCCCGATATGCAAGGATGATATGAGCTAGATCATGGAAGATGTAGTTCATGGCCCACTGGAAAGTGGCGCCAACATTTTTAAGGCTGAAAGGCATAACTTGGTATGTGAATGTACCGCAAGGGGTTGTAAATTTTGTTTTGTATTGATCTGTATGGAAAATCATGATTTGGTTGTACCCATAGAACTAGTCCATGAAGGATAGGCCTCATGATTTCTGCAAGCATCGATGACTTGGTTGATGAATGGCATCGAGTAATTATCTTTGGGACAAGCTTTGTTCATATCCCTAGAATCCGTACAAACATTGATTGTGCCTTGTGTTGGGTAGCGGATACCCCATAGCGGATTTTTGGGGCTTGTAGCCCGAATTTTGGTCAAATGTAATGTAAGACCACACAAAATGTGGGCGCGGAGCGCGAGAGTCTAAGGTTGTCCACCCTAAAATATTGTAATTTAATATAGAATGTGTTGACCTACCCATGGTCCACAGACCATGGGAATGTATAAATAGAGTGAGGCTCTAAGTGTAGAAGTAAGTTTAAGTTTTTAGTCTTGATAAAATAGTGTTATGGGCTTGTGAATACGATATTCGCTCTGAGTCTGTAAGTCTGAGTCTGGGGTTGTAGGAGTAGGAAGAGGCTCTGCAGCTATGTGCGCAGAGGCCTGGTAGAGTCCACAGCTATGTGCGCGGACCCTTGCAGCTAAGTGCGCAGGGCGAAGTTGGGATTGTAATGGAACAAAAGTTTAATAAAAGCCAAGTTGATTCTGAAATATTGTGCATCTTGTTATGCTCCTATACCAATAGGTGTCATATTTCATGATTGACTTGATGAGCTATGAATATGTTCATACCTTTCCTTGTTGCAAAGGTTTTCCATATTGTTAAAAAATCAAAAAAATTTAAAAAATGTAAAGAGGGTATACCCTAAAAGAAAAATCAAAGGGTGAAAAGAAATAAAATGGTCAAAAAAGTGAAGAAAAATGAACCCCACCAAAAGAAAGACCAAGGAAAGTGTGCAAGTCTAAATGCCACTACTTTTTACTCTTATGTAATAATCAAATTGTGTGCAACTTGTTAACTTATGCCACAATTGATGAATAGTCAAACAACTTAAGCTTGGCTAGTTCATATTTGAATTTCATGTTTTAGAAGTAGAGAATAAAATCTGACCAAACTGTTTAATCTTGGCAGATAAGTAGATAGGTAGAGTGAATAAAAGGAGCTCAATAGTTTAATTTGAGCCCTTGGATGTAATAAGGTTAGACTTAGATAGATTTCTATATGTAAAAGAAAAAGTATGATAAGGGTTTTCCAGTTCAAGTGCACCCCAATAAAGAAGAAAATATGTCAGGCTAAAGTAGATAGGGTAGGTAGATGGTGTGGCAGAATTACTTGTGATAGGTAATGTCTCTGAATGTGTTAATTTTCACTTTTATCACAAGTGCAAGGCAGACATTACACAGGATGCAGTTCAAGCAAAACAAGGTCAAATAATTAACTTCCCTTCACATTTTTCCCTAAATATTTCACTAATTCCCCCTAAAGTATTAAAGTCTTTGAAAATCAAAGGGGCTCAGAGAATTTCTCTGACTTTTGGAGGGACTGGACCCTCGGCCCAATGATTCAAAAAGCCTAAGTACTTAAAATTATCCATAAACCATTCATTTGACTTCAGGAACTCATCTCCTAAGTAAATTCCTACTTTACTTAGGAAAATACATAATATCACCTAAAAAAACCCTTTTCCACTTTAGCCTAAGTTTAAATGTAAATGTCTAACGTTTACTTATGCTCATTCTCATTTTTTTTTCATATTAACTTTTAACACATATTATATAAATCTTGCCTTATTTTACCCTTTCCCATAATATGTAAATATACATAAAAGACCCCAAAATCTTATATAGTCCCGCCCTGGTTAAATATAACGATAAATATGTGTCAAAAGGATTAATTGGAATTAATTAACCCTCAAGGTTAACTAAGAACCACCCCCTGACTAATCATATTGACCCCGATATGATTAAAATTTTGTTAAATATATCAGGCCTGCCATAGGTAAAATCCCATCGTACCTCACTTCTCGTCCACCACACGATCGCTCCCCCATCATCCGACGGTCGTCGCTGATATCGCTCCCACTTGGTGTCCACGCTTTAACGGCTATCACTAGGTGGTTTTCTGCCCGTACCTCTACCACGCATCATGCGTTTGATGTGATCGCTCGCCCTCCGCTCAAAACCACTTAACTCCAAAAGAGGTGCAATCCCGCACCGCTTACCGCCCCTCCATAAAATGACAAAACGTCTTTTCTCCGCTTACGTCATCCACTCGATAATCCAAAAAACCCCCGCCAACCTAGATTTTGCAAATAAAACCAATGTAATGTCATTTTTCACTGTTATATGCTGTGACTATTTTCCCATGCAAAACGACATCCCCATCAACTACCAAATCTTTTCAACCGCCACCTGGTCAGAAAATTTGCAGTGACGCTGTCCAGAAATTTTCATCCATCCCGCCATTGCATTCTTCACTTCCCCAATATAGGTATTTACCCATTTTCATTGAAAGCCTACAAGTTTTGGTTTTATACTGAATATTCCATAGAAAGGACCAATTTTGTTGTACATTCAAGTCATTGTTCACTATATAGGTTCCCAAACCTGCTGTTTTCACTATTTTTCATAGAAAACCCAAGTTCCATTTTTGAATCCACAACAACCAGTGATGGAAACTCCTATAGCTTTGAATGTTGTACTTATGAATGCCCCTCACAAAGATTTAGATTATATGCCCCTGGCTGATAAAGATTTTCAAATAAAAGACTTATCTAGTCGCGAAAACCACCTCAAGATCTTTTGCCAAGCTAGCGACAGCTATCTTAATGGCTCTGAAATCTTAGGACTGTGGGAATCCAACATTCCCATGTACTTCCTCCCCTCAATCCATGTTTTCCCAGATATCATTCATCACTGCTGTGCCAATTATGACCCTTCTTCTTCTGCATCTGATATTTCAGTCAGAATATATACATCTGAAATATTATCTTCTGACTCTACTATTGACCAATCATCTTGAAACTCTTCTATATCTATACAGGCTTTAAGCTTACTAGATGAATTATGTGGGCACTTTCGTGCAAAATGTCCTTCTTTTTTACAAATGAAACAACAGTTGTTGTTTCTGGGTCTTGGTCTTTTCTTCAAGAATTTATATTTATGAAAAGGCTTTCTTAGATTTGAAACTCTCTTGGGTTTAAATCTACCATACCTTTTTGTTTTCTTCTTCTTTCTGAAAGGTGTCCATCGTAGCATTATTTTGCAGACATCTAAACTGGGTGTGATGTCATGCGCCTTCTTCTGCCAGCATAAGTATTTAACTTTCTCTGTAACTCTGAAAAGAAGGTCAACTCAATAAACTTGATCTAGCATTTTGTTCTGTACATCTAGATCTTTCATAATGAGGTCTCCTTGATTGCCTGGTAATTTTGACAAAAATGAATTTTTTTGAGCCAAATCATTTGAGAGATTAGCTTTAAAAACCTTAGCCATGAAATCTTTACTAGATTGGTCAAGATATTTCAAATCTTTAAATTCCATCCGACTAAGATCTGTAATTATCTGCTTTTTCTCATCAACGGGTTCTGGCACGAACTGTGTTTTTAACAGTAATTCCAATGTGGACAGTCCGACTTCCATAACAGCTCTTCTTTCTACTTCAGATGGTCCCATCCACCAATCATAGACTATACCAGTCACGCATTTTTCTGCTAGGACCATAATGGATACATTATCCAATTTTGTTGTGACCTGCATCTGGTAGAGAGCTCCTATCCAGATCTGGATTGACTCTCCAGGGTTTGAAGAATTATCTAGATCTAAGATATATCCACTTGTATTAGCAACATACAAGTCTTCTTCAACACGAGGGTATTTATTGACTTCTTTCAAAATGTGTTCCTTATTCAGATTATTTACAGATGGTAAAATGAAAGAAGGGAATTTAGAGGCATCTTGTTCAAGGGTCATGACTTCTTTCTTTAACTCAAAAGGTTTATCTATTTTATATGTCTCTCTTTCACTAGTTAGCTTTCCAGTGTCCTTAGAAGTACCCTCTTCCGCACTGGTTGCAGTTACTACTTCTTTTGCCTCTTCTTCTTCCTCTAGATCCCAATAATTGGGTGCACTCATATCTATGTGAAACTTTGGAATTTCCTTGGCCTTCTTCTTATGTCTCCTTCTTCTCCTTTCTTCCTTTTCTAGCTTTTCTGATTGTTGCTCATCATAGAGCAATTTCAAATTTGCATTTATCAGATCACCTTGTTTACCTAGGTCATCTAGAACATCTTCTGCATGAGCACAGCAAGTGGTTATATAGTTTCCTATCTAGTATACTTGGTACATGTCATTTGGATTTTGTGAATTCTGTTCTAGTAATGGGGCACAGTCAGCCCTTGTAGGTGGCTGTCTGGTATTAGATGAAGAAGTACTGAACTTTGTTTTAGGCGGCCACTTTCCTCCTTTTACAAATCTGTGATTTACAAACTAAAATTCCTCTACAGGCGGAGTAGTATTTGTCATGCAGAAAGAGTCAATTTTGTGGACAAAACCGACCTCCCTAGAAGCTAAGGCTTTCTAGTGACAAACAAAACAATCAAGCACTATCTTTCCCTAAATATGCATTTAAAATACAAGCAACCAGGTGTTTAAAGCATACCTTTAGTCCAACGTTGTTTGTAGCAGCCAAGCCTCTCCGATCCAGATGAGCTCCTCCTTCTCTTTGAAACCTACATTCACTAACAAGCAAACGATTACATAGAACCTGAATAACTCATATAATAAAACATATTCATCATAAAGACCAAGGAGTATATGAAACAAATTATATATAACAACTTGTTGAGAAAAATGAACTTAATTGCATTAATTGGAAACAAAAGAGACCATTACAACCAGTGCCTTGGTGTTGTGCAGGTCCCTCCCAGGGTCCAGCAAGAGTTCTCCTTTACTTTGATCAGCTCACCCACTTCCAAATGAAGCTAAGAAAGGATGGGAATCTCTCCTCTCAAGCTCTATAAGGGAGTCCTAATTTCAGCAGCATCTACCCTTAGGAATGTTCAGCTTTCAACCTCCCCTCCCTCTGGCCCAATGCCTCTATTTATAATGCTTTGGAGGAAGTTAATTAGGTCCACCATCAATGGGATAAGCTCCTCTTTCAAAGGGATAGCTCCCCTCTTCATGGGATAAGTTCCTCTTTCATTGGGATGCATGAACCATCTGGAGGCGCTCAATCCATGTCAAACAATCTTCTAGAATGCTCTAGAATCGACCGCAAGTAAGTTTTTTGAAGTAAAACTTGCGCCTTTTGACCTTTATAGGAGTACGCACCCACCCCTTTACAGACAGAACGTACAAGTACGCAGGTATTATGAACTTGAGGTGCGTACACGCAGGTAAGAGTAAGAGAAACTGCGTAACTAGAGTTATATTGACTTTTAAAGGCTTTCTCTCTTTTTTGGAGTTTGACATGAGGAGCAGAGGTATAAGACTTTCCAAGGAGGACAGTATGGTTATTGATGGAGCCATACTGACTGCAAATAGTCATGGTGACAAATTTTAGTGTAATAGATTTCCCCCTAAAGTGCGAGGTCTGTAGTAGATTAGGGTTTTATATCATCTAGGAAGGGTGAAGCACTTTATCATTTCGAGGATTATCTTGTGGAGAGCCCAGTCGGAACCTACAAATATTCAACACAAAATACATATATGAGATCATATCATCACTGAGGTAGGAATTCCCATACTCAGATCAAAAACTTAACTAACAAACTAACTACTGCTCTGATATAGGAATGATTTCGCAATACATCATAATCATAGACACATGTAGACACAGTATGGACGCAGCCATCTGTTTATAATTAGTCTACTGTATAATGAATACAAAACTCCTCGCAGCCTGGATGGCGGAAACTAGATCCAGGGTCTTCATTTCTGCTTCCCGAAATAGTACGATTCTATCCATGCGAATAAATGAGTTGATGTCGAACATGGTAGAAACCACTTGATTACCAGTCAATGATGTAAACTGTTAACAAGTGTGAGAGAGACCACCAGTGATGTCAATGGTTCTCAAAGTACCCAGTACAATCCATGAGATGTGAATGAATGTGTTGATGTCGAACATATCACGGAATCCTTCGATCGAAAGTCAATGATGTAAACTGTCGTCAAAGGCGAGAAACCTGCCATTGAGGCATGCAGATTTCAAGGTACTGATGATTCCTAGATCATCTTTCTAGATAATGTGCTGATGTCGATAGAAAGTGATCCGTCGTAGGCAAGCCCACAACACGAAATCATAGATCAAGTTGAAGAAATGTAGCTGTAAGGACTGACTCAGGGATGGTCAAGATGGATGACAGATATTTTGCAGATGAATGGTTTATTTGCAAGACTCCGCTTGAACACATAACGACACTACAGATGGTTTGGTGACAATTGTCCCAAAGTTAATACCCGGAAACCGGCTGAAGACTTTCAATGTGGTTTGATCAACTATTAGGCAAAGGATTTCCCAACCCAGGTGAATGAAAAGTGTTGTGTTCAAGAGTGGTGATAAGGTTTTTCCGAGACAAAGTATAACAAATAGGCTCATTTTCCTCTCTTTTCCCCCACCATTTCTGGCAAGTACCTCTTTATTTTTTACAAGCTTGAGGAGGATAACATTTGCTTGATTATAAGCTCATCCTTCGGATGAGTCCAACTTAGTTTAGATTCAAACCCTAAGAAGGAGTGGTCCGTTCCTGTTTGTAATCGAACAGGTCCTTTACTGTGAAATTTTAACGAGTCTAGTATAGGAGAAACTCGGCGTTTTTCAATTTAAGAGAGTCTAAAAAACTTAAGAAGACTCCAGGGTTGACCTTTTACGTAAATTTGTGTCTCCCAAGCCCGAAAAAGTATAAAATAATACTTGAGACAACCGCTTGATCTTTACGACCAAGGAGTACTTTCATGATTAGTGTCTCTGATCTGAAAAGTAGAAAGTGATCAAGGACACGTCGTTTTATTTCCAATATCGAATTTGAAACGACAAAAATCCGGCAATCTTTTCATGTTTTTACGGTCAGAAAAGAGCTGTAAGTGGACCGTCTTTTAATTCCGTTTTAACGAGTGTAAAAGAAACGCTCGGCAATCTTTTCATGTTTTAGGAGTCAGAAAAGGGCTTAAAAGATGACTCTAAGGTTTCACTTTTTCGTAAGTTTTAACGAGTTCGAAAAAATGATAAAAATGTACTCATGGTTTTCACTTTTTCGTAAGTTTTAATGAGTTCGAAAAAATGATAAAAATGTACTCATATGGTCGACTTTCAATTTAATTTACGAGCAGTAAAAGACAGAAAGAACTCGGTATTTTCATTTGTTTTACGAGAATGAAAGATAGCAAAATAATCTCGAGATTTTCGTGAGTTTAACGAGTCTTGAAAATAACTGAAATTGACTTGAGATAGGTTTCATTTTTACAAAAGCTTGAAACAGAGAAAAACTATGCTTCAAAGTAGTTTCATTTTTACACAAGCTTGAAACAGAGAAAAAACTGTGCTTGATGCCCCCTAAGCATAACTGCTAGAGCGCATGCCCCCCCCAGCTTCATTTCATTCAACTAAGTACATTAATTGATAGCTGGATGGAATGAAGGTTCAGTTACGAGATCATTTGAAAGACTCGACCTAAAACTGTAAGAAAATTATGCAAAAAACTGAAATAACTAACCTAAATATACAACTTAACATTTATGAGATCTAGCCAAACACTTGACTCAAAACTGAAGGAGGATTTGTTTCATTTTTTAATGAGCTTGACATAGGAAAAGAACTATGCTTGGATTCAGTTTCATGTTTACGCAAGATTGAAACGAAAAACTATGCTTGTTATAAGTTCGCATGCCCCCAGCATAATGACGCAAATCGAGGTACATGCCCCCCAAGCTTCATTACATTCAACCAGGTGGATGAAATGAAGGTTTACTTTCGAAATCTTGGAAAGACTCGTGGGAGTTGTTTCATTTTTTAGTGAGGTTGACACAGGAAAAGAACTATCCTCAAAACCCTTGTTTCATTTTGTTAAACGAGCTTGACACAAGATAAGGAACTATGTTAATGACTACTCTCTACAATCTACCTATATATCCTAAAATCTACCTGATTCATTTTTTAATGAGGTTGATGCAGTAACAGGAACTATCCTCTAAAATCGTTGATTCATTTTTTAACGAGCTTGACACAAGACAAGGAACTATGCTCTAAAATCCTTGATTCATTTTTTAACGAGCTTGACACAAGACAAGGAACTATGCTCATGACTCCTTGTTTCATTTTTTAATGAGCTTGACACAAGACAAGGAACTATGCTCAAGACATTCGGTTTCATTTTTTAACGAGGTTGAGACGGGAACAAACTATCCTCATACTCACTGATTCATTTTTTAACGAGGTTGACACAGTAAAAGGAACTTTCCTCGTACAACTGATTCATTTTTTAACGAGGTTGACAGAGGAAAAGAATTGTCCTCATACTCACTGATTCATTTTTTAATGAGGTTGACACAGTAAAAGGAACTTTCCTCGTACCTGATTCATTTTTTAACGAGGTTGACTCAGTAACAGGAACTATCCTCAAAACAACTGATTCATTTTTTAACAAGGTTTACAAAGGAAAAGAACTGTCCTCATGTAGCCTGTTTCATTTTTTAACGAAGTTGGTACAGGAAAAAACTATCCTCGCTCACACTGATTCGTTTTTTAACGAGGTCGACATAGTAAAAGGAACTTTCCTCGTAACCCTTGTTTCATTTTTTAACGAGGTTGATACAAGAAAAAACTATCCTCGCCCACACTGATTCATTTTTTAACGAGGTTGACATAGTAAAAGGAACTTTCCTCACAACCCTTGTTTCATTTTTTAACGAGGTTGATACAAGAAAAAACTATCCTCGCCCACACTGATTCATTTTTTAACGAGGTTGACACAGTAAAAGGAACTTTCCTCACAACCCTTGTTTCAATTTTTAACGAGGTTGACTCAGTAACAGGAAAAAACTATCCTCGCACTCACTGATCATGGCTTCCAACTGGAAGAAAGACATGTCAATGGACACACCTTGATCATGGCTTCCAAGAGGTCTTCATCAGAAGGAAGAGTAGTTCTTTGGAAGGAACACATTTCAAGGGACTCAAAAGGGATAAGAACATCGTGTTCAAGTAATCCCATATAGTTTTCCATGTCAATTACCGGATCTAAATCAAAGGATGATGAGCAAACAGTGAGAGGCTCACTTACATCGGTAACTGAAAACATGGGACCATTTGCCACATAATTAACCTGTGGCAGGGTAGATACCATTTTAGAATCAGGAACATTTAGGGTTGTCATATTATTGGTAGTTGAAACAAGACTAGAGAACGAAAGCTGGTCTACAGTCACAATATTTCCATTGTGAGGGAAATACATCACGCGAAAGAGTGTCGATACGACAACTTTCATTGCATAAACATAGTCTCGCCCAAGGAGTAAATTGAAATCCAAGGGACCTCGAACTACCATAAGATCAATACAGACAGTTTTACCTTCCAAGGTAATGGAAAAATTAGGAAGGATCCCTAAAGGTTCACTAATGGTTCTGTTAAAAGCTTTCAGATTCTGCGTAATAGGCGCAAGCTGAGGGGAACCCAAAGCTTTCCAAACAGTTGAGGATAAAATACTAACAGAAGCACCTTCATCTACCTGAGTACGATGTATGTCCCTACCACCAGCCTTGACAATGATTTGGAAAGGGATGGAGGAAGGAAGACGAGGTTCTGTCAGTCTATTCCAATAAAAGGAAAAGACCTCAGTACTTGGAGGGGGTTCTGTAGAAACAGGTGAAATGCCCCCCGGCATAGAAGAATCTGATGTAACAAAAAGAACCTCAGCGGTATGAAGTTCACTCTCTAAAGGGAAAGTGGGATCAACCGAATGTGAAATTGAATCGACCACTTGATCAACTAATGGATCATCAACCTGAGTGACATGAGTTTCACTCTCCAATGGAAGAGTGTGATTGACTGTACTTGAAATTAGATCAATCACTCCGTCAGTTGATGGTAGGTTGGGAGAAAGTTTATGGTAACCAGTTGGAAATTCTTGTTGTGGAACAATAAGGTTTTCCAACAATTTTGAGGCTTCATCCATGTGAGGGAAAATGTGAGTTTGATGACTCCCTTTGCATAACTTACAAGGAAACCTAACTTTACCCTTTTTCACAGGAACCTGAATATCACTGGTTGATGGATCAATGGAAAGTTGATGAGATTTTTCTGACCATACTTCCAAGACCTTTGGAATACCAGGACAATTGACAAGGAAGTGGTCACCCTTACAAAGCCTGCAAGGGTATTTGGGTTTACGATGCATGTTGGAGGTTTCCTCAACACAAATAACACTTACAGCCATAGTTGGTTGGTTGACTTCTTTCTTATCTTGCTTCTTCTTCGTCTTCTTCTTCTTCCCTTTCTTCTTCTTCTTAGCCACCTGGTTACTAGCATCGAGACTTTTACCAAGCGAAGAGGAAGAAATGGAGGAAGAAAAATTAGGCGAAGAAGGTAAAGGGTCAACAGAAGGTTGGTGATGTTGAGATGGTGAACTCTGTTGAGGTGAAGCATTCAGTTGAGGTGGAACAATTGGAGTATTTGGGGCCAACGAAGTTGAAAATAACCATATCGGTAAACCTATTGTAAATCCAGGTAATGATAGAGTAGCCATATAAGGAGGACCAACATTTCCAAAGTAAGGAAAAGTACTAGGATTCTCGTTAGGAGGGGTTCCTAGGTTGGTAAATTCTGGAACATTTGCCATTATATCCAACTTCAGTGAATTTTATTAACAGTTTAAAACTAAAATTAACAATTCACAATTCACACTTAACAATTAAAATTCACAATTCACACCTATGGTCTCTAAAAGTAAAAACAACAAATTAACATGCGCTATCAAATGTAGGAGTCAAACCACACACAAACAGTAACCTTCCGGACCGAAAACACTAGTTGGTGATGAAATCCAACATCGCAGAATTCAGTACAGAAGTGGCGGGTGGAACAGTTACCCCGGCAACCTGCTTAATGAATAGACTGGACCAAGTTCCTCCACTTTAACCGTCTCGAGTGAAGTGAACCCCCCAGAAAATCCAAGTGAGTCTAACCGACGTCTGCTCCAGGTACAGTGGGATCTTCCCTCCACTGTCACCTTGGGTAGAATCCTAAAGATAATAGTCACTAAGGTTACCAACAACAACAAATATACCTGGGGGAACAGTCTACGATCCGATAGCACGCAAGGGCAGAGTAACAAGCTCAATCCCCTTGCCGGCTCCTTGACAATAATCCAAGGTTTACCGACAAGTGACCCCAGGCTCCTCGACAATGGTCAATCCGAGGTTTACCGTTTGTAGTACGTGCATATCTGGCGTCGTTCCCAATGAAGGAGGATTGATCCCCTCACTAGTTCGGACACGATCTCGTGCTTCTCCTTTAAGAGGAGCTTTCCCAGAGTATAAATGTAACAGTTGGATTTATCCTACCGCAAGATAAGCTACTTGTTTGGTTTACTGTCTTGGAGAGTTAATTACTCCCTACTCCAAGACACTAGCCTAAGCTATGTTGGTGTATCAGAGCCCTAGAAATGTAAAAATTACTAGATGAATTTTAATTAAGCGTTGTTTTATTTAGGCTGTTATTACTCAAAAGGGTAAATGGATACGAAACCAATGGTGTTATGACCCGACTCAAAACTGAATGCAATCGAATATGATAATGTAATCCTTTCAATTCGATGAATCCTAACTAAAGTAAGGAGAGAGTTTCCATTCACTTCCAACAATGCAAAAATTGATCACTAAGAGAAAATATAACAAATTCTCTAATGCACTAATTTCATCAAGAAAAACTAATGCATCAATTCCAAAATAGTTTTTTTTTTTTTTTTTTGTGTAAATTCAAATCAAAGAAAACTGATCTAAATCTATGATTGATTTTTCAGAATGTAAACTATGCAATTGTAATCTATGCACAATTCACTTGAAAAGTATGCAAATGTAATCTATGCACATTTTTCATTCATATTCTGAAAATGAGAATTCTAATTATGCAAATGTGATCTATGCAAGAGAATTCTCAAACGCAAGACAATTCTAATGTAATCTAAGAACCAATCAAGTGCAAGTCGAGAAAATTGGGTGAGAGTTCCAAAGATCAAAAAATAAAAACACTCAAAGGCGATTAACACTCATACACAATTTAGGCCCCCCCCGGCGAATGAGGGGGAATTTTTTTTTGCAAAAACAAAAGCAAAAAGATGCAAAATTGTGAAAGGACTGAGAGAAACCTCCAAGTAATGACCAAAGGAAAAGAAATCAAGAATTTCTCAAAAAGAGACTCAAAACACCCAATTGATAAAAGCTTAGAGCAGGAATGCCAATGAAATTAACCAAGGAAAGTTTTTGACAGGGAACAAGCAGGTCTGGGCAATGGCTAAAACCTATAAACAAATTCTAAACTGATAAAAAAGAGAAAAATTTAAAATTTTTCAATTTTTTTACAGGGTATGCAGGTAACCTGCTTACACAGGTGCGTCCACGCTCTGTGCACAAAGCAAAACTGCGTACAAGTACGCACTGTGCTTAACTCAGAGGGTGCGTACCTCTCTCAAAACTATGAAAAATAAAAACTAATTCAAAATCAAGTAAAGCTACCCAATCCAACAATCATCAAGTCAAAAACAGAAACAAGAAATCAACGTTTCTCAAATCAAAGTATCAATCAAAAAAGAAATCAGTCAAATCCATGGATTCCCCAGTGGAGTCGCCATTTTGTCATGCGGAAAGAGTCAATTTTGCGGACAAAACCGACCTCCCTAGAAGCTAAGGCTTTCTAGTGACAAACAAAACAATCAAGCACTATCTTTCCCTAAATATTCATTTAAAATACAAGCAACCAAGTGTTTAAAGCATACCTTTAGTCCAACGCTGTTTGTAGCAGCCAAGCCTCTCCGATCCAGATGATCTCCTCCTTCTCTTTGAAACCTGCATTCACTAACAAGCAAACGATTACATAGCACCTGAATAACTCATATAATAAAAAATATTCATCATAAATACCAAGGAGTATATGAAACAAATTATATATAACAACTTGTTAAGAAAAATGAACTTAATTGCATTAATTGGAAACAAAAGAGACCATTACAGCCAGTGCCTTGGTGTTGTGCAGGTCCCTCCCAGGGTCCAGCAAGAGTTCTCCTTTACTTTGATCAGCTCACCCACTTCCAAATGAAGCTAAGAAAGGATGGGAATCTCTCCTCTCAAGCTCTATAAGGGAGTCCTAATTTCAGCAGCATCTACCCTTAGGAATGTTCAGCTTTCAACCTCCCCTCCCTCTGGCCCAATGCCTGTATTTATAATGCTTTGGAGGAAGTTAATCAGGTCCACCATCAATGGGATAAGCTCCTCTTTCAAAGGGATAGCTCCCCTCTTCATGGGATAAGTTCCTCTTTCATTGGGATGCATGAACCATCTAGAGGCGCTCAATCCATGTCAAACAATCTTCTAGAATGCTCTAGAATCGACCGCAAGTAATTTTTTTGAAGTAAAACTTGCGCCTTTTGACCTTTACAGGAGTACGCACCCACCCATTTATAGACAGAGCGTACAAGTACGCAGGTATTATGAACTTGAGGTGCGTACACGCAGGTAAGAGTAAGAGAAACTACGTAACTAGAGTTATATTGACTTTTAAAGTCTTTCTCTCTTTTTTGGAGTTTGATATGAGGAGCAGAGGTATAAGACTTGCCAAGGAGGATAGTATGGTTATTGATGGAGCCATACTGACTGCAAATAGTCATGGTGACAAATTTTAGTGTAACAGTATTGACATATGTTCTAAACATTTTATTTATAGCAAACAATGGTTTTTCTTCTGGTATATACAACTGGGTTGTGGACAGCAGTGCATTGGTTGAAGAACTAGCTTCTTCTAGTACAGGAACATGACGATAAAAGGATTTCCTTCCACCTACAGGTAGTTGTTCATTTTCTGAGATGGCTGGCAGCACATGCTTTTCTGGAATAACTATGGGTCGTGGTATTCTTGGTCTGTTTGGTATTATTCTAACACAACCATCTGACAAAGACATTCTTTTGAGCATGTTGTTTGAACTATCTACGGCTGCTAGAGACTTATATTGGATATACCAGTCATGAGGCAAAGCTTCTTTGTCATAATGAACACCTTCTACTTCTGCATTACTCACTCATACAGCAACACAATCTTTTAACACTGGCTGTCTCAATTTAGGATGTATAGTATTTGTTAACTGGAAAGACGTTTGGACTATCACAGACAAATATTCACTTTCTTCAACCATTTCGAGACCTTGTACTCCAATCAAGGCTTTCCAACAATCTTTGAGGTGAATATCAGACAAACTAATGGCATAGTCTGGATAGATAGTGCCATGTTGACATCCCGAGGATAGGTTTCTAAGTATGGTTCCAATTCGAGCATGTTCATATAAATTGTGCCTGGTGTCTAAAAGCTCGGGTATACAGGGAGTATTAAGGCCATGATGGACTAATGGAGCTAGTCCAATTCTAATTCCCCCAAAGTGCAAACATAATAATCTCTTTTCAGCAACATATTTTCTAAACTTTATGATTTCATCTTCAGAAAAAAAAGTTAGACCTACAATTTGTACAGATAGACCTTTTATTCTTATTTTCAGTTCAACTTCTTTGAGATAGACCTTTCTGGATAGTTTGAACTAATCAAAGAGCAGTCCTGTCCCCAAGTCAAGAAATCCTTTTTCCCATAACTACTCAGTCCATCAATCAAATGCTGCAATTCCATTCCAGTCATGCTCTCACTCCCCTTTCTATGGGATACTTACTTGAAAGAGCTCCCCAATTGTCTCAAGCTAAACTGACTTGCATTTGTCAGATGTTCATGGACCCTAAACATCAGCCTAAAGGCCCACCTCCTTATCTACAGGTTCTCTTTACAGATACAGGAAGGATTATTATTGATATGATAGCCTCAATCATGGGATTTAACTCCGGAGAATATGTTGATGAGATAACCTTGGTATTATTGTCTATTTTTACTCCTGGATAGCCCCCTGCTGTTAAATATGATTATGCCTCTTACATTGCCAACAAAATTCATGACCAATTCCTAAAACTGGACAATGAAGGAGTCTTCAAATACACTACTTTCATTTATCATCTTCTGTTGTATTATCAGTCAGATAGTTTCCCTTTCCCTGTCAAGAAACTTGATACTAGAGGCAATCCAAGGTCTGTCATTTTTTGGAGCCCCATTTTCCATAGATCCCTTGAGACCCCTTACACCTACAATGAGTTCATTGACCTATTTGTCCATCCAGCAACCATTTTACTGACACGAGTTTCTCCTCCTAGGATAAATGGTGATATGAAGAAAATCCTCTAGCTCTCCAAGCAGTATAGGATAGGTGACCGGTACCTATATAAGAATCACACAGAAGTCAGAATCTATGGATGTGAACTCTGCCCTTTCAAGCTGCCAAAATATGTTCCAATGAGACTCTTTGCATTGGAATATTTCAGACAAATGATAAATGTAGACCTGTTCCATTTTTGTAATGCCAAGAAGAAAGATCAGCTTAGAACAAAGAACTAGCTAGGCCCTTTTGTCTGCAACACTAGGGAAGCATGGAAAGAAGCAGAAAAATTCTAGAAGAGCAACTTAAGTTACAAAAGAGTTTTGAGTGGAAACCATATGATCCTAACAGTTTTATATGTGATAGGAGAATGAAGAATAGGTTGTCCCCATATATTCACCATAGAATTCCAGAAATTGAAAAATATGCAAATATGGATGAATGGAGGGAAGGTACCCTAGTAGAGCATGATAGTGAACAGGTCAATTTTGAGAAAGTTATGAGAGATCTTGAGAAAACACTTGACTTGGATTCTTTTGGGTAGGTACCATTTAAGTTATCTCAGAGGTCAGGAGTTGGTGCCTCCAGTGCTGGAACCTCTCAGCAACCTTCACAGGAAACAAGTATACCAGCTACAGGGTCATCAAAGGGCAAGGAATTAGAGACTAGATTTCAACACACTGAACAGCCTACAATCTCCAAGTAGCCTAAAACTTCCAGAGAACAGGCTAAAATATAGACTCCCCCCACTCAGGTCAATATAGGAGAGCCTCCAATTTTGCAAACTCCTTTAAATGAGGAAAGAAACTAAAAGAGAGACAGGGAAAAAACTACCCCTGCCAGTGAACCATCAGGAAAGCCGGGAACAAAGAGACAGAGATTAAATCCCCTTTCAGAGGAGGAATTCGCAAAAGAAAATACAGATATTCAGAGGGAAGAAAGAGTGGAAAACCAGCAAACTTTCCCAACAGGAGGAACATCAACTGGCTCTTAGAGGCAGGAGCTATAAGGGCAGAAAAGCGTAGAGATATCTTCTTCCAAGCCAAAAGGGACTGATGCCTCAGACATCAAGAAAAAATTCATAGAAATATAAGCCAGGAATGATCCATTAAGGCTGTAGGTTTATAGCAGATATTTGAATATGGCTCCTACAAACCAACAGAGATTGATGTCAGCTTATGACATCAAAGAAGGCAAGATGATAATGAGCTATTTCAAGCCCAAGGTGCAATAGCCTAGCTCAGCAGCAGATTACCTTAGAACAAATTTCGAAGTCATGGCAAAGGATATTCATCCTTTGGATCAAATTGAGTTGCATAAGCAAACGGGAGAAATGATTTACTCGACCTTGACTGGCAAGGCAATGATGGCCCACAAGTTACAATATTATTTGGACAACACTACTGCTCAACTACACTTGGAAAAGGCTTCCTCTCAGGCCAAACATAACATAATAAAGTCTTTGGAAGAAATAATTATTGGATTAGGACATGATCCCAAAGATGTGAAATGTGTAGAAGCACTAATCAAAAAGAAAGATGAAGATATTGTTGACCTAAGGAAGCAACTAAAACTACCACGTTCAAGGCACCCACAGACTGATGAGGTTATAAATCAAAAATCTGAAGAAGAAATGATGGATTTTCTCTTAAATCTTAATGAAAGACTCAATGATACTGAACAAGCACTTGAAAAGGCATTGAAGGACAAGCAAGGAGAGTTGACCTCCCAGCCTCCCAATGTAATCCTAGTAGTATCAACAACAGTCCCATCAACTCTTGGAGCAGCATTGGCACCAAATATTCCAGCAGTCACAGCAGAGGCAGTCACAGGTACAGCAACAGCAGGAACAACATAGGGTAGCAGTGCTAATTTGAGCACAGAAGAGCTGATAAAGGAAATGGAAGACCTGAAACTACAAGTTTCAGAACTAAATAAGCTAAAGGAGAAATATGCCAAAATGGAACGAAGCTATGATCTCTCAAAGGTAAATGTTGCAGAAAAAACAAGAGAGATTAAAATGTTAGAAAACAAAATAAAATCATTGGAGAAGGATCTTACATTTGACAAGCCTCTAACAGAAATCAAAAGAATTCTTTGGGCCAACATCACTCAATCCACAAATGATGTTTGGCCATCCATCCAAGTGATCAATGAATAGACTGATCTAGTGAAAGCAGCATGGGGAGAAATTCAAAAGACAAAAGCTCTGTTAGGACAAATGCCTAATCAAGCCAATCGGCTCATCGATCTTTTGAATAACAGAAATAAGGAACAATTGGAAAAAATTGGCATCTCAGACAGGACAGACACTATTTTGGAAATCAAAAGGGTGCTAACCAAAAAAACTTTGATGCAGAATTTAGAGAGAAGATGTCAAGATATGCAAGTGGAAATTAATTATTTTATGGAGAAGTTCACTATTTTGAAGAATAAAGGGCTACCAAGTCCTTTGGTGATTAATGACAGATTAATGAAGCATATAGATTATGTAGACAAATTGAATAAGTATGCTGGCAATTAAGCTAGTTCATCAACAAGTGCATAAGGCTTAAAAGCACTCCCCACAGGCCGAGTTCTCTATGACAGCTTAGAGAACTTATTCTATGTTGAGCATGAGATAAAGCACATGTTCCCAATCCAGCCTACATTTTTCAGGTATAAAGAAACAGATGAAACCCTCAGAAAACTTTAGAAACACAGATTGCCAGAACAAAAATGGTGGGAAGACATGTTGGAAATTTTGTAAATTTATCCTTAGTAAAAGGTAAATTTTGATTTTTACTACAGTCAATGAAGATAAAGAGGATGTGTTACACTAAAATTTGTCACCATGACTATTTGCAGTTAGTATGGCTCCATCAACTGTCATACTATCCTCCTTGGCAAGCCTCATACCTCTGCTCTCCATGTCAAACTTCAAGAAAGAGAGAAAGTCATTAAAAATCTATATATCTCTGGGTACGTAGTTTCTCTTAGCCTTACCTGCGTGTACGCACTCCAAGTTCACAATACCTGCGTACTTGTACGCTCTGTATGTAAAGAAATGGGTGCGTACTCCTGTAAAGGTCAAAAGGCGCAAGTTTCACTCCAAAAAAGTTACTTGTGGTCATTTCTAGAGCCTTCTAGAAGCTTGTTTGACGTGTATGGAGCGCCTCCAGATGGTTCATGTATCCCTACCAAAGAGGAACTTATCCCATCAAGAGGGGAGCTATCCCATCCAAAGAGGGGCTTATCCCATTGATGGTGGACCTGAATAACTTCCTCTAGAGCACTATAAATACAGACATTGGGCCAGAGGGAGGAGAGGTTGAAAGCTGAACATTCCTAAGGGTAGATGCTGCTGGAATTAGGACTCCCTTGTAAAGCTTGAGAGGAGAGATTCCCATCCTTTCCTAGCCTTATTTGAGAGTGGGTGAGCTGATCAAATTAAAGGAAAACTCTTGCTGGACCCTAGGAGGGACTTGCACAACACCAAGGCTCAGGTTGTAATGGTTCCTTTTGTTACCTTTTAATGCAAATGAACTTATTTTTCTCAACAGATTATTATTCATGGTTTTTTTCATATACTCCTTGGTCCATATGATAGATATGTATTATTTTATGAGTTTATCAGGTGCTATTTAATCTTTTGGCTTGTTAGCGAATGCTGGTTTCGAAGAGAAGGAGGAGCTCATCCGGATCGGCGAGGCTGGACTACTACAAAGCGCTGGACTAGAGGTATGTTAAAGATGCCCTGATTACTTGTAATTGCAATGCATGTTTAGAGAAAAGTAGCTTTATTTGTCTTGTTTGTCACTAGAAAGCTTTTGCTTCTAGGGAGGTCAGTAGTGTCCGCACTAACGACTCTTTCCACATGACAAAATGGCGACTCCGCTGGGGAATCCATTAATGTAAATGTTTTTTCCTTTGTATGAACTTTTGATCTGAGAAAAGTTATTTATTTTCTGGTTTTTGGCTGTCTGACTGTGTGTTTGGGTGGGCTAGCTTAGGGTTAAATTAGATTTTAGTTTTTCTTTGTTTTGCTCGAAGTACGCAGCCTCTGAGTTGAGCACAGTGCGTACCTGTACGCACTGTCTCTTTGTGCACAGAGCGTACCCGCACCTGTGTAAACAGGTCGCCTGCGTACCCCTGTCAAAACTAAGAAAATTTCATTTTCCTTCTTTTTTGCCTTTTACTTTTTGTTTTTAATTTGTTTTTCTGCCCAGATCCACTAGTTTTCTGCCATAAATCTTCACCTAAGCTTGTTCCGTTAGTGTCGAGGGTTTTAGTAAAATTCATAGGGATTTTGCCTTAGGGTTTGATTTTTAACTGGTCCTGTAGTGACTTTGGCGTTAGAGGTTGTCAAACTTTGGATCTCCTTGGTTTTGTTCAGTCCTCTTAGGAGTCGGGCCTGTCATAGAAGTCACCCTTGTGAGAGACCTACCTTTGTGTCTTCTCTTTGCAAATCTCGAAAAGCTTGTTGTTTGAACTTTGAATTTTATTCTTGAGAAAAGAACAAAAAGATTTTGATTTTTTGTTTTGACTAGTTTTTGGTTCTGCATTCACTAGTCCTTAGTTACATTTTGACTGAGTAAAACATCCAGGAATCATCTCTAGTAAGCTTTTGACTCGTTAGATTTACTTTTATATTTATTTCTCTTAGATTTTCTTTTGAGTGAAATTGAGTTGATTTGATTGCCATAGCTTTTTTAACTTTGATTTTTGTTAAAGTAAGTTTTACATGCTTTATTAATTAGGAAAAAATACAAAAATATCTTTTGAAGGAAAGTTTGCTTTGGTAGCATTTGTGTCTTTGAAAGAAAAAGGAATTTTTGTGAAGTGAATAGTGGTCATGTGTCGTATGTTTTGAAAAGAAAAAGAGTTTGTTTCTTTGTTTTCACTACCAAGAAAGTTGTTTTTATTTCGAATTTGCATTCTCCAACTCTCTTAGCTAGGAAATTCATTGAAAAATAAAAAATTAGTGTAAATCATCCTAAGTGCATCTTTTTAGTGGATTTTGGTCGAGTCTACACACCACCAGTTTCATCTCCACTACCTTTTGTCTTAAAAAAGCCATAAAATTAACGCTTAAAGTAAAATCAACTTAGTAACTTTTATTTACTAGGGCTCTGAAACACCAATATAGATCAGGCTAGTGTCTTGGAGTAGGAGAGTAATTAACTCTCCAAGATAGCAAAACCAAACAAGTAGCTCATCTTGTGGTAGGATAAATCCAATTGTTTCATTTGTACTCTGGGAAAGCTCCTCTTAAAGGAGAAGCACGAGCTCGTGTCCAAACCAGTGAGGGGATCAATCCTCCCTCGTTGGGAACGACGGCAGACACGCACGTATTACAAATGGTAAACCTCGGATTAACCATTGTCGAGGAGCCAGGGGTCACTTGTCGGTAAACCTTGGATTATTGTCAAGGAGACGGCAAGGGGATTGAGCTTGATACTCTGCCCTTGCGTGCTGTCGGAGTGTAGACTGTTCCCCCAGATGCATTTGTTGCTGTTGGTAACCTTAGTGACCATTATCTTTAGGATTCTACCGAGGTGACGGTGGAGGGAAGATCCCACTGTACCTGGAGCAGACGTCGGCTAGACTCACTTGGATTTTCCGGGGGGTTCACTTCACTCGAGACGGTTAAAGTGGAGGAACTTGTTCCGGTCTATTCATTAAGCAGGTTGCCGGGGTAACTGTTCCACCCTCCACTTCTGTACTGAATTCGACGATGTTGGGTTTCATCTCCAACTAGTGTTTTTGGTCTGGAAGGCTACTGTTTGTGCATGGTTTGACGCCCTAGATTCTTTAGGCGTGTGATTCAAATTTGTTTGGTTCTTTAGAGACTTTAGGTGGTTTGCTTTGAGATTTTACTTTTTTTGTGTGTGCAGTAGTTAAAAAGTGTTTAACTGTGGCGGAATTACCGAGACAGTCCTGTCGACTTCGGGGCAAGTCTCCTGAGATTGTTTCCGTGGCCGAATTGTTGAGGAAGTCCCGTAGACTTCGGGGTGAACCTCCTCAAGATGTCCCGAGTCATTACGAAGGTTTAAAGGTCCTTGTTACTCGTAGTGGCAGTAAAGTAGGTTCACCTGAAGAAGGAGAATCGTCCTTGGTAGTCCATCCAGATTACCAAGGTCTAGAAACAGGTTATAATCCTGAAGCAGTTACAGTTTCCGAGCTTGCTGGTAGTTTTTCATCTACTAGTGATATAGGCAAAGAACCTGAAGTATCCAAACCTGTTACTCCAACTTCTAGTGCACCAGATTCACCTAGGGTAGAAAGAGTCATCACCGAAAATCTTCCTGCTGGTTTGATAGCTATTGAAGAACTTGCTCCAGAGGAAGAATTATGCGTATCTATCCTTGAAGATCAACCTACTATTGATCTAAGGGAGCGTGAATATATCTTTTACAGCCCTCCTAGAAGTACTAGTTGGTACCTTTCGTTAACCAATTACTTAGACAACTCAGGGATAAGTTTTTCTCCACGTCGAACTCTTTTTCCACCTGGAGGTATTTATACTCCTGTAAATATGTCTGGTCAGTCGTCCGTGTTCACTCAATCTCCTGAATCTTTCTTGTACGACGTTCCTCCTGTTCCCTCCGGGTATCAGTCACTTTCTGGTACCTTTGCGGGGGCATCTCCTCAACCCATTGATCATGGGTTATTAGCTGGAAACAATGGTAATAAACCGTTGGGTGTAGGGGACATTTACATGATGTCAGGTTCAGTTCCCAGTTCTCAACCTCAAGGTGGTCAATTACCGCCTGGGGGGCAGCCTCAATTAACGCCTGGGGGGCAACCTCAAGGTACACAACTTGTGTCTGGGGGGCAACCTCAAGGACAGTATGTACCCATAGTACAGTACATGCCTCAAGGTCAACCCCAGCCTCAATATGTACCCCAGGGTCAACCTCAGTATCAATATTTACCTCAAGGGTATCAACCTCAAGGTCAAGGTCAACCCCAGTATCAGTATTTACCCCAAGGTTATCAACCTCAAGGTCAATACTCGAGTCAAGGTTATCAACCACCTCAAGGTCAATCATATGTTCAAGGTACGGGAACTGTACCTTTCAGTTATCAATCCTATCCTCAATCCGGTTATGGATCTCAATATCCTCAACCTGTCATGGGTCAATACCCCGGAATGAACATAGTGTGGAATCCATCGCAAGTTCAATAGGTATTGCAGCCAAGTATACAGTTGTAATCTCAAGCTGGACAACCCTTAATTGCTGGTCCATCCCAGCAACCAGTCCAGTCTAATGTTCAAACTTCTGTAACTTCAGTAGTTACTCAGCCGCCAATCGCACCTAGTACTCCATCTCAAACAACGGCTACTGCAACTACCGCAACATCTGCTCCTTCCACCACACTTGCTTCTGGAGTATCAACAGCTCCAGTTTCTACTGTCTCTGCAACTACTCCTAAGACATCTTTACCATTGTCTGGATCTACGATTCAAACTACGGTTCAGATGCCTGTAGGACAACCTGGTTTAAGTACGGTTGTCACTAGTCAACCACAATTCGCTTATCAACTGTACCAGGGACAGTACCAATACGGGCCTGCTGTCCAACAGCCGGTTTACCAGTATCAACCATATCCTGGGTACACTTATCAACAACCTCAGCAACCCCAGTACGGTCCGGTTAATCCTAGTTTTCCAGGAGGATATAATATCCCGAATGCGATTCCTGTTCCAAGTTATCCTGGATATCCTCCTCCTGGGACTGGTCTTGTGACCCAAAGTTTTAGGGATCCTAATCGGCAATTACCGTTTATCGCAACCTTGGATTTACCAGACTTGACGCGCCTGACGAACGATCCAATACAATATCTTCCGTTCTGGCCGCCAATGCCAAATAAGTTTCCCAGTGATATACCCAAGTTCGAAGGTAAGTCTGGAGAGGATCCGTCCAATCACGTGATGACTTACCACCTCTGGTGTGCTTCAAATTCCATCTCGGATGATTCGATCCGCTTACGTCTTTTCCAGTGTACGCTCATTGGTCTCGCGGCCAAGTGGTACATTGAGTTACCACGGGTCTCTTTTTACAATTTTAGTTAGTTAGCTACCTCGTTCCTAACTCATTTTCAGTTGCCGGTCAGATACGATAATGGCACGGAGCTATTAACTTCATTAAAACAGTCGACCTCCACTTATATTTCCAATCATATACATGAATGGAGACGTCGACGGCGATTAGTGAAAGTTTTTATTCCGGACCAAATCTTAGCTGAATGGTTTGTTAAATCATTATTATCGAAGATTACTGAAGATGTAGCTAAGGCCGGAGTAGTTACTGAGGAGCAAGTAATTGCTCAAGCGCAGTACCTTGACTTAGTTTACACTCAGTCAGGTACGTTACATGAAAAGATCCCAGATCTTCCAAAGTAAAATCAAATCGCTGCTGCTCCTTCGGGATCTCATGCTGCTGATGGCATGATTGGTACGGTAAATACTAAAAGCAAGAAGAAATCTTCAAAGAATTCTTCGCCCATTATAACCTTACCAGATTCCCCGACAGGAGAGTCTTCTCCTGAAATTTCCGCCGATATTCACGCTGTAGAGTCATCTACGGTTAAATCAAAAAACGGTGGGAAGAAGAAGGGTAAGAAGAAGGGTAAAGCAAACAAGACTCCAAAGGAGAAAACAGAAAAGTCGGAATCCAATGACGAAAAGCGCAAACCTCGATATCCTTGTCTTATTTGTGAAGAGGATCATTTTACAAGAGATTGCCCCCATCGGGCCGAGGTTGTGAAAATTGTCAAAGGTTCCTCAACTCCTGCTGTTTTGAAAGATCCATTTCCAAAGCAGGAGAGTAAGATGATAGGTTCTTCCTCGAGTGCCACTGAAGAACCCATATTGATGATGTCTCATGTAAGGATTGCGACTCGATCTCACGATTATGATAGTAAAAGTCCTGTTGATGGATCGAAAGAAGCAGAATCTTCTCGTTCAAATCCATCAACCTCAGCTCCCAGTTCCGATCCACTATAGATCGAGAAACCTAACCCTGACTTAGTAATAAAACCGCCCGCCAAGGGTGTACTTCGAAGGTCTGCTTTCAATCCACATGCGAGAGCGGCCCAGAATTACAACATTGTTGAGGATTTACCTATTTCACCCTCAGCAATGTCGGCTTTAGAAGTGTTGCAGTCATGCCCAGCACAGAGGAAATTACTTTTGTCGGCTATAGGAGCTGTTGATGTTCAGGACCCGAACCTGATAATCTTTGATATAGAAAATAGTACACCACGTCTCCCTCGTCAGATGGCTTTCCAGATTCCAGTGATAGTAAAAAACAGGCCTATTCATCGGACTGTAATTGATGAGGGGGCTTCTACGTGTATTATGTCGATTCAGTGTTGGAGATCACTTGGTTCTCCTTCGCTGAACCAATCCCCAACTATTCTTAAGGCCTTTGATGGCCGTGGGTTCCATCCGTTTGGCATTTTACAGGATTTGCCTATAGGGGTTGAAAGAAAAACCGTTAGTCTAGATGTGGAGGTGGTTGATGCCCCTCTAGACTACAACCTTCTTTTGGGTTGAAGTTGGTCTTACGCTATGACAGTGGTCGTTTCATCGGTCTTCAGAGTCATAAAGTTTCCACATAATGGCAAGATCGTGACAATAGACCAACTGGATTATTTTTCATCTGACCCAGCCTCCTCAGAGAGTATCTAGCATGTCGGTAAAACGACTATCCCTTATAAGGATGTTGGCGTAGGATTAGTTAAAGATTCCAGTTTACTGGGCACTTTTCCTTTTCCTCCGATCAACGCAGACCCTTCATTCGCATCCATTCATATGATTACTTCAGACACTATTATTTACGATGATCCTTGGATTGTCCCATCTGAATCTGAGATAGACTCATACGGTGATGCAATGCCTTTGAGTCCATATGAAATTGCCTATGAAGCTGTGCAGTCTTTTTCCGACCCAAGTTCAACCCAAATTGACCAAATGAATGTGGTCCATGAGGAATCCCTTTTCGCGTCATCCTCGGATTTAATAACATTTCTCGAAGTTGTGTCATCTGACGAGCAACTTTGTGAAGTCCTGTGTGTAGACGATTTACCATGGGAAGATCTCCATCATAGATCTTCGTTTTTACCTAAGGATGATCGTTTTGAAAACGATTTCTCATCAATCTTTACAGCTGAATATGTCAAAGACGCTCAGAGTCCAATGAAACATCCTGATTCAGAGCTGAATTTGGGAAATGTTTCTCGCACTATTCCCATTGACATTTCAGTGAAGCCTGGAATTGTTGAACACATTCATATAGGTGCCCCGTGTTCAGATGACGAAATTCAAACATACAAGGCCCTATTTCAAGAATTCCGCAACGTGTTTGCCTGGTCCTATGAGGAAATGCCAGGAATTGATCCCTCTATTGTTGTTCATGAGATCAAGACTTACCCAGACGCTAAACCCGTTCGGCAACGTCTGCGTCAGATACACCCTCGGAAAGCAGCTGCAATCAAAGCAGAAGTTGAGAAGTTGTTGAAAGCAGGTTTCATTTATCCGATCCCGTTAACGGATTGGGTATCGAATATTGTTCCGGTTAACAAAAAGCAGGGAACAATAAGAATATGTATCGACTATAGGGATATCAATCGTGCTTGTCCCAAGGACAACTATCCAACGCCCTATATCGATCAAATACTTGATGATTGTGCCGGCAGTGAAATATTTTCCTTTATGGACAGTTTTTCCGGTTACAACCAAATCAATATTATACCTACCGATCAACCAAAAACGGCTTTCATTTGTCCATGGGGGACATTTGCTTATTGCAAACTACCTTTTGGGCTTAAGAATGCCGGAGCCACTTTTCAAAGGGCGATGTCTTATGCATTTCATGACATCAAGCACATTGTGCAACCATATCTCGATGACTTGCCCGCTCACTCTTTACGTCGAGCTGATCACCTTGTCCATTTACGCGCAATTTTTATGAGGTGTAGGCATTATCGTATACGGTTGAACCCACACAAATGTGTCTTCTGCATCGAAGTGGGACGATTGCTGGGATTTATAGTTTGAAAAGCCGGCATTCGCGTCGATCCCTCGAAGGTCGAAGCTATCATCAAATAGCCTCCTCCTTCGAGTTTACGCCAACTCCAAAGTTTGCAAGGGAAAGCAAACTTTTTACGCCGATTCATTCCTAACTACGCCGAGATTACCAAGGGTTTTACCCGGTTGTTGAAACAAAATGCTCAATTTTCTTGGGATGAGATAACTCAGAAATCTTTTGATGCGCTAAAGCACGCGTTGACCCATGCACCGTTGCTGCATCCTCCCAACTACAACCAGGATTATTTTTTGTACCTCGTCGCCGCTCATTCCACCATTGGGATGGTCCTAGTGCAGGAAGATGAATTCGAAACGGAACATGTGATATATTATCTTAGTAGGACGTTAAATCCCACTGAGCTAAAATATTCGCATGTGGAGAAATTGGCCCTGGCAGCTGTTCAGGCTGTCCAGCGTTTTCGTCATTACATTCTTCTCCGTAAAACTACAGTCATTTCGGATTGCAACCCTATGATTTACATTTTGACTAAACAATTGCTAGGGGGCAAGTACTCTAAATGGATTGTTATCTTGCAGGAGTTCGACTTGGAGTTTGAAAAATCTAAGTCTAAGAAATCTTTAGTTTTTGCGGAATTGATGTGTGATTTCCCGCGTGCTGACACGGAAACTGTGGCAGAAGAACCCATTGCGGACGAATCTCTGTTTCTCATCAGCACTTTAGATCCGTGGTATGGGGATATAATTGTCTATCTCCAAACCCAATCCTTTCGGCCCGAAGCTTCAAAGTCGGAACGCCGAAAAATTTGATTCCAGTCCCAACAGTACAAAATTATTGGAGATACTCTTTATCGTCGTGGGGCGGATTTAGTTTTTCGTCGTTGTTTAACTCATGAAGAGGAAGAAAGGGTTATGAATGACTATCATTCTGGAGCGTGTGGTGGTCATATGTCTGGGTATGCCACAGCTCAGAAGGTGTTGCGTGCTAGCTACTTCTGGCCGTCCATGTTTAAAGATTGTATCATTGCGGTCCGAAAATGCCACAACTGTCAAGTGTTTGATCGCAAGATGCGCGCACCACCTGCTCCTCTCCACCCTATAATTACCGTTGGTCCTTTGGCTAAATGGGGTATCGACTTTATTACATGTAACCCTCACTCGGCCGGGGGGCATGCGTATATCATCCTTGCGGTTGATTATTTTACTAAGTGGGCCGAGGCGATGCCTACATTCGAGGCTGACGGCAAGACAGCTGCGATTTTCATATTCAATCATATTATTGCTAGGTTTGGTGTCCCACAAGTGATAATCACTGACCATGGGCGCCATTTTCGAAACATTATGATGACAGAACTTACAAGCCAGCTTGGTTTGCGTCATGATAGTTCTACTCCTTATTATCCCCAAGCAAACGGTTTGGTTGAGTCCATCAACAAAGTTCTAGTTATCATGATCCGACGAATCATTGGTATTCATCGGTCAAATTGGCACAACATGTTATTTTCAGCGCTTTGGGCGCACCGAACCTCAGTGAAAACATCAATAGGGTTCACTCCTTTCCAACTAGTTTATGGTTTGGAAGCAGTGTTGCCCATTGAATGCGAAATCCCATCACTTCAAATGGCTATCGAATTACTTCCAGCTACTTCCGAAGAGGAGAAGCGTCTATTATACTTAGCTAAATTAGATGAGACTCGTCGTGACGCTGCATTGGCAATCGAGACTCACGCAAAAAGGATGAAAGCTCAGTATGATCGTAACATGACCCCTCGTAATTTTTCGGAAGGAGACCTAGTGCTATTATATGATCAAGCTAACGATAAATTGGGTGCTGGTAAATTCGTTCCTATGTGGCATGGGCCCTACATTGTCAAGCAAAAGCTAGCAAAAGGGGCCTATGAGCTAGTAGATTTTGATGGGGACTCTTTGGGTAAGCCCAGAAATGGACTTTACCTAAAGAGGTATTATGCTTAAATAATGGGTATGGAGATTTAGTTAGGTTAGTTTTTCTTTCTAGCTGGTGTGTTTGTTAGTATAGACAGTGTGCTTAGCTTAGAGAGTGTGTTTTTCGTCGTTATTATGGCTTATCTTGGTTTTACTCTTGATATTGCAGATGTCGACGCCTCTCCAAACGTACATTGGATTTGTTGATGGTGCTTGTCGTAATACACGGAATATCTCTTCCGCAGCTTGGGTTATCTATTTGCCTTCTGACGAGTTAGTTTCTATGCATGGGGTGAGCCTCGGTCAAACGACAAACAACATTGTAGAATACAGTGCAGTGATTGAGTTATTATCTGAATCTATTTCATTTGGGATTCGGAGTTTGATAGTGAGGTTAGATTCTGAACTCGTTGTATTACAGCTTAATAGAGTATACGCCATTAGAAATCCAGTGTTATTAAGGTTATTTTTGAGAGTGCGCCTCTTGGAACGTGAATTTGATTACATTGAATATTATCATATTCCAAGGTCATTAAATACATTAGCAGATGCAATTGCTTCTCGAATGTTAGACAGATATTTGCGATAATCATAAATGTAAATTTAAAAACATTTCATCATACATGTTTAACAAGATAAGCCGGTAATAATGATATATATATAGATAGGAGTGTGTCAAAAATATACATCGTCTTTGATCATAGGTTGAAAAACACCTTATGATCGGCAAAAATGATAAGTACAAAAAACCAAAAATGTCATATGTGTCTACAAAAAGTGACTAGCCAATCACTGGTGGTGCTCTCTATACGAGACCACTGCCCACGCTACCCTACACAGGAACCTCCTGAAAGGTCCTGGGACTGCGACCACATAGCGCTGAAGTCAGATAGGAATATCGTCTATAGTCGTCTCTGGTATGTCTACCGTGAGACGCTCTAGGTCCTGTTCCAGCTCGGCTAAGGTCTCTGCGGCCGCATCCTGTGGGGCCAGTGCTGGTGCAACTGGTACTCTCCTCTCGAATGGCCGGACGCTGTGGACCTACATCTGCATTTTGAAAATTGTCACTGTCAGTTTTGAGACGATATAAAAACAAATAAAAAGTAAAAAATTTAAAAAACTTGTGAAAATGAAATACCTTTGTCGTCCCATTGTTCTCCCTGTGGAAGAACCATGTCCGGATCACCGCGAAAATCTACTCTGGCATAAGGAAAGTCCTGAATCGAAAAGACCTGGTCCTCCAACCAGTGAAAGTAACCCGCAGGAAATCGAATAACTCCCGCTCCCTCATCAGGATGCCGGGCCATTACCGTAACCCATCGCATCAACTTTGGCTCCCGAGGAGGCCCAGCTGGAACAGTGAGATGCTATGGGATCAGCATCAGAACCCTCTCTAGGGCAAAGCTCATAACTAGAGGCCCATACCCAAAGGTCTTTAATTGCCCGTTCTTTGCCCTAGTCAGTTGGCCCTTCATATTGGTCAACACAGCGTCACACCAATTGAAAATGGTGCCTCGGTAGCAATCTATCGCCATCCGCATTTGGGACCCGGTGGCAATGTGCAAAGCGGCTGTGCCGCAGAGTCTGGTAACTATAAAGGCAATTACCATAAGTTCGGGCAGGGATATGTATTTGATTTCTATCCCTTTCTCCTGGTTTTGATTGTTGCACCACTCTAGCCGGAGGCTAGCAAGGGATTGGCCACCTGGCCTAGTCCCGGACAGAGTCAGTTGCTCGCCCCTATTAGGCAAACCAGTGAGAAAATATATTTCAGAGGGCTCTATTTCGAGCTGGTGCCCTCCGATGTAGAAGCATTGATCCTGAACGTTCCACCTTTCAACCAGCCATTCTAAGAATCGCACCTGGGCCCTCATGCCAGGTATGGCCCAGTATTTGTAGAGACCGCATGCATTCAAAGCATCAATGGAGGGTTGATGATCTATTGCGGCCAAATTGACATCTTCGTGTTCTCTTTCGCGCCAATCAAGCATGGTGTGCAATCTACACACCAGAAAACATTCATTAGAATTCATTAAATCAAAATTTGATGGTTTGGTTTTGAGTTTTAGGGTTTTGAAATTGCTTTGCGTGGAGTACGCACCCTGCGTTCAGAAACAGAGCGTATGGATGCAGCTGTTCTGAAGGTAGGCTGCATACTCCGGCCATTTTCCCATTAACGAAAATGTCGGGGTACGCAGGTCACCCGTTAGGCACCTGCGTACCCCGAAAGGCGGATCCTAAAACCCCAAAGCCCTCAAAAAATCAAACTAGGGCTTAAAATGAAATTCTAAACGGATGAAAACAAAGAGGAGGATGTTGTGAAATACCTGAAAGAGACGGCACTCAATTCCGACGGTTGGATTCTCCGCAAAGTCCACGGGAAGTTTCTTGCCAAAAGCCCTTTTCTCTCCTTCAACAGTAAAATGGTAAAAATGACATGGTAAAAAGTCTTTTTATAGGTTTTTTGGATAAATGAATGCTAAATTTGTTTATTTTTCACCATGGAAGGATATTTCTCAATGCATTTTTTCTTATCTTAAACAGGTATGAGTAATGTGTCGTTTTTGTGCAGGACAATAGGATTTTCAGGGAAAAGCATCATTTTTCACGAACCAAAACATCAGAGTCATCTTTTAAGCCCTTTTCTGACTCCTAAAACATGAAAAGATCGCCGAGCGTTTCTTTTACACTTGTTAAAATGGAATTAAAAGACGATCCCCTTATAGCTATTTTCTGACCGTAAAAACAGGAAAAGATTGCCAGGTTTTTGTCGTTTCAAACTTGATACGGAAATAAAACGACGTGTCCTTGATCGCTTTTTACTTTTCAGGTCAGAGGCACTAATCATGAAAGTACTCCTTGGTCGCAAGACTAAGCGGTTCTCTCAGGTATTATTTTATACTTTTTCGGGCTTGGGAGACACAACTTTACGAAAAAGTTCAACCTGGAGTCTTCTTTAGTTTTTTCAGACTCTCTAAACATGAAAAACGCTGAGTTTCTCCTATACTGGACTCGTTAAAATTTCACAGTAAAGGACCTGTTCAATTACAAACAGGAACGGACCACTCCTTCTTAGGGTTCAAATCAAAACTAAGTTGGACTCATCCAAAGGATGAGCTTATAATCAAGCATATGTTATCCTCCTCAAGCTTGTAAAAAATAAAGAGGTACTTGCCAGAAATGGTGGGGGAAAAGAGAGAAAAATGAGCCCATTTTTTATCCTTTATCTCAGAAGAAGCCTTATTACTGCTCTTGAACACGACACTTTTCATTCACCTGGGTTGGGAAATCCTTTGCCTCACAGTTGATCAAGCCACATTGAAAGTCTTTAGCCGGGTATTAACTTTGTGTCAAATGTCACCAAACCATCTGTCGTGGCGTTATGTGTTCAAGAGGTCTCTGCAATAAACATTCATCTGCAAAATACTCGTCATCCATTTTGACCATCCCTGAGTCAGTCCTTACAGCTACATTTCTTCAACTTGATCTATGATTTCGTGTTGTGGGCTTGCCTGCAACGGGTCGCTTTCTATCGACATCAGCACATTATCTAGAAAGATGACCTAGGAATCGTCAGTACCTTGAAGTCTGCATGCATCAATGGCAGGTTTCTCGCCTTTGACGACAGTTTACATCATTGACTTTCGATCGAAGGATTCCGTGAAATGTTTGACATCAACTCATTCATTCACATCTCATGGATTGTACTGGGTACTTTGAGAACCATTGACATCACTGGTGGTCTCTCTCACGCTTGTTAACAGTTTACATCATTGACTGGTAATCAAGTGCTTTCTACCATGTTCGACATCAACTCATTTATTCGCATGGATAGAATCGTACCTGTCGGGAAGTAGAAATGAAGACCCTGGATCTAGTTTCCACCATCCAGGCTGCGAGGAGTTTTGTATTCATTATACAGTAGACTAATCATAAACAGATGGCTGCGTCCATACTATGTCTACAAAAGTCTATGATTATGATGTACTGCAGAATCATTCCTGTATCAGAGCAGTAGATAGTCAATTAGTTAAAGTTTTCAATCTGAGTATGGGAATGCCTACCTCAGCGATGATATGATCTTATATATGTATTTTGTGTTGAATACTTGCAGGTTCCGACTCGGCTCTCCACAAGATAATCCTTGAAATGATAAAGTACTTCACCCTTCCTAGAAAATATGAAACCCTAATCTACTACAGGCTTCGCACTTTAGGGGGCAATCTGTTACACTAGAATTTGTCACCATGACTATTTGCAGTTAGTATGGCTCCATCAACTGTCATACTATCCTCCTTGGCAAGCCTCATACCTCTGCTCTCCATGTCAAACTTCAAGAAAGAGAGAAAGTCATTAAAAATCTATATATCTCTGGGTACGCAGTTTCTCTTAGCCTTACCTGCATGTATGCACTCCAAGTTCACAATACCTGTGTACTTGTATGCTCTGTATGTAAAGAAATGGGTGCGTACTCCTATAAAGGTCAAAAGGCGCAAGTTTCACTCCAAAAAAGTTACTTGTGGTCATTTCCAGAGCCTTCTAGAAGCTTGTTTGACGTGTATGGAGCGCCTCCAGATGGTTCATGTATCCCTACCAAAGAGGAACTTATCCCATCAAGAGGGGAGTTATCCCATCCAAAGAGGGGCTTATCCCATTGATGGTGGACCTGAATAACTTCCTCTAGAGCACTATAAATACAGACATTGGGCTAGAGGGAGGAGAGGTTGAAAGCTGAACATTCCTAAGGGTAGATGCTGCTGGAATTAGGACTCCCTTGTAAAGCTTGAGAGGAGAGATTCCCATCCTTTCCTAGCCTTATTTGAGAGTGGGTGAGCTGATCAAAGTAAAGGAAAACTCCAGCTGGACCCTAGGAGGGACTTGCACAACACCAAGGCTCAGGTTGTAATGGTTCCTTTTGTTACCTTTTAATGCAAATGAACTTATTTTTCTCAACAGATTATTATTCATGGTTTTTTTCATATACTCCTTGGTCCATATGATAGATATGTATTGTTTTATGAGTTTATCAGGTGCTATTTAATCTTTTGTCTTGTTAGCAAATGCAGGTTTCGAAGAGAAGGAGGAGCTCATCCGGATCGGCGAGGCTGGACTACTACAAAGCATTGGACTAGAGGTATGTTAAAGATCCCCTGATTACTTGTAATTGCAATGGATGTTTAGAGAAAAGTAGCTTTATTTGTCTTATTTGTCACTAGAAAGCTTTTGCTTCTAGGGAGGTCGGTTGTGTCCGCACTAACGACTCTTTCCGCATGACAGGATGAAAAGAGATCAACGGATGAAGAGTATCAGATGCAGGTAGAGTGTATCAGTAGGAAGGTCAAAATAGAGCAGCCAACACATAATTACACCAAGTACAACAAGAGGCCAAATCATAGGGCCTAACTCCAGCACATTCTCAGAAATAGGGACAACAAACCATTTGGTTGCCTTATCTATCATCTACGAGGTCTTCTAGCCCTATTTTCTTGAAGGATATGATTAGTCACCCCAGTTTATATCTTACTCTGTTATGAGATATTTTTTGTAAAACATTTTTTATAAATACCCCCTTAATTGGAGTATTGAGGGTGGATTCTTAGACATTGCCGTAATATTGATTATTTTGGAATAAAGTGCTGATTGGACCAAATTTTGTATGGCTTGCTGGATAAAGAATTGAAGCAAAGGACTTTTCACAGATTTCTTGAAGCAAACACTGAATCAATAAGTCCTCTATACTTTATGTTTTAAAGTTTTCCTTGTTTATTATATCATCCATGTTTCACATCTGAATGATAAACGAAAAAGATTAATTCAAAATATGCTTGATTACACTCTATTTTCAATTGTTATTGTTCTCCATGTTTTCTTCTGAATTAGTATAAACAGTGAAATCTTAATTGCTCCTGTTTCCTAGTTCATACATTTTGATTATTTATTAAAGAACTCTTAACTACTCTTTAGTAGTAATCATTCAAGTTCCCTCTTTAAATGTGCTGAAGGATTCTTAACTGCCCTTCACCCATTTTAAGCCCATTCCATTTATCTAAAGTTGCCATTTGTTCCCTGTTTGACCATCTTGCCCCGTGAAACCATATTTTGTTAAGAAACCAAGTCTAGTTAAGCCATCTTCTTTGACTCCATTAGCCCAATGGCCTAAGCTACTCTGTTTTACCCCTCTGCTATTGAATCTCACCACCCAAACTCAAACAAAACTCCTAAACTTCACAACTAGCCTAATATCTTTTAAAAACCAAGTTAAATCATAAAGAGAGAACCCTCTCTGGGTACATATTGGCTAGATTCTGTACCTAAAAGTTGGTTTATGGTTACCTCGAACCCCTTTCCTCTTCCCAACAACTTCAAGGAAAATCTGAGTGATAACACATCTATTCGTAGATCTGTATGTTTATGGTTCTGGTATATGTATATGCATCTTCTTACGATTCTGAGTGTGCACACTTGTTGTGACTATTGAATGATTGATAAGAATATTGGGCCCACAACATTAAGTTAAGATCTATAATAATAACACAGTAAGGTTACTGGATCTAGCTTGCACCTCTTCACGCTCTTTACAGAGCTACACGAAGGTTAAACAGTTGCACAGAGATGTGTGAGCATGCAGGATTGGTTGGCGAACTTCTCAGACTACATCACGACATCCCTAGGGTGCGGAAACCTAGTTCCAGCACCCTCCCATACTACCTCGGGTGAGACCTCAGTCTGCGTACCACAGAATATTGCCGAAAGGGCCAGTAGTTTCGGGATTTTTTGGCTAAATCACTTTTGATCCTGGGTTAGGCCCCAACAAGCCAACAATTGGTTCCGTTGCCAAGGCTAGGATCTGCCTAAGGGATGTTGGATGTCGGAACACTAGAACCCTTCGAAGAAGGAAATTAAAGATTAGTTGGATCAGAAGCTTCACAAGTTCCTGACACAGGAAAATAGAACTCTGCAGATATCCAAGAAGAGGTGGCTGGATTACTACGTATAGACGAAAATCCACGAGATCTTCTTCACATCCTTCTCTTCAGAGTTGCATGATTGGATCGTGAGGTTAGTAAACAGCCAGGGAAGGTTTAAGCTCGATCAACCGATAATGTTACGCAGGCCATGGATCATTGGCTCAACTGAATAATAGGAGGGTTTATCACTAAATTTGCAATAGACATGATTGTGAGCTATAGCGAAGTAGAAAGACATTTTCTCAAGGGACCGTGAGGTAAGTACATCAAATATTTGAATACTTGGATTAAGATGTTGTTATGTGAAAAACGGGTGATGCGAATACATTAATGATTGGAATGACACGAAGCAGAAAGGTATACAAAGGTATCGAAGGGTTAGGAAACAACCCTTTAATTTCACCTCCGCAAGTGAGCGAGGAAGAGAGCACTTGGGTTTCTCCAAGGAGTGCGGTCAGTTTGATAAGGCAACGCATTCCACAATTACCATCTCCACTTACGCCACCACTCACTTCACCTTCTTCACCTCCATCTTCACCCACCCCACCTCCACCACCCCCATGGTTCATCATGGCGAGCGTGATTAAGCTACCCGTATTCAAAGGAGTAGGAAATGAGGACCCAGATCAGTTCTGGTTCATGGTAAGAGCAGTGTGGGAAGCACAAGGGGTTACAGACGATAACATTAAGAAGGCTACATTGGTAAGCACGTTGCAGGATTGCGTGTTGACGTGGTATATCAAGCACTCAAATGATCACCCGAATGCAGGAATAACAAAGATCCAGAATGCATTGAACAAAGAATTTAGCCGGTCGAAATCAGAGACACGGTCAATCATCAGATTTAAAGAGATCGTGATGCTTCTAGGTGAGACCCCTTGGGATTTGGATCAGAGGCTGAAGAGTATGATCTGCGAGGCTAATATGACATTGATGGATGCGGAGCACCGCGCGTGGTTTGTGGCGTCTTTGACACCCCACCTGAGGACAACGTTGTCATAGCAGAAGCTTTCAACCCAGGCCGAAGCATTAGAAATGGCATTGAAGTTGCATGAAACACCAATACAGGATCCAGGGCTAGGAGTTCAACATATTCACACATACCTATAGAATCTATGCCTAGAAATGAAGAGCTTGAAGCAAGATAGGGCACCGTGACCAGAGGCGCGCGAGGAAGTGTGGTGTATAAAATGCAAAGGCCGGGGCCATGATAAGGATCACTGTCTGGTATTCGCGAAATACTTGCCAGGAGGGGGGCCAATACCGTTGAGACCAGAGGCACGGGCAGGGCCAAGTGCGGTGCCCATGCTCTGGTGCGCGATCTGTCAGATAGGGGAAAGCACACAACAGACAACCGTCATTTGTTACAGAAGTATACCTAGACTCCACAACAGCTGTTTTGTAATTTTTGTAGATCAGTGGGCCACACTTCCGTCTTCCCCGGGTGGGGGGATGGGTTTTACGGACTTGGTATCAAAGACTAGTAAACAAGATTTTTCAACCATGAATCAGCACACGAAACTCAATGATTCATGGAACCTAGGAAGGTGGGGGAACCTTCACTTATGATAGTTCCCGACACAGATATTGCATGTATAGCACCTGCACCTAGGTTTTCTTCTTCGAGCAACCTGGGAGACCAAATAGTTTTCGTTAAATTCGTGCAATTATGGGCATTGGTTAACCAAATGTTCTGGTTCATCACAAAAATCACATGGCAATGCAGGAGGGGGGAATGGTTGTTCAAGTTGCCCCCTTGTGCTATGGGGGGGATGTTTGGGAGGGGTGAGAGTAGGAAGTTGGTTCCTCCTGAATGTATAATATTGTTTTGCATCCATCATCAAATTGGGGTTTGGTCGGTGCTAATGGTTCATTAATACTAGCTTGAACGGGTGTTCTTAATGTCTCTTGGTATCAAGGGATCTCAGGAAAATGGTGAGTGTAGTGCCCATAATTTTTCCATATAGTGCATGCATGATTGGTGCGCAATTCTTTATTATGAAATGTAATACTAGCCTTTGCTCCTTTTGGTGGAGTTTGGGTTATTGGTATTTTTGAAGCATGCATAAGAGATTTTAACTCATCTAACGCAGGGCATATGTTAGTAGGATGCCCAACCTCTTCACACAAATCACAGGGTTGGAGTGCCCTAGAGGAGTTTGAGGTCTTGCCTTTTTTTACCTTTATGTTTGGCCTTCCTGTTGGCCCTAGCTGGTGTCAGAGTAAGAGGTTCTCAAGTTGGGGTGGCTTCTTGAGGTGGAGGAATTTCCTGGATCTGTCAACAAGGTCATTGGCACCATATACCAGACCGGTATTGCGAGAGCCATATTTGGCAACATGAGCGTTATCATGACTTAGTGTGGGACAAAGCTAGGTGGAGGGCATAAAAAGGGTGTTCGAGTGATGGTGTGAGGTAGGGACGTGGAATCAACAGGTGCAAATCTCATGGTATCTGGAGTTGGTTCCTAAGCTTGGGGTGTGTTTGATGAGTTCAGAATGCACACCAGTGATCCAGTGGTTGGGAAATTTTTCTCTATCACTGGAGGGTCTCCTGGGAATTTACCTAGGAGTGTTGATGGCTTAAACTGGCTAGGCCTAAGCTCAGTTTAAGTAGTGATCAATTCGTAAGAATATGAGACTAAGCATAACACACCGTCAGGTGCGGGTGAGGTCGTCTACACATAATATGTGAGTTGATCTATTGTAATGATTTTTCCATCGTGGGGGAAATCATTAAACTGAACACCAATGAGGTGACTGCTAACATCTCGTACATGTAACTTCGTCCTAACAAGATATTGTAATCCAAGTGGGTGTCTAGTACTTTGATATCTTTTAGCACAATTTTCTTAGCTAACTTAACTGGCACGCTAGGGTATAGGCTAAGAGGAGCAGAAGGGCGCCCGTCATATGCTCTAAGAATGATGTCATAAGGCTTGAGTTTGGGGGATCCTAGTTTCTATCAAACGTTTTTGGACATGATACATGTGGAGGTGTGGAGGCCCCTTCGTCGATAATGAAATGATGGAAGTTAATTTTTTGGGTTGAGACAAGAATTTGGAAAGCAATGACTGATGGTAGTCATGGGGTATCTTTATCCCATTTGAATACCATTAGGCAAGAAGTGGCAGGGTTAATTGCACCTAGCAAAGAAAGTAAGGCTTTCCTTTGGGTTGGAAATTTTTGCAGGACCTCTAATTCTAACATATTTTCTAGTGATTGTGTTAAGTAATCGATTATGTTGTAGCAATGAGCATCTTTTGAGATATGTCCTACATGTTGTAAAGACCCTTTGACCATTTTTGGCATAGGTTCTATAGAAGGTCGAGGAATGGTCAATGACCCTGTAGGTATTGTCATGGTTGAGGTGGATGGGTTGGGCTCTGGGGGGCTTCATAACTTCTATTTCACATTTGCAGGAGGATATCTTCTCCTATCATGAAAATGTCATGATTATAATTGTTATGGGGGTTCCCTCTAGAAGGATGAGAGTGGGATTATTTTTGTTGAGTGTTAACCACTCCCTAATGGGGGAAAGGATCTTGAATTATTGCATTTTGTTGAATTCCTTGCCCCCTATTGTCATGTATCCTTTTTAACTTAGTGTTAAAGACATTTTTGTGCCTAACAGCATGAAGCATGAAATGTCGATAATCTAAGGGATCCAATGTCCCTAAACATGTTGTTCCTACCCCTAGAGGAACAAGGTCCAGCAAACCACAGCACTGAAAATCAATTCTCCACCTGAAAACACTCAAAAACAAGCTAATTCTGGATCATGTCAGCTGCTCCACTGAGCATCTGTGCTGAATGTCAACTGCTCCACTCTGTACCTGCGCTGAATGTCAAATCTAATGAAGGCTACCTGCACTGGGCGAGATTGGCCAAGTGGCACAGTCATTCTGCAAGGTGTCAAATGCCCAGGAAGCTTCCAAAATGACACTTGGATCAGGGAATTCGCCTTGTGATGAGTAAGAGGATCTAGATCTCCAAGTGGAAGCAAGAAACTCCAAGTGGACTCAAGAACTGAAGTATAACTGAAGTGGGAGAGGACACTAGTCAGCTTCATGCCAGCCTCAAGCTGACTCATCCTTTCTCCAAAACTCCTATATATAGAGCTCTCTCATGAGGTCTAGGGGGGCTGGAATCTTGTGAATGTAAGGAAGTGTTGTTGGTTTGAGTATAGAACTATTGGGTGATTGCTTTGAAGGAGGTGAAGAGGAGATTTCTTTCTGCTGGGAGGTGTTGCTGGATTGGGCCTCTTATGGTTGTAACACTCTCAGAACTTTACTTCTTCCATTAATAAAGCATTTGAGGTTCTTCTATATGCATGTGTCTCTGTGGCGTATTGATGCTTGTATATTTGATTTATTCTAATCCTTGAATCAATTATGGATGTATGTTTCTTGTAGTTTCCCTTTCTTGTGCTTTTGCAGGATCTTTGTGTAGCTGGGCCAGTGAAAGAGCAAGGAGCTGGGAGCAAGCAGAAAAGAGAGAAGATTGGATCAAACATTAGCGGAAGACAACGGTTAGTGGATCTCTTTCTCCCCTCTCTTACATCTCATAAAGAAGTAATCTTGATTAGCTTTGCATTCGGTTGTTGCTGAGGTACTGTCACCCTTAGAGTGGGATAGGGTCATTCCGTATTGGATACTTTTACCAACAACAAATTGGCGACTCCGCTGGGGAACGTATCTTGTTGGTTGTTTGTGTTTTTGCTATTCATTTCATAAACACAGGGAGTACCGAATCGAACTGCATTTGGATCTTTCAAATGCAAAGTAGAGGGCAGCTACTCTAGCTCAGTTTCTGGGCAAGCTTATGATTTGAAGAGCTGATACACAAGGACTCTAAATAGCTCTTAGTGATAGCTTTTCATCCTCCTTTTCATCCCTTAGTGTGTACTTGACTGATAGCTTCTGATTTGGCCAAAAACTGTCAATTTTTGAGCAATCTGTGACCCGGAAACTGAGAAAAACGAAAGTTTGAATCTTCAATGCAGGTGCTGTGAAGGCAGTCTGCATTTCAGCGCAGTTCCCAAAGGGGCTACCTGCGCCAAATGTCAAACTGACAGTGTACCACCTGCGCTGAACCAGTTTTGCCTAGTGCTACTGGGGTTCCCTGCTATTCATTGCCCTGTTTTCACCATTGTTTTTGCAGCCTGTTACCAGTCAATGTACCTATCTGAAACCAACTTTCCTTGCCACTATTCCGCCTCAGTTGTATAAAGATACTATGTTTGTTCTTTGTGTATTTCTTGTATCATTTACAGTTTCCCATAACGAAAGTGAACTAGTCTTGCTGTGGCCTCTTAGATCTAGACCTGTGATAAGTGTCGTTTTGATCTTAAGAGTTAGTTTATTTGCTGTTCATAGCTGATTGAGCTTTTGATTTTGTCATATGGTTTGAATTTATATATTTCTAGTGTCGAAACAAGTAAATCTTAAGGTGTCTTTTGATTTTGGACAAGCTTGTTTGCTTTCACTTGAAATTGAATTCAAAGTTATACAACAGCTTTCTTTTTGTATCGCATAAACATTAAGAAAGAGAAAAGAAATACCTGCATTTTGCATTTTGCATTTGATAAGTTTGTATGTTGATTTAGGGAAAAAGTGCATTAGTGTGTGCTCTTTGATCTGTGTTAAAAGATGTTGTCTTTCTTTTCCCTCAGTAGTTAAGATTTTCATAAGTCGAAAAGATTGAAAAAGCTTGCTTCTCATCTTAGACTGCATTTAGGAATTTGTATCAAACATCTCATGGTGAACCTTGAAAGGCAAACTTTAAAAAGATCAACTTAAAATATATTGAATGAACCTAACAACGCTTTGAAACATAACGCAAACACATAGAGGTCTAAGCTAGAGACGTGTTCCGGCGTCGTTAAACGTGATATCTTAGCGTTGAGTGGTTGGGTGATTCCTCCACGGTGAAGCGATAAGTATCAATATGGACTTGTGCTCCCACGTACCGTCGCGTATATATTGGGAGACCCCTATAGGAACAAAGCCTTTATCCATAGGAAGCCGTGTCGGCTGCCCTACTGATCGCAATGCAGTGAACACAACATTCACGAAGATCGACCACCCGTATCGTAAAACGTATTCTGTGGTTTTGCGAAAAGTTTGGCACACCCTCTGCCTAGAACTCCAGAGCAGTTTCTTTTGGCCTTTTTCAAACTCTATAACTGAAAAAGTCCATCCGAGCATTTGTCACTTCGGGCTCGTTAAAACATCGAAGGAGACTAGAGTCATCTTTAGCTTTTTCTCGACTCTTGAAAACTGAAAAAGCAAGTTGTGTCTAAAGCGTCGTTATAAAATTTATTTTAAGCAGAATAATCATCACCTTTCCCTCATTGATCTTCGAAGTTAGTCCACCACAAGTGGAAGTTCCTGTAGAATCGCTAAGAAATATTTTGGATAGACTAGATATGTCTGAACAACCGTCGACATCTAGGACTGTGTCGTCCGACATAGCAGCAGCAGAGCCTCCTGCTACTACTCCAATGATGTTTGCTGGTATACCATCTGTCCCGGCCAATTGCCAACAACAAGCCGGAGTCCAATTAGGGACAACGACATGGTTAGTTCCTATTTCTTCATTCGGATTATCATCTGGTATTTCTTATGTTGAAACTCAACAAATTGATCCAATGTGTCTTCAAAGGCCAATTTACCCTTTAAGTACTGGATTTCCGCCATATGGAGGGCAGTATGCTCTTTCATTGTTCCCTCCCAGAGAACAACCATATGGGAGTTTACAACAAAGTTCAGGTCAAACTGGAATTACATCCAGCGGTTGGGTACCAATACTGCCTCAACAACCAGGGGTTGTATATTCAATGCAACTAGTACACCCTGTGTCGAATATTCCCACCATACCTGCTATAGTGAATGTGTCGCAAGTACAAGCTCCACCTGTTGTATGTCAACCCCAAGTTTCTCAGGTTGCAATACAACAGCCTCTTGTCTCAACGACTCAATCACAATCTCAGGGTAGTGCCTCCTTATCTGGAGCGACTCAGGCTCAAACAAGTACTGTGACTCCTCATCTTGGTCAATCATCCAGTATTGGTCAACAGCAAATGGTCCAACAACCAGAGCTGGTTCAATCTCAACAACCGCCATTCCAGCAATCATATCAAGGACCTGAGCAACAAGTCTTTGTAAGTAATGGGCAACCATACTATAATGGTTATGCCCATCAACCTTGTCAAAGTTGCCAGCATTATGCTGGTTTGCAAAGACCCATTGCTCAGGCGATCCCATCTTATCCTGGGTATGCTTCGCCTAACCTGAATCAACAGTTGCCCTTTGTAGCAACTCTAGAATTACCATATCTAAACCGGCTGACGAATGATCCAATTGCTTATGCTCCTTGGTGGCCAGCGATTCCGCATAAACTTCCGTCATATATTCCTAAATTTAATGGAAATCCGGGTGAAGATCCGTCGAATCATGTGATGACATTCCATCTATGGTGTTCATCGAACACCCTGAATGATGATTCGATAAGACTTCGCCTCTTTCAGAGGACGTTAACGGGTCCAGCGGAAAAATGGCACATTGAATTGCCTAGAGCTTCGTTCGACAACTTCAGTACCTTAGCCACAACCTTTTTAACCCATTTTCAATTACCGATAAGGTATGAAACGGGAACAGAACTCCTTACCAACTTCAAACAAACGACTGCCACCCACATATCTGATCATATACATGAGTGGCGTTGTCGTCGTAGGATGGTGAAAACATATGTTCCCGATCAGCTGTTAGCTGAATGGTTTATAAAGTCGTTACTTCCTGCTATAACGGAAGATGTGGCCAAGGGGGGAGTTGTAACAGAGGAGCAAGTTATCGCTCGTGCGCAGTATTTGGACTTAGTTTATACTCAGTCTGGCACGCTCTACGACAAAATACCCGACTCTCCTAGACCGGAATTTTCAATTCCTCCTCCTCCTAAATCAAACAATGACTCTCACGCCAGCGATGGCGTGATTGGCAAGCACAAAATTTATAGTCAAAATGCAAATGAAGAACTTCTTGCCTCAGAAGTAAATGCCATGTCAACCGACAAGGGCAAACAACTGAAGCAACCAGGGGGCAAGAAGAAAAAGAAAGGGAGAAAAAGGAAACCCCCAGCAGGGTGTCACATATGCGATGAGGATCATTGGACGAAAGATTGTCCACATATAGCTGAAGTTAAGAAACTCTTTAAGAGTTCAAAAACCCCAGCAATATTGACTGATCCATTTCCTAATCCAGGTCAAAATATGGTTGCAAATCAAAATGCTTCCCGATCCCAAGTGCTTATGTTGTCTACCTCTAAGCAGCAAAATAATGCTTTGACGAGGAATAAGGATTACAGGAATCCAAAGCTGTCGAACAACAAGGCTAACGAACAACCTAGTAGTTCGACAACAACTTTGACCGAAGTTGTGCCACCCATCGTCCCTGAGCCAATAATAAAGTCGCAAAAGGGAGCAGTACACAAATCGACATTTAATCCTTGTGCGAAAATAGCACAGATAGAGGACCTGGCCCAATCGCCGTCCGTTATGTCGACACTTGAGGTACCGCAAAATTGCTTCTCCCAAGAACAAGCTTTATTATCAGCAATAGGTGGAATTGACCCAATGGATTCCAATCTTGTCGCCTTTGATCATAAAGGATATGACCCTCAGTTACCAGCTCAACTAGCTTTCCTTATTCAAGTGAAAGCCCTCAAAAAAACTGTTCATCGAACAATTATTGATGAGGGGGCATCTACATGTCTTATGTCGATGAGTTGCTGGAAAGATTTAGGCTCACCACCCTTGTTGAAATCGTCAACGACGTTAAAAGCATTTGATGGACGATCATACACTCCATACGGGATTTTAAGTAACTTGCAAGTTGAACTGGGGGGCAAAACAGTAGGAATTGATGTTGAAGTAATTGATGGAAACCTCGATTACAACATCCTACTCGGAAGACCATGGATCTATGCCATGGCCGCAGTTGTGTCGACCTTCTTCAGGAAGATTGCATTTCCCTTCCAAGGAGGAATTACAATCGTCAACCAACAAACTTTTCTCCCCAACAGTTCACAAGTTACGGGAAGCATTCCAATGATCCATGGAAGGAATCATTCGCTCCAAAATGTCAGAGTAGGTCTCCTAAAAGACCCTGCCTTAATGGGTACTTTTGCCCTACCGCCTCCAAGTAATCTGGCGGAAGTGGCCACAGTGGAATATGAAACCTTCTATGTCTGATGGATTTGGACTCCGAGGATGGTTCTTATCTCATGTCAACCTCGTTAAAAAATGAAACAAGGAGTCAGAGGATGGTTCTTATCTTGTGTCAACCTCATTAAAAAATGAAACAAATCCCCTTTCTCAAAGGTAAACCTTCATTACAACCACCGAGTTGAATGCAATGAAGCTTGGGGGGCATGCACCTCGATTTGTGTTATTATGCTGGGGGCATGCGAACTTATCTCTGAGAAGTTTTAACGCGGAATTCATGCTCGTTAAAAAATAAACATAAGCATTGAGCAGTGTTTTGGCGCATTCAAGCTCTTTAAAAAATGAACCCAGTACCGGTAAATAACCATTTGTGATCGTAAAATTATTAGCCATAAAAGCCTTGGTCGTGTTTGCACCCGCCACCTCCATTCCATTTGGCCAATCGTTCACCTCCATATGATTGTTTACCTATTTTGAGGAATAGCTGCGAAGAGTGATTTCACCTAGCCATCCTTGTGACACTGCCGTGATTGGAAAATTCCAACCTGTACCTGGAATCTGCTGCTATCCCTGTTTATCACTCGTTCCTCAAAAGACGATTCTTCTTTGAGCTCTTTTCATCTGACTCGTAAAATATGAAAATTTTGCCGAGTTTTGGCCTTCCAGCTCGTTAAAATGACCGGAAGAGCTATCCCTCCTCTAGATTTTAATCTTTTTGGACCTGAGGGATTATTGCACAAAAAGGTCGAGCGCTTGTTTTATTCGGCTCGTTAAAGTTATCGAAAACTCATCCCTTCTGTATTGTTTTATACTTTTTCAGACTTAAGGGATTAGATGACGAAAAAGGAATTTTGGAGTTAACTTTCTGTACCTTTTCAGACTCTCTAAGAATGAAAAGGACCGAGTTTTCCTTGTCGTTAGACTCGTTAAAATGATTAAATAGCGACAAACTTGTCTTTAGACGAGAACGAGTTTCCCTATCGCTAGGCTCTTTAAAACATAGCGATGGGCTTGCCCGAAGGGCAGGTTATAGAACAAGCATATGTTATCCTCCTCAAGCGTGACAAAAATAAAGAGGTACTGGTCAGAAATGACTGGGGAAAAATTGGGAGAACCTCAAAGCTTTAATGGTAGCAAGTCGCTCTTGAACATGACACTTTGTCCTCCGTATCACATCGGGTTGGGTTGTTTCATTCACCGGTCTCATCACCGTGGTCCTCGCCAAACCATCCACATTTGGGGTAATGCTACCGATCCATCACATCAGTGTCGTTATGTGTTCAAGAGATGTGTTCAGAAAGAGTCAACCGTGTCCCATCCACTGCCATACATTATCCTTCATCCACCTATGATCGCCACCCTGAATCATATTTCACAGATTGTTTTCACCTCCACTAAAATCATTAGCTCCGTTCCGTGTCACTGATGTGGGATTCATTAAGGCCCTCCTTTGATGGATCGCTTCTTGTCGACTTCAGCTCATTATCCAAGAAGTTGATCTAGGAACACCCCCCTCAGTACTTTGAAGCTTGCATACCTTAATGGCAAGTTTCTCACTTCCAGCGACAGGTATACATCAATGACCTTCGACCAGAAGATTTTGCGTGGTGTTCGACGCCAAGTCCTTTATTCACACCACGTGAATTGTACTGCAGTACCTTGAGGGTCATTGTCATTATTGGTGATTCCTCTCGCGCTTGTTAACGGTTTACATTATTGACCGGTAATCAAGCGATGTCTTTCCATGTTCGACTTCAGCGCAATTCTCACATGGATCGACTTGTACTTAGAGTGAAGATCGAACGAGTTTGAAGACCCCGGATCTAGTTTCATCCATCCGGGCTGCGATATATATTCAGGAAATATAAAGGCATTTGATATGTACATCATTGCAGCAGATGATCATCCTACTCAAAGGATGATAATTTCAGCAGAGAATTATCAGTCTACCATCAGACGATCGTCTGTTCTATGTACCAAAATGAATTTATAAAGCTGAGCATGGGAATGCCCGCCTCAGCTAGATCATGAAAGCAGAATGAAAAATAATGTATTGTATTGTATTTTATTACAGGGCACCTCTCAGCAATTTAATGAACTTCGGATCCTCCTGATAAAGCATTTCACCCGATAAATGACCTCATACTTTAGGGGGCAACTGTTATAGACATTTTTGTGCCTAACAGCATGAAGCATGAAATATCGATAATCTAAGGGATCCAAAGTCCCTAAACATGTTGTTCCTACCCCTAGAGGAACAAGGTCAGCAAACCACAGCACTGAAAATCAGTTCTCCACCTGAAAACACTCAAAAACAAGCTAATTCTGGATCATGTCAGCTGCTCCACTGAGCATCTGCGCTGAATGTCAACTGCTCCACTCTATACCTGCGCTGAATGTCAAATCTAATGAAGGCTACCTGCGCTGGGCGAGATTGGCCAAGTGGCACAGTCATTCTGCAAGGTGTCAAATGCCCAGGAAGCTTCCAAAATGACACTTGGATCAGGGAATTCGCCTTGTGATGAGTAAGAGGATCTAGATCTCCAAGTGGAAGCAAGAAACTCCAAGTGGACTCAAGAACTGAAGTATAACTGAAGTGGGAGAGGACACTAGTCAGCTTCATGCCAGCCTCAAGTTGACTCATCCTTTCTCCAAAACTCCTATATATAGAGCTCTCTCATGAGGTCTAGGGGGGCTTGAATCTTGTGAATGTAAGGAAGTGTTGTTGGTTTGAGTATAGAACTATTGGATGATTGCTTTGAAGGAGGTGAAGAGGAGATTTCTTTCTGCTGGGAGGTGTTGCTGGATTGGGCCTCTTATGGTTGTAACACTCTCAGAACTTTACTTCTTCCATTAATAAAGCATTTGAGGTTCTTCTATATGCATGTGTCTCTGTGGCGTATTGATGCTTGTATATTTGATTTATTCTAATCCTTGAATCAATTATGGATGTATGTTTCTTGTAGTTTCCCTTTCTTGTGCTTTTTCAAGATCTTTGTGTAGCTGGGCCAGTGAAAGAGCAAGGAGCTGGGAGCAAGCAGCAAAGAGAGAAGATTGGATCAAACATTAGCGGAAGACAACGGTTAGTGGATCTCTTTCTCCCCTCTCTTACATCTCATAAAGAAGTAATCTTGATTAGCTTTGCATTCGGTTGTTGTTGAGGTACTGTCACCCTTAGAGTGGGATAGGGTCATTCCGTATTGGATACTTTTCCCAACAACACTTAGGTAGTTGAGGAGAGTGATGGGTATAATGACCATACTCCCCATAGATAGCACATTGATTAGTTGGTAAACTTATGTTCTTGCTTTGTTTTTGTGGGTTTTGATTTTGGTTAGGGTTTCCCCTTCCTGGTGCCTATGGGGGTTGTCCGTGGTTGCTTCCCCCCTGTTTGGGTTCTCCCTTTGGTTTTCTTTTTGGATTTTGCTTAGCAACATTAGGCAATTTAGATGGATTCAGTTTCTCCTTTGATTACTATTGTGAAGTGAGAGAAGGTTGAACTAGATTAACCCTTGCATTATTTTGCATTGGTGGGTTATTCTGTTTTTGTGCAGGGAAAGGAGAATACTAGTTTCCTTATCCATAACTATTATCATTATGTCTATATTCCTAGAGAAGTATTGGTTTCCCTGTGTGGGAATATATGAGCCTCCATGAGGGGGTTGATATTGGTTAACTCGACTGACAGTATTCTGCATTGGTGCGGGTTGACTGGGGTAGTATCCTATATGATGAAATGGTCGTGTGTTTTGCATAGCATCAAATTCTTGGTCATTAAATGAGTATCCAAGGTACTGGTAGTTATTGCTAAGTTGGTTTTGGGTTATGGACCTAATCAATCCATCAACGACATTGGATGTGCCTGGTGTCTCTTTATAAGTTTACTGGCATGGGGCATCTAGAAGCACATGATAAATGTATCCAGACTAGGTGTAGATAAGCTCTAATTGTTGATCTTTACTAATGGATTCTTCCTCATTATGTGGGGATGAATTTTCCATGTCTTTGGAGATTTTTGAGGTGATGGATCTCAAAAACTAGTCCAAGAGGACTTTATCTTCAAACTGAGCTTTACATAAGCTACAACGTTTTTGCCATTCATGTATATGATCTAATATGTGGGTATCAAGTGTTTGTTTGACATGGGTGAGGAGTTCCATGCTAGAATCATGATGAAACAGGAGCTGGAAAAATGTGAGGAAAGTTGTAGCTAATAAGCTAAGGTTTCCATGTGATGTAGAAGGCTAGTTAATGTACCATTTCGTTGCAGGCCCTACAAGGGTACATTGAAATATTCATAATCTAATAGTATCGTTTGTGATACTATTAGATGAACACCATAGGTGAAAATTCATGACGTTATTACCTGGGTCTTTGCCCTATTTCCCTTCAAACTTTGGAATGTCCGAAGGGATCTTGGTGGGCATAGCTAGTCAATTCTGGGCATGAGCGATCAAGTCATTGGTTAGCTTAATTAAATATGGTAGGTTTAAAGAACCTAATAGTGGTATCTATGAGTTATCTAACATCGTGAAATGATTTTGGATATCTATATGCAAAGGCTTCCTCTGTGGGGAAGTTTCAAGAGAAATACGTCGATGGGTGTCTCGCAGACTGTCAAAAGGAGTGGTGTGTGGGCTCTTGTTTAGTCAATTTAGTATGTCCTAAATTGCTACATAAGTTATTAATCTAGGAGTCGTAAATTGATGAAATGTGGTGCACTATATGTGCTAGACAACCCTTTTCTTACCTCACTGTTTTCAGTTTTATCTTGTTTTGGGGTTTTGTTTTGTTGCTCTCCTAAAGTGGTTTAATGCAATGGAAATCCTAATCTGTTGTTAAAGCAAAATTTTAAGAATACTTTTAAAAGATAAAGTGTGGATGTAGAGTTGAAGACAAGGCTTATCCTCTTTCTTCTTGTGATAATTTCCAAACTTTGAACTTAGGAGGTCTTAAACATGATGTCTACAAAATCAAAACTTGAATGAGAGTGTGAATATGTAACTATATAAACCAAACTAAAAATGAAGTACTGAAAATGAGATCACTATCTCTACTATTCATCTTAATTGCAAAATTGAAATCTAATAAACTACTGCAACTTAAACCAAAAAGTAAAGAAATTGGAAACTAATGACTAGTCAATGATTTCATCCATAATCACAACATTTCGCCAATTAACTTCTAAAATGGGGTTAAGCTAAAGGCTCTGGAAATATCATCATATGACATGAAAGAAATGACATCTAAATTATCTAATTGCACATTAATGAAAGCAAAGCCAATTACTTCATCTATAATCACAATATTTCTCCAATTAACTTCTAAAACGGGTTAAGCTAAAGGCTCCAGAAATATCATCATATAGCATGAAAAAATTGACATCTAAATGATCTAATTGCACATTAATGAAAGAAAAGCCAATTACTTCATCTATAATCACAATATTTGCCCAATTAACTTCTAAAACGGGGTCAAGCTAAAGGCTCCGGAAATATCATCATATAGCATGAAAGAACTGACATCTAAACTATCTTGAATAGTAAACAAATCTCACAAAGTAAAAGCATAAACAAATAAAATTGAAAACTGAGTTTCAGCAGAGGAAGTAAGTCTCAATAACACCACTTGATGCAAAAATTACACTAAGAAGCTCGAGCATAACCAAACTTAAAGACCTATTCCGAAGTGCACCTATCAGTGTTAGCAAGAAATGTGATAAGCTGCAAAGACATGTACAAGGTTAGAATGATTAAGATCATAACCAAAACATGAGAAATATATAATTCGAATGAGAGAAAATATACATGAAAACTATACAAAAACAAAATAAGGACCTCAGCTATGCAAGGGCCCTATGCACAACTTTGGACTAGCACATTGTTACTTCAAAACATGCTCAAACAGCCATGTGAAAAATAGAGTTTTGCATTATGAAACAGAGTAATATGTCTCTCAGTTACAAAACAAAAAAATAACACTATGACAACAATATTAAGAACGTCTTATTTGTGTTGCAAATGCTTATATTTATATAGAAAATGGATAACTATATCTCAGAGGAATTTCTTCAATGGTAGACACGTGAACATGTCAAAATCCGAGGATTTAGCCTCTCAGTTGCCATAAGCAGTAAATCTATGCGAGGTGGATGTTGGATTGCATTATATAGATGGCATGCATGTGGAAAAAACAGATCCACAAGTTCAAGAATGGCTTCGGGCTTGTTTTATGTGTAGGAACAGTGTTCTAGTTGGCATAGAACTCTCTGTTGACCTCCCTTTGACCGGGACCTTTCCTTCTGAATCTGGCTAAGTAAATAGGACCTCATCCATGTGTGGACAATTCCTGAGCTGCCCATGTGTCTCATTCCTCCTCTTGACACCTGTAACCTATAAAACAATGGAAATGGCTACGGAATTGCTAGTTAGCTACGAAAAGTGGCTACATACCATAGCTGATAAACAAAACCTAGATCAAATAGCACACACAATGATATAATTTGAAAATCACTCAAATACACTCTTGAAATCAACATGTAACAACTTTTGATAGCTTAAGATGCACTGACATGGGAAAATAGAAGAGAAATGGTTTAATAAAATGCTTGGAAGAGAGATAGTTTTGGGGCTCAACATACCCCCACTGTGAAGATGTTACATGTCCTCATGCAACCAAAATTGTAACTATCCTCCCATCAATGCATCTACTCTGAAACTTCTGCTAAAACATCCAACCTCTTCTTCTTCTTTCTTGCTGTCACTGTCATTCTAGGCTTCATCATAAGACATCTGTAATTGAGATTGATGAGGGCTCTACTCAACCTCCTATTCTTCTTCTTCAGTTTTCTATATTTCTTATGCCATAATTCTAAATGCAGCATGGTATTGTCATGGATAACTTTGTCCAATTTGTTTTGCTCTTTTAAGGTTTCATTCTCCCTTTAGATATGTTTGTTTAAGACTTCCAGCTCATAAATTTATTGCTTCAATGACTGAATCAAAATTTCCTGAGTTTTACCTAGCTGATTGGATGAAGTTCCCTGTTCTGTTGTTCCAATGATTCAATGAAATCATATATCTGTTGCTGGGATTGATCAATTTCTGGAGTTGTTTTCCTTGGATTAGTTTCAAAATATAACTGACGAGAAGGAGAATATTGTGGACTTTGATCGGGTGGAGTGTTTTCTGGTGACTGATCTAGAGTTTCACCTCCTAGGTCTATGAATTGAGCTCCTTTAATTTGTGTTTTCTTCAACTTTCCCTTCAATCTAGAGCTTCTTCTTAGACCTTGTGAGATTATGTCTCCCTTTTCTATGATCTATTTCTCCTTTCCTTTTTGTTTTGCTTTAGTTGACTTTTCTTTAAGATGAACTAATATTTTAGAAAGCACTTGCTCTTCCTCTGAAGAAGACTCAAGAGTCTGGTAAATGTCTTCAATTTTCCTCTTTCCTTTCTATTTTTCTTATTTCCTAATTTCAGCTAATGTTTCAGAAGTCAATTCTTCTTCACTGTTTTCCTTAGTCACACTAGTAAGAGTATCTTGGATTGTTAAATTTGTTCTTTTCCTCCTACTTCTCTTTGTTGAACTCCCCTCAAGAACTTCAGGAGGGCCTTGGAAGAAGTTCCTAACTAGGAATTTTTCCCATGTATATTACCTCTCTTTCAAATGATTTTCAACCAAGATCTTGATAAGGCCATGAAGGTAGAGATGAGGTTCCACATCATCTATATTCTTTTGCATAGTAGTAGACATTTTTCTCAAACTATTCAACAAGAAGTAAGGGAGGTTGATAGTTTCATTCTCCAAGAAATTCATTAATAATCTGATATGATACATATACATGGAGCCATACCTACCCTCGCATGTAATGAATTTCTGAATGATCAACAACAGACTACTCCACTTATCTTTTAAGGCTGAGATAGGAATTCCTCGTTTAAAGATTGATATGTCCATACCTGGATTACGAAGAATGACCCTCCAGACCTTTTCATCGAAGTCCTTGTTCTTAAACCATCTCTCTCCTTCTTGTGGAAGCTCTGTGGCTACTACAATTGATGATTCTGTCACTAGAAATTTGATGTCTCCAATTTCAACTTCTGCACCATTGAAATATCTTGCAAACGTTTTTGTGACCTCCTTGTGATGACCCTTGAACTTCTTAATGAACTGCAACCATCCTACCTTCTTCAATGTGCTCTTAAGCTGCGGGTATCCTTCCATGAATTTAACTCCTTCGGGCTCTGTTCTCACTATAAGACCCATTCTTCCTTCTCACTGTGAAGACACCTCTGTAAATGACAATTTTATGGAAGCAGAATGGTTATGTGCGTGGAAAATAGAAGAGGGCCATGGAGAAAATCGGTGGTTACGAAATGGGGAGAGTACTGAGCATGAAATGAAAGAGGGTTTACGGAGTAGAAATCTGTGTAAACAAACAATGACATGAAGACTATAAAAAACCTAGTGTGTAAGCGTGGAGGTAGAGTGTCACTTGTGAAAATTTGTGGAACTGAATGGAGTCTATGATTTTGAGTTCATAAAAAAGGCTGCAGAGTGGAACGTCGGTGGAAGAGAGCCGTATTCAATCAGCTCACGTTTGCATGATTAGCCATTTTAACAAATGTAATGAGGGTGTACGACTTGTAGAAATTTTGAATAATTTAACACATATTCAACAGAGATTATCCTGATCATGTACTATTGCGGAATACATACACAATACATAAGCTCCTTTACGTTGATCATCAATATAGCAGCATCAATAACAATAAAACATCAAGAGCATTCACACATTAACACAGTATGTATCCCGGGGAAAGCATCTCGCTAAAAACCCCACACTATCTGTATATTAATGATTGAGTCATGTAACATTACACAGCATAATATTTCTCACAAGTATCTCCACCTCTGTTACACACAATACAGCTCAGATCTGATCTCCAAATCTCTTCCACTGCTTGCCTGCCTCCACTGCTCAATACCTGCTCAAGAACTGATGAGAATGGCTCACCAAACTCATTTTTCACCTGCAAAATAGTCACTCACACTTTGTTGGACGTGAGCACAAGCTATAATGTGGGAAAATACGTGAACAAACTCATTGGCATACTCAATCCCTTGATTGTGCAAGATCTGGTGCACAACTATAGTCACAACTGATAGCAATCTGATTCTCTACCACCTGTCCCTGTTGAACTGAACATGCACTGACATGCAACTGAGTTAATTGATGTATTCATTAGTTGTATTATGAGTTAATAACTTTTGAATTAATTAATTACTAATTCACCCAACTCATCTCTAGTCTATTTGCCAGTTAGACTAAATACAACCAGTTTAACAAAGCTAAACTGAACACAACTCCATCAACTCCACAATCAACTCCACCAAACTCAACTGATTGAGTTCTAACTGAAGTCATGCATGCAAAAACTCAACTGACTCATAAGAAAAGCGTATTTCCTTCTGACAGCTGCATGTGCCACCTCTGTAGCTCAAACTGAAGTGCTCCAAGAGAATAAGATTAAGTTTATAGTCCAAATATTATTGTGAGATAATAATATTTGACTTTTCTATTTTTGACAGCCAGTCTAAAAATAGACTTTGATCACTCACACTTTCATCAAAAATATAAGTCCGTCTATTTTTCCCAACTTGACCAATCATCCATAAACAACAACCTGCAATCCATAGACATGATCCATATCTCTAAAAATAGACATAGTCTAAAAATAGACTTGCGCCAAAAATAGCCTGCGGGCCCACTTAGTGAAGGCGACTCTTTTCACTAAGCTCCATCATCTTGTTGCAATCTCAACACTCCCTCTCGACAAGATATGGATTATTAGCAACCCCTATCCTGCCTCGGTGGTACTCGAATTTGCTCCTGGTGAGAGCCTTCGTCAGAATATCAGCATCCTGATCCTCCGTTGGAATGTACGAAAGTAACATGGTCCTCCGCTGCACACAATATTTGATATGATGGTACCTGATGTCAATATGTTTAGATCTATCATGAAATACAGGATTAGCCGAGAGTTTAATGCAACTCTGGTTATCACAGTAAATCACAGTAGGATCCAAATGAGAACTGAACAAACCAACTAGGATCTTCCTCATCCATATAGCCTCGCATGCAGCCAAACTTGCTGCCATATACTCGGCCTCCGCTAAACTGAGTGCCACGGATCTCTGTTTCCTACTGTACCAAGAAACTGATGTCGATCCAATATTGAAGACCCCTGCTGATGTGCTCTTTCTGTCTGTTGGGCTCCCTGCCCAATCTGCATCCGTGAAGCCACATAGCTTCACCTCATCCTCCTGTCTATACCACAAACCATATCCCGATGTGCCTCTCAAGTAGCGCAATACCTGCTTTCCCGCCTTCCAGAAGAGCTTGGTAGGCTTAACCATAGCTTGTGAAAGCCGGTTAACTGCATAGCATATATCAGGTCGTGTATTGACCAAATACATCAGCGACCCCACCAACTGTCGATAAACAGTGGCATCCACTTCTTCTCCCGAAGTGGCATCCTCCTTCCTCCAACCTCCAGGAAGAGGAGTATCAACAGGCTTGCAGCCATGCATGTTAAACTTCTCCAGTATCTCCCGAGCATACTTGCCCTGAGAAACAAATAGTCCACCACTGCGCTGCCATATTTCCAATCCCAGGAAATAGTGAAGGAGGCCCAAATCCTTCATCTCAAACTCTGTAGCAAGATCCTTCTTGCATGACAGTATCAATAGCTCATCACCCGTTAGAATCAAATCATCAACATACAGTACAATGATAAGCAACTTACCCTCCACCACAATTTGGTATAGGTTCGGATCCGCCTCGCTCTTGGAGAATCCAAGTCCTGTGAAATAGCTGTCTATCCGTGTGTACCAACTACGTGGTGCTTGATTCAACCCATACAGCACTCTCTTGAGCCTGCACACATGCGACTCGCTGCTGAAGACTTCAAAGCCTTCGGGTTGCTCAATGTACACCTCCTCCTCAATGACTCCATTGAGGAACGCAGTCTTCACATCCATCTGATGAATGTGCCATCCCATCTGCGCTGAGAGAGCAAGAATCGTCCGTATGGAAGAATACCTTGCGACATGTGCAAAGGTCTCCTCATAATCGATCCCCTCAATTTGTGAAAAGCCTCGGGCAACAAATCTTGCCTTGTACTTCTCCACACTCCCGTCAGCTGCCTGCTTAACTTTGTAGATCCATCTCGAACCCACCACTGATTTCCCTTCTGGTCTAGGAACAATCTCCCATGCACTGTTTCTGACAATAGAATCATACTCTTCCACCATGGCGTCTACCCATGCGGGATCCTCCACAGCTTCCTCGAAAGAGGATGGCTCAGTCACAACACACTTGCTCATAAGAGCCATGTATCTAGTGTACCGATCAGGTGACTGTCTCTACCTGCGTTGGGCTGTAGGTGGTCCTACAACTTTCTCTGCATCTTGAGCCAGTCGCTCAGCTTCTGTCAAGCGCTTTCGCCCTCTGAAGGTTGGCGCTGCATGAGTGGACTCGTCCACTCCATGAACCTCATCCTGTGGCTGATCCACATCTTGAAGTTCATCCTTAGGAACTAATAGCTCCTCATCTGCATGCAAGTGTAGCTCCCTCTCAAGCAAACACTTCATGGCTTTCTCCTCCTGAAATTTTATATCCCGTCGCACAACAGTTTTACCACTGTCTGGCAAATACACACGATAGTTGTGGGGCATATCAGTGTACCCCACAAATATCCCAACCTCTGCAGTCGGCTCCAACTTCTTCCTAGCATCCTTCGTCACATGCATGTAAACGTTAGCACCAAAAATCCTCAAATGAGAAAGATCAGGCTTCTTACCAGAATAAGTCTCCTCAGGTGTACTCATGCCAAGTATCCTATGAGGACAACGGTTCTGCACATAAACTGTTGTATTGCATGCTTCCGCCCACAGGTGAAGGGGTAGGCCCTGATCATGCAACATTGCCCGTGCAGCACCCACGATCGTTATGTTCTTCCACTCAGCTACCCCGTTCTGCTGTGGGTTATGGGGAGCTATGAGCTCTCTACGAATCCCTTCTGTCTTGCAAAAATCCTTGAACTCGTCCGAGATGTATTCACCACCATTATCGCTCCTAAGAGCCTTCACCTTCTTCCCCGACTCCTTCTTAACCAGTGCTTTGAATTCACAGAACTTTGAATATGTCTCGATCTTCTTCTGCATGAAGAAGATCCAGCACTTACGAGAGAAATCATCAACAAAAATCACATAATACTTGTGTTTCGCTGTCGAAGCAACTGAGAAAGGTCCACACACGTCTGTGTGAATTCTCTCAAGGATCGTCGTGGCGCAACTATCCTTCTCGTGAAAGGTGGCTTTCACAAACTTCCCCAAAGTACACCCCTTGCACTGATTTGACTGCGCAAGTGTGCCTTTAGGAAGCCCTGTAGTGATCTGCTGCAGTATCTTCAAGGCTCCATGGTGAAGGTGACCCAATCTCCTGTGCCACAACTCGCCATCATCCCGGCTCACCAATCCTTCTGCCTTGCCCGCCATTGCTGCGCATCCATCTACATGCAACTGATAGAGGTTCCTCACTCGAACCCCTATCTTCCGGGTCTCACCAGTTGTCTTGCTGCGCAGGAAGGCCTTTTCCTCGCTGAAAACAACATCATACCCCTTGTCTTCTAACATCGCCTCTGAGATGAGATTCTTCTTCAATCCTGGAACATGCATGACTTTCTTCAATGCAAAGGGTTTACCAGTCTCCCTCTCAAAGGAAATGGTACCGATACCAGTCGCACTGTATCTACCATCATCGCCCATCTCGATGTGCACTCCAAGATCTTTGTCCTCCAGATCAGAGAACAAATCTCTATCTCCCGTCATATGAAAAGACGCACCACTGTCCAAGAACCACACTGATCCCATCACACTTGAAACCAAGCATGCGATCAATGAAAAATCAAGCTCAAATTGAGAAGCTAAGGCCTCTCCCCCTGCAGATCCAGCAGCTTGCTTGTTCTTCTTCTTCTGTGGACAATTTGTGGCATAGTGTCCGTGTTGGTGACAGTGAAAACACTTCACCTTGGACATATCCTGCTTCTTGCCTTTCGCACCAGACTGAGAAGCTTTCTTGCTCTTCCCTTTCTTTGCTTTGGTAGCCAAAGCGCAATTCTCTTCATCAGATACCTTTGATGAAGATCCATTCTCACCTTTATTGTTACTGAGTTTATCCTTGAGCGCCAGGTCGCTCTTGCTTTGGAATAACATTTGCAATCCGTTGAAAGACATTTTCAACAACACTGCTGCAAATTCGAATTTCCACCAACTCCAACTCAACCGCTTCCGATCTAGAATTCATGAGAACACAATATTTCTCGTACAGAGATTGACTGTATGGGCATTCACCAGATATCTCACCTTCCAAAGGAAGGATGAATCCAGAGGCTACCTGGCCCGATTACAGACTCTGCCTGAAGAAATAGAATGTAAACACTTCCTGAATAGTAGATCTAATGATCAATCCTTGCTTGATATCCTGTAAAAATCTCTTCTACAAATCAAGCAGCTCTGATACCATGTAGAAACTTTTTCTACAAATTATCTAGCTCCGATACCATGTAGAAATTTTGAATAATTTAACACATATTCAACAGAGATTATCCTGATCATGTACTATTGCGGAATACATACACAATACATAAGCTCCTCTAGGTTGATCATCAATATAGCAGCATCAATAACAATAAAACATCAAGAGCATTCACACATTAACACAGTATGTATCCCGGGGAAAGCATCTCGCTAAAAACCCCACACTATCTGTATATTAATGATTGAGTCATGTAACATTACACAGCATAATACTTCTCACAAGTATCTCCACCTCTGTTACACACAATACAGCTCAGATCTGATCTCCAAATCTCTTCCACTGCTTGCCTGCCTCCACTGCTCAATACCTGCTCAAGAACTGATGAGAATGGCTCACCAAACTCGTTTTTCACCTGCAAAATAGTCACTCACATTTTGTTGGACGTGAGCACAAGCTATAATGTGGGCAAATACATGAACAAACTCATTGGCATACTCAATCCCTTGATTGTGCAATATCTGGTGCACAACTATAGTCACAACTGATAGCAATCTGATTCTCTACCACCTATCCCTATTGAACTGAACATGCACTGACATGCAACTGAGTTAACTGATGTATTCATTAGTTGTATTATGAGTTAATAACTTGTGAATTAATTAATAACTAATTCACCCAACTCATCTCTAGTCTATTTTCCAGTTAGACTAAATACAACCAGTTTAACAAAGCTAAACTGAACACAACTCCATCAACTCCACAATCAACTCCACCAAACTCAACTGATTGAGTTCTAACTGAAGTCATGTATGCAAAAATTCAACTGACTCATAAGAAAAGCGTATTTCCTTCTGACAGCTGCATGTGCCACCTCTGTAGCTCAAACTGAAGTGCTCCAAGAGAATAATATTAAGTTTATAGTCCAAATATTATTGTGAGATAATAATATTTGACTTTTCTATTTTTGACAGCCAGTCTAAAAATAGACTTTGATCACTCACACTGTGATCACTCACACTTTCATCAAAAATAGAAGTCCATCTATTTTTCCCAACTTGACCAATCATCCATAAATAGCAACCTGCAATCCATAGACATGATCCATATGTCTAAAAATAGACTTGCGCCAAAAATAGCCTGCGGGCCCACTTAGTGAAGGCGGCTCTTTTCACTAAGCTCCATCATCTTGTTGCAATCTCAACACGACTAAGTATGAGTTAAACTCGGAAATAGATTATGAGACCGTTAGGATTAATGTGGAGGATATGGTGGAGTTAAGGCAGGCATAAAGTCAAATCATTACATGTTAAGGAGTTGTGATTTAAAAACTATACAAATTATGCTTTTGAAATGGTTTTCTCCATACCTTGGAATCATACCTCTTTCGTTTTGCTAACTTTTAATTGCCTGCCTCTGTAGGTGCTTTTCAGGTGTTGATGTCTTCAAAGATCTTCTCCTTCCATACCTGCATCTTGATTTTATTATTTCTTTTTGGCTAATCACTTGACTGTCACTGCAGAGTAATAAGATTAGCTATGGAATCAAAATTCAGTTGCGGTATTAGAATTCACTTGCGGAAAATGACATTGTGAATAACATATGACTTGGCGAATGAATGGAAATGAAAAATGACTGTATGGATGATACATGGAAAGTTAAATATGAAGAGAAACTAAAAGAAATTTTATTGATGGAATGTGGTGGTGAGATGGGGCAAAATGAAGCGAAATGGAATGAAACAAACTATGAGTGAAATGAGAGAGATTTTGGAAAATATAGGTTGCCATAATCTTCTAATTTTTGCCCTGTATTTTCTGTATAAGAATGTCAATCAATCATTGGTTTTCAAGCTTATACATTATTATTATTTTTTTTTTTTTAGATGATGATGAAAAAACAAAGACTAGGCTGGTGGAGAAGAATGATTCTTCTTCACCAGCCTCATTCCAAAGTTATCTTGAAAGATTTTGATAAACTCTTCCTTTGAGATTGGCTTCTAATAGATCTTCAATCTATGACCATTCACAAGGAGAGTAGTTTGGTGCTCATCAATTGTTCTGATTCTTACTGCTCCATTGCTAAAAACGTTTTCAATCTCATATGGCCCAAGCCAATGAGTCTGGAATTTACATTGAAAATATTTGAACTTTGAATCAAATAGTGATTCCCAATCTCCTTCTTGAAACCTTTTGTCCTTGATGTATTTGTCATGCCACTTAGCTCTCTGTTGCTAAACTAGATTAGTTCTTTGAACTGCTTCTTGTCTGATCTCATCTAGTTCATTTAATTGCTCCAGTCTATACTTTTGAGCTTTTGATAGATCCATTCCCAACTGAACTGCCATCTTGAAGTTTTTAACTTGGAACTCAATGGGAAGCAGAACTTCCTTCCCATAAACAAGTTCATAAGGAGTGTGTCCTGTTGTGTTCCTCCATGTAGTTTTGTAGGCCCATAAGGCTTCAGGAAGCCTTTCTACCCAATCTCTTCTATGTAGATGCACAGTCTTGGTAATGATTCCTTCAATTACTTTATTTGTGGACTCCACTTGACCATTTTCTTGCGGATGATGAGTGGATTTCCTATGCTTGACCTTGTACTCTTCCATAAGCTTCTCCATTATTTTGGATGTGAACCGAGTTCCCTGATCTGTCACAATTTCCCTTGGAACACAAAAGTGAGTAAAAATATCCTCAAAAATAAAATTAACTACTGTATTTTCATTAGCAGAAAATAATGCTTTGGCTTCTACCCATTTAGTGACATAATCAGTACATACCAGTATATACTTTTTCTGCTTGGATGGAGGATTAATAGGTCCAATAAAGTCTAAAGCCAATTTTCAAAGGGTTCAATGAGTACTTGAGGTTGTAATTGCATCTCATTTGAGGGTGTAGGTTTCCCTACCCTTTGGCAGCTGTCACACCTTTTGACATATTGTTTTGCATCTTTGAAGAGGAACGACCAAAAATATCCTAAAGAAAGGATTTTATAAGCTATCCTCTTGTCAGCAAAGTTCCCACTGCATGGTTCATCATGACATGCTTTGAGAATATCAAGCATTTCATCTTCCCTGACACATCTTCTGATCATAAAGCCTGGCCCTGTCTTATACATTTTGTTAGAAACCCATGAATATCTTGAACTATCCTGAATAATCTTTCTTCTTTCTCTAGGAAATAAATGTGGAGGTAGTTTCCCTGTAAACAAATAGTTAGCCATATCTACGAACCAAGGAGTTTTAATAGTTATGAAAATAAGTATTCATCAGGAAACTTATCCTCTATAGGAGAGCCTTCTTTGATATTCTGAATCCTAGACAAGAAATCAGCAACTATGTTTTGTTTCCTAAGTCTATCTAACATAGTAATATTGAATTCCTATAAAAGTAGGAGCCATCTTGTAACTCTGCCATTAGTAATAGGTTTGTTCATCAAATATCTAATTGCAGAATGATCAGTATGAATAAAATTTTCATAGCCTGTTATATAATGTCTGAACTTATTAATTGCATGAACAACAGTTAAGAACTCTTTTTCAGTCACAGTATAATTTATCTTAGTGGGAGTCAATTTTTTACTTGTATAGTAAATGGCATAAGGAATCAAGTATTTTGTCCCAGTATAGCTCCTAGAGCTGTATCTAAAGCATCGGTAGAAATATGGAAAGGAAGTTTCCAATTCGGTCCTCTTAAGATAGGTGCTTCAAATATTCTTATTTTCAAGGCTTCAAATGCTGATTAGCAATCAGGATTCCACTTGAATTCACAGTCTTTTGAAAGTAGTTTGAAGAGTGGAGATGTTATTTTGGTAAAATTTTCTATAAATCTTCTATAATATCCAGTAAATCCTAGAAAACTTCTAACATCTTTTTGACAATTTGGAATAGGTAACTTGGAGATGACTTCAACTTTGGATTTGTCTACTTTAATCCCATCCCCTGAAATATGATGTCCCAAAACAATACCTTCAGTAAACATCATAAAGCATTTTTCATGGCTTAATGAAAGGTTTGTTTCTTTACATATTTTGAGGACTTTTTCCAAATTTTCCAAGGCTTCTTCAAATGTATTACCATAGACTGTAAAATCATCCATATATACCTCTACACAATCATGGATTAGATTAGAAAAGATTCCCAGTACTGCTCTTTCGAATGTTGCAGGTGCAGTACATAATCCAAAAGGAAGCACTCAATAGGCAAAAGTTCTCCATGGACAAGTAAATGTGATTTTATCCTAATCTTCAAGTGCTACCTGAATTTGATTATAACCACTAAAACCATCCAAAAATGAAAAGTACTTTTTGCCTGCTAATGTATCTAATGCTTGATCTATAAAGGGCAAAGGAAAGTGATCCTTCAAGGTTGCTTTATTCAATTCCCTATAATCAATGCACACCCTCCATTTACCATTCTTTTTGGGCACTACCACCAAGGGAGAAACCCATTGGCTATCTGAGATTAGGTAAATGAAGTTTACATTGAGTAATTTTTAGAGCTCTTCTTTCACAATCTCCCTAAGATTTGGATTCATCCTTCTCTGAGGTTGTCTGATTGGTCTACTATTTTCCTCAATATAGATATGATGGATGCAAGTCTTAGGGTCAATACCTTTCATATCAGTATACTCCCATGCAAATGCAGTAGAATGTTTTTGTAAGATTTTGGTTAGTTCTTCTTGTTGTAACTTTTCCAAGTTTCTGTTGATATTCAATGTTATACCTGGAAAAATTTCAACTGCAGAACTGCCAAACACTTCCATAGAGTAGAGAGACATTTGCCTTGATGACAAATATTCAATATCAGAATCTAATTGAAATTGTGTGTGATCATATTCTGAAGATGTTTCAAAATTTTCTAATGTGTTCAGGATTTGACTATCCTCACTAACTTTAGAAAGAGTAAAGATAAGCTGTATAGCATATTCATCATCGACCCATTCATTGTCTCCTACTTCTGTAATTGCTTTTGCTAGAGGATACAAAGTAAATTTCTTTGTTGAACTACCATAAGAAATGTACATGTCACTAGATCTACAACTAATAAAAGCATCAGTTGTGGCTAGCCAAGGTCTTCCTAAGATGAGTGGGTGTCCTCCTAGATTATTCTTGGGAGTCAAAATCATGAAATCCACCGGATATTCCCAAGAATCCAAGGAGACCGAAATATCTTCTAGTACACCATTTGGTTTGATTACTAATCTATCTGCAAGTTGCAGTAAGGTAGGTGTGAAAAGAAGATTAGGAAGTTTAAGCTGTTCCATAGTCTGTCTACCCATAATGTTTATAGCAGCCCCTAAGTCAATCAATGTATTTGGAATTTCCATTCTATTTATGTGTGTTTTGACAATTGGACTTGCTAGATCCACATATTTCTTCATGGTAATCTTTCCCATCATGATATCTATTATTTTTCCTACCAGGTAGATTCTTTTTGTGTCTCTTGGTTTCCTACCTGGTCTTTTGATACTCAACTCCTTTATTGTTTTTTCTAGAATAGGAATTTATCTAATTGCTTGTAGCAAGGGAATCTTGATATAGACATTCTTTAATTCATCTAGGAAATCATAGTCAGGCAACAAGATTTGTTTTTCCATCCCCCTGTCAATTTGTAATCTCTCAAGAAAAGGAGGTGTGGATGTAGATACAGGTTGCTCAACTATAGGAGTTGTGTGGATTGACTCTTTTTGTTTTTCTTTTTGAATGGTTGGGTTTTGAAGGGATGCTTCTTCAAAACTTTTATTGACTTTCAGAGAATCCTCCTCAGAAGCATCTTGCTCTTGAATATCTATAGAAGGTTTTTCCTTTTCTAAAATCCTACGAAATCTAAGTTGAACATCATTAAGATCTAGAGGAACAATCATGTAGGTATGAAATGGTTGTCCTTCTACCATTTAAGCATTTTGAGGGTCTTTGTTGTTTGGATTTAGTAATGGTTGGGCTGGTAGTTGATTTGGCTTCTGTTGAAATGGAAGCAAGAGTTGAGGATTTTGATTTTGTTGAGGAGGTTGTTGTTGTGGAAATGGTAATGAAAGTTCTGGTTGTGGAATTTGTTGTTGGTTTTGTGGAGGAGGATAACTCTGATAAGATGGAGGATATTGATAATATTGAGCAAATCTCCCATAAGGATTTTGTACCCCTTGTGCCCATGATTGAGATTGATACTGATTTTGAGGATGAAGCCAAGGTTGTTGCCAAGAATTCCAATTTGGTGAGGGCTAAAAATTAATTGGATTGTTAAATCCTTGATTTTTTTTCCCTTTCCAAGGTCTTCTTAAAACAAAGCAAAGAGGTTCTACAGAATTTGGAACTACTTCCTCCTGAAAGACAGCTTTAAGACCTGGGATTGAAGGACAATCCTTGGTCTCATGACTTTCCGAGAAAATCATACATGTTTCTACAACTTTTGCATCTAAGGGACATTCTCTTAGAGAATGTTTCTTTCAACATTTGGGGCAAAAGATGGCTAAGGCATCAGCTTCTGTTTTCTGCTTGTTTTGAATTTTGAGGGTGTCTAGCTGTTCACTAAGGCTCCCTAGAATGTCAGTTTTGAACTCATCAAGCATATTTCCAATTTCTGCCCTACGTACTGTCCTAGTTGCAGATTTGTTTGCTTTAATAAGAGAAGGATCTCTAGGCCCTTTTCTAGTTTTAGATTTTCCTCTTGAGAGATGGACACATAGTTCTGCTATGTCACTTAATGGAAGTTGAGAGATGTCTCCCTTCCCCATCATGTTTAAAATATCTATCCATTAATCTCTAAAGGCTTTCAATAAAAGGGCTTTCAAGGTTTCCTCATCTAAATTGTTCATTTTTTCTCTCTTTAAGTTGTATTGAAACCTCACAAGCAAATCCTCTAAGTTCTCATCTTCTTTTTGCATCATTTTGAATACCTCATCATTATGATTGGTAGGCATACAATAATCCAAGTATCTATCCAAAAATTCCTACCTCATATCATTCCAAGTCCTAATAGATTGAGTGACTAATCCCATAAACCATTTCAGAGCAGCCCCTTTAAATGTTGAAGGGAACAATTTGAGTTTTTGAGAGTCTTGTAGATAGTCATAGGTTCAGCATAAGACTTCAAACTCAAATAGAAATGTTTTAGGATCCTCACTTCAAAATCCATAAAAGTCTGGGAGGACGGAAGGTGAAATGTTTTTCATTGTTGTATGGCTTTCCTCATCTACTATAGGGAATCCAAATGAGTTATCTCCTTCCCTATTTCCTCTACCTCCTCCATTGTTACCTCTACCTCCTCCATCATTTCCTCTACCTATGCCTTTATCTTCCTCTACCATAATAGTTTCCTCAGAATCTTCTGGCTCTTCTATTAATGGCTGATGAGAGAGAGTTTCTACCTCCTCTTCTTCTCTAGGTAATTTTACTTCTTCAACTGCAATAGGCTCCCCTATGGAGGTGAAGAAGGGTTCTTCTCCTAGGTCGAATTTAGTAGATGGAGTGGGAGAATCTTCTAATTCAGTTGATACCCCTTGAATTCCAAGAATCCTAAGGCTGGGAGTATGAGTTTGGGATGGAGGTGTATATTTTCTATTCCTTGAAGTAGTTGGAGTTGTAAAAATCAAACTTTTTTCCCTTAGCTATAAACCTTCCCCTAGAATCTCTTTCTATATGCATGCCATTTTTTTTGGTGATTTTAATTGGGCTAATAATTCTTTTTCTGATCCTCCATATCACACTAGGTGCAAGAGGAGACCATACTCAAGAAATTATTGGACTAATAATTCTTTTTTTCTGATCCTCCAGATCACACTAGGTGCAAGAGGAGAGCATACTCAAGAAATTCTTAATGTTCCATTTTTTTTTAATGTAAGAGATAGGCTACCTAGTTACACTTCCCTAGCAATGTCACCAAAATGTTTAGTCAATTTAGTATGTCCTAAATTGCTACATAAGTTATCAATCCGGGAGTCGTAAACTGATGAAGTGTAGTGCAATGTATGTGCTAGACAACCCTTTTCCTACCTCACTGTTTTCAATTTTATCTTCTTTTGGGGTTTTGTTCTGTTGGTCTCCTAAAGTGGTTTAATGCAATGGAAATCCTAATCTACTGTTAAAGTAAAATTTTAAGAATACTTTTCAATGATCAAGTGTGGATGTAGAGTTGAAGACAAGGCTTATCCTCTTGCTTCTTGTGATAATTTCCAAACTTTGAACTTAGGATATCTTAAACATGCTGTCTACAAAATCAGAACTTGAATGAGAGTGTGAATATGTAGCTATATAAACCAAAATAAAAATGAAGTACTGAAAATGATATTACTATCTCTGTTGTTCATCCTAATTGCAAAATTTAAATCTAATAAACTGTTGCAACTTAAACCAAAAAGTAAAGAAACTGGAAACTAATGACTAGTCAATGATTTCATCCATAATCACAACATTTCACCAATTAACTTCTAAAAAGGGGTTAAGCTAAAGGCTCTGAAAATATCATCATATGGCATGAAAGAAATGACATCTAAATTATCTAATTGTACACTAATGAAAGCAAAGCCAATTACTTCATCTATAATCACAATCTCCAATTAACTTCTAAAATGGGGTTAAGCTAAAGGCTCTGGAAATATCATCATATAGCATGAAAGAACTGACATCTAAATTATCTAATTGCACACTAATGAAAGCAAATCCAATTACTTCATCTATAATCACAATATTTCGCAAATTAACTTCTAAAATAGGGTTAAGCTAAAGGCTCCGAAAATATCATCATATAGCATGAAAGAATTGACATCTAAACTATCTTGAACAGTAAACAAATCTCACAAAGTAAAAGCATAAACAACTAAAATTGAAAATGAGTTTCAATAGAGGAAGTAAGTCTCAATAACACCATTTGATGCAAAAATTACACTAAGAAGCTCGAGCATAACTAGACTTAAAGACCTATTCTGAAGTGCACCTATCAGTGTTAGTAAGAAATGTGACAAGTGACAAAGACATGTACAAGGTTAGAATAATTAAGATCATAAGAAAAACATGAGAAATATACAATTCGAATGAGAGAAAATATACATGAAAACTATACAAAAACAAAAGAAGGACCTCAGCTACGCAGGGGCCCTCTACATAGCTTTGGACTAGCATGTTGTTACTTCAAAACACGCTCAAACAACCATGTGAAAAACAGAGTTTTGTAATAAGAAACAGAGTAATATGTCTGTCGGTTACAAAATAGAAAAATAACACTATAATAACAATATTAAGAATTCCCTATTTGCATGGAAAATGCTTATATTTATAAAGAAAATGGATAACTATATCTCAGAGGAATTTCTTCAACGATAGACATGTGAACAGGTCAAAATCCGAGGATTCAACCTCTCAGTTGCCATGAGGAGTAAATCTATGAGAGGTGGATGTTGTATTACATTATATAGATGGCATGCAGGTGGCAAAAATGGATCCACGAGTTCAGGAATGGCTTCAAGCTTCTTTTACGTGCAGGAACAAAGTTCTAGTTAGCATAGAACTCTCTGTTGACCTCCCTTTGACTGGGACCTTTCCTTTTGAATCTGGCTAAGTAAATAGGACCTCATCCACGCGTGGACAATTCTTGAGCTACCCATGTGTCTCATTCCTCCTCCTGACACCTGTAACCTATAAAACAATGGAAATGGCTGCGGAATTGCCAGTTAGCTGCGGAAAGTGGATAAATTCTGTAGCTGATAAACAAAACCTAGATCAAATAGCAAACACAATGATATAATTTGAAAATCACTCAAATACACTCCTAAAATCAACATGTAACAACTTTTGATAGCTTAGGATGCACTGACATGGGAAAATAGAAGAGAAAGGTTTTAAGAAAATGCTTGGAAGAGAGGTAGTTTTGGGGGCTCAACAGCTCCCCAAAGGGGTATCGTGTCAAAACCCTTGTGGGGTGGTGAAGGGTGTGCTTTGACAAGGAAGGGTCCCAAACAAATATGCACCAATAAAGAAATATCCTATAATGGTGGTTGTGTGACTTCTCTACGTTGAAATGGTGTGAGTCCTGGCACACCTCCCGATAATAGGGGGAGGTTTAAGAAGCGTCTAAATCGATGGGGAGTTGTGGGATCCCTATGGTGTCGATTAGAGTGTGTGCTACTTTGTGTATAGTGAGGGAAGGAGATAAATATCAATGAAATAAAATCACATACATAAAACAAAAGTGAAAATAAAAAGGTTCCTTTCCTTTTAAAATTAAGCTATGTGATTAGTAACACAAAAACTGGTTTTCGTTTGTTGCGTATGATAAAAATCCTATGCAGACCTAATCATCCTTTCCACTCTCAAAGTAATTGGACCTTGCAGAGATATCTTCTTATGGGTCCCAAGGAAATGTCTCGAAAGAACTGGTGATGCCTTTCAGTAGTCGAAGAATTAACCAAGGTAATGGAAACGAGGCTCAAGTGTTGCCCGCACCATCACCTATAGGGAAAGAATTCCCTAGATTTTGGCCACTAAAGTACCTTCCTCCCATGTGGGCATTCAATTCTTTAGCTTCTTAGTAGTCATTTACTAGTACCGAGCACTAGATGGGTCGAGTAGCCCCAAATAATATCGCATACACTGGACCTAAACCGAACCCCCTCTCAATCGAGTCTCTCCCATGCTCAGAGGATGATTAAAAGATTTTAAGCTCCCTAAAAGTAAACCACTATGTTTCAAAGATGTAACTTGACCATGGTGTATTATGGGATGCCTACCCCCAATCCCCCTAACCTAAACTATACTTTTTTTGGTGGCCCCTGTGGGGAAACTTAGTTGGTTCAAGTTATGGTTGTTTTTAAGGAGTCTTAATTCACTTAGGGACTTCTTTTTGTAAGAAAAAATAAACTTATTACAAAAAGCTCTAGAAATTGGATGCCTTCTAGTACAAATCTTATAGAAACTTAATTTGTTATGTAAGTGAACATACATAGTGTGGTAAGATGCAATATTCGATGATCCTTTACAATGTCCTTCTAATTACACTAAGTGTTGATTGTTAATTGCATTGAAAAAGAAATATGTTGTGGATAATGGAACACTTATGCTTTTCCTATTAGACTATGTGAGTTTCAACAAGGGAGATGGAAATTCAAATTCTTTAAGAAAGTTTTCATATGCAAACCCAAGTTCATCTAAGAGATGCAAGGGAAGCAGAGATTACTTACTTTCTATAATAACATTTTCTCCTAGTGTTATATACCTAGGGGGGATAATATGGGGTACCAAGGGAGGTACCCAAGGTAATAATGTAATAATGGGATGTGCCATAGTAATAAATAAGGTGGTTAACCCATATCATGTAAGGGACCACAAGTAGTTAGTAATAATGTAATAGGCCCATGGTATTAGTTTGATGGTATGAGGGAACCATGGTAATGACCCATGGTATTGTATGTATGAGGCCTATATAGAGGCTAGAGACTCCACGTCAAGGAATATTGTATGAACAGGCATATGGCTTGTGGAGTGTTCTCCTTCCTTAAGGAGTGGATGTATGGTGTTGCCCTACCTTAAGGATTTTGATATCAATAAAGTGAAGTATTTCTATATTTGGATCTTATTATTCTTGGGTTTATTTCTATTCTCATATATTTTTGGGTTAGATCTATAACAAGTGGTATCAAAGCACTTTCTTGGGCAAAAGTGGAGAATTTTTTATTATTATTTTTTGCAGGATTTCGGGGGCGGTGAGTTTGCGGATCAAATCTATATGTTTTGGTGCAAGATCTGCAAAATATAATTGAAAATATGCATTCTTTGTGAGAAAATAGCTGATTTCAAAAAAATAATCGGTTGAATCGGAGTCCGGATGAAGGAGATATCGCTGATTTAAAAATCAGTGGGGTTGTAGACAATTTTTCAGGGCCACGCGTTTACGGCGCAGATCTGGAAGTCCTGGTGCAAGATCTACAAAATATAATTGTAGATCTGGATTCTATGTGAAAAAATAGCTGATTTCAAAGAAAAAATCGGTCGAATCGGAGTCCGGATGAGGGAGATATAGTTGATTTAAGATCAGCTCTTTTTGCAGAAATTTTGGTGACGGCGGGAGAGTTGCAGCACAGATCTGAAATTCCAGTGCCTGGATCAAGATTTCTATCATATGGGCAGATGCAGAATGGTTGTTCCATTTCCAAAAACAGGTCATAATAGGGATTCTAAACAATATTGACTAAACTGTGACAATTTCAAATTTTTGCCAAGTTTTTTCAAAACCCTCTTCATGGCGGGTCTAGGTTTTACAGGAAAAGATAATGGTCCTACTATTGAAGAATACATAACAAAACAGAAATCATTATGGAAAAACAATTGGAAATGGTGGGTAGTGGAGCTATTTAGAGAGGAGGCAGCCACATGGTGGAGATTACTTAACAAAACGAAGTGTTACAACCTACCTGATGAAGAATTTGAAAAATTACTTTTAGACAGATGGTCTCATCCCTGAAAACAAGATAAGGAGAAACATGTGGGGCTATTTCATACTGGTATATCCTTATTGCAAGTTCATGGATTGATTCAGAAGGAGAAGATCATTGTTTCTATAAATCCTAGTTGCAAGCATAATTTCATCAATGTTAATTTGGCAAAAAAATTTCAAATTCCAGCAAAACACATTGAAAACACACAAGTGGATAATGGGGATGTTCTAGTGTATAAGGATTTGAAGATTTCTATGGATAAGTATGTGTTGCATGGTGATTTTTATACTTCAGAGATAGATAATATGGATGTTGTTTTGGGATATCCTTGGATGGAATCTGCGGGTACTATCAATATTAATGTGCAGAAGAAATTCCTGAAGCTCTGGTATAAAAAGAAGAAAATTACATTATAGGATATTTCCATCAATAAACAGGTAGAGTACATGGAGGCTGAAGCAGAAGATGTTCTAGGGACTGACATATTAGATGATGAGCCTTTGATGATCGACAATCAAACACAAACAGAGGCTGAAGCAGAAAATGTTACAGGTAAATCAGATGAGGGCTTAGTGGTTTAAGTCATATTGGAAAAGAAGACACCACAACGGGTACCACAGTAGGATGAATTAAAGAAAAAGACACCATGGGTTAAAACTTCAACATATCATCACCCACATCACCTCGCAAGAAAACAACCAACAAGATGGCAACCAATTAGCCACAAGGACAACAACCCCCGTATGACGGATAGCGAGGAGTGTCAAGGATTATTGTATGAACAAGCATATGGCTTGTGGAGTGTTCTCCTTCCTTAAGGAGTGAAAGTATGGTGTTGCCCTAACTTAAGGGTTTGACATTAATAAAGTGAATCATTTCTATCTTGTTATTCTTGGGTTATTTTCTATTATCATATATTTTGGATCATATCTATAACACCTAGTCCCAAAAATGAAAAAGAAATGAACGCTTTGGTTAATAGTAATGATGGCTGATCCGGATTTAAATAGGAACAAAACAAATTAAAAATATAACCATAAATACAAATATGCAGTAGAAATAACACTTCATTTCATTAATATCAAATACTGAAATATGCTTACAAACAGAATGGAAATAAGACTAGCTCGAGCGCTGGTAGGTTATCTATGAGAAGAGATGTGGCGGCTACATGCCTCTAAACTGTGTTACAATGAGGCTCAAAGGCCTATTTATTATTGAGAAACAATGGAAAACCCTAAACATCCAAAAACCTAATGCTAGGAGATGAAGCACCAAACTATGGGCCCCGTTTGGATAAATTGGTACATCAACTTCTCGGGGTCATCACTTTGACATACGATCTTCATTTGAGGCGCGCAATACCTCGTTAGAAAGATATATCTGAGGACTATAACTTTTGAATGACCAACATTGGTCTATAGACCATGTTCCTCCATGAGATGAGGACACTTTTTTTGAACTTGGTCCCTGGTGAGCCACTTGCCCTCGTGAAGGAGTTGGCCTACTTTGACAACTCGATATAGTTGGATCCTTTATTGTCAGGTGTTATTGATCTGCGTGTCCATGATCCAATCAGTTGTGGCTTATTCCATGCAATCTGGATTTAAATCTATAGGTGTGAGCTATTATGCAATGTTTGATGTGTCCATCAATGGTGGCAAGTATGGTCGAAGTCAATCCACATTGAACATTGGGTGCAGGCCAAGGAATGGGGGAATGTTGAGCTCAAATGCATTGTCTCCCATAACCTTGGTAATGGTGTAAGGACCATATCGGAGTGGTCTAAGTTTCTGATAGGCTCTAGTAAGGTGTTCCTTCTGCAAATGCAACCATAATTTGTCACCCACATGAAACTTGTGTTTCACCCAATGTTGATCATGTCGCTGCTTGTACTTGGCATTTGATTTCTCCAGAATTTCATGGACCTGCTAGTGGATATGTTGGATGTGAAATCATTTGTCGACGCGTTTCGAACCAACCAGTGTGGTTCATCGTCAGGACAAGTTGAAAAACGGATCCAGCATAGCCTGTTTAAATAGCTAGATCAGAGACACCAACGGTTACCTGTGAAAAAGCTGACTTAAGGAGCAAGGTCAAGTTTAGTTATATTAGGTATAAAAAATAATAATAATTAAATCAAAAATAAATAAATTAATATAAATTCTAAAAATTTAGTTATATCAGGTGTAAGATAAATGAAGAATAATAATAAATTATTTATTTATTAGATAAATATAGTAATGAGGAATAATGATAAATTATTTATTTATTTATTAAATAAGTAAATAAATATATAAATGAATGAAGAAATATAATTAAATAAATATAATGGTAAATATGTAAATAAATTATTTATTAAATGAAAAATGGTATCATTAGTAGGTTAAATAAATATATAAATATATATAAATTTAGTTATATTAGGTGGAAGAATTAATAATAAATTATTTATTAAAATGAAGAATCAAATAATAAATTATTTATTTATTTATTAGATAAATTAATGAATATATAAATAAATAATAGTAAATAAACTATTTATTTAATTTATATAAATAAAAATGCAATGGTTAAAATGTAAATGAATTAATGTGTAATTTAGTTAGAATTAATAAATAAGTAAACTAGAGCAGAAGAATAAATAAATTATAATCCAAAAAAGGAAATCAAAATAAAATAATTAAAGCTAGTTATAGGAATTAAGAATTAAAAGGAAAGGGGATAAATAAATACATAAAATTAAAAATAAATAATAAAATGTAAGAATAAATCAAATAAATGGGTTAATTGATAGGAAAGAAAATAAGAATAATAACCATAATAATAAAAGAATACAAGCTGACTTAAGGAGCAAGTTATATTAGGTATAAAAAATAATATTAATTAAATAAAAATAAATAAATTTATATAAATACTATAAATTTAGTTATATTAGGTGTAAGGTAAATAAATAAATATATGAAGAATAATAATATATTATTTATTTATTAAATAAATATATCAATGCAGAATAATGATAAATTATTTATTTATTTACTAAATAAGTAAATAAATATATAAATGAATGAAAAATATAATTTAATAAATATAATAGTAAATATGTAAATAAATTATTTATTAAATGAAAAATGGTATCATTAGTAGGTTAAATAAATTAAGTCTTCCGCTTTAGCTGAACATGTGGAGAAAACCAATCATCATGTTTGCATTGAGGAAGCTAGTGTTATCACTAAGGTTTCGCATTTCCATCATCGGAAATTTAGGGAAGCTATTGAGATTGAGAAGAGACCCAACAATCTCAATAGAGATGATGGCTGGAAAAATGCGAAACCTTAGCGATAACACTAGCTTCCTCAATGCAAACATGATGATTGGTTTTCTCCACATGTTCAGCTAAAGTGGAAGACTTAATTTATTTAACCTACTAATAATACCATTTTTCATTTAATAAATAATTTATTTACATATTTACTATTATATTTATTAAATTATATTTTTTCATTCATTTATATATTTATTTACTTATTTAGTAAATAAATAAATAATTTATCATTATTCTGCATTGATATATTTATTTAATAAATAAATAATTTATTATTATTCTTCATATATTTATTTATTTACCTTACACCTAATATAACTAAATTTATAGTATTTATATAAATTTATTTATTTTTATTTAATTAATATAATTTTTTATACCTAATATAACTTGCTCCTTAAGTCAGCTTGTATTCTTTTATTATTATGGTTATTATTCTTATTTTCTTTCCTATCAATTAACCCATTTATTTGATTTATTCTTACATTTTATTATTTATTTTTAATTTTATGTATTTATTTATCCCCCTTTCCTTTTAATTCTTAATTCCTATAACTAGCTTTAATTATTTTATTTTGATTTCCTTTTTTGGATTATAATTTATTTATTCTTCTTCTCTAGTTTACTTATTTATTAATTCTAACTAAATTACACATTAATTCATTTACATTTTAACCATTGCATTTTTATTTATATAAATTAAATAAATAGTTTATTTACTATTATTTATTTATATATTCATTAATTTATCTAATAAATAAACAAATAATTTATTATTTGATTCTTCATTTTAATAAATAATTTATTATTAATTCTTCCACCTAATATAACTAAATTTATATATATTTATATATTTATTTAACCTACTAATGATACCATTTTTCATTTAATAAATAATTTATTTACATATTTACCATTATATTTATTTAATTATATTTCTTCATTCATTTATATATTTATTTACTTATTTAATAAATAAATAAATAATTTATCATTATTCCTCATTACTATATTTATCTAATAAATAAATAATTTATTATTATTCTTCATTTATCTTACAGCTGATATAACTAAATTTTTAGAATTTATATTAATTTATTTATTTTTGATTTAATTATTATTATTTTTTATACCTAATATAACTAAACTTGACCTTGCTCCTTAAGTCAGCTTTTTCACAGGTAACCGTTGGTGTCTCTGATCTAGCTATTTAAACAGGCTATGCTGGATCTGTTTTTCAACTTGTCCTGACGATGAACCACACTGGTTGGTTCGAAACGCGTCGACAAATGATTTCTCATGTGATTTTCGCCGAAAAATCTATCTTAAACTTGTTATGGATCACAGAAGCCTCAACTCTACAATGTTGGATGTGCTCAATGAATTTGTTTTCCTTATCATCTTCAGACTAGACATGAGCTGAATCTGTCTAAGTAGATGCAAATGGTATGACCACATCAATGGGACATAGTGGCTGGAATCCCAAGCCCACCTATAAAGGGTTTTGGCCAGTCGAGTTGTGGAGAGCCCAGTTATAGTTGTGCTAGACATAGGGGAGGTTCTCATCCCATGTGCATGGATGCTTTGATTCATACATGCGCATAATGTGTATGATCATCTTGTTGACGATCTCTATCTGGCCATTAGTTTGGGGATGGAAATTTGTGGAATTAGTGAGCTTAATGTATAGCATTGACGAGAGACTGGACCAAAATGTACTGAGGAACCTGTTGTCCCAATCTGAGATGATAGGCTGTGGGATCGTAAAGTGTATCCACACTCATTCAAAGAATATTTTAGCAGTGGCTTCTGCTGTGATATTCTTCTTGCAGGTCGCCATAATGGACATCTTCGAGAATCTGTCAACGACCATAAAAACACCGTCATCACCATGCTTAGTATAAGGAATGCCTGGCATGTAATCCATGGAGATGGATTCCCAAGGTCAAATAAGGGTAGGTAGGGGAGTATAGAGACCTTGCTTCTTGATGGTTAGTTTGGAAATTCTGTAGGCAGTGTATGATTTGATGTAATTATTGACATCCCGTCGAATATTTGGACAATAAAAATACTCATATAGTACTTCCACCATTTTTGTGACCCTGAAATGCCTAGCAACCCGATTGTAGTGCACTTCCCAAATCATCTTGGCACGCTTTCTTGAAGGAACACAAAGTTGTACAACGTGGCATAATAGGGAATCCTGGAGGTGAAAATATGGAACTTTCTGACCCTCCAAGAGTGTCTGGTATGTGTGGCCAAATTCTGGGTCACTTTTGTAGAGATGTGGCCAATCAGAAATCTCATGCCCATAATAGTTGATCATGATGGTTAACACCATGATCAATGGTCAGCTGAGGTAGTCTACAACATTATCTGTGTCTGCCCTTCTTATACTTGATATTCAAATGGAACTGTTGTAGGTATGTGGACCACTTCTGATGGCGATCATTCTGCAACTTCCCTTACATCTGTATGAACTACAGGGGTCGGTGGTCTATGTGATGACCATTTTCTTCCCCAAAATGTAATGGTTCCATTGTCAGTAGTCCTGCACAATGGAATACATCTCTTTGTCATAAGTGGGATACTTCCAGACTGTGTTTGAAAGTGTCTCATTGTGATATTCCATTGGATGCCCCTGTTGAGTAAGGATTGCCCCAATAACATAGTCAGAGGCATCTGTTTCGATCTAAAATGGTTGTTGTAAGTTCGGTAAAGTGAGCACTCATGCAGAGAAAAGGCGATGTTTCAACTCTGTGAATGCCTTATGTTGAGATTCAGACCAAAATAATTTTTCATTCGCTCCTCCCTTGGTGACTTGAATCAAGGGCTAAATGATATGAGAGAATCCCAACAAAAACCTTCTATAGAAATTGGCAAGACCCAAAAAGTTGCAGAGCTCTATCAAAGTGGTTGGGGCTGGCCAATCTCGAATGACTTGGATCTTGGATAGATCCACATGCACCCCATTCATCAATAATGTATCCCAGATACTGAACCTCAGTCATGCCAAAAGTGCATTTCTCCAAATTGGCACATAGCTTGTGTTGCTGTAGTGTTTTCAGAACTCATCGGACGTGGTGGAGATGCTCTTCCCAACTCTGGTTAAAGATCAAGGTGTCATCCAAGTATACCACTACAAATGAGTTGGTGAATGGCTGCAAGATCAGTCATTCATCAGCCTCATGAAGGTTGCAAGATCATTCGTTAACCCAAAAGGCATAACCAACCATTTGAAAAGGCCCTCCTTGGATTTGAAGGCAATCTTCCACACATCGGAGGGTTCGATTGGTACTTGGTGATATCCGAAATTCAAGTTGATCTTGCAAAAATATTTTACCCCCTTGAGTTGGTTCAGAAGGTCATCAATCCATGGGATTGGATACCTATATCGGATAGTGATCTTGTTTGGCACCTGATAGTCAATACAGAGTCTCCAAGTCCCATCCTTCTTCTATACCAACATGGTCGGGCTCCCACGGGGTGATAAACTTAGCCGGATGTGACCTTTCTATAGGAGCTCCTGAATCTGCCTCTTGATTTTGTCTTTCTCCATAATGGAGCACTAATAGATTGGTCCATTGGGAAACATCACACCTAGGCTCATATCAATGGAGTGCTTGACCTGATAGTGCAGAGGCATCTCTACGAGGGAGGTGAATATGTCCTTATACTCCTCCACAACCTTTTCCATCTATTGTTGTCATGTGGAGGGGCCCGATGTAGAGGTCGTGGCCACCATCTTCTTCTTTTCCTGAGGGCATGTCATTAGGAAAACAAATTTCATGATTTTGGAAATGAGCTTACTGCATTATTTTGCAGTAACCAAAGAGATGGCAATTGGCGATGCTACCTCTGGTATACTATACAACTTATTTCTCAAAGTAACAATAATAGTGCAAGGCCTTGACGCATACACAACATGTCACTTCCACAAGTATGGATGCCCTAATAATACATCACAAACATCAAGGGGAGAAACATCACATAATACCTCATCCATGAAGGGCTTGATGCTATATGGAAGGCGACACTATTGGCTCATTCGAAGATCACGTCCTTGGTGAAGCCACCCAATTGTGTATGGTTGTGGGTGTGTTGTGGACAGTAAGCCCAGCCGCTTCAGGACCTCTGCCGAAATGAGGTTCTTTTGGCTCCTCCTGTCGACAATTAACTGTAGTGGGGAACCCTTTACCCACATCTAGGAGTGGAAAAGGTGCTCCTCCTCCTCTGGATCTTTAGGTTCCTCCTTCTAGATCTTCATGGTGGCAATGGTGGCATTGGGCTCTGCATCAAGAATCTACTTCACTTTTTCCTTCCCCTTGTCAGATTCGGACTTAGAGTCAAAACATGCATCTGATTCTGAAGCCTTCAGCTCAACCACCAATGACTGCTTAGCCCGACACTCACTTGTGTTGTGAGTGGAGCTCTTATTGAACTCACACCACTTTCCCAAGTCCTTCATTAGCTTCACAGTGTTGTTCTTTGCTTGCAGATTTGGTGGGCTGTCCTGGGCCATCCTACCTTGGCTTTATCCTTTTTTTGTGGTTTGGGGGCATCGTTCCCTTGATTCAGATTCGCAGATCCAAAGTCTCACTTCTTCTGTTTAAATTTTTTCTTGATATTGATGGCATATCGGTACGTTGTGCCAAGCGAGGAGATGTCGAGGAACTCCATATCGTCCTGGATGTACCTGTGTAGGAAGCCATAATACTTGAATACCAAATGTTTCTCAAAATCCTTGATACCCAACTTCGTGCAAAGGGTATGAAAAACATTGGTAAACTCCAGCACATCTTGGTCCCTTCCCTACCACAACATTGTCCACTTTATGTATTTATCCTCATAGCTCCCGACAGGGTAGTACTACTCCTTGATGGCCTCTCGAAACGAATTCCAAGTGGGTGCAGCTGGAAAAAGTGAGGTCATAAATTCATCCTTTTTCTCACAGTAGGTTTCCCAATAGTCCATGACATGGGGGGCGGCTTTGAGAAGAGAGAAAGTAATCTTTTCTCAACTGGAAAAATCATGAACAGGAAAATATCCTTCTAGCAGATTTAACCATTTATCTATGGCATTTGCATCTATTTGACCCTCAAATATTGGAATATCAAAGTCTACTTGTACCTTAAAAGAAATGCAGCCTCCAGAGTGGCTGTTGGATGTGGATGTGCCGCCAGTGGGCAACCGTTGAAGGATATGGGCAAAGTTATCCATCATCACATTCCTTTGTTTCTCGAGGGCCTCCTTGAGCAATAATTTGATAGGGTCTCCTACCCCCTCGTCTTTCTTTTCTTCCCCCATGGGTGGCCATCGAGGTTTGTGAGGCTGATCTTGCAAAGGTTCAACCAAATCAAGCCCTAACTCCTTATATCCCGACCTCATTGGGGACATGGAAAGAAAATAGAGAAATAGAAGACCGCTTTGATACCACTGATCCAAATTTAAACATGAATCCAAAAAATTACAAATATAACCATAAATACAAAGATGTAGTAGAAATAACGCTTCATTTCATTAATATCAAACACTGAAATATACTTACAAATAGAATGGAAATAAGACTAGCTCGGATGATGGTAGCTTATCTCTGAGAAGAGATGTGGCGGCTACATGCCTCTAAACTGTGTTACAATGAGAATCAAAGGCCTATTTATTATTTAGAAACAATTGAAAACCCTAAACTTACAAAAACCTAACCCTAGGAGATGAAGCCCCAAACTATGGGCCCTGTTTGGGTAAATTGGTACATTAACTTCTCGGGGTCGTAACTTTGGCATATGATCTTCGTTTGACACCTACAATACCTCGTTAGAAAGTGCTATCTAAGTACTACAACTTTTGAGCAACCAACATCCATTCGCGACCCACATTGGTCCCAAGTTTCCAAAACAATGTCATTTAGGGCCTCATAATGGCTCTCGAAGTTCAGGACTCGAAAAACTGCCAAAAATAGTAAATTGTGCTACAAACAAGGAAACTAAAAAATTGAAAAAAACAATGGTGGGGGTCCAAGTGTAATAGGAAGGTGGCCGCCAATATCCACCTGGATCAATGGGCCACTTACTCCATTATTAATTAAGCTATGTGATTTTCAGAAAACTTTAGCAAGAATAGTTTGAAAATCCTATGTGGATTTTGGCCACTTACTTTTTCCCTAATTAAGCTATGTATGTATTGCAAATACAAATGAAAAAATACTCTAAGTTCTCTACTAATTGAGGTTAGTAAAGCAACCAGGCATACTATATAGAGAATACAAAATGCATAGGTGAATGCAATTCACTAAAGGCTAACAATCACCCGAGAAAAGAGAAAATAAAAGGCTCTATTTGACTTTCTAGTTATTGTGTGGGTTCAGCCATAGGGTTTAGACACACACAGACACGTCCACACGTATGTCAGATAAAAAGTCTTGCAGACAAGAAAATAAAATCAAAACTGACTTCCATGGGCTCCGAACATGTCCTAGAGATTCTGTAAAAATTCCAGAGAAGCTCCTGTAAACAAAACCTTTTAATTAAAGAAAAGACAAAAGTATGGTCACCATTCCTGTGGTAGTGTTTTTGTGGAAATGGTGTACCAAAAGAAACCTCCTTAACAGTTGGTTTCTTGTTGCAAAGGATCATAGGTAGAATTGTTGTTGTTAGTGGATAGACTTAGATAAACAAAAGAATTGCAAATAGTGAAAAAAAATGCATATACAAACATAAACTAAAACAAAGAGGTAAATACAAAAACAATGCTCAATGGAGAAAACAAGTTAACAAAATAATTGAAAAAGATCCCTTTATTGACTGCTGGTAGTAGAGGTTAAATACAAAATATGAATCATAAGTACTTGAAGAGAATTCTTTGAGCTATGGTGCTAAAAAATCCTCAGCAAGGGGGGTTATTTTCCTCAATCTCTTTGCAAGTTTCTCCCCTCTCTCAAAAAGGTATGAAGACTCTCCAATGGTGGATTCCTCTTCTCTCACTAAGATTATGGATTGCTTAGAAGCAATATGGCCAACATGTTAGTGCTCTTACCTTCTTTGGCTTCAACTATGGAATGTTGGTTTACTCTGATAGAACTTTGGCCGGCATAACTATGTCTCATATTTTGGTTCTCTCATGGCCTATTTATATAGATTTTCTTAATCCATCTTCCCTCTCTTGGTTCATGCATGACAATGACTCATGAGTAGGAATAGACGATTCCATTGAGGACTACATATCTTTAGGGCGACTTGAATTCGACTATCCTGGACTGAGATCGTGTCAGGGAATCAGCTCCAAGTGTGTGGAGTCATCTCGGATTTACTGAGTTTTCCATTTATTCGACCGTGCGGCTTTCATTAGATATTCTGCACCCGTGTGTATATCGAATAAATAGCCACGGTGTCCTTAATTGTTTAACCTTATAAAGTTTGTACCTTAGGAGAAATTAAATTTTTTAAACTTCATGATTTCTTTAGCTAGAAAATATTCACTTATGCATTTTGTTAGACGTCTTTTAGTGTCTTCTAGAATGTACAAACATGTGTACAATTTTTTGGTGTTAACAGATGCCATATATTTTTTCCACTAAAGTACCTTTGTCCCACGTGAGAATTTGAGGCTGAAGCTTCTTTGTAGTTAGTTACCAGTATCGAGCACTAGATGGGCCAGGTAGTCCCCAAGAGTATCGCACACACTCGACCTAAGTCGAACCCCCTATGAATCGATTCCTTTCCATGCTCAAGTATTCTTTTCTGTGGTATGATTGAAGGATTTTAATCTCCCTAAAAATTCAACTTCTATGTCTCAGAGATTTAACATGACCATGTCGGCTTATCGGATGCCTACCCCTAATGGTTCTATCGTGAACTATAAATTCTTTAGTGGCCCTGTGGGGAATTTAGTTGGTTCAAGTTATGGTTGCTTTTAAGGATCTTACTTTTCTTTAGGGTGTGAGATGTAAGATAACATAAACTAAGTATCAAAATATTCAAAAATTGGATTCCTCCTAATATGAATTTTATAGAAGCTTAGTGTGTGATGTGTAATTGTGTGCAAGTGAACAAGTGAGCTTGTAAATTGTGAGAAGATGTGGATATTCGGTGATTCATTCCAATATTCTCCTAATTACACTAGATTTCAATTGTTCCTTGCATGAAAAATAAATGATGTGTGGATGATGGGCCACTTACTTTTTCTCTTATTACACTAATGTAAATTTCAAAACAGGGAGATGGAAATTCAAGTGCCTTGATAAAATTTTCATATGAAAACCTAGGTTCGTCTAAGAGACGCAAAGGAAACAAATATTACTTACTTTCTATAATAACACTTGCTCCTAGTCCCATAAAACGAAAGAAATGAATTCTTTGGTTAGTAATCAAGATTTGTGGATGATGGGCCACTTACTCCTTTACTAATTAAGTTATGTGAGAATTGAAAATAAAAGTAAAAGTAGTATAATTACCCAGCTAATTATGATTAGTATAGAAATTAAGTAATCTAAACTAACTAGAAAAATTTGCAGAGGTGAAGCCAATTCACTAAATTCTACCAATCACCTGAAATTTGAGAAATTACAAAGTATTTTTTCTTTTTGGAAAATTGCACAGGTTTCACAATGCATATATGTGATTTCATGTCTGTTAGAGGAAAAGCCACGGAGTGCACGTTTGTCTGAGAAGAAGTTGTGGGGTCGACAAGAAACTATAAATTAACAAGTTTCTTAGCAAACAATAGGTCCACAGGGTCTTGCAAAAATTCCATAGAGGTATTGAATGCCTTGTAAGTAGATTATGCAGAGAGAGGATCTTGTAAACATAACTTTTATATTAAAGAAAATACTACAATATGGTCGCCATTTCTATGGTAGTGATTTTGTAGCAATGGTGTACCAAAATACATCTCCTTAGCAGTTCGTTGTTCCTTGCAAAGGAATACAAATAGACTTGGAGATGTTAGTGAACATACTTATATAAATAAAGCATTGAAAATAGTGAAAACAATGCATATACAATCATGAACTAAAACAAAGAGATAAATACACAAATAATGCTGAATGGAGCAAACAAGTCAAAAAAATAATGGAAGAAAACTCCCTTTATTGACTTTTGATGGTAGAAGATGAATAAAATAGATGAATACTAAACAATTTAAGAGAAATCTTTGAGCTGTGGTGCTAAAAAATCCTCAGCAATGAGGTTCCTTTCCTCAATCTCTTTGCAAGATTCTCCTCTCTCTCAAATAAGTATGAAGACTCTCTCACTGGTGGACTCTTCTCCTCTCATTAAGATGATGGATTTATTAGAAGCAATATAGCCTACATGCTAGTGCTCTTACTTTCTTTTCTTCAAAAAGGAAATGTTGGGTTGCTCTGATAGAAATTTGGTCAGCATAACATTGTCTCATGTTTTGGTTCTCCCATGCCTATTTATATATAATTTTTGAATCCATCCTCCCTCTCCTGGTTCATGAATGATAATGACTTATGAGTAGGGAAAAATCATTCCATTAATGGCTGAATATATTTAGGGTGACTACAATTCGACTATCCTTGACTGAGGCCCTGTAAGGGAATCGCCTCCAAGAGTGGGAAGTGGTCCCAAATTTGTTGAGTCGGCCATTTTATCTACCATGCAACTTTCGAAGGAAATACCGCGCAGTGTATGATTATCAAAGAAACAATTGCACAAACTTTATTTTTTAAACTCCATAAACCTTTTACCATAGGAAAAATTATATTCTTAGAACTTCATAATGTCTTCAGCTGGAAAATATTCACTTGTGCATTATACTTGATGACTTTTAGCATCTTCTAGATTTTGCAAAGATGTGTATGATTTTTTGGCGTTAACAACAGTCTTAGTTAGTATGGTTTCAAGAACTTTATTTGTGGATTCCACTTGTCCATTATATTGTATATGATATGGAGTGGATTTTTGATCTCTGATCTTCTATTGCTCCGTGATATTTTGCACAAGATTAGATGTAAATTGTGCACCTTGATCTTTCGCAGCTGTTGGCATTATGACACAGGGTTGGCGCTATGACACAGGTGTTGTCCTTGATGGCAACTCACTCAGACGACAGATCATAGTTTAGGATCACATAATGAAGGAAAAAGAAGTATACGTAGGTTCCCCTTGACCAAACAGCGTATACACGTGGGTTCGCATACCAAAAGGCACGTATGCGTATACACACACTTTCACGCAAAGAAAAGCGTGTACATGTTGGAAAACTTGGTTTTGGTCTGTGGTATTTGGTCCTTGGTATTTTGACCCATGGTATTGGTCCAAGGTATCTTGTTCGAAGTATTGACCCCAAGTATTTGGTCCAAGGTATTGATTCTAAAGTGGTTTTGGACCATGTTATTTAGTAATGCCTAAGACTATAAAAGGAGGAGGAGATCATTAGGCAAAGGCACTCAAGTATTGAATATCTAATGAAGAGCAAGATCTAGAATACTGGTCATTGGGTTATGGTGCATAGCTAGATTTGAATCAAGAAGGAACCTGAGCGCTTGAAGAAGGATAAGTTCTATTAATGGGTCAAGATCTTTAGGCTTGAAGAGAACTATATTTGTGTGTTTTTGATCTTTTATAATTGGCGCATGTCGTAATCTGTAAATTTGATGATCTGGGTATAACTGATGTTTGAATAGTTTTAAAGGTTAAATTATCTCTTACAGATTTGTACGAAGGTTCAGTATAGCAAAGGCACGTATACACACTGGTTTGGCATTTAAAAACATCGTATACACAGGTCTAGCTTCAGATAACAGCATATGAATGCAGGTTCGACACATTGAAGTAGTGTACGTCTCATAAAATATTTTTTAGCTACTTTTGTTTGCTGTTGTAGTGTTCTGGGTTCTACATTGGGTTCTGGTTACTATTACTGTGTTCTGGTTACAGCATTCAGAAAAGTGATTTTTTGATTCAGTTTTGGTTGGTGCAAAGGAGATTGATTGATGTAGATATATTTGATGTTTGATTGATGTTATTGATGGATCCAGTCTTAAAATTTATGAAACGTAGTCCCTAGAAGAAAAGAGAAGGTTGTAGCCTTCTGTAGGTCAGCACCTATGTACTAGTAAACACATCAGCTAGTACAAGAGCTAAGGGGGTTGTAGCTCCCTTCCAGGAAAAGCTTGAGAACAAAGAAAGGTTGTAGCCTTCTGTAGGTAGAAGCCTGTGTACTAGTATAAGGCTGCACTAGTACAAAATTTGTAAAAGAAGTTTCTTATTAAAGAAAGATTGAGACGATTGCAGCAGGTGGTTTTCACCCACATTGGGTTTCCACCTTATATCTTGTGTTCATGTGTGTGATTTCCTGTTCTGTTTACTGCATCTGATTACTGGTTATATGGTTCTGATACACAAATTAAAGATCAACTAACTAAATTATAAGATTGCAAGGTATATGTTGGTTTCTCTAAACACAGTTGCGTATACACGCAGGTTTCATTAACAGAAGTAGCATATATAAATCTATTTATGGAAATGAAATACTGTTAAATTGCTAATACTGATTCACCCCCCCCCCCGTATTATTTCCAACAATTGGTATCAGAGTAGGTCCTTTAGAAATAGCTTGATCGCTTAAAGGAAGATCTATCATCATGAGTACCTATGAAAGAGAGGGGTCCATTAGACTACCAATTTTCGATGGGAGCAACTTCGTCTATTAGAAGGTAAGGACCACAGCCTATCCTCAATCTCTTGGAACAAAAGTTTAGGAAATCGTGGAAGGAGGATACACATTTCCATCAGCAATTCCTACAGATACTGCAGGCAAAAAGCAGTATGAAACAAATGCCAAGGCTGTCAACACACTATTGGGGAGTCTGTCACAATCAGAATTTGTCAAGGTTATGCAGCTCAAAACCGCCAAAGAAATATGGGACAAGATCGTTCTAATCTATGAAGGAGACGATCAGGTAAAACGTGCAAAACTACAATCTCTCATAATTCAATATGAAACTGTAAAAATGTACAATGATGAAAGTATAGCTAAATACTTCTTACGTATAGATGAGATTGTTAATCACATGAAAAACTTGGGTGAAGAGATAAAAGAAGTTACTATAGTTGAAAAGGTTTTGAGATCCCTGTCTTCTAAGTTTGAATCAAAAATTTTGCCATAGAAGAAAGGCAGAATCTTCAGAGTATTACTATGACACAGCTGTACAGAATCCTAACTGCTTTTGAAATGAGAAAAGGGGGTCCATCAGATATGAGAGAAGCCACATTCAAGGCTTTAGGAAGAGAAGAGCTCAATGAATCGGGACACAATTCAGAAGGAGAGGAAGAAGCAAACTTTGTCAAGAACCTTCAACGGGGTTCTGGAAGATTTAGAGGTAAAATACCTTTCAAATTCTTTGTTTGTGGAAGAGTCAACCATTATGCAGCCAAATGTCCTCATAAAGATAAGATGGATAAAGGTAAGGAACCGGAAAAATGGAATAGAAAACAGAATGTAAGTAAGAAGAGCTACTATACACATGAAGATAGTGTTGGGTTATCAAATAGTGATGAAGATGAACATGGTAATGATTATAGACTTTTGATGACTTTTGAAGATGGTCTCTATGAAGAAATTTCTAAACTTAAAATTTGTTTAGAAGAAAACAGTATGATTATAGATACTCTGACATTCCAACTTGCTGAAAGGGAAAAACACAATGAAAAGTTAGAATGTGAAATTGTGGGTCTAAGAAAAGATATTGAGCAAACAAAAGCTCTCAATCTTAATTTGCTAAAGGATCGAAAACTTTAGATGAAATTATCAAAGTGCAGCATTCTCCTCTGATAAAGACAGGTCTTGGATATACAGAAGAAGCATCTCAAGCACAGAAGCCATCAACCTCCAAAAGCTATCTTGATGTAGCAAGGAGAAGTGAACAGGTTGACAATCGTCAGCAAAGGCATAAAGTAGATCATTAGGTAAATCAGGTTCAATCTACTTCAAGGATGAACAGAAACTATAACCAACCACAGGTAAATCAATCTCAATTTGCGTTAAGAATGAATTTCAATGGAAACTACAATCATCAGGTCAGTAGATTTGATAATGGCAGGAATTTCTTTAATGGCCAATATTTTTCATGTCATAACTTTGGACACAAAGCTGCTCAATGTGTTTCTTACAAGACCATCATGACTAGAGAAGCACGAAATCAAAGGAATGTGACTGGGATTATGAAAAGGACCTACAATAACTTTTCTGCTCTTGAAAATGAAATAGAATGCTCTATCTGTAACAACTTCGGTCATGAAGATTCTAAATGCAGGAGTAAATTTCGGCAAACATCTCAGAAGGAGCAAGCTTCACTGGGTCCCAAAACATGGAGAAAGAAAGAACCGCAAACAGAAATATGTGGAATAGCATTATATGCAAAAGGACAAGGAAATCAGTGGTATATCGACAGTGGATGCTCGAAACACATGATAGGTGATAAAAAAAAACTTCAATCATATAATGCCTTAGAAAAGGAAAAGAAGGTCTCATTTGGTAATGACAGTCCTACAGTCATGAAAGGTAAAAGCTCTATTCTCTTAAAAGAAAAGGTTAAAGTTGGGAATGTTATGTATGTATATGGTCTAAAGCATAATCTATTGAGTGTCAATCAAATGTGTGATCAAGGAAATGAGGTAGTATTTCGATCAAATGGATGTGTTGTTCGTGAGCTTGATATAGGAGAAAGAGTGATCAAAGGTGTAAGAACTCCAAACAACCTGTACATACTCAAGGGGGGACAACATCAGTGCTACCTAAGGAAAAATGATGAACACTTGATCCAAATTGGATCCATAAAGAACTATCGAAAGAACCATGATTGTATCAGGTCGGGACAAATATCAAAGAATCCAAGATAGCGATCAAAAACACCTCAAACCAGTGGCAGTGATAGCCAGCATGGAATGACAAGGACCTCGGTCAAAGTGCGCTGACCGAGGCCCATGGAGACTGCGCTGGAGGCGAAATTAGCCCCTGGGAGGCCTAGATCGAGAAACAGAGAAGGTTTTTGATTCGTGATTAGCACTTCTGGGTGAAAAGGCTTGAAATGGAGAAGCCTCGAGCACTGGTTGTGTGGAGAACCAGAGAACTGAAGGGCGAAAGGTGAAAAAGGATAAACGCTGAAAGGCAGGAGCCGCTCCGAAACCGGTGATATTGATCGAGGGCTCCTTGAACGGTAAGTGGTTTTGGATGAAAGCGGAGGTATTCCACTCAGCAATCGATGCATGGAAAGTGGAGGAGAGAGAAAACCACCGCTCATCACATGCTAACGGTCAAGTAAGTCAACCGCATGAAATGAGCGGAAGGCATTGGATCTGGGGGATCTAGATCGGACGGTTGACATCGCGCCTGATGACAAGACCAAATTTGATGAGGGAATAAGCCGCGATCTAGAATGATTTGAGGTCTGCTTTGACCGCCACGGTGGAGGAAGACTCATTCCACGACGTAACCGAAGAATTGAACCGACGAAGCAGGCTGGTGCAGTTACAGGAGGACATGTGGCCACTCCCTATGAGCCTAATGATGATGCCGAATAGGGAACTCCAAGCGCAGCTGCAGTAGGTGATTCAACAAAGGTGGAAGAGGAACCGAACAAACATGGGAATGAATGGCCTTAAAGCCATGAATAGAGACAGAAAACACACAAAGAAGAGGAACCAGAACCCTGAGAGGAGGACAGAACTCAGAAAGACAAAAAACAGAGAAGAAAAGAAAACAGTGAAGCAAAAGCAAAAAGAAGACTGAGGGCTGAGCTTACCAAAGGTAGCATCGAGCACCAGAGAGCTTGAGAGATTCAAGCCATCCCCGAGAGGATCTGTCAGACTAGAGAGGTCAAAGAGCTGGTAGGCAAAAGAGTTTGTGCACTCCAGTGGCTTGGGGAATCCAAGAACCACCCTGCCAAGCAAATCTGTTTCAGGTGACTCATATTGAGCTCCTGCATTGTAATTCTCTGCTTAAGACACAATAAAATAAGGCCACCACTGAGAGTTGGACCGGAGATGTAGCCCTGGAGAATAGGGTGAACTCCTTATTAATTTCTTGTGTTCTTGTATTTGCTTACTGTATTTCTCTGCTGTCTTTCCATTTCAAGTGTCTATGTATTTGCAATCTGATCAATCCGTTGCTTAAATAACATAGACACACACACCAGCACATGAGTCTGTAATACCTTTATTCAATAAATCTTTAACTAAGGTCACTCATAGGGTGATTATCAGATCAAGTGGTATCAGAGCTTTAGGCTGTAAGGTTAGACAAGCTTGTGTTGGTTTAGTTGTTGAATGCTCACTAGATCAAAGCTCAAATTAGAAGAAGGATAGTTGGTGGAAACTAATCCTGAAATTGGGAGAGTCTATCCTCAGAAGACAATGTCAGAGGAAGGTTCTGTGGGGCGAGACCCTCAATTCATAGAGAGTTTCCTATATATAAAATCTATGGTAGAAGAAATGTATAAGGACTTTAGAAAGCATAAGGATGAAGACTCCTAAAGTTCTAAACAAGATAAAGAATAAGATGAGTCTCATTTCCATGACCACTCCAAAGGAAAAGGGAAAGAGGAAAGCTTTCTCACACCTCCTAATAGCCCTGTGCATAACAAGAAAGCATCTTTGATAAAGCTAGCTGTTAAATTTGATTTGCCTATATATGATGGAGAGCTAAATGCTGAAAATGTGGACAATTGGATTAGACAAATTGATGTTTATTGCAGAGTATAGAACATAGACTCAGACAAGAGCAAGATTTAGCTGGCAAGCCTACGCCTAGGAGGCACTACCTTGGTTTGGTGGGAAGGCAGAACCCAAGCTGATATGAAAAGACATGGTAAGACTATCTCTGTCTGGAGTGAATTTGTTTCTACAATTAAAAAGCAGTTCTATCCATTGGCCTACATGCAACAAGCCATGATGAGTTGGCAAACCCTTCGATAGTTGAAGGGGCAAAGTGTGCAAGGGTATACTCAAGAATTTAGAAAGAGAGCATTGATGCTGGGTATCTCATTAGACTCACCAGAGACTCTTTTGAAGTACATTGGTGGTCTACACAACTACATGAGGCATACCATCCTCATGTTCACTCCCACTAGTATAGATGAGATATATGTACAAGCTTCTCATCTAGAAGCTAGAGGAAAGAATGGAAATCCAGAAGTTGGAGAATCATCCCAACCCACTGCAAGCAAGATCAAGGAGAAAAGAAAGCAGAAGTGGAAAGCAAGGAAGGCTAATACTACATAGAAAAGCAAAGCTTTATGCACTCATTGTAAAAAGGATGGGCATGATTATGAGCATTGTTGGATTCTGCATCCAGAGCTGAGACCTAAGAAGTCCGAGGGAAAGAAGAAGAAGAATGCTACATCTATTCAGAAATATTTGGGGTCAGACTCAGGAGATGAAACAACTATTGTATCCACGGGTATAAAAGGTAAGAATTCTGAAGCATCTACTAGTAATTCTGCTCAATCTGTTATTGACGAAGAAAGTGAGAGAAAAAGACACAAGCTTTTCCATATTCGAGTTGTTTCCAAAAATCAAAAGATTGATACTTTGTTTGATAGTGGCTCACAAGTAAATCTAATTTCTGAAGCAATTATAAATAAATTGGGATTAGCAACTACACCTCATAAGAAACCATACCCATTAGGATGGTTGAATGATAAAGCACAACTACAAGTGACTAGATAGTGCAAACTCAAGTTTTCTTTTGGGTCAGCATTTGTAGATGAAGTGGAGTTAGACATAATTTCTTTGGATATATGTGGAATTGTTTTAGGAATCCCTTAATTGTATGATAGAAAGGCTATTTTCTATAGAGCTGAGAACAAGTATCTACTTGTTAAAGATGGAATCAAATACTTTGTAAGAGCTCACAAGCTCAAGAATAATTATACTCTCATAAACTCAGGGCAGATGAAAAGAATGATAAATTCATGCAAAAAATTCTTATTGATGGTTGTGAAGGAAAAGAAACCTAATAAAACCAATGTATTTGAGGGTTGTAATGCTGAACAACAAGCTGATATAGAAAAGGTTGTTTTAGAGTATGATGTCTTATTTCAAGAACCTAAAAGTCTGCCACCCAAAAAGGGAATAGTACATGATATTATTTTGCAGCAAGATGTTCCCTTGCCTAACATTGGAATGTACAAGTTGTCTGCTTTAGAGAATGCTGAAATCAAGAAGCAGGTGCAGGAGTTGCTTGATAAGGGATTCATCAGGCCTAGCACATCACCATGTGGGTCACCAATAATTTTGGTGAGAAAGAAAGATGGCTCATGGAGAATGTGCGTTGACTACAAAGCACTAAATAAGATAAAAATCAAAAGTCGTTTTCCCCATCCTCGCATAGATGATATTTTAGATCAATTGAAGGAAGCTGTTTATTTCACCAAGCTAGATTTGCGCAGTGGATACCACTAGGTCAAGGTTGCAGAGTAAGATGCATGGAAGACTGCTTTAAAAAAAAAGCAGGGATTGTATGAATGGTTGGTTATGCATTTTGGATTAACCAATGCTCCTGCTACTTTCATGACATTAATGAATGATGTACTCTGACCTTTTCTTGATGATTTTGTGATGTGTACCTGGATGACATTCTGATTTTTAGTAAAACGTGGAAAGAACATTTAAAGCATGTTAAGCAGACATTAGACGTTTTGAAAAGAGAACAAATTTATGTTAAACTCTAAAAAATGTGAATTTGGAAAAACATCTCTAAACTACTTGGATCATATAGTAGGGGGAGATGAACTGAAAATAGATCCCTCTAAAGTGGCAGTCATTATAAACTGACCTAAACCTAGGTCTACTACAGAAGTGAGAAGCTTCTTAGGAGCAACACAATATTGGAGGAAGTTTGTTTCTAACTTTTCCTCAATTGCAGCTCCCTTACATTATTTAGCAGGATTGAATAAGGTGTTTCAATGGGGAGGCAAACATTAGAAAGCCTTCAACACCTTGAAAGAAAAGATTAGTACAACACCTGTACTAGCACTGCCTAATCTGCAAAGACCATTTGAGATCCAAACTGATGCCAGTGACTATGCCATGGGAGCAATGTTGGCACAGCACGGTAAACCTATATGTTATCATTCTGATACTTTTAATCTTGCAGTAGTTAACTATCCTACATATGATAAAGAATTGTATGCATTAGTTCAGAGTGTGAGAAAGTGGAAACATTACTTAATGGGAAAAGAGACAGTAATACATACTGATCATCAACCACTTCAATATTTGCACTCCCAAACTAAGTTGCAGAAATCAAGACATTACAGATAGATGGGTTTTCTACAACAGTTTCATTTAGTCATCAGATATAAAAAGGGAATACATAACAAGGTTGCAGACATGTTATCTAGACCCATTATAAATGCATATACCATACTTAAGCATAATTTTGTACTACATGAAAGCTACGTTGAACAATATGCTCAGGATATGGACTTTAAAGATGCATATGCAACTTTGAGTCAAGGAAAAAGAGAAGAATTGGACTATCATGTGAAGGACGGTCTCTTATATCATTGTGGGAAACTCTACATTCCACAAACTGAGAGAGTAAAGATAATTAGGGAAGCACACACTTCTCTGATACCAGGTCACTTTGGGGTAAGTAAAATAATTGCACAGCTGCAAAGGTTTTGTTATTGGCCGAAAGTGAATGAGACAGTTTCTAGATATGTAAGAGGGTGTGCTATGTGTGCTAAAAGCAAGCCCAGCAACAGAAAACTAGGTTTGTACACTCCATTTCCAGTTCCTTCTCACCCTTGGAAAAGTGTTTCCATGGATTTTGTTGGAGGACTACCTAAATCTATGAAAGGTCATGATTATCTATATGTTGTTGTGGATAGGTTCAGCAAAATGTGTATTATAATACCTTGTAATAAACAGATTATAGCTGAACATACTACAAAATTGTTCTTTGAACATGTATGGGTTCATTTCGGATTACCCACTTCTATTGTATCTAATCGAGACACCCGATTTGTGGGGAAGTTTTGGTCCAGTCTGTGGGAATTGATGGACACCAAACTGAAGAAAAGCACAACTTTTCATCCACAAACTGATGGCCAGACAGAAGTAGTTAACAAGATAGTGATCCAGTTACTGAGAGGTTATTGCAGCAAACATCCTAAGCTTTGGGATGAACACTTGTGTTATGTGCAACATGCTTACAACAAAGCAAAGCATTCTTCTACACAGAGATCTCCTTTTGAGACCTGTTTTGGTTTCACACCAAGGTATCCTTTGGATTTTGTCTTTGGTAAAGATACCTTGGTTGATGGACACAGTGATGTGGATAGGGAAACTAGGTTCATTGAACAGATCTAGGAGATCCACCATGCAGTACAGGAATAGCTGGAAAAGAGCTAAGCCAAGTACAAGGCTAGGCATGACAAGCATCGGATGGAGCATAGTTTCCAAGTTGGTGACCAGGTCTGGCTGTATATCAGCAAGGACAGGATGCAAGGTGAAGGTAAAAAGCTAAAGCCTATCAGGTATGGACCCTTTAGGATACTTGAGAAGATTGGTGAAATGCTTTCCACCTTGATCTACCAGCTTACATGCACATCTAATCAGTCGTAAATGAATATTGCTTGAGATTGTTTGAACCTTGAATGATTGAGGACCCTGAATCAAAGTCAATTGCCTTCTATCGATGACTTGCTACCTGAATATCTTAATGAATTGCAGGAAGACACCATACTAGACAAGACAGTGAGGACAACGTGCATGGGAGATGTCAAGTACCTTAGGATAGGGCTCAAAGGTTCAAAGCCAAGCAGTGCGAAGTGGATTGAGATTGAGCAAGTGAGAAAGAAATACCCTCACTTAGTCGACGCTTGAAAACCAACTTTTGGTGGTCCAAAAGCTTTTTCAGTGGGAAGGCCGTGATTTGAATTGGATCCATAAAGAACTGTCGAAAGAACCGTGACTGTATCAGGTCAGGAAAAACATCGAAGAATCCAAGACAATGATCAAAAACACCTCAAACTAGTGGCAGTGGTAGCCAGCGTGGAATGAGGAGGACCTTGGTCAAAGCGCGCTGACCGAGGCCCATGGAGATTGCGCGGGAGGCGAAATTAGCCCCTGGGAGGCCCAGATCAAGAAACAAAGGAGGTTTTTGATTCGCGATTAGCGCTTCTGGGTGAAAAGGATTGAAATGGAGAAGCCCCGAGCACTTGGTTGTGTGGAGAGCCAGAGAACCGAAGGGCGAAAGGCAAAAAGGCTAAACGCCGAAAGGCGGGACCCGCTACGAAACCGGCGGTATTGATCGGGGGCTCCTTAAACAGTAAGTGTTTTTGGACGAAAGCGAAGTAATTCCACTCAGCAATCAACATGTGGCAAGTGGAGGAGAGAGAAAACTACCACTCATCACGCACTAACGGTCGAGCAAGTCAACTGCGCGAAATGAGTGGATGGTGTTGGATCTGGGGGATCTAGATTGAATGGTTGACATCGCGCCTGATGACAAGACCGGATTTGATGAGGGAATAAGCCACGATATAGAAGGATTTGAGGTCTACTTTGACGACCATGGTGGAGGAAGACTCATTCCACAACGTAACTGAAGAATTGAACTGACGAAGCAGGCTAGCGCAGTTATAGGAGGACATGTGGCCACTCCCTATGAGCCTGATGATGACACCGAATAAGGAACTCCAAGCGCAGCTGCAGTAGGCAATTCAACGAAGGTGGAAGAGGAACCGAACAGACATGGGAACGAATGGCCTTAAAGCCATGAATAGAGATAGAAAACACACAGAGAATAGGAACCAGAACCCCGAGAGGAGGACGGAACTTAGAAATGCAGAAAATAGAGAAGCAAAGAAAACAGTGAAGCAAAAGCAAAAACAAGACAAAGGGCCGAGCTGACCAAAGGCAGTGTCGAGCACCAAAGAGCTTGAGAGGTTCAAGCCATCCCCGAGAGGTTCTGTCAGACCAGAGAGGTCAAAGAGCTGGTAGGAAAAAGAGTCTGTGCACTCCAGTGGCTTGGGGAATCCAAGAACCACCCTGCCAAGCAAATTTGTTTCAAGTGACTCATATTGAGCTCCTACATTGTAGTTCTCTTCTTAAGACACCATAAAATAAGGCCACCATTAAGAGCTGGACCAGAGATGTAGCCCTGGAGGATAGAGTGAACTCCTTATTAATTTCTTGTGTTCTTGTATTTGCTTACTGTATTTATCTGTTGTCTTTCCATTTCAAGTGTCTGTGTATTTTCAATCTGATCGATCCATTGCTTAAATAACATAGACACACACACCAGCACATGAGTCTGTAATACCTTTATTCAATAAATCTTTAACTGAGGTCACTCATAGGGTGATTATCATATCAACACTAGCTATGGCATAAAAGATTGGGGCATCTAAGGTTCCCTCAAATAAGAATGCAGATACAAGGTTGTTCATGATCTTCCAGATATCAACATTCCAGAAAACACAATATGCAAATCATGTCAATTTGGTTAACAATCTAGAGCACCTTTCCCTGAGAAGGAAGGATCAGCTAGTAAGAATCTTGAACTTGTTCACACTGATTTATGTGGTCCATCTAGGAAAAAGTCATCTCATGGAGAAGAATACTTTATATTGTTCATTGATGAATTTTCCTGAATGTGTTGGATAGGACTTCTAAAGCATAAAGATGGAGCTTTCAAAAAGTTCAAAGCCTTCAAAGCCTTGGTTGAAAATGAATCAGATCACAAAATCAAATGCCTCAGGTCTGATCAAGGAGGGGAATTTACCTCGGATGAATTCTTCAACTTCTGTGAAGAACATGGAATAAGAAGGGAATTCTCTACAGCAAGAACTCCTCAGCAAAATGGAGTGGTAGAAAGGATGAACATAACTATTCAACAAATGGCTCGTGTTATGCTAGATGAATCTGGAACTCCTGCAACCTTCTGGGGAGAAGCTGCATTTACTGTCGTCACTATTCTCAACTAAACAAACATCCCGGTAAATAGCACTCAAACTCCACATGACCTTTGGTATTGTAAGACTCCTACTGTAAAATACTTCAAAGTTTTTGGAAGAAAATATTACATCAAAAGGACTGATGAAAAACTTAGCAAGTTTGAACCTAGAGCAGATGAAGGCATTCTCCTTGGTTACTCTTCCCGAAGTAAAGGATACAAGTGTTATAATAAAAGACTTGGGAAAATTGTTGAAAGTATTGATGTTGTGGTTGATGAAGCAAGAAAAAATCCAAAGTAGGTAAAAACCAAAGATTGTGAAGAAGATGAGGACTATCCTTCAACATCAAATCAGACAAATTCTGAAGAAGAAACCAATGAGGCACCAAAAGAATAGATAAAGGTAGAAGAAAAGACTCCATCCAAGTATGTTCAGAAGAATCATCTAGAGACTCAAGTTTTGGGGTAGAAAGAGGTAGGAGTGCAGACAAGAATAACTACTACAGAAGCTTCAAGCTATCTAGCATTGCTTTCGTCCGTTGAACTGGAAAATGTAAATGAAGCGTGCAAAGATGAATGTTCGGTCAAGGCCATGAATGAAGAACTTGAGCAGATTGAAAAGAATAATACTTGGGAATTGGTTCCTAGACCTAATGATAAGAATTTCATGGGAACCAAATGGATATTCAAAAACAAGTTGAATGAAAAGGGAGAAGTTATTAGAAACAAGGCCGGACTTGTTTGTAAAGGGTATGCTCAACAAGAAGGTATAGACTTTGAAGAAACTTTTGCACTTGTTGCTAGACTTGAAGCCATAAGAATGTTTCTTGCTCTTTCTAGTTTTTAGAAGTTCAAAGTATATCAAATGGATGTGAAATCTGCCTTTCTTAATGGAGACCTAGAAGAAGAAGTGTATATTGAGCAACCAAACAGATTCATCCTTGGAAATGATCCAAAACTCGTATGCAGACTTAGAAAGGCTCTCTATGGTCTAAAACAAGCTCCAAGGGCCTGGTATTATCATCTTGACAAATACCTTCATCAACAAGGTTTTTCAAAAGGATAAGCTAATAGCAATATATATATATAAAAATTGATAATGATAAATTTCTAATACTTGTTATGTATGTTGATGATATCATTTTTGGTAGCAATGAAGAATCCACGAGTCAAAACTTTACCTTGGTAATGCAGGAAGAATTTGAAATGTCCCTGCTTGCTAAGCTCACATATTTTCTTGGCTTACAATTTCAACAAAATAAAGATGGTATTTTTTTATCACAAACCAAGTACCTCAAGCAGATCTTGAAGAAATATGGCATGGAATATTCTAAACCAGTATGTACCCCTATGGTAACAGGATGCAGCGTCGACACAAATGATGAATCAGCAGCAATACATCAACCAACCTACAGATCCATGATTGGTAGTTTGCTCTATCTGACAGGTATTCAACCAGACATCATTCATGCAGTGGGAATAGTTGGAAGATTCCAAGCAAATCCAAAGGAATCACACCCGTAGGCAGTCAAAAGGATCTTCAAATATCTTCAAGGAACTCAGAATTTTGGCTTATGGTATCCTAGGGACATAGATCTTACACTTCATGCATACACAAATGCATATTGGGTAGGAAGCATGGATGATAGAAAAAGCACTAATGGTGGTGCATTCTATATGTGTTACACAAAAATATCGTCATCATGATTATTTGCAGTCAGTATGGGTCTATCATTACTTGTATTGTCCTCCTAAGCAAGTCTCAGACCTCAGCTCTTCAAATCAAGCTTTGGAAATGAGAGAAAGACATTAAAAACCAATGTAACTCTAGTTCCGCACTTTCTCTCATGGTCACCTGCGGTCCCGCACCTTTTGTGTACAAAAACTGCGGCCCTGACCACTCTGTCCCTAACGGTGTAGGTGCGGACCCCGGTGAAAGTGAAAAGGCGCAAGTTTTATCTTAAAAAACTCACTTTGGGTTAATTCTAGAGGTTTCTAGAAGGAATTTTGACATGGATTGTTCGCTCTGAGGTGGTTCATGCATCCCAAAAGAGAAGGAGCTAATCCCTTGATGAGAGGAGCTATCCCTTTGAAGGAGGGACTTATCCCTTTGAAGGAGGACCTAGTAACTTCCCTCCATTGCACTATAAATACAGGCATTGGGCTGGTTGCTGGGGAGGTTAGAAGCTGAACATTTTTTAGGGTAAATGCTGGTGAAATCAAGACTTCCTAGTTAAGCCTAGAGAGGAGAGATAACATACCTTTTTGGTTTCATTGGGGAGTGAGTGAAACTTGTCAAAGTAGAGGAGACTTCTTGCTGGACCCTGGGAGGAGCTTGTACAGCATCAAGGCAAAGGTTGTAAGGTTCTTCTTCTTTTGAATTAATACAATCAAACTCATTTTTCTCAACAAGTATCTTATGTTATTTGTTTCATGGACTCCTTGACTTTCATGTTAAATATGTTTTATGCAATTGGCTTTTCAGGTGCTATTTAATTTGTTTGCCTTGTTTGTGTTTGCAGATCCACGAAAAGGAGCTCATTTGGATCAAAGGAGCGAGGGCATCCACAAGCTAGCGTTGGAGCTAAGGTAGGCCCTAAAAACACTTGTTTGCTATTGTTTATTAAAGCATATTTAGAGAAAGATAGTGTCTGGTTGGTTTGCTTGTCATTAGGTCTTCTTTAGATTCTAGGAAGGTCTATCTTGTCCGCAAGATTGACTTATTCCATGTGACAAAATGGCGACTCCACTGGGGATTTGATTGTTTTCCTTGTTTATACTTTGACCTGAGAAACTGTATTTTTTGTTTCTGTTTTTGACTTGATGATTGTGGGATTGGGTTTTTTTAGTTAATTTTGAGTTAGTTTTTATTTTTCATAATTTTGGGAGAAGTACGCACCCTCTGAGTTAAGCACAGTGCGTACCTGTACGCGCTTTTGCTTTGTGCACAGAGCGTGAACACACCTGTGTAAACAGGCTGCCTACATACCCTGTCAAAATTTTGAGAAATTTTAAATTTTTCTCTTTTTTATCAGTTTAGAATTTGTTTATAGGTTTTAGCCATTGCCCAGACCTGCATGTACTCTGTCAAAAACTTTCCTTGGATTGATTTTGTTAGTGTTAGGGTTTTAGGTGAATTTCCTAGGAGTTTTTCTTGTTGGGTTTGTTTTTCATTTTGGTTGTGTAGTGGCTCTGAGCTTAGAGGCTGTAGGGACTTCAGATCACCTTAGTGTCTACCAACTTTCTTATGAGTGTAACCATGTATGAAATCTCCCCTTGTTGAGGAATCCACTTTGTATTTTCTCATTTCAAAACTTCGAAAAGCTTGTGTTTGAGAGTTTGGATTTTCATTTTCAAAAAGAAAACGAAATTGGTTGTTCTTGACTGATTTGTGATTCTGCATAAATTAGTCCTTAGCTTGCATCTAGCTGAGTAAAACATCCTTAAAAAGGAATTTTAGTAGGCTTTGACTTCAAATAGGTTTTTATAGTTTATAGCTCTCAAAGTTAGTCATTTCCATTAGTTTTGAGTGTTTTATTTACAAAATATAACAAATCTCTTTTAAAAAAAAATTGTTTTTTGTAGTGATTGAATGCTTTGAAACGAAAAGGGAAATTTTTGTGAAATAACTAGTTGTCTCGTTTTGAGTGCTTTGAAAAGAAAAGCTCTTCTTTTAATTTGTTTAATTGAGAAAGATTTGTGTTACAAAGTATTTGCATTCTCAAACTCTTTCTTAGTTTTAGAAGTTCATCGAAGAGAAAAAGATTGTTTAGATGATCTTAGGTGCATTTTTAGTGATTTTGAGTCGAGTCTTCATACCATGAGTTTCATCTCCACACCTTTGGGCTTAAACAAAAAACCACTAAAATTAACGCTTAAAGTAAAATTCACCTAGTAACATTTTTATTTCTAGGGCTCTGATACACCAACTTAGCTTAGGCTAGTGTCTTGGAGTAGGAGAGTAATTAACTCTCCAAGACAGTAAAAACAAACAAGTAGTTGTATCTTGTGGTATGGAAGAAATCCAATTGTTGCATTTATGCTCTGGGAAAGCTCCTCTTAAAGGAGAAGCACGAGATTGTGTCCAAACCAGTGTGGGAATCAATCCTTCCTCATTGGGAACGACACCAGATATTCACGTATTAAAAACGGTAAACCTCAAATTAACCATTGTCGACGAGCCTGGGGTCACTTGTTGGTAAACCTTGGATTATGTCAAGTAGCCTTCAAGGGGATTGAGCTTGCTACTCTGCCCTTGCATGCGTATCGGATCGTAGATTGTTCCCCCAGGTGTATTTGTCTCAGTTGGTAACCTTAGTGGCCATATTCTTTAGGACTCTTCCTGAGGTGACAGTGGTGGGAAGATCCCACTGTACCTGGAGCAGACGTCGGCTAGACTCACTTGGATTTTATGGGGGGTTCACTTCACTCGAGACGGTTAAGTGGAGGAACTTGTGCCAGTCTATTCATTAAGCAGGTTGTCGGGGTAATTGTTCCAACCGCCATTTCTGTACTGAACTCTGCGACGTTGGATTTCATCACCAACTAGTGTTTTCGGTCCGGAAAGTTACTGTTTGTGTGTGTTTGATCTCCTAGATTCTTTAGGCGTGTGATTCAAATTTCTTTGGTTCTTTAGAGACCTTAGGTGCTTTTCATTGATATTTTACTTTGTTTGGGTGTGAAGTAGTTAAAAGTCTTTAACTGTGGCTGAATTACCAAGACAGTCCCGTAGACTTCGGGGCCAGTCTCCTGAGATTATAAACGTGGCTGAGTTACTGAGGAAGTCCCGTAGACTTCGGGGCCAACCTCCTGAGGAAGTACCGAGCCAACTTGAAGGCTTAAAAGTCCTCGTAACTCATAGAGACAATAGAGTTGGGTCACCGGAAGAAGGAGAATCTTCTTTGATAGTACATCCTGATTTTCAAACGCCAGTAGTAAAATATAATCTACAGTCAGTGTCTGTCTCCGAAATCACTGGCAGTTTTTCATCTACTAGTGATATAGGTGAAGAACCCAAAATATCCGAGCCTGAAAGTGAATTTGCTGCTACTCCAACATTGGGGTTTGTTTCTCCAACTTTTAGTGGTCCTGGTTCACCAAGGGTAGAAAGAGTCATCACTCAAGATCTTCCTTCTGGACTTATTTCTATTGAAGAACTTGCTCCGGAAGAAGAAGAAATAGGCATCCCTATCCCTGAAAATCAACCTGTCATTGAACTAAGGGAGCGTGAATCAATTTTTTAGAGTCCACCTAGGAGTAGTTCTTGGTATCTTTCTTTGACTAATTATTTAGAACACTCAGGGTTAAGTTTTTCACCACCTCGTGCTCCTTATCACTCAACACCTAGAGCTTTTTATAATCCCATAAATATGTCAGGACAGTCGTCCATGTTTACTCAATCGCCCGAATCCTTTTTGTACAACGGTCCATCTGTTCCCTCTGGGTATCAGTATCTTTTGGTACTTTTTTGGGAGCATCTCCTCAACCCATTGAGCAAGGGTTATTAACTGGAAGCAATGGTAATAAACGGTTGAGCATAGAAGACATTCTTATGATGTCAGGTTCTATTCCCAATCCTCAACCTCAAGGTGGCCAGTTACCGCCTGGGGGGCAGCCTCAATTAACGCCTGGGGAGCAACCTCAAGGTACACAATTTGCATCTGGGGGGCAACCTCAAGGACAGTACATACCTACGGGACAGTACATTCCTCAAGGTCAACCCCAGACTCAATATGTACCCCAAGGTCAACCCCAGTATCAGTATGTGCCTCAAGGGTATCAACCCCAAGGTCAGTACTCGAACCAAGGTTTCCAACCACCCCAAGGTCAAACATTTGTTCAAGGAATGGGAAATGTACCTTTCAATTATCAATCCTACCCTCAACCCGGTTATGGTCCTCAATATTCTCAACCAGTTATGGGTTAGTACCCCGGAATGAATATAGTGTGGGATCCATCGCAAACCCAACAGGTGTTGCAGCCAAGTGTACAGTTGTCATCTCAAACTGGACAACCCTTAGTTTCTGGTACATCCCAGCAACCGGTCCAGTCTAACATTCAAACTTCTGTACCTTCGGTAGTTTCTCAGCCTGGGCCTAGTACACCTCGTACTCCGCCTCAAACAACTGCTACAACTGCCGCTACATCTGTTCAATCTACCCCACCTACTTCTGGAGTATCGACAGCTCTGATTTCTACTGTTCCTGTATCTACTCCTCAGACATCTTTACCACCATTTGGATCTACGATTCAAACTTCGGTTTAGATGCTTGTAGGACAACCTGGTTTAAGTACGGTTGTCACAAGTCAACCACAATTCACCTATCAACCGTACCAGGGACAGTACCAATTCGGTCCTGCTGTCCAGCAGCCAGTTTATCAGTATCAATCGTATCTTGGGTACACTTATCAACAACCTCAACAACCCCAGTACGGTCCGGTTAATCCTGGTTTTCCGGGAGGATACAATATCCCGAACGCGATTCCTATTCCTAGTTATCCTGGATATCCTCCTCCTAGGGCTGGTCTCATGACCCAGAGTTTTAGAGATCCTAATCGGCAGTTACCATTTATCGCAACTTTGGACTTACCTGACTTGTCGCACCTAACGAACGATCCCATTAATTATCTTCCGTTTTGGCCGCCAATGCCGAATAAGTTGCTTAGTGACATTCCCAAGTTCGAAGGTAAATCAGGAGAGGACCCGTCGAACCATGTGATGACTTACCACCTTTGGTGTGCATCTAACTCCATCACAGATGATTCGATCCATCTTAGAATTTTCCAGCACACTCTAATTGGTCTCACAGCCAAGTGGTACATTGAGTTACCGCGAGGCACTTTTTATAATTTTAGTCAGTTAGCTACCTCGTTTTTAACTCATTTCCAGTTGCCAGTCTAATATGACAATGGCACGGAATTGTTAACTTTTCTAAAACAATCAACATCCACATACATTTCAAATCATATTCATGAGTGGAGACGTCGACGTCATTTAGTGAAGGTATTTATTCCGGATCAGATCTTGGCTGAGTGGTTTGTAAAATCTTTGTTGCCAAAGATCACTAAAGATGTTGCTAAAGCCGGAGTGGTTACTGAGGAGCAAGTCATTGCTCAAGCACAGTACCTTGACTTGGTCTATACTCAGTCAGGTATGTTACATGAAAAAATCCCCGATCTTCCCAAGTCAAATCAAATCGCTGCAGCTCCTTCGGGATCTCATGCCACTGATGTTATGATTGGTACGGTTAACACTAAAAGTAAGAAGAAGTCTTCCAAGAATTCTTCTCCTATCATAACCTTGCCTGATTCCCCAACAAGAGATTCTTCTACAAAGATTTCCGCCGATATTCACGTTGTAGAGTCATCTACAGCCAAATCAAAATCCGGTGGGAAGAAGAAAGGAAAGAAGAAGAATAAAACGGACAAAAGTTCAAAGGAGAAACCTGAAAAGGCAGAATCCAATGACGAAAAACGCAAACCTCATTATCCTTGTCTCATTTTTGACGATGAACATTTTACAAGAGACTGCCCTCATCGTGCAGAGGTTGCGAAGATTATCAAAGGTTCCCAAACTCCTGCTGTTTTGAAGGATCCTTTTCCGGCTCAAGACCTTAAGATGATAGGTTCATCCTCGAGTGCCAATGAAGAACCCATACTGATGATGTCCCATGTTAGGATTGCGACTCGATCGCAAGATTATGGTAGTAAGAGTCCTGTTGATGGTAAAGAAGCAGAATCTTCTCATTCTAATCCATCAACCTCAGCTCTCAGTTCCGATCCACTACAGATCGAGAAACCTAATCCAGACTTGGTAATCAAACCGCCCACCAAGGGTATGATTCGAAAGTCAGCTTTCAATCCACATGCGAGAGCGGCTCAGAATTATAACATTGTTGAGGATTTAGCTATTTCACCCTCAACAATGTCGGCGTTGGAAGTGCTGCAATCATGCCCAGCACAACGTAAATTACTTTTGTCGGCTATAGGAGTTGTTGATGTTCAGGACCTGAACCTAATAGTTTTTGATCTAGAAAATAGTACACCGCGTTTGCCTCATCAAATGGCTTTCCAGATTCCAGTGATAGTCAAAAATAAGCCTATTCATCGGACTGTAATTGATGAGGGAGCCTCAACGTGTATTATGTCGATACAATGTTGGAGATCCCTTGGTTCTCCTTCACTAAATCAATCCCCGACGATTCTAAAGGCCTTTGATGGCCGTGGGTTTCATCCTTTTGGCATTCTACAGGATTTGCCTATAGGGGTTGAAGGAAAAACCGTTAGTTTAGATGTGGAGGTGGTTGATGCCCCTCTAGACTACAACCTTCTCTTGGGTCGAAGTTGGGCTTACGCTATGACAGCAGTAGTTTCATCGGTCTTTCGAGTAATAAAGTTTCCACATAATGGAAAGATCGTAACAATAGACCAGCTGGCTTACTTTTCATCCGACCTAGCCTCTTCGGAGAGTATTCAGCATGTTGGTAAAACGACTATCCCATATAAGGATGTTGGAGTAGGATTAGTTAAAGATGCCGGTTTACTGCGAATTTTTCCTTTTCCTCCAATCAACGCATCATATTCATTTGCAACCATTCATATGATTACATCAGACACCATTATTTATGATGATCCTTGGATCGTCCCTTCTGAATCTGAGATAGACTCAATTGGTAATTCCATGCCTTTGAGTCCATATGAAATTGCCTATGAATTTGTGCAGTCGTTTGCTGACTTGTTTTCAACCAAAAATGACTTAATGAATGTGGCCCGTGAGGAATCACTTTCACATCAACCTCGGATTTAACTACGTTTTCTGAACTTGTTCACTCTGATGAGCAAATTCGTGAAATCCTATGTGTAGATGATTTACCATGGGAAGATCTCCATCACAGATCTTCGTTTTTACCTGAGGATGATCGTTTTGAAAATGATTTCTCATCAATTTTTACAACTGAATATGTCAAGGAACCTCAGAATCCAATGAAACATCCCGATTCAGAGTTAAATTTGGGAAACATCTCTCGAACTATTCCTATTGACATTTCGGTTAAGCCCGGAATTGTTGAGAACATTCATATAGGTGCCTCGTGTTCAGATAACGAAATTCAATTATATAAGGCCCTATTTCAAGAATTCCGCGACGTGTTTGCCTGGTCTTATGAGGAAATGCCAGGAATTGATCCCGCAATTTTTGTTCATGAGATCAAGACTTACCCGGATGCTAAACCTGTCCGACAACGTTTGCGTCAGATTCACCCACGAAAAGCTGCTGCAATTAAAGCAGAAGTTGAAAAACTGTTGAAAGCAGGTTTCATTTATCCGATCCCGTTAACAGATTGGGTATCGAATATTGTTCTGGTTAACAAAAAGCAGGGAACAATAAGAATATGCATCGACTATAGGGACATTAATCGAGCCTGTCCAAAGGACAATTACCCAACCCCCTATATCGATCAAATGATTGATGATTGTGCCGGCAGCGAAATATTTTCCTTTATGGACGGTTTTTCCGAATACAATCAAATCAACATTCTACCTGCCGATCAACCAAAAATGGCTTTCATTTGTCCATGGGGGACATTTTCTTATTTCAAATTACCTTTTGGGCTTAAGAATGTCGGAGCAACTTTTCAAAGGGCGATGTCTTATGCGTTTCATGACATCAAGCACATTGTGCAACTGTATCTCGATGATTTGCCTGCTCATTCATTACATTGAGCTGATCACCTCGTCCATTTACGAGCAAACTTTATGAGGTGTAGGCATTATCATATTCGGTTGAACCCACACAAATGTGTCTTCTGTATAGAAACGGGTCAATTGCTAGGATTTGTAGTTTCGAAAGCCGACATTCACATTGATCCCTCGAAGGTCGAAGCTATCATCAAATTGCCTCCTCCTTCAAGTTTTCGCCAACTCCAAAGTTTTCAAGGGAAAGCAAACTTTTTACGACGATTCATTCCTAACTATGCCGAGGTTACAAAGGGTTTTACCCAGTTGTTGAAGCAAAACACTGAATTCTATTGGGATGAGATAGCTCAGAAATCTTTTGATGCACTCAAACACGCGTTGACCCATGCACCGTTGTTGCATCCTCCCAACTACAACCAGGATTACTTCTTGTATCTCACTGCTTCTCATTCCACCATTGGAATGGTCTTAGTTCAGGAAGATGAATTCGGAACGGAACATGTGATATATTACCTTAGTCGAACATTAAATCCAACTGAGCTAAAATACTCACATGTGGAGAAATTGGCATTGGCAGCCGTCCAAGCTGTCCAACGTTTTCGTCACTACATTCTACTACGTAAAACTACAGTCATTTCGGATTGCAACCCTATGATCTACATTTTGACCAAGCAATTGCTAGGGGACAAGTACTCTAAATGGATTGTTATCCTACAAGAGTTCGACTTGGAATTTGAGAAATCTAAGTCTAAGAAATCTTTAGTTTTTGCGGAGTTAATGTGTGACTTCCCGCGTGCTGACACGGAAACTGTGGTGGAGGAGCCCATTGCGGACGAATCCTTGTTTCTAATCAGCACTTTAGATCCGTGGTATGGGGATATCATCGTTTATCTCTAGAACCAATCCTTTCGGCCGGAAATTTCAAGGTCAAAACGTCGGAAAATTCGATTCCAGTCCCAACAATTCAGAATTATTGGAGATACTCTTTATCGCCGTGGGGCGGACTCTGTTTTTCAACGTTGCTTAACTCACGAGGAAGCTAAAAGGGTTCTAAATGACTGTCACTCTGGAGCGTGTGGCGGTCATATGTCTGGGTATGCCATAGCCCAAAAGATATTGCGCGCTGGCTACTTCTGGCCGTCCTTATTTAAAGATTGTATTACGGCGGTCCGAAAATGCCACAACTGCCAGATTTTTGATCGTAAGATGCGTGCTCCACCTACTCCTCTCCACCCTATAATTGCCGTTGGTCCTTTTTCCAAATGGGGTATCGATTTTATTACATGTAACCCTCACTTGGCCGGGGGCATGCGTATATCATCCTTGCGGTAGATTATTTTACTAAGTGGGCCGAGGCGATGCCTACATTCGAGGCAGACGGCAAGACAGCTGCAATTTTCATGTTCAATCATATAATTGCTAGGTTTGGTGTCCCGCAAGCAATAATCACTGATCATGGGCGTCATTTTCGAAACGTTATGATGACCGAACTTACAGGCCAGCTTGGTTTACGTCACGATAGTTCAACCCCTTATTATCCACAAGCGAATGGTCTGGTTGAGTCCATCAACAAAGTTTTAGTTATCATGATCCGACGAATCATTGGGATTCATCGGTCGAATTGGCACAACATGTTATTTTCAGTGCTTTGGGCGTACCAAACTTCAGTAAAAACATCAACAGGGTTCACTCCTTTCCAACTAGTCTATGGTTTGGAAGTCGTGTTACCCATTGAATGCGAAATCCCGTCACTGCAAATGGCCATCGAGTTACTTCCAGCCACTTCTGAAGAGGAAAATCATTTGTTATACTTGGCTCAATTAGATGAGAATCGACGTGATGTTGCATTGGCGATCGATACCCACGCAAAACGGATAAAAGCTCAGTATGATCAAAATGTGACCCCTCGAAATTTTTCGGAAGGAGATCTAGTCTTAGTTTGTGATCAAGCTAATGATAAATTAGGCGTTGAAAATTTGTTCCTATGTGGCATGGTCCCTATGTTGTCAAGCGAAAGCTAGCCAAAGGGGCTTATGAATTGGTAGATTTTGATGGGGACTCTTTGGGTAAACCCAGAAATGGCCTTTACTTGAAGAGGTATTATGCTTAAAAGAATGGGTGTGGAGATTTTTTAGTTAGGATAGTTTTTTCTTTCTAGCTGGTGTGTTTTAGTTTAAACAGTGTGCTTAGCTTAGAGAGTGTTTTTCGTCATTATTCCTACTTATCTTGGTTTTACTCTTGATATTGCAGATGTCGATGCCTCTCCAAACATACATTGGTTTCGCTAATGGCGCTTGTCGTAATACACGGAACATCTCTTCCGCAGCTTGGGTTATCTATTCGCCCTCTGACGAGTTAGTATCTATGCATGGGGTAAGCCTCGGTCAAACAACGAACAACATTGCCAAGTACAGTGCAGTGATTGAGTTATTGTCTGAATCTATTTCATTTGGGATTCAGAGTTTGATAGTGAGGTTAGATTCTGAACTCGTTGTATTATAGCTTAATAGAGTGTATGCCATTAGAAATCCAGTGTTATTAATATTATTTTTGAGAGTGCGTCTCTTGGAACGTGAGTTTGATTACATTGAATATCAGCATATTCCAAGGTCTTTAAATACATTAGCAGATGCAATTGCTTCTCGAATGTTAAATAGACATTTGCAATAATCATACATGTGAATTTAAAATCATTCCATAACATGATTTACAAGATAAGCCGGTAATAGTGATATATATATATATATATAGGAGTGTGTCAAAAAATACATCGTCCTCGATCATAGGTTGAAAAACACCTTATGATCGGCAAAAATGATAAGTACAAAAAACAAAAATGTCACATGTGCCCACAATAGGTGATCATCCTATCACTGGTGATGATCTCTATAAGAAACCACTGCACGGGCCACCTTGCAAAGGAACCTCCTAAAAGGTCTCGGGATTCCAATCACATAGCGCTGAAGTCGACGAGGAATGTCGTCTATAGTGGTCTCGGGAATATCTCCTGTCAAGTGCTCGAGATGACCCTCCAACTCGGCCAAAACCTCTGCTGATTCGTCCTGTGGGGCTAGCACGGGTGCAACTGGTTGCCTCCTCTCGAAAGGCCGGAGAGCGGCTGGTCACTGTGGACCCACATCTGCATTTTAAAATTTTTACTATCAATTTTGAGACAATGGAAAAATAAAAAAATTTAAATAGGAAAAATGTTGGAAAGGATTTTACCTGACTCGTCCCACTGCTCTCTTGGTGGAAGAACCATGTCTGGGTCACCACGAAAATCTATCCCAGCGTAAGGAAAGTCCTGAATGGAAAAGACCTGGTTTTCCAGCCATTGGAAATACTCAGGTTTGAATCGAGCAACCTCTGTCCTCTCGTCCGGGTGACGGGCCATGACTGCAACCCATCGCATCAGTTTGGGCTCTCGAGGAAGCCTAGCTCCAACAGTAAGGTTCTGTGGGATCAGCATAGGAACCCTCTCCAGGCCAAAACTCACGACCAAAGCCCCATAACCAAAGGTCTTTAGTCGTCCATTCTTGGCCCTGGTCAGTTGGCCTTTCACATTGGCCAACACGGCATCGTACCAGTTGAAGATGGTGCCTCGAAAGCAATCAACTGCCATACGCATCTGGAATCCGATGGCAATATGTAATGTGGTAGCTTCGCAAAGTCTGGTGACAGTAAACACAATCACCATGAGTTCAGGATGGGATATGGTCTTTATGTATATCCCTTTGTCTCTAGCCTGGCTGTTGTAGTACTCTAGCTGGAGGCTATTGACAAACTGGCCACCTGGCCTAGTCCCATGCAGAGTCAAGTCTTCGCCTCTCTTAGGCAAACCAGTCAAGAAATATATGTCCGCCGGCTCGATTTCAAGCTGGTGGCCGCCGATGAAGAAGCACTGGTCCTGTATGCTCCATCTGTCAACCAGCCACTGTAAGAAATCCACTTGAGCCCTCATGCCAGGAATGGCCTAGAATTTGTACAGTCCGCACGCCCTCAAAGCATCAAGTGAAGGCTGATCATTCCATGCGGTAGCATCCACATCCTCATGCTCTCATTCACGCCAATCTAGCATGATGTACTCTCTGCATCAAGTATAAAGATTAATTAAATTGCTAGAAAATATTTTGATTGGTCCATTTTTGAGAATTTTTGGGTTCAAAACCCTTGCGGAGGGGTACGCACCCTCCGGGTTAGACACAGTGCGTGGGACTGCACTTTGTCTACACAGAAGGTGCGGACCCCGAGCTTCTTCCTAATGGAGAAAAAGTCGGGGTCTGCGGGTCCGCAATGGTAAACCTGCAGGCCCCCGCGCGCGGGTTTTGCGCCTAAAAACCCTCCCAAAAATGAATTAAAGGACTAAAAAAAAAATTAAACGGTTAAAAATGAAGAGTAGGATGATGTGGATTACCTAGAGAAGACGGCGCTCGATTCCGACGGTTGGATTTTCCGCAATCTTCACGGGAAGTTTTCTAAGAAAAAGCACTATTTTCTCACCTAAACTCAAACGGTAAAAATGATTTGACAAAGGCCCTTTTTATAAGTTTTTTGAGTAAATAAATCGCAAATTTGTTTATGTTTCACTTTGAAAAGGTATTTTGCGACGTTTTTATTCATTTCAAACAGGTATGAGTAATGTTTGTGTTTTTGTGCAGAATAAAGGATTATTCAGGCGAAATCTACCATTTTCGACAGAAAAACATGTAGAGTCATCTTTAAGCTCTTTTCTGACTCCTAAAACATGAAAAGATTGCCAAGTGTTTCTTTTAAACTCATTAAAATGGAATTAAAAGACGGTCCATTGACAGCTCTTTTCCGACCGTAAAAACATGAAAAGATTGCCGGATTTTTGTCGTTTCAAATTCGATACTGGTTATAAAACGACGTGTCATTGATCGCTTTTTTACTTTTTTGGGTCAAGGGCACTAATGACGAAAAGTACTCCTTGGTTGTAAAAGATCAAGCGGTTCTCTCAAGTATTATTTTATACTTTTTCGGGCTTGAGAGACACAAATTTACGAAAAAGGTCAACCCTGGAGTCTTCTTAAGTTTTTTCAGACTCTCTAAAATTGAAAAACGCCGAGTTTCTCCTATATTGGACTCGTTAAAATTTCACAGTAAAGGACCTGTTCAATTACAAACAGGAACGAACCACTCCTTCTTAGGGTTCGAATTTAAACTAAGTTGGACTCATCCGAAGGATGAGCTTATAATCAAGCAAATGTTATCCTCCTCAAGCTTGTCAAAAATAAAGAGGTACTTGCCAGAAATGGTGGGGGAAAAGAGAGAAAAATGAGCCTGTTTGTCATACTTTGTAACCACTCTTGAACACGACACTTTTATTCACCTGGGCTGGGAAATCCTTTGCCTAACAGTTGACCAAACCACATTGAAAGTCTTCAGCCGGTTTCTGGGTATTAACTTTGGGTCAATTGTCACCAAACCATCTGTCGTGTCATTATGTGTTCAAGAGGTCACTGCCAATAAGCCATTCATCTGCAAAATATCTGTCATCCATCTTGACCATCCCTGAGTCAGTTCTTGCAACTAAATTTCTTCAACTTGATCTATGATTTCGTGTTATGGGCTTGCCTATGACAGATCGCTTTCTATCGACATCAACTCATTATCTAGAAAATTGATCTAGGAATCGTCAGTACCTTGAGATCTGCATGCATCAATGGCAGGTTTCTCGCCTTTGACGATAGTTTATATCATTGACTTTCGATCAAAAGATTCCGTGACATGCTCGACATCAGCACATTTATTCGCATCTCATGGATTGTACTGGGTACTTTGAGAGCCATTGACATCACTGGTGGTTTCTCTCACACTTGTTAACAGTTTACATCATTGACTGGTAATCAAGTGGTTTCTACCATGTTCGAAATCAACACATTCATTCGCATGGATAGAATCGTACTGTTTCGGGAAGTAGAAATGAAGACCCTGGATCTAGTTTCCACAATCCAGGCTGCGAGGAATTTTGTATTCATTATATAATGGACTATTCATAAACAGATGGCTGCGTCCATACTGTGTCCACATGAGTCTATACTTGTGATGTTTTACAAGATCATTCCTGTATCAGAGCAGTAGTTAGTTTTTCTAGTCAGTTTTGATCTGAGCATGGGAATGCCTACCTCAGCGATGATATGATCTCATATATATATTTTGCATTGAATGTTTTTACAAGTTCCAACCGGGTTCTCCACAAGATGATCCTCGAAATGATAAAGTACTTCACTCTTCCTAAATGATAAGAAATCCTCATCTACTACAGACTTCGCACTTTAGGGGGCAATCTGTTACACAAAAATATCGTCATCATGATTACTTGCAATCAGTATGGGTCTATCATTACTTGTATTGTCCTCCTAAGCAAGTCTCAGACCTCAGCTCTTCAAATCAAGCTTTGGAAATGAGAGAAAGACATTAAAAATCAATGTAACTCTGGTTCCGCACTTTCTCTCATGGTCACCTACGGTCCTGCACCTTCTGTGTACAAAAACTGCGGACCTGACCACTCTGTCCCTAACGATGTAGGTGCGGACCCCTGTGAAAGTCAAAAGGTGCAATTTTTATCTTAAAAAACTCACTTTGGGTTAATTCTAGAGGTTTCTAGAAGGAATTTTGACGTGGATTGTTCGCTCTGAGGTGGTTCATGCATCCCAAAAGAGAAGGAGCTAATCCCTTGATGAGAGGAGCTATCCCTTTGAAGGAGGGCTTTATCCCTTTGAAGGAGGACCTAGTAACTTCCCTCCATTGCACTATAAATACAGGCATTGGGCTGGTTGCTGGGGAGGTTAGAAGCTGAACATTTTTTAGGGTAAATGCTGGTGAAATCAAGACTTCCTAGTTAAGCCTAAAGAGGAGAGATCACATACGTTTTTGGTTTCATTGGGGAGTGAGTGAAACTTGTCAAAGTAGAGGAGACTTCTTGCTGGACCCTGGGAGGAGCTTGTACAACGTCAAGGAAAAGGTTGTAAGGTTCTTCTTCTTTTGAATTAATACAATCAAACTCATTTTTCTCAACAAGTATCTTATGTTATTTGTTTCATGGACTCCTTGACTTTCATGTTAAATATGTTTTATGGAATTGGCTTTTCAGGTGCTATTTAATTTGTTTGCCTTGTTTGTGTTTGCAAATCTGTGAAAAGGAGATCATTTGGATCGAAGGAGCAAGGGCATCCACAAGCTAGCGTTGGACCTAAGGTAGGCCCTAAAAACACTTGTTTGCTATTGTTTATTAAAGCATATTTAGAGAAAGATAGTGTCTGGTTGGTTTGCTTGTCATTAGGTCTTCTTTAGATTCTAGGAAGGTCTATCTTGTCCGCAAGATCGACTTATTCCGTGTGACAATATGGGTTTCAGATTAGTGTCTTGGTTTAGCAAGAAGCAAAGTTCAATTGCATTATCTATAGTTGAAGCATAATATGTGGTTGTCGCATCTTGTTGCACACAACTCCTTTGGATGATGAAAACATTGCAAGACATTTAGATCACATGTACTCCACCCATCTCCATTCTATGTGATAATACAAGTGCAATCATTATTTCAAAGAATCCATTCATGCATTCCAAGACCAAGCACATACCTATCAAATATCATTTTCTTTGAGAACAAGTGCTTAAACAAAAGGTCAAATTGGAGTATGTTCCCTCCAAGGAACAAGTTGCTGATATATTCACCAAACCACTACCCAGAGAGATATTTGAATACCTCAGACACAAGATGGGAGTAGTTGATGCATCATCTTGCTGTTGACACTTATCTGTTTCAGAGAACTGTGTTTGTACGCATGTTTCATGAAGCGTATCTGTGTACATACGCCAGTTTCTATGGATACAGCCACGTATATGTTGGTTTGAAGAATATCACTGGGCTAGACTCAAGATGAAAAGAGTCTGATATGGGTCTAATAGTGATCATCTGGCACAAGTTCAGGGGGAGCATATACATCTAATAATGCATTATCATTGTCGGCATTACCTTAGAAGATCTTGGTACAATTTCACAATTGTTTTTGATTCAGGTGGAACAGGTGCATAGGGAGATCATGGTTACTGGTCTGGATGGTGATTGACAGATGCTACTGATGATAGTTGTTGATGACTATCATAGACTTTTTTTAGATATTTTGTCTCTATGTTATGTATAACTTTTATTATCAAGGTCATGTAACGACCTATTTTGTTTCCCCACTATGCCTAGGATGGATGATGTAATGTTCTTGTTTTATCATGTATAAACTTTTGATGTATCCCCACTTGGTTGGGTGATGGATGTATGTATGAGTCTTTGGTGATAGGAAGGTCATTTATGATGTACAGAGTCATGTTCTTCTTGTAGAACATCTTTTTGCAGACCTTGCTTACAATCAGGGGGAGCATGAACAACACACTTCAGCATATCAGAGAATTCAGCATTTACTCAGGGGGAGCATAACCATTTTCCCTTGATGACAAAGGGGGAGAATGAATTGGGGTTGCCATCAAGTATAAAGGGGGAGATTGTTGGCATTATGACACTGGGTTGGCACTATGACACAGGTGTTGTCCTTGATGGCAACTCACTCAGATGATAGATCATAGTTCAGGATCACAGAATGAAGGAAAAAGAGGTATATGCAGGTTCCCCTTGACCAAACCGCATATACACACGGGTTCGCAGACCAAAAGGTGCGTATGTGTATACACGCACTTTCATGCAAAGAAAAGCACGTACATGTTGGAAAACTTGGTTTTGGTCCATGGTATTTGGTCCTTGGTGTTTTGACCCATGCTATTGGTCCAAGGTATCTTGTCCGAAGTATTGACCCTAGGTATTTGCTCCAAGGTATTGATTCTAAAGTGGTTCTGGACCATGGTATTGAGTAAGGCATAAGACTCTTAAAGAAGGAGGAGATCATTAGGCAAAGGCACTCAAGTATTGAATATCTAATGAAGAGCAAGATCTAGAACATTGGTCATTGGGTTATGGTGCATAGCTAGATCTGAATCAAGAAGGAACCTGAGCGCTTGAAGAAGGATAAGTTCTATTGATGAGTCAAGATCTTTAGGCTTGAAGAGAAGTATCTTTGTCTAGTTTTGATATTTTATAATTGGCGCATGTCGTAATCTGTAAATCTGATGATCTGGGTATAACTAATGTTTGAATAGTTGTAAAGGTTAAATCATCTCTTACAGATCTGTATGCAAGTTCAGTATAGCAAAGGCGCGTATACACACTAGTTCGACATTTAAAAATGGCGTATACGTAGGTCTACCTTCAGATAACAGCATATGAACGCATGTTCAACACATTGAAGTAGCATAAATCTCATAAAATATGTTTTAGCTACTTCTGTTTGCTGTTGCAGTGTTCTGGGTTCTACATTGGGTTCTGGTTACTGTTACTGTGTTCTGGTTACAGCATTCAAAAAAGTGATTGTTTGATTCAGTTTTGGTTGGTGCAAAGGGGATTGATTGATGCAGATATATTTGATGTTTGATTGATGTTATTGATGGATCCAGTCTTAAAATTTATGAAACGTGGTCCCTGGAAGAAAAGAGAAGGTTGTAGCCTTCTGTAGGTCAGCACCTACATACTAGTAAACACATCATCTAGTAGAAGAGCTAAGGGGGTTGTAGCTCCCTTTCGGGAAAAGCTGGAGAATAAGAAAAGGTTGTAGCCTTCTGTAGGTAGAAACTTGCGTACTGGTATAAGACTGCACCAGTACAAAATTTGTAAAAGAAGTTTCTTATTAAAGAAGCAAGTGGTTTTCACCCACGTTGGGTTTCCACCTTATATCTTGTGTTCATGTGTGTGATTGCATGTTCTATCTACTGCATCTGATTATTGGTTATATGGTTCTGATACATAGATTAAAGATTAGCTAACTAAATTATAAGATTTCAAGGTATACGTTGGTTTCTCTAAACACAGTTGCGTATACACTCAAGTTTCATTAACAAAAGTAGCATATATAAATCTATTTATGGAAATGAAAAATTGTTAAATTTCTAATACTGATTCACCCCCCTCCCCCACTCAGTATTATTTCCAACAACAACTTCTCTTGGTACACCAAAACGAGTGAAAATATCCTCAAAAAAATGTAACAACAACATTTTCAGTAGCAAAATGTAGTGGTTTATCCTTTACCCATTTAGTAACATAATTAGTGAAAACAAGTATGTACCTCTTTTTCTTGTATGGAGGATTAATGGGTCCAACAAAATCTAGAGCCCGTTTCTCAAAAGGATCTATTAGTACCTATCATTGTAGAGGCATCTCATCAGATTGGACAGGTTTTCGCATCCTTTCACAACTATCACATATTTTGAAATGTTCTTTGGCATCTTTAAAAAGAGAAGGTCAATAATACCCCAAAAGAAGTACTTTGTATCAGTTTGCTTGTTGGAAAAATGTCCTCCACAAGGTTTATAATGACATGCTTTAATTATTTTATGTACCTCATCGTATCGAACACATCTTCTAATTATTATATTAGCTCCTATTCAATATAGTTATCCTTCTATCCAACAATACGTTGCATTTTTTATGAATTTGTTTTTCTTTTGTTGATAGTTGAGGAGGAAACTTTCCTGTAGCCAAATAATTAGTAATATCTACAAATCAAGGATTTTCAGTAGATATTGAAAAAATATATTAATGAGTGTTATACAGGAAAATGACCTCCTCATCAGCTCAGAGGAGAAACACATGATGACTAAAGGACTAACCAAGTTCACAGGCCCATTTGTCAAGCTAATGTTGCCTAAACACTAGCATCCTTCTTTATAAAGCTTCCTAGAAAGGCTAAGGGTGCATTAGTGCCCAAAGTAACTTTGTTTGTTACATCGGGAAGAGCGTTAGTGAACCCTAATGAGTTTCTATGGGTCAAGGGAATGAGATAACTAAGAAAATATCCCTAGATTCTCTCCTATGTCAGCTCATAAAAGAAGGGAAACATCAGAACTCAACTTGTTTGGGGGAATTACTAATTCCTAATGGAGTATGCAAAAGAGAAAGAGCACAAAGTCATGGAAACATCACTTTGCCTAATGGAACTGATGAAGTACTTGGAAACCCTAACCTCACATGCTATATATGAAAGGCTAGGGCCATTGTGAAAGGGGTCGAACCATTTGAAAGGATTTCCTATTTGACTATCGAGTAAAGTCTCAGACTAAGGCATCAAAAGAGGTTAAGAAGGGAGAGAGAGAGAGGAGTTGGAGGGGTAAGGGAAGGCTGATGCAAATGATGGTTGTAATCAGTCTTTCTACATCAATATAGAACTGTATTTGTGTTTTCCACTCTAAGATGTTGATAGTATGACTTGTTTGTATGTTTATTCAATATCATTAGCATGAGTGGCTTAGTTATATGAAACTATATATCTTTATATGTTCATGCATTGTTTATAAAGGTTTTATGTTGTGATATTATGCTTGTATTTGCTATGTGCAGGTTTTGATCTAGAGCCGGCTCAAGGGTCTTCCGCCTAGCTGCATTGCACTATCTAGTAACACCACACTAAGGTTTGAGGTAATAATTCCTTCTCGCTTTGATATTCGTTTGTTAAAAATAGATATGCATGTATCTTTGTGACAGTTGTAGCTAATCTGACTGTCTCCCAAGGATCTCGGGAAGATCCTTGAGGGTTTCTACATCACCAAACACCCATGCATTAATCCCTATAGCATAATTGGCGACTCCACTAGGGACTACACTTAGTTCCCATTTTTTCCAGAAAGTTCCTAGATCTCTCTTTCTTCCAAGCCTTCTTGTACTTCTTCATTCCCTTTCCAACCACTCAGAACCATACAACACCCTTCTCTCAGTGCTCATCCCTAGATATGATCCCCACAACCCATTTTTTGAGTATTTTTCCTCACTAACGCTGGTTACTAGTGTAAATAATGCTTTATAAAGAACTGTGTCCTCACAAACAAAGCATTAGCGCTGAGACTAACTCTCTATAGCCTCTAATACAGAGCATTAGTCAACCATTTCTTGATAAACAGCTTGCTCTGTGACCTCATGGGTTGGGAAATCTACTTGTAGACTAATCAGGGATCTGCAGTTGCACTTGTTTGACTGAACAACTTTTTTTTAAGAAAATAGTTTTACTTATTAATGTTTTTTTTTGCATTAAAGAAAAAATACAAAATTTTTACTGTTTTCTACTTAGATAGTTTAATCTGCATTATTTGGTTTCAATAGTTGTTAGTAAGCATTGAAGTTATGCCGGTTATGTTAGTGTTTTACTGAATAGGATGCATGGTATAAATATTGATGTATGAATGACTCTCCCTTTGTAGAAGTAGCTTATTCATCGAAAGTGAAAATTTACAAGCATTGTTTTTGCATGATTTGAGTCAGAGTCCCATATAATTTCATACGTGAACAACCCTACCAAAGACTCTAACGAAGTACATTTAAAATCTACCTAATAAAACCAATCAACAACTTTTTTAGAATAAACACAAATTAGTTTAGGCTAAGATCTTAGGATAGGCAGTGTGAGTTAACTACCCAAGATCATACACTGAAACTAGTGTCATTAAAGAGACAAATCCTTCTGCACTCATACTATCCAGGACCAATCTAGTAAAAGCGGAGCTAAATACGAGACAACATCAGACTGTAAGTGAAGGTAGCCCACATTTTCTTACATCTCCTTTGGGTATTCTATGTATTGGGGATCCCTTCGGGGATATCGAAGCTGAGTCTAGGACTTAGGTATCCTGCCCACATAGTGTACTGTCTGTGACTGTGTCCCCCCAGGTAGTGTCTATGAATTCAGGTATCCTTAGTGGCCATACTTTTAGGGATGAACACAAGGTTACTGTGGAGGGCTTCCTTAGTACCTAACACAGATAAACCTACTCTATCTTTGGTTTTTCAGAGGGTGCTTGTCTTCACGAGAGTACTTGGCCCCTTAATTTGAGGTTCGAGAAAAGCTCAAGAGTAATAGTAACTTTACATTTGGCCAACTCTCTCTATTATTCATTGTGATATTGGGTTTCATCTCGAGTGATTGTTGGCTTGTTGGGGCCTGACCCAGGTTCAACGTTAATTAGCCAAACAAATCCCCACACCACTGTCCCTTTCAGCATCAACCCGTGGAGTGCGAAGGTGTCATGAGTCATAAAGGGTTGTTCACCCTTAGTTCTGTAAAGTAAAGTCAGCTGTATAAAAAGATCTAAGCTCTAAGTAGTTTGAGAGTAATAAGTTAAGAAGTGGGAATGAAGTAAGATAGTCATAGCTTTGAAGTAAGAAGTCTAAGTTTCAGGTCGTAGTGTACGTAGAGGCTTTAATGCTGAGTGTGTAGAGGCCTAGGATGGAAGTCCGCATCTAAGTGCGCGGACCCCTGCAGCTGTGTGCACAGGGCAGTTAGAGTCTATAATCACTTGAAGATATCAATAAAGAGAAGTATTCTGCAAATTCTGTTTCTTTGTTCTGATTAATGCATCTTACCATATTATGTATTAATTTCCTTTATAATTCTTATGTGATGCACGAATGTGTGTATTTATGTTGGATAACTGAATGCAAATAAGAATATATGTTTACGTGGTGCTAAATGTGAGTATCTAACAAGATAAGTAAGACACTTAGACTAGTTTTGGAATCTACACCACGAAAGTACATGAGCCGCAGGTTAAGGCTGCGCGAAGGTCGATTGTACCTTTTCACAGAGGTACTAACAGCTGGAATAGATGGCTAGTCTGGCAAGCCCTAGAACTAAGTGACTTGCACGAAGGCAAGAATAGAAGGAATAAAATGACATCACGAGCATCTCAGGGTGTGGAAACTTGGTTCTAGCATCCCCCATACTGCTTCGAGTGAGACTTCGGTCCGCGCTCCGTAGGCTGATACCGAAAGGGCCAATAATGTAGGGATTTTTTTGGCTAATTAATGTTGAACCTGGGTCAGGCCCCAAAAAACCAAAAAATGGTTTTGTTGCTAGGACCGAAATCTGCATAAGATATCTGTGATGTCGTATCACTGGAATCCAACTAAGAAAGAGATCGGAGACTGGTTGGATAGAAAGATCCACGAATTTGTGGTGCAGGAAAATAGAAGTCTGTGAATGACAAAGGAATAGTGGCTGGATAGGTACCTATATACAGAAATACATGAAATATTTTTCTGTTCCTTTCCAGTTGAGCTATACGAGTGGATCGCGGAGCTAGTAGATAGCCAAGGAAGGTGGAAACTTGACGGTCCTATTATTTGGACCCCAGAGCTAGTGCGAAGATTGGAAGCATCTGAGGATAAGATCGCATGCGATTTCAATCATTGGCTCGATCGTATCATAGGAGGATTTGTGACTAAATTTGTGGTCCACACCTCAGTTAGCTACAGTGAGATGGAGAAACGCTTTTTCAAAGGACCGCGAGGTAAGCACGTGAAATATTTGAATACCTGGAATATAATGTTATTGTGATAAAAATGGGTTATGCAACTACCTTGATGTTTGGAGCTACGCAAAGCAGAAAAGCTTACAGGAATGAAGGAAGAAAGGGTCCTAAATATATTCCATTGATTTCACCTCCACGAGGTGACAAAGAGGGAATAGCGCAAGTTTCTCCATGAAGTGATATCCAGTTAATAAGACAAGGATTCCCGCAACTGCCACCTCCACCCACTCCACCTCCAACTTCACCACCATCCCCTGCAACTTCACCCATACCACCTCCACCCCCACCACAGTCCAGTATGGAAAACTCAACAAAGCTACCTTTGTTCAAAGGCTTGGGAAATGAGGACCCGTATAATTCTTGTTCATTGTGAAAGTTGTATGGGAAGCTCACGGCGTTATAGATGATAGCATGAGGAAGGCAACCCTGGTTAGTGCTTTGCAGGGTCGCACGTTAACCTGGTACATCAAGTACTCTAATGATAACCTGAATGCTAGAGTGACAGACATCCAGACAACACTGAATAAAGAATTCAATAGGCCTAAATCTTAGGCACAGTCAATTATGGGGTTCAAGGAAATCACGATGCAACTAGGTGAGACACCTTGGGAATTGGATCAAAGGTTGAAGTGTAAAATCCATGAAGCTAACATGAACTTAACAGATGGACAACATCGTGAATGGTTTGTGGCTTCTCTCCTGCCTCACCTGAGGGTTGCGCTGTCACAACAGAAGATAACGACTCAGGCAAAGGCCTTGGATATTTCAATGAGACTGCATGAAACGCTGATGTAAGATCCAAATCTGGGGGTTTAGCAGATCCATGCACAGCTGAAAAATCTTTGCCTAGAGATGCAAAGTTTGAAGCAAGATGGAACAATTCGGCCAGAGGTGCACAAAGAGATATAGTGTCTGCAATGCAAGAGTCAGGGTCATGGCAAAGAACATTGTCCAATATTTGTGAACTATATTGTAGGAGGAGGACTGATGCCTTTAAGGTCGAAAGCTCAGGCAGGACCAAGTGCGGGGCCTGCATTATGGTGTGCTATATGTCAAGTAGCAGGAAAACATGCCACGGATAATTGTCATTTGTTGCAAAACTTTGTATAGACATCGCAACAACTATTCTGAAACTTTTGTAGGTAAGTAGGGCATGATGAGCATAATTGCAAAAGTTATGAATTGATGATGGATAGAACTCCTACCTATAGGGTACAGGTAGAAACGTGGCCCCCTAACCAAAGCGCGGGGATGGTGCGAATGAGCTTTCAGGGGCGCAGACGAGGCCGAGGCAGAGGAAGACCTTGCAAAGGTCGGCGACAGTTGATCTGCTACAATTGCAGAGGCCCAGAACACTATGCCTGTGATTGTACTAACCCTACGCGTCCATCATGCAAGTATTGTTCTCTATTTGATCATGAAATAGAAGATTGTCCTATGCTGATAGCTAGGATATGTGACAAAGGGGAACCACCCCCTCAACTGACTCAGAACCTACAAATAATGAGGTCTAAGTCACGTGAAGAGGATCCGAATGTAAATATAGTGCTCCAAAGTGGAATCACAACAGGAGATGATAAGGGGAACAGCCTGAGGATGACATATGGGTTTGTAAAGCTCCAGTGAAGGAGATAGAGTTTGATTTGGAGCGTGCACATGAAACATTCATGGAGGCGAAGAAGAGCTTTGTTTAGGCCTCCACCTCAGGGAAAAAGGATAAGCTTGATCAGGAGATGGACCCTTGCATTCTTACAACCTTCCTAGAGACCTGCATGAAGCTACTACATGATAGAAAGGTTGTGAAGGGGTTACAGGAGCTCATAAATAGATGCGTCGAAAACAATCCAGTTGAGCTGCGTGTAGTATGAAAGCTTGGTAAGCATAAAACAAGGACAGGACGAGAGATGAGACTAACTGTGCAAATAGGAGAGTATGAGATAGACTGGTTTATCTTGGACCTAGGGTCAGACACGAATGTCCTACCCAAATAGACCTGGGAATGGATCGGAAGACTCGTGCTACAATGGTCTCTGATTTAGTTGAGGATGGAGAATCAACAGAAGATCATCCCCATGGGGCGCTGCAGGGGGTGACTGTAGATATTGAAGGTGCGAGCACACTGGCTAACTTTGAACTAATAGAAATTATGGATGATAACAACCCCTAACCTACACTCCTTGGCATTGATTAGGCAACTGATATGAACGGGGTAATCAACCTAAAGAAGCGAAAGATGATATTTGAGAAGAAATCACTCTGCATAATAGTACCCCTCGATCCTGCTGAAGGATCGCGCTATACTAAACCAGTCTGCGATTATGAGAGCGATGATGATTTGGACTGTATCTATAAGATAACAATGAAAGACCAAGATTGGGTGAATCCAACAGTGGATGGATGACTTACATGGGATCGCGAGAGTTCTTACACCTCAGACTCTAATGAAGAATTAGAGCACTGGAAGAATCAGTTACATGAATTAACCACACTGAGCTGTAACATGATGACTCGGTCGCTGCTCTGTGTGTCATCAAAGGTAACAAATATGCCCACTTATGATGGCTTGAATGATGTAGATATCTTTTTGGATGTATTTGAGAGGGAGGTACCAGAAAAGCAGTGCTTTTAGGTGTTGGACTGGGCACTACGCTACGCCCGCAAGATGGTGGGGTACGCACAAGGGAAGCTTTGATGATTAGTGCGAATGTAGGAAGATGATGAGAACATGCTTTGGGAAGCCGAAGGTGCAAATAACATAAAAATATGATGGGTAGGATGATCCATGTGCGCACTTGGCCAAATGGGCTCAGTCTTGTGGAGAGAAGCCCCAACCTAAATGGGTGCACTTGTTCTGTCACACCCTAGATGTCGTCCCGATGAACTGGTATGTAGAAATAGAGCTCTACCATGGCACAGGTGAATGGGATATTCTACATGAAGGATTCATAATGACATTCAACTTTGAAGATGGGTTTGACTGTATTGACGAGCCGCTACAAGAAGTGAAAGCAGCAATCTTTAGGATATCGTAGGATCCTTTAGACCTAATTTAGCCTTAGTTAGCTACTCAGCTGAGTCACGTGATAGAATTCTATAACGTAACCACTGAAGAAGAGGATGAGGATCCGTGAAATATTAACATCCTGGAAGTAGAAGTTCACTGCAAGTTTGAAGGACGGTAGGTTGAGAATCCTAATATAACCGTGCTGCTGAAAATGAAACAAGTAAATATTGCTACAGAGGTAGAGCCCAAATTTGTGAAGATTAGAGATTATTGGGACAACGCGACAATGGATAAGGTCACTGGATTGCTCCGCGAATACTAGGATTTATTCCCTACCAAGTTTATGGATCTAAAAGGGATAATCGAGGACCTAGGTGTTATGAAGATCACGTTGAAGCACGATGAGAAGCCGGTTAAACAAAGACCTTACCGTCTCAATCCAAAGTATAAGGAGAAGGTCTGCTTAGAGCTAGACAAGATGCTCGTAACAAGCATCATTGAGCTTGTGGAAGAATCTGATTGGGTAAGCCCAATGGTGGTACAAGAGAAGAAGTAGAAGGATGAAATAAGGATATGCGTGGATCTCAGAAAGTAAAATGACACTTGTGTACATGATCCTTTCCTGACTTCATTCACTGATGAAGTGTTGGACAATGTAGGTGGCCAGGAAGCATATTCCTTTACTGATGGGGTTGTTTCCAGTACACTGTAATGTCGTTTGGGTTGAAGAATGCGCCTGCGATTTTCTCGTGCATAGTTATTGCTGCGTTCAAGGAGTTTATTCATAAGTTCCTGGAGGTATACTTTGATGATTGGATTGTGTTTGGGCTGGTGAAATGCCATGTAGCAAGCTTGTGCCTGATGTTGGATACCTGTTGAAGATACTAGATTGCGGTCAATCTGAAGAAGTGTCTATTTTGTGTTCCTTTTGAGACCCTGCTGGGTCATGTAGTTTGCAGACAGGGACTAATGGTAGACCCCATGAAGATCACATTGATACTGAACTTGGAGGTGCTAAGGAGTGTGAAACAACTGCACACTACCCTAGGACACACAGGATACTACATAAAGTTCATCAAAGGCTATGCCCAGATCACCGCGCCTATGGAGAAGTTATTGAAGAAGGATGTCACATTTTGCTGGACCAAGGATTGTAAGAAGAGCTTGGATGTATTGAAAGAAAAGATGGTCACCGCGCCGATTTCAGTCTTCCTGGATTGGAAGAAGGAGTGTTATGTACACGTAGACGCGTCATGTATAGTGCTAGGAGCAATACTGACACAGGCTGGTGGAGAAGACTTGGACCATCCTATCGCATTTCCCATCAAAAGGTTATCCAAGGCGGAGAAGAACTATTCCACCACTAAGCGCAAAGGATTAGCTATGGTATATGCGCTCCAGAAGTTTAAACACTAGGAGGCCATTTTAAGATGTACACAGCTCATTCCATGCTGAAGTACCTGGTCAATAAGCCTGTGTTGGGGGGGGGGGAGAATCTGTAGATGGTTGTTATTGTTCCATGAATATGATTTTGAGGTTATTATGAAGCCTGGACGACTGAATATAGGACCAAACCATTTATTGCACATCGAAACAAGGTCAGAGCACACTAATTTGGAGGAAGAGTTTCCCGAGAAGCAACATTTTGCAGTGTACATCGCGGATGATCATTTTGAGGATATCATACACTTCCTAACAACAGGAACTGACCTAGAAGGATATAACATCCAACAGAAGAAGGAGTTAGTGGTGCGTGTTGCAGATTATTCTGTCATTGTTGGGCATCTATACAAAATGGGGTTCGATGAGATATTGTGATGGTATGTACTAGAGTTTAAAAGAAGCAGCATCCTCGCAGATGCTCATGGGGGCACTGCGGGAGGACATTATGTAGGGAGAGCGACTGCAAAAAAGATTCTACGCATAGGGTTGTGGTGGCCAACCCTCCATCAGGATTCAAAAGTGCACTGCAAGGCATGTGATGTATGTCAAAGGACTGGTAGGCCATCATGGAGGGATGAGATGCCTCTGAATCCAAAGATGATGTTACAACCCTTTGAGAAAAGGGTGATAGACTTTGTGGGACCCATCCAGCCCCAAGGAAAAATGGGAGAGAGGTACATTGTCACCGCGATGGAGTATTTGACTCGTTGGGCAGAGGCACAACCTGTGAAGGATTGCACAGGCGTGATTACTGCGAAGTTCCTCTTTGAGTATGTACTAACGTAATTTGGTTGTTCGAAGATTTTGATGAGTGATCATTGTACACATTTTCTGAATGAGACGATCAGTGTGCTAACAGAGGAATTCCAGGTATATCACTAGAAGAGCATGACTTATCACATGTAGGCTAACGGGATGGTGGAAGCATTCAATAAAGTCCTAGAGAATGTGTTGACCAAGGCTTGCAATGCTCATTGAAGTGATTGGGACTTACACATACCTACAGTACTATGGGCTTATTGGATGACATGCAAGAAGTTGACTGGACAAACTCCCTTTAGGATTGTCTATGGTGTTGAAGCAGTAATGCCTATGGAATATGTTGTGCCTAGTCTGTGAATAGTGGCACTCACAGGTATGATGGATAGTGGACCCTGGAGGAGAGGCTTGCGCAGCTGGATGAGCTTGAGGAAGAGATATTTCTAGTGGGATTTCACCAACAGGTCCAAAAGTAGCGCGAAAAGCATGGCATGATCGGCACATTAAGTTGCGCACCTTTAAGGTAAATGACCTAGTTTTGTTATATGATAGTAAATTTGATAAATTTCTAGGGAAGTTCAGGATGCACTGGTTAGGGCCCTATGTCATTAAGGAGATTACCGATGGAGGAGTGGTACAGCTGGTCAAATTAAATGGAGATCCCTTCCTAGGAAAGGCGAATGGTGGTTAATTGAAGCCATACATGGGCGATCCGACCATGTGACTAGATGAAGGTAGCACAGTCTTAATGCTCTAGGCAACTGAATGGAGGTGTGGGACTATAAACTACACCGCCCGGGTTGGGAGCTACACGATTGGAGAATTGTACGAAGCAAAAAAGTGTCAGAGGGTTCACGGCATCATGAAAGGGGCTGCGCTACCCAGGGAAAAATCGTGTAGGTTGGCCAGAAAGTGACCGTTAAAGTCACTATTCACGATTTGATGGTAGAAATGCAGCTAAATGGAGTGGGTGGCCAGCATTTAAGACGAAATTTATGGCTCGTATCTTTGAAAACATACTGCCAATATGGCATTAATGAACCAAATTTGGGGGGAACGGTTAGATTTGAATTCAAAATGAATTATAAATTACAGGTGGCTACCTAGCGAAAAACACTTGGCATTTTGACAATTAAGTTGAGCTTTCAGGCACACATGAACTGAGAATTCTTCAAAGCTTTGAAAGCAACTCCAACATTTGCAAACTTACCAGAGACGTCGCAAGTATTGTTGGAAAGCGTTATGTTGGCACCCGCAGAAGGTATAGACACTAAAGAATTAGTAGGAGAGTTAGTACCAGAAGTCAAAATGGAGATAGAGGTAGAAGTAGCTGCTCCAGAAGTGGCCGAATTATTAGCAGAAGTACCTAAATCACTGAGGACACTGAGACCAAAGTCGACCCCAACCAAGTAGACCGCGAAGGATAAGAAGGGCAAGAAGCCTGCAATACCAGTGCACTCATCGCCAAGAAGAAACCCACCGAAGCCCACCGCATAGGAGAAGGGCAATGCCATAAATATAGAGCCAGAGGAGAAAGAAATTGAAGACATCCCAATGGATGATGAGGATGTGTGAGTTGAAATGGAGGAGGTTGAAGCCCAAGGTGCTAACCCTGTTACTCGGTTTCCTAAGTATGTCCCTCCGCGCAAGCCCAAGACCAAGGTGCCAAAAGACATCGATGATAGAAAGACCTTCTTGCAAACCCCTCTATTGCCAAATGAGATTTGTTTGAAGGACCGCGCTTGGCGGTGGTGCCGCAGCAAAAACTTGAGGAGTGGGACTTGGCTGATCACGAGAAGTTCCCACACCTAGCGATCAAGCAGCTGATGCGCTGCATCATCTATACAAACACTAGAATCACTGCATTGGAGCCATCGAGGTGGCTCAAAGGAGTAGACCAGGCAAGGTTGCTCAACCTGCTTTGGGTGTCGCACTACAACCACACCCTGGTGACACTATTGGTCATCAAGCAGCTGCTCTGCTTGGTGGATGATGGGTGTCTGGGGCTGGAGGAGCCAATACCCATCACAGATAGATTGATTCATAGGATAACATGATTATCGTATATAGGAGAGAATCTAGCCATGATATTTGGCGGAAAAGGTGGTGAGTAGGCCCTCGCAGAATACATGAAAGAAACGTTTAAGCTGGTGAAGAAGCCGTGTGGATATGCTATATCCAGCATCTGCGACCCTGCTGTGAAGGTAGCTACATAGATTCTAGCAAGAAAAGTGATGAGGAAGTGTCACGCCGATGAGGTTCTAGCACTTGTCATTGCACTAGCAGCCCAGTGCGTCGAAGGAGTCCAGCTCAACAGGTCAGACTACCTTCACGGAGAGTTCCTAGCAAACTGCCACGAAGCATAGGAGCTCAGCAAGACATTCCACTACACATGGCTCTTGCTGTCAATTGTGCTGGTAATGTGGGAGCTGCCAGAGGATAGCCAATTCCCTTCGGTCGCGCCAGACCTCTCAGAAGCAGCGAAGTATGCTTCACTGTGGGCGACCAAGGATGTGCAGCGAGTCAAGGAAAGAAAGATCTTCTAGATCTTGATGGAGATGAACATCCGCGTGGCCATCAATCGCAAGCCACAATTGTCACCTATGGTGTACACCAATCTGCAGGGCTACACAAAATGTAAAGCAAACTTTCATCATGTCTCTATCAGGGCACGGAAGGACCATGCACAGAAATGGTATGACTTGGCTTACCTAGCAATGGATGATGCCATTGATGCAGTACTTGATCAATGGCTAGCAGAGTCGTGTGCTACAACAAACTTGGTGGTGGGAGGGAGAAATTCCACCACATAGAGGAAGAAGGAGGAGGCCAAGCTTAAGATGACACAACTGGACAAAAAGAGGAAAAAGGAGGTCGCTAAAAAGGCCTAGGCGGAGCGCGAGGCTACACAGCAGGCAGCAAAGTAGACAGGTGGGACAGAACGAGGCTCTGACAAAGGCATGAGGTCACCTTCACTTGAGACAGAGGAGGAGACAAATGAGTAGCACAGTGCAGACCCACAAGAGACATTCGCTCGCATCAAGTGCCCAAGGGAGCTGGAGAAAGGAGGGTCCAGAAAGAAATCAAAAGCTACCAAGACATCACTGGACCCTATCACACTAACAAAGGGCGATTTTCATGATATCAGTGACAAAGTGAGGGATGTCACCGTGGAGGCCCTACAACAATTTGAATAGCAGTAGTAGATAATCTTGGGGGCCATCCAGATAGGTTTACAAGAACTATAGACCCATGCGTCTCAGGTTGGCACGGTGTCCACCAACCTTGCTATCGACACTTCAGAGGCTGCCGAGATGCTGCGCATGAAGGCCTCTAGTGCGATGGTGCGGCCTGATGGAGCACTGACCACAGAGAACGAAGCTGATAGGCCAACTATCAGTGCCCTAAAGGGAGTAGGGTTGAATTTGGCAGAGCTTCCTGGTGAAATGCTCCACCTCTTGCAGGATGGACTGATTGCAGAGCTGAGGACCCGTGAGCACTACACCCTCTAGGTGATTAGTGAAAAACGGATCAACAACGAGTAGAAAGCACTACAACGAGACTCTAGCATCGCCATTGTGACCAAGGCTACCAATCAGAACAAGCGCATTATGCAGGTCGTCAAGGAGGCATGCTGAATGGTCCTAGAGTTGGTCATTCCTAAGGAGGAGCCAGTCGAGGTGCGCATCCACAAGCTAGCTACGGGGGTGCGTGACACTCACACTAAGATGGCGAAGGTTCAGTTGTAGTTGAACCTGCAGATCACAGAGTTGCAGTTGAAGGCCCAACCTTCAACTCCACTAGAAGTTAAGGAGCAGTGGGCGACTGCTGTCACAGAAGCAGTAGTGGCAGTGGATAGTGCAGTAGCAGACTACATGCAACATTTTGAGCAGTCGTTTAAGGTCCTGAAAAACTTGTAGGAGGACCCCAATGTACAGTGACTAGAGATGAAAGGGCGTGAGCTGCAGTGGCACTATGATGAGGTCAAGAGCACAGCGTGAACCATCACGCTAACACAAAGACTAGCAAAGCTGTAGGAGGCCAAGCAGCTGAAAGAATAGGCTCTATTGAGGGAAATCTTGCAACTCTACAAGAGACTCAGCAAAAGCTTCAAGCCGATAGTTCAGGAGCAGTGACCGAGTAGATGGTCGAAGACGTGAAGCAGGCGACAGCTTAGTGAACTGCCGAGGTTGTGGTCATACGAGTTGAGCTGGAAGGACTTCACACAAAGATCTCTGCTCCTATCGAGTGACTCGAGGATGAGTCACGATGTTTGTGTTGGGGGCCTATTGGGAACGGGATCCCCCAAGCATAGTTTTGGGGCTAAAAGACCATGTTTTGGGTCGAATTTTGTAATAAACTTGTAAAGACTCCATATTTTGTGGTCGCAAAGGTATCATGAGTCATAAAGGGTTGTCTGCCCTTAGCTTTGTAAAGGAAATTCAGCTGTGAAATATCTACCCATGGTCTGCGGACCATGGGATTGTATAAAAAGAGCTAAGCTCTAAGTAGTTTGAGAGTAATAAGTTAAGAAGTGGGAATGAAGTAAGATAGTCATAGCTCTGAAGTAAGAAGTCTAAGTTCAGGTTATAGCGTAGGTAGAGGCTCTGCAGCTGAGTGCACAGAGGCCTAGGGTGGAAGTCCGGAGCTAAGTGTGTGGACCCCTGCAGCTGTGTGCGTAGGGCGGATAGAGTCTATAATCACTTGAAGATATCAATAAAGAGAAGTATTCTGCAAATTCTATGTCTTTGTTATAATTAATGCATCTTGCCATATTATGTATGAATTTCCTTTATAATGCTTATGTGATACGCGAATGTTTGTAATTATGTTGGATAACTAAACGCAAATAAGAATATATGTTTATGCAGTGCTAACCGTGAGTATCTAACAAGATAAGTAAGAAACTTAGACTAGTTTGGGAATCTGCATGGTATGCTACCCTAACAGCGCGAAAGTACCTGAGTTATAGGTTAGGGCTACGCGAAGGTCAATCGTACCTTTTTGTAGAGGTACTGATGGTCGAAATAGAGGGCTAGTCTAGTAGGCCCTAGAACTAAGTAACTTGTGTGAAGGTAGGAATAGAAGGAATAAAATGACATCATGACCATCTTAGGGTGTGGAAACTTGGTTCTAGCATCCCCCCATACTGCTTCAGGTGAGACTTCGGTCCGCTCTCTGCGAGCTGATGCCGAAAGGGATAGTAGTGTAGGGATTTGTTTAGCTAATTAATGCTAAACCTGGGTCAGGCCCCAACAAGCCAACAGTGGTCAGTGCTTATCAGATAGGGTCATTTCCCTCTGCTTATTGATTGATTTCCTTAGTGTCTTTTTTATTTTTTTTAAGTGCTAGAGTGTTATCACTGAGACTTTAGTAAACATCACTGTAAAATTTACTGATAAAAATTATCAACCACTGTGGCTACATTCGGCCCTCGTCATCAATATAGACAGTTTTTAGCACTTCCCCCACTCACTGTGGTGGATCCATCGAGCCCTAGTGAACTGGATTCCCCATATTTGGGAAATCAGTCTTTGGGATCTAACACAGAATCAGTTTGGACATCCCACGATTCAAGCTTACCAGAGAATTTCTTTACTAAACAATTTCTTCCTCCATACAATCCTCTGATCACGACTCCGTTGGCACCACACTTGGTTCTCGTTGCATTTGTGCCTCCTTTGTCTTCCGTTGGAACATTTCCACCCATCCCATCGACGACTAATGGGTTGTGGGCTTTTGTGGACACTTTTGGTCGACCACCACCTCTGCAGTTGATAGTCAATACCACACCTCTGATGGCAAGCCCCGCTATCCCATCTGTCCCAGGTTCAAACCCTATTGTGACACCCACCATGAGTGGAACCCAGTACATCCCAGGCTTTGACCCTTTTCTATCAACCCCTGGACCTTCGACAAGTGCTACATATAGCGCTCCCTATAATGCTCAATATAGCATGGTTAGCATGGGTCCCTTCAACCAACTCTATGGTTGGAATCCATTGTATAGTTCTAACCCCGAGATTCAGGCATCTGGGGACACAGTTCCCAATATGCATATACCGGTCAGGAGCGTAACAGTTCCCCCTCCATTTTCAGGTCTGCATGGTCAGTCATTGATTGACAAGAACCCTCCTAATGTCAATCAAGGACCTATAGTTATTTATGTGGTGAGAGGGAACCCTCAACAAGGTCCCAATTAATCTATAGGGGCACCCTACTCACAACCTCAAATGAGTCAATGGGGCACTCCTTATCCTAGGGGCACTTCCATCCCCCAGCCTAACAACCCCTATGGAAACCCATAGTACAATACCATACCCCAAGGTACTTACTATACCATGCAACCTACGTATAATATTGGAAACAACACGATGGGAGGACCGTAAGGATCCTCAAGTCATATGTCATCGCCTTGGTCCAATTCGAAGGCATCAAACACCTTGCCTTTCTTGGGAACACTTGATATCCCCAACTTGTAAAAACTTACAAATGACCCCATCTATCAAAACTTACTTTGGCCACAAATCCCGCATAAAATACCGACAAACATCCCGAAGTTCGAAGGGAAACAAGGGGAGGATCCGAGTACACACATCACCACCTATCATTTATGGTGTGTTTCTAACTCCATGGTGGATGATAGTATCTGGCTATTTCTCTTTCCCCTACCCTTACTAGCAATGTAGCCAAGTGGTACATTGAATTAACATGCATGTCAGTCAATACCTTTGGCACTTTAGCAATGGAATTCTTAAAGCACTTCCATCTAAACATCCGCTATGAAATTGGGATGGAACTCCTCACCTCATTACATCAGGACACCGCCACCCACATCTCTGATCATATATATGAATGGAGACATACACGGAGGTTAGTCAAAGCTCCCCTCCTAGACTATCTATTAGCGGATTGGTTCAGCAAGTCTCTACTCCCCCAAATCGCTAAAGATGTCGCCTTAGGTGGTATGGTCACAAAAGACTAATCCATTCATCGTGCCCAGCAGTTAGATCTGATATATTCGCAATATGGCACTTTATATGACATCATTCCCAATGCCCCTCGCAACTCCAATGATCCCTCTACTCAGCAAACTGGAGAACACGTCGATGGGATTATCGGTGCAACCTCTGGGGCCGCTGTAAAATAACTCACTGATCACATTGCCTAGATGTCAGTTGACCAAATCGACTACTCTTCCTACCACCCCAATAAACTTTTTGTAGTCTACACAAAAACTCGGTGGTAAGAACAAGAAGAAATAGAAAAAGACCACTCCTTCTGAAGAGTAGTAAAAAATGCAGTATAACCTGAAGCAGAAGGTTATTGCACCCTCTGACGATGGAAAATATAAACCCGCCAGATTCCCTTGTAAAATCTATGCCAAAGACCAAATGAACTATCGTTATCCACGTCTTTAGGAGTGCACAGATTTTATTGCTAAAAAGGATATTGGCAGGACCCCCACTGTCTTGAATAATCCTTTCCTTGCTCAACAGCAGCAGCACCTTATTGCAAACTAACCCCAACCCTCACAAGGGGGAAATGGTGGTTTGCAACATCCTTCAGCTCGTAAAGGAACATCTACCTTTTAACCTTTGAAACGATAGATCTACAAACTAGAGCCAAATCTTATGGAGCTCTAGTGACTCATGCAGAGGAACCCTCCGTAAGTCAAAACCCACTGCCACCTAATGATATTCATATCAAAAGGTCAATTGTTGATCTTGTGATTCATCCCCCTAAAGGGGAACTTCGTCACACAACGCAATATACATCTACATGTGCTACCTAAAAGTACAGTATTGTAGAAGATTTGGCACAAGTACCATCGGTTATGTCGGCAGTCGAAGTATTACAAACCTGTCCAACACAAAGGAAAGCTCTACTTTCGGCAATTGGTGGTATCGATCCTCAGGATTCCATGCTTGCAATTTTCGACATGGAAAAATTTAAACCTCCCCTTTCACACCAGTTTGCATTTTAGGTGCAAATATTTTCGAAAGGGAAAGGAATACATAGAACTGTCAATGACGAAGGTGCTTCAACCTGCGTAATGTCAGCTTCATGTTGGCTCACTTTGGGTTCTCCAACCCTATCCCCACCATCAAATTCTCTTAAAGCATTCGACGGCCACACTTTCATCCCAAAAGGTTACCTAGCTAGCTACCACATCACCTTGAATGGGAAAATAGTAACTGTGGACATCGAAGTCATAGATAGAAGGCTTGACTATAATCTATTGTTGGGTCGTAGTTGGACTTATGCCATGTGTTGGCTTGTTGGGGCCTGACCCAGGTTCGAAGTTAGTTAGCCAAGAAAATCCCTGTACTACTAGCCCTTTCGGCAACCGTCCATGGAGCACAAACTAAGGTCTCACTTGATGTAGTATTGGGGGGTGCTGGAACCAGGTTTTCGCACCCTTGAGATGTCTGAGGGGTTGATTTGGTCCAACTGCTAGTCCCTGTGCATAGGTTGCTTCGTGCACTTCCTTGGCCTTCGCGCCCTTATAGATTTGCCTCTGTGTAGCCCTAACCAGGGGCTATGGGGCTTCCTCGCTATTGGAGCAGTGTTCTGCACTATTTCCCTAAATCACACCCGAGATCTTACTTACCTTTTTACACCAGTTAGTTATCTTCGCGTAAGTAGAAGCCGTGTGTTATATTTATTTATACAACATATACATCTAAGTTCATGTAGCAAATAAATAGTAAACTTGAAAATTATAACCAATAATACATAAAGTAGGAAAAGATACATAGAAATATGGTAAACTTCTCTTTGTTAATTCTTCCCATGGTTACAGACTCGACCCACCCTACGCACTCAGTTGCAGGGGTTCACGCACTCTGCTGCAGACTACTAGGCCTCTGCGCACTCAACTATAGAGCCTTCTCCTACTCTATGACCCAAGACACACTTTACCCTTCAACTCAATCTCTTAGACTCATCCTGCTTCTGATCTATTCATTTCCTTTAGCTATCTTCTACACTTAGAGCCTCACTCTATTTATACAATTCCATGGTCCGTGGACCATGGCTAGATCTTTCAAGCTAAAATTACATTACAAAAAGAAGGGTGGACAACCTTGTGACTCTATTATGACTTCACGCTCCACGCCCACAAATTGCGGAGTCTTTACAAAGGACTTGGTCAAAACTTGGGCTTTATGCCCCAAAACATGCCTTGGGGGGATTCCATGCCCAACAGGCCCCTAACACAAACATCGTGACTTGCCCTCGAGTCACTCTGTTGGTGCAGAGATCTTCGCACGGAGTCCCTCCAACTCTGTTCGAACTGCTGCAAAGTCGACAATGCACTAAGCGGTTGCCTGATGAATCTCCTGGACCCATTGTTCTAAGACCGTAGTGTCGGAACTGCTTCCCTGGACCTATTCCTACGTCCCCCACATTTGTGTGAACTTGCTTTCAATTGTTGCTGTGATGGTGAAGGCCTCATCAATCCAAGGCTAAACACGCACCTTCAGGACTGCTTCTTTGTGCCGTGTTGCGTCCACCTGTTCTTTCAGCGCTTTGGCCTGTTGCATTCATGCGAGCCTTTGAGTGAGGGCTGTCATTTGCATGGTCCCTTTGACACTATCATACTACTACTGGAGCTCACACGCCTCTGTCTCTAAGCACTGGATGTTACGTTTCTCTTGCAGATTCGTGAGGACCTCAAATGACTCCTCCAACATTTTGGTGAAGTCCCTTACTGTACTGCCGATTTCTTCCAACCCTTATGTAATAGCAATAATGCATTGTTCTCTGACTTCTATAGGGGTGGACGGTTGCACCTTAAACTGCAGCTCTGCTCTCTGAAAGTTCAACTCCAGGTTAACCTTAGCCATTTCTTCTCGTGCCTCGTGCACCCTTGCTGCTAGTCAGTGGATGCGCGCCTCTGCTGGTGCGTCTGCTAGGATGGGTAGCTTAGGGACCATCTAACAAGCTTCTTCTAGTACCTGTACCATCTGCTTGTTTTGTGACACCACTTCGTCACGCTACAATCTCAACTACTCCATGTTTATCTTTTTCTTGCTTAGTACTTGCAGCACGTAGCTTTCCCTAGCCCGTAGTTCTGCAGCAATACCATCCTACAGAATGTATAGCTTCTACCATGGGAGTGCAACCATGTTGATCCTGATACCTTTGAGTGCACTAAGCGTAGGCCAGTAGGCCTCATTTCTCATCACCAGTGCCCCTTTTGGCAGCACTATTGTATTTGTTGTCCAAGCATGCAGCATCTGCTCTGCTGTGATTGTCCCTACTGCGAGGCTAGTCGAAAGGGTTCTAGCCTAAGGAGTGTGCACCTACAACTCCTGCAACTGCACTCTATGGGCCCCCAACACAATTTGATTCTCTTGCACGAAGTTATGGAGGGCCGCGGAGGTGACATAGTGCACCGTCTCACTGATGTCGTGCAGATCACCCTTAGTAAGGGTGATCGAGTCAATAGATAACTTTGATGCCTTGACCTTCTTGCACGACCCTGTCTGATCACTCTAGCATTGGTGCTTCAGTTTTTTTGACACAGTTTGTTGTTGGGTTGCGTTATATTCTTTCCCCGACTAACCTATGTAGTGAACCGAGGGGTTAGAGGGGGGTCGGAGCCCCCCCTTCGTTGTTCTGATTGCGCAGCGGGGGGGTCACGGGGGGGCCAACAACCCCCATGTCTGGGGGGTTTGAGGGGGGCAGGTAGCCCCCCTCTACACTACCCCAAGAAAAAAAAAATTGGACCCTATATTAGGTTGGGTGAACCTACCTATGGTTTTTGGTCCATGGTTTTAGATGCGATGGTTTTCGGTCCATAGTATTGGATGCTTTGACATGTATAAATATGTATTGTAACACTGAAAGAAATATAATGAAAAATCAAGCTGGTAGTCCCAGTTTTTGGATCCAGTGGAAAATCTCTGTGCATATGTGTTTTATGTGTTATGCTCTCACATTGTTTATTTTCTGTGTTTTAGAATTTGTTTGCAGGTAATTTTTGTATGGGGTTAAAACCTACATTTGGTATCAGAGTTGTTTTGGCTTCAAGGAGACGCCTTTGTTGCTGAGGGGTTTCGCTCAGGCCTGTGGTAGACCTTGTTCAGTGGGAGATCTATGAGATCGATTCTAGTGGTGAAAGAAGATGGCGAGCAATGGAAAGATAGAGATCGAGAAATTTAATGGTCAGAGTTTTGAGTTGTGGAAACTCAATATGGAGAATCTATTGGTGGATAAAGATCAATGCATTGTGGTAGATCCAAGTACTAAACCAACGAGAGTGTCTGATGAAGAATGGATGAAGTTGGATCGGAAGGCAAAGAGCACAATACAATTGTGCTTCCCAGATTCAGTATTGTTTAATGTATCAAGGGAAGCTATGGCAAAGGCTTTGTGGGACAAGTTAGGGACTTTGTACCAATCTAAGTCTCTAGTGAATAAACTGTTCTTGTGGAAAAAGCTGTATAACCTGAGGATGAAAGATGGAGATTCGGTGACAGAGCATCTGAACGCATTTAATACTGTGGTAAGTCAGTTAGAATCTATTGATATTAAAATTTCAGATGAAGATAAGTGCATCAGTTTGTTGTGTTCTCTACCAAATTCATGGGATAGCCTAGTTATTGCAATAGGTAGCAATGCAACTTCCTTGTAGTTTGATGAAATAGTCTCAACCTTGTTGACGGAGGAGATGAGACAAAAAAATATGGAGAGCCAAAATGGTGATGCCTTGTCTATACGGGGACGGTCCCAGAATAGAAACAAAAATAATTCATCGAGTGGGAGATCTAAATCTATAGGAAGATCTAAATCTCCAGGAAAACCTATAAAGGTGGTGTGCTGGAATGTAGAAAGGAAGGCCACTACAAAAGGGACTGTAAATCTAGAGCTCCTGACAAAGGAAATGGATCTGATGAGGCTCCTACTGCAAAGGCAAAAACCACCCCAGATGAAGGTGGGGATGTGTACTTGGCTTCTTCAAGTACACATGTAGATCATGAGGCATGATTGATTGAGTCAGGTGCATTCTTTCACTTCACTCCTCATAGAGAGTGGCTCTGAGAGTATGAGAAATATGATGGTGGTGATGTCTTCTTGGGGGATGACGAGAAGGCTATAATTGTTGGTCGCAGAAAAGTAAAATTGAAGTTGCAAGGTGGAAGGGTTAGAACACTTCCGGGTGTTTTGCATATTCCTGCATTGGCCAGAAATCTAATTTTTGTAAGAAAGTTGGATGATCCAGGTGTGAAAACAGTGTTCGAGAAGGATACCTGCAAGATGGTTCGGGGAGCACTGGTATTGATGTGGGGAGTTCGGATTGCAACTCTGTACAAGCTGCAAGGTAGCATTGTTATTGATGGGTGCAACAGTTCTGTGGTTCCTGAAAGTGGAGCAGAAAATCTAGTGGTCTCTGGAGAGAAGACCATTTTGTGGCATCAAAGGCTTGGACATATTGGAGAGAAGGGCCTTCGAATACTTCATGGTAAAGGTATGGTAGAAGGTATGAGTAATAGCTCTCTGGATTTTGATTTCTATGAAAAGTTTGTATATGGGAAGCAAAATCGGGTGAGTTTCCCCTCTAGTGGTAAGAGGGTGAAACAGATATTAGAGCTTGTGGACAGTGATGTGTTTGGACCTGTGAAGGTTCCATCACTGGGTAAGTCTGTGTACTATGTATCATTTATAGATGACTTCTCAAGGAATACATGGATATATTTCCTTAAGAAGAAATCTGAAGTCTTCGACAGGTTTAAAGAATTTAAGGCTCTGGTGGAAAACTAGACAGAGAAGAAGATAAAGGTGTTGAGGATAGATAACGGTGGAGAATTTTGTAGTAAGGAATTTGAAGAATTCTGTAAGAAGTGTGGTATAGCACGGAAAAAGACTACTCCATAAAGACCTCAGAAAAATGGAGTTGCAGAAAGAATGAACAAGACGTTGATGGAAAGGGCAAGAAGAATGCTCAGTGGTGTCGAGTTAGGACAAGAATTCTGGGCAGAGGCAGTGGAGACAACATGTTACCTAGTCAACGGATCACCTTCATCAGCATTGGAGGATAAGACTCCACAAGAGGTATGGACTGGTAAGAAACCCTCTATTTCACATCTGAGGGTATTTGGATGTGATGCTTATGTACATGTTCCAAAGGAGAAATGAACCAAGTTAGATAGTAAATCTGAAAAGTGCGTCTTTATTGGGTATAAGGATGGTTTAAAGGGTTATAAGCTTTGGAACCCAATAATAAGGAAGGTTGTGTACAACTGAGATGTGGTGTTCAGAGAGGTGAAAGATGTTATTAAACATGAAGTCCAACCAAAGGAACCTGAGAATATAGAGTTTGAGCTAAAGGAGGAAGAATCAAACTCTACAACAAAGGAGAAAGAAGGCGGCCAAAAAGGTATAGTCCAACAGTTTTCTGTTCAAATTTTGCTTTATCTATTACTGATGATGATCCCAGAACTATGAAGGAAGCAGTAGATTCAGAGGATGGAAAACTCTGGAAAGAGGCCATGGTTGATGAAATGGCATCTTTGCACAAAAATGAGGCTTGGGATCTGGTGGAGTTGCCGGCTGGAAGGAAACCCATTGGCAGCAAATGGGTGTTCAAGAAGAAGACAAATGAAAAAGGAAAGGTGGATAAATACAATGCTCGATTGGTAGCAAAAGGTTATTCGCAGGTGTCAGGAATTGATTTTGGTGATATTTTTTCTCCTGTTGCCAAGGTAGCTTCTATTAGATTACTTTTATCTGTTGCTGCTACTTTTGATTTTGAGGTAGAACAGATGGATGTGAAGACAACATTTCTTCACAGGGATCTGGAAGAGGAGATCTACATGAAGCAACCTGAAGGCTTTGCGGTGAGGGGTAAGAAAGAACTGGTATGTAAGTTAAAGAAGTCTCTGTATGGGTTAAAACAGTCACCAAGGATGTGGTATCAGAAATTTGATACATTTATACAGGGACTTGGCTTCACCAGAAGCAAAGCTGATCACTATGTGTATTTTAAATTAATTGGTGGCCATGTTATTTATTTGGTCTTGTATGTGGATGATATGTTACTAGTTGGAAATGACAAAGAAATTATCCAGGATTTGAAGACACAATTGTCCTCCAAATTCGACATGAAAGATCTTGGTGCTGCAAACTATATTTTGGGCATAGAAATTAAAAGAGATCGGGAAAAGAGGAAGCTTTGGTTATACGAGAGGAAGTATGTCGAGATAATACTATATAGGTTTAATATGCAGGATAGTAAACTGATGAATGTTCCTATTCCTGTAGGTGTAAATCTATTTGTTGAACAGTGTCCCAAGACACAAGAAGAGGAAGAGGATATGTCCCGTGTTCTAAATGTAAGTGCAGTCGATAGCCTGATGTATGCAATGGTATGTACTAGACCAAACATTGCACATGCAGTGGGAGTATTGAGCAGGTTTATGTCAAAACCAGGGAAGGAGCATTAGATAGCAGTGAAGTAGGTTTTCAGGTATTTGTGTGGCACTAGTGATTATGGTTTGTGCTACCAAGGAAGACCAGGATTGGACAGAGTGTTGGATATTTGTGGCTTTCTTGATGCAGACTGGGCTGGAGATCTGGATCAAAGAATATCTACAATTGGGTATGTATTTAACCTATTTGGAGGTGCAGTCAGTTGGATGAGTAAGAAATAATCTGTAGTGGCACTATCAACTACAGAGGTAGAATACATGGCAGCCACTCATGCAAGCAAGGAAGCAGTTTGGTTGTAGAGATTGTGTTCAAGTATGGGGTTAGTACAGGGGGCTATAAGGTTAGACTGTGACAGCCAAAGTGCAATTTCCTTGGCAAAGAACCCCGCTTATCATTCAAAGACAAAGCATATTGATGTTCAGTATCACTTTGTGAGGGATATGATAGAAGACAAAAAGGTGTTGCTAGTAAATGTGGACACTTTGAAGAATGCTACAGATGCATTGACAAAATCTGTGAGATCTAAGAAGTTCTCTTGGTGTAGAGAAACAATGGGCATTTCAGGGTTGGAAAAATGACTAAGCTCTCCTATGGCCCCCTGTGGAAAGAAAACAACAAGTGGGAGAATGTTGGGTTGTGTTATATTCTTTCCACGACTAACCTACGTAGTGAACTGGGGGGTTAGAGGGGGGGCACAGCACCCCCTTCTTTGCACCGATTGCATAGTGGGGGGATCACAGGGGGGCTTTGAGGGGGATGGGTCACCCCCCTCTATGGGGTCCAGGGCAGCGCCCCGGGGAAATTTTTTTTGGACCTTATATTAGGTTGGGCGAACCTACCTATGGTTTTCGGTCCATGGTATTGGATGCTTCGGCATGAATAAATATGTATTGTAACATCGAAAGGAATATAATGAAAAATCAATTTGATAGTCTTGGTTTTGCGATCCAGGGAAAAATCTCTATGTATATGTGTTTTATGTGTTATGCTATCGCATTGTTTATTTTCTGTGTTTTAGAATTCGTATGCAAGTAATTTTGTACGGGGTTAAAACCTACATTTGTGGGCCTGCACTGCCCTCCTCTTCCTCTCTTTCCTGCCCATGCAAAGGTGACTTCTGGCCCTCACGTGCCTTCTCGGCTGCCTCTTGCGCTATGGTTGTTGCTGCCTTTTTTTGTTCTGCTACTGTCTGTGCAGCGTCCCGCACCTCCTGCGCTTTTTCTACCGCTGCTTATTGCCTTCTCTTTTCTGCCAACTTCGCCATGCGCATTTTGGCCTCCTCTTTCTTCTTTTGTGCCGCAAACTTCTCCATTGTCGCAATGTCTAGCGTGTGCTACTCTAGAGGCCATGTCTCCAGTACATCAAAAAGTTACATCATCTGTGGCTACGAAGGGTAGCTCGCTCCATTTCTTAGTCGGGTGCTTGCACGCTATGATGTATATGTTGTGGAGGTCCACTTTAAACTCTGCAAAACTTTGCAGGATGTTGTATACAGTGGGTCATAACTGTGGCTTGTGGTTAATCCCCATTCTAAGGTTCATTTCCATGAAATTCCAGAATATCTTGCTGTTATGGATCCGATTTGCGTCTTTCATGGCCCAAAGTGAACCGTACTGTACGGCCTCTGGAAAATCTCTGTCAATTGTCAGGAACTGACTATCCTCCGACAATTCCCCTGCCACGAGCACTATGGATAGTAGAAGCCATGCATAGTGGAACATTTTGCCTTGTTCTTGGGCCTCACGGCATTTTTCTAGGAACTCCTTGCAAAGGAACTCGAACCAGTTAAACTGGACCCCCTCCATGCACTGCTCAGCAAGTGCCACCACTGGTGCGGGTACCTCATCCGCGCGACACTTTCATATAACAGTACTTGCCAGTTTCTGGGTTTCCACCTTAACTACTTTGTTGTTGATGCTAGATATGGTGTAGCCCTTCTTATTCTTCTCCAGTTTGTATTTCTTATTCATGGCCTCGGCGATGACCAAGTCACTATTCTTCCCCTCCGAGATGTCTACGGGATCCTCTCCTTTACATGAAAGCTAGGTAATGCGATGAATTAAGTGGTCCGTGATGGGGATGGGCTCCTCCAGCCACAAACACCCACCATGCACCAGGCAGAGCAGCTGGTTGATGAAGAAAATTGTTATTGGGGCGTGGTGGAAATGCGACACCCAGAGCAGCTTTAGTAACCCTTCCATTTCCACTCCATGTAACCATTTTCGCAGCTCCAACTCAGTAACCCCCACCGCAGTGTTCTACTTAGGCTTCATGAGCTGCGCGGTCTCTAGGTGAGGCAACTCCTTATGGTTAGCAAGATCCAAATCTTCAAACTTTAAGCTAGGCACCCATCCCAGGTGCGTGCCCTAAAAAATGATGTCGTCCGGGACGAGCGAGGTCTGGAGAGAGCTCTTGATTTCATCGAGATCCTTGGGCACTTTTTCCTTCCCCTTCCACTAGGGGGATATAGATGAGCAGCTTTGTTGGAGGGTGCATAGGCTCAATTTCTTCCTCCATGCCTTCGTCCTTGTCTTCTTTGATGATAAGGTCCTCCAGGTCTTCCTCCTCCTCATCGGTTTCCGAGTTAATTACTTTCCTTTTCTCCTCCATCATTAACCTAGTGCGCAGTGGGTTTTGTGGGGACACACGTATGGGAACCATCAGCTATTTGTCTTTCTTCGGCCTTGGTGAGCATTGTGATTTAGGGATTTCCACCACAATCTCGATGCCTTTAGGGGCATCCCCCACAGTTAGGGCCTGGGCAGCCTCTTTAGCTATCATCTCTGCAATTTCCATAACTTCCTTAGATGCTTCCATTATGTCCGTCTAGAAATCTATCACTCACGTAATCGGGGGCTCAATCAATGCTTTGCATAGGTCAACCAGGTCTCTGCTTAGAATACGTGGGGTATATAACATCTCAACTCAAAAATGACCAAGTGTTGTTTGCTGGGCAACCCTTTGTAATTTATAGTGCCTTTTGAATTTGAATTCGACCGTTCACCCCAAATACGGTTCATTAATGTTCCTCTTGGCAGATTTTCCCAAATATTTCCCATAAATCATGTCTTAAATGCCTACCACCCACTCCATTTGGCCTCAAGTCAAGCATCACATTGTGAATAGTGACTCCAACAATCACTTTCCGGCCAACCCTCGTGGCAGCGCAGCCCCCCTTGCACGGTCGCAGACCTTGTGACACCTTACTCCTAAGCACATCTCCAACATTGCATAGCTCTCGGGTAGAGTAGTTTATAGTCCCACGCCTCCTTTCAACTGCTTGGAGCATTAAGACTGTACTTCCCACGGCTAGTCAGGTGGCCGTGCCACCTGTATAGGGTTTTATATGGTCATCCATCTCTTTTCCTAGAAAATACCCACCTTTTGTTGTTACTAACGGTGTCACGCACTTTATCATCTGCAGCACGGTACCATGGTTGATTTGTGTAGTAATATGCGGTCCAATCCAAGGCATCAAACTGATCAATTCACGACGATAGTCCCCAAATTTGTTAGCGTGATCATGTGCACCCTGTTTTATCACCCTGGTCTTCTTATCGAGAAAATCTTCCTTTATCTCATCCTCAAGCTTCTTGACTTCCACTTCAATCATAGTGCTTTTCTCCCTTAATCGCACACTTTCTTTCCCAAGTTATTGGAGCCTAAAATTACCCTATTGGATTTCTTCCTCAGGTCTCAATCATTTTGCTTTATTCGGTTGTGTGATCCCTTCTTCCAAGGCTCTACGAATCATCGTATCTGCTAGTACTGCCATGCGTAGACTAGACATTTCATGCTCTATGGGGATTATAGTGTTCACTTCATACTCTAGCTTTAGAGGTTCCTGCACCATCAGTTTCTTCCACACGGTCCTATAAGACCATAGAACTGCTAGTTTGCGTAGGTCCCAGTCAGTCCACTGTGCATTGTGGACCTTGTTCAGCCCTTCGCATACTTCGTTAAAGGCTTCTACATGGATAACCTTCTATGCACTTGGTCTTTCCATACTTTTTGGTTCCAATCGGAGGAGTCGTTCGCACCATTGCCTTGACCACACCTTCTTACTGATCGTGCCTCCTAACGCAAAGGCAATGTGCATCCGCACAGGTTTCGTACCATATGCCTATATCCACCTGGACAGGTGGGCGCACAGACTGTTTTGTCTAGCAATCTTGTCTGTTAATCGCATCTGAGGCTCCCCAAACCACATGCGGATCGTCCTCCAGCATTTGTGCCAATCCTCAAAGCTCATTTGGTGTGTACCCCACCACCTCACGAGCGTAGCACGCAGTACCCATTCCAAAGCTTCGAAACATTGTTGTTTTGGCACCTCGCTTTCAAATTTATTCAGGAAGTCATCTACCTCACTTAACCCATCATACGTAGGTAGATCCCTTACCTCCATTGATACACAGTGAAATGATCTTGTCATCATGTTACAGTTCAGCATGGTTACCTCAGGTAACTGGTTTTGCCATCATTCTATCTCCTCGTCAGAATCCAAGGTGTAGGAGCTTTCGCGCTCCCATGAGATTCGTCCATTTGTAGTTGGATTCACCAATCTTGTTCTCGTGCGGTTATCTTGTAGATGCAGTCCAAATCGTCATCATTGTCATAGTCGCGCACTAGATTTGTGTAGCACGATCCTTCTGTAGGGTCCAAAGGTACAACTACGAGCAAAGACTTTTTCAAAAAAACATCTTGAGCTTCTTCAAATTTATCACCCCATTCATGTCAGTGGCCCAATCTATTCCTAATAGTGCGGGGTAGGGATTGTTGTCATCAACAATCTCTATCACTTCGAAGTCTGCTAGCACACTTGCTCCTTCGATATCCATTATGATTCCCTGCAATCTTCCTATAGGTAGGATCTTTTGTTGGTTCACCATTCGCAGTTGGATAGGAGACCATTGCAGCGTAGGCCTTCCTATGCACTCCCATGTTTGCTTTGACAAAACGTTTGTGTCTAATCCTAGATCTAGAATCACTTGGTCCATCTCATATTCTCCAATCTGTGTGGTCAATCTCATCTCCCTTCCCATCCTCATCGTGTGCTTTCTGAGCTTCTGGACTACTCATAGTTCTCCCGACGCGGTACCAACGCATCTATTTATGAGTTCTTGCGACAGCCTTGTTGTCGTGCAGTAGCTTCATGCATGTTTCCAGGAATGTTGTGAGCATCAATGGGTCCATTTCCAACTTCAGTTTGTCTTTTCTTCCTGAAGTGGAGGCATCAGCGAAGCTCCTCTTGGCTTCCATGGAGGTTTCCTTGGTGCACTCCAAATAAAACTCTGGTTCCTTCATTGGAGCGTTGCAAACCCAATTACTTTCTTTGAGCTGCCTGCCTTTGTCATCCCCTGTCGTAATTCCACTTCGGAGCACAATATTCACATTAGGGTCTTCCTCGCGTGGCTCAGACCTCATCATTTGCAAGTTCTGAGTCGGGGGAGTTTGGAGTGCTCCCTTGTTGCACAGCCTCGCTATTAGTGCGGGAAAATTCGTCTCATGATAAAAAAAAGTACAATACAAGCATGATGGACACGTCAGATTCATGCAATCACAAGCATAATGTCCTGGCCCTCCGCAACTGTAACATATCAGCTGTCTGTGACCTCTTCCAGGTCCTCCTCCACCTCGGCCTTGTCCGCGCCCCTAAAATCTAGTTCGCACCATCACTGTGTTCTGTTCAAGGGATCATGTTTTAGCCTGAACTCTGTAGGTATGAGTCTGAACCATCATCAACTCATAACTTCTATAGGTTCACTCATCATGTCCCACTGATCTATAAAAATTACAGAACAACTGTTGTGAATTCTGCATGTACTTTTGTAATAAATGGTAGTTATCTATAGCATGCTTTCCTACTATCTGACAATTCACGCACTATAATGTAGGCGTCACGCTCGGTCCTACTTGTGCCTCCAGTATCAATGGCATTGGTCCTCCTCCCGCGAGGTAATTCGTGAACACTAGGCAGTGGTCCTTGTAATCTCCTTGACCCTTGCACTTTACGCACCATACCTCGTCGCGCACTTCTGGGTGAGCTGTCCTGTCTTGTTTCAAACTCTGCATCTCCAGGCATAAGTTTTCCAATTGCATGTGAATCTACTGAACTCCCAGGTTGGGATCCTCTATTAGGGTCTCATGCAGTCCCATCGCAATCTCCAAGGCCTTAGCCTGATTTGTTAGCCTCTGTTGTGATAGCGCATTCCTTAAATACATCGTTAACAATGCTACAAACCATTCGCGATGTTGGCCATCCGTCAGCATCATGTTAGCTTCGTCAATTGTGCACTTCAGTCTCTAATCCAACTCCCAAGGGGTCTTGCCTAGTAGCATTGTGATTTCGTTGAACCCAATTATCGACTGCACCTCTGACTTCGGCTTGCTAAATTCTTTGTTTAGCACAATTTGGATATTTTCAACCCCCACATTCGGATTGTCATTGGAATGCTTAATGTACTAGGTCAATGCCCAATCCTACAGAGCACTAGCCAATGTTGCTTTCTTTATATTGTCATCCGTGAATTCCTACGCTTCCCATACAAATTTTATTACGAACCGAAACTAGTCCGGATCTTCATTCCCTACTCCCTTGAACACTGGAAACTTTATCGCACTCACCATATTGACTCGTGGTAGTGGTGGAGGTGGTATGGGTGAAGATGGGGGTGAATATGGTGAAACTGTCGGTGGTTTGGGTGGGCGTGGTATGCACGGAATCCTCTACCTTATCAAATTAATCACACTTCTTGGTGAGACCTTCATGACTTCTTCCTCGCCCCCTCGTGGAGGTGAAATCAAGGGGCTAGTTTCTAGTTCTGAACTACCTTCATTTCTGTAGATTCTCCCACTTCGCGTAGCTCCAAACATTAATTTATTCACATAACCCGCTTTTCACATAGTAGCATTTTAATCCAACTGTTCAAATACTTAAAGTACTTACCTCGCGGTCCTTTGAGGAAGCGTCCCTCTCCTTCGCTATAGCTGACTGAAGTATCTACCGCCAACTCAGTGATGAAGCCTCCTATAATTCGATCAAGCCAATGATCAATAACACACGTGATATTATCCTCCAACACTCCCAATCTGCACACCAATTCTAGATTCCACACAATAGGTCCATCGAGCTTGCACCTTCCTTGGCTATCCGCTAGCTTTGCGATCCACTTGTATAGCTCGGTAGGGAAAGATGCGAAAAAAATTTCATGGATCTCTGTGTATAAGTAGTAGTCTAACCACTCTTCTTTTGATAGTCACGTATTCCTATTCTCTTATGCTGTGAACTCGTGAATATTCCTATCCAACCAATCTTCAATTCCTTTCTTAGTTGGATTCCAGTGATACAGCATCAGACATCTCTATGCAGATCCCGGTCCTGGAAACGAAACCATTTGTTGGCTTGTTGGGGCCTGACCCAGTTTTAGAGTTAGTTAGCCAAGAAAATCCCTGTACTACTGGCCCTTTCAACAACTATCTGCAGACCGTGAACTAAGGTCTCACCCAAAGTAGTATGGGGGGGTGCTAGAACTAGTTTTTCTCACCCTTGAGATGTCTGGGGAGTTGATTTGGTCCAACTGATAGTCCCTGCGCACAAGTTGCTTCGCACACCACCTTGGCCTTCGCGCCCTAATAGAATCACCTTCACGTAGCCCTAATCAGGGGTTGTGGGGCTTCCATGCTACTGCAGCAGTGTTCTGCACTATTTCTATGAATCACACTGGAGATCTTACTTACCTTTTTACACCAGTTAGTTATCTTCTCTTAAGTAGAAGCTTTGTGTTATATTTATTTATACAGCACATACATATAAGTTTGCGCAACAAATAAACAGTAAAATTGCAAATTATACCCAATAATACATAAAGCAAGAAAAGATACACAACAATATGGTAAACTTCTCTTTATTAATTCTTCCCATGGTTACAAACTCGACCCACCCTACACACTCACTTGCAGGGGTCCGCGCACTTAGCTATGGACTACTAGGCCTCTGTGCACTTAGCTACAAAGCCTTCTCCTACTCTATGACCCAAGACACACTTTACCCTTAGACTCATCCTACTTCTGTTCTATTCATTTCTTTTCGCTATCTTCTACACTTAGAGCCTCGCTCTATTTATACAATCCCATGGTCTGCAGACCATGAGTGGATCTTTCAAGCTGACATTACATTACAAAAATAAGGGCAGATAACCATGTTACTCTATTATGACTTCGTGCTTCATGCCCACAAATCGTGGAGTCTTTATAAAGGACTTGGTCAAAACTTGTGCTTTAATACCCTTGGGGGGATTCCATTCCCAACACCATGACTTCCATTGTGTCTACTATCTTTTGCATCATCCTATTTCCATTGGATGGAAAGATAGTCAAAGTGGACTAGTTGTCCTTTTGCACCCCTGATTATTCCCCGTTTCCTAGCAGCTTTGTACCCCTAGTGGGTGGTGTACCTAACTCTTACGTCAGTATCAGTACCGGTCTATTGAAGGGCTCTTCCCTAATGGGTTGTTTCCCTCTTCTACCACTCGTAGTTCCACATACGATTAATATGGTTTCATCCATTCCTCACGAACAGACCAATCCTTGGATCCAACCAGACCCCTCACACATTGACACTTACAGAGAACAAATGCCACTATCACCAGCTGAATTGGCCTACCAGGCCATTCAATCTTCATTCGAATCTTCGGTCACTTTGGCAACGGCCAACGGTACCACAACCCGTCCCATAACTTCTCCTTCTTTCAATCTTCTCAATCAAGTCCTACCTACGGATGAAGCTATTAGAGAGATCATGAGTTTAGAAGAGTGACCTTGGGAGGACTCACACCATCGTGTTTCGATATCTAATTCAGACATGATTCCTCTTCAAATCCTATCATTTGACGCACCTGAAATAATTTCCTCACCTTACACGACTATCTAAACTTTGGACTCAGAGGGAAACATGGGTAATATTTCAAAGACATTGCTCATCGATATTTATGTCACAACAGGAATCATAGAAAACATCCAGGTTGGAGTAGATTGCAATCCTAAGGAAATTGCAAGCTTCACCTACCTTTTTAAGGAATTTTGTGATGTATTCGCTTGGTCTTACGAGGAAATTCCCGGTATATATCCGTCTATCGTTAAGCATGAGATAAATATATACGACAATGCTAAACCTATCCGCCAAAGGCTTCAACCAGTCCAACCCTGCAAAACGGCAGCCATCAAGACTGAGGTTGAAAAGTTGTTACATGTTGGTTTCGTCTATCCCATTCCCTTAACTGAATGGGTTTCCAATATGGATCCTATCAATAAGAAACAAGGAACCATCCACGTATGTGTCAACTATCGAGACTTGAACGCCGCATGTCCGAAGGATAATTATCTAACACCGTTCATCAACCAAATCATCGATGACTACGCTGGCTGTGAATCATTCTCATTCATGGATGGTTTCTTAGGTTACAACCAAATTGCTATAGAACCAAAAGACCAGCACAAAACCGCCTTCGTTTTCCCATGGGGAATCTTTTCTTATCAAAAACTCCCGTTCAGTTTAAGAATGTTGGAGCAACATTTCAAAGGGCCATGGACTATGCATTTCATGATATCAGACATATCATTCAAGCTTACTTGGATGACCTTCTAGCCCATTCCAAGAAGTGAGCGCAACACCTAGATCATTTAAGAGCTATATTTCTTAGGTGTCGGTTTTATAACATATTTTTGAATCCACATAAATGTGTTTTCTTTGTCGAGTCTGGACACTTACTTGTATTCATTGTCTCCAAGTATGGGATTAGGGTTGATCGCGATAAGATAAAGGAAATTACTCAATTTCCCGAACCACAATCCATTCTGTAGCTCCAACATTTACAGGGGAAAGAAAACTTCTTACAACAGTTCATCATAAAACTATGCTGAGTTGACGAAAGGATTTATGTGCCTACTTAAGAAGGGAGTGTCGTATATGTTGGATGATCAAGCTCGAAGATCATTTGATGCCTTGAAAAAGGCGCTTATATCAGCCCCACTTCTTAGTTCTCCCAACTATGGGCGCGACTTTCTTCTATACCCGGCAGCCTTGCCATCCTCTCTAGGAATGTTCTTGGTTCAAACTCATGATGACCAGAGTGAGCATGTGATATACTATCTGTCAAAAGGCCTGGCTAGACCCGAACTCAGATATTCTCATGTGGAAAACTTGTCCTTGGCAGTTGTCTTTGTTGTCAACTGCTTCTGACATTACATACTGCTGTGACAGACTACTGTCATCGCCTTGGAGAATCACATGAGACACATTTTGTCTCATCAAGTCATAGGAGGGAAATATTCCAAATGGATCGTAATCCTCCAATAATTTGATTTGGTGTTCACTGCTACCAAGGTGAAAAATTCCTTAGTCTTCGTCGAACTTTTATCGGATCTTCCCATTGTCGATCCTAATGAGATAGCACATGATCCTCTTTCATATGAAGCTGTCTATCTTATCGAAACTACGAACTCTTGGTATGGTGGCATTCTTGTCCACCTCCAAGCGCAACGTTTCCACCCTGAGCTATCTTCAGGTGATCGTCGCCGCATCTTCCACCAAGTGCGCACTATTTAGTGCTTAATGATACGTTATATCGCTGTGGTGCTGAGTTCTTTAACATTGCCTCACTCATGAGAAGGTATAACACGTTTTAAATGACTACAATACTAGGGCATGTGGTGGTCATTTTTCTGGCATATCCACTGCTCAGACAATTTTTGCGTGAAAGCTACTACTGGCCAACCTTGTTCAACGATTGTATCAAGGCTATCCAACAGCGCCATCCTTGTCAAGTGTTTATAAAGAAAATGCATGCTCCTCCAACCCTACTACACCCAGTTATCTCTGTCGGCCCCTTTTCCAAATGGGGGATAGACTTTGTAACTTGCAACCCCACTTCCTCTGCTAGACACAACTATATTATTGTAGTTGTGGACTATTTCATGAAATGGTCTGAATCCCTTCCCACCTTCCGAGCCGATGGAGAAACCATGGCTCTATTCCTATTTAATCAAGTCATATGTCACTTCGGTGTGCCCTGCATGATCGTTACAAACCATGGGTCTCATTTTTAGAATCACTTGATGTCTTACTTAACATCATTTCTCAATTTTCACCAGGATCAATAAATCTCCTACTACCCCCAAGCTAATGGTCAAGTAGAGATCGTCAATGGTGTCTTAAAAACCATGATCCGTAGGTTAGTAGGGAATCATAAAACCCACTGGCATCGAATGTTATATCCTACGTTATGGGCATGCCGAACTTCAGTTAAAACTGCTACAGGCTTCACACCTTTTCAACTATCTTATGATGTCGAAGCAGTTTTACTAATCGAGTGTCAGATTTCTTCCTTTCAAATCGTCCTTGAGCTCTTTCCCAGCACTACTACCAAAGAAGATCGCCTCCTATACCTAAATCAATTGGATGAAACCTGTAAAGATGTTGAATTGGCACTCGAAGCCCACAAGCACCAAGTCAAAGCCCAGTATGACAAAAAGGTCAAGCCTCGTTCTTAGTAAGAGGGAGATCTTGTTTTACTCTATGATAAAAAACATGACCTTTTGGGGGCAGGAACACTTCAAACCTTATGGTTTGGTCCATATTTCGTTAAGAAAGCCCTCTCAAAAGGGGCATCTTAACTTCAGGACTGGGAAGGAGTCTCACTCACTAAGCCCCAAAATGGGCTCTATTTGAAAAAGTATTATGCCTAGTACTACACTAAGAATGTGCTTTGTAATTTTATGTATTTATAAGTTTTCTTCTTTCTTGATTTGACTGGATTTTTTGGTATTTATTGAAGTGTTTTTCTCATACATATTTCTCGTAATGCAAATGCCTTAATTACCCTTAGCATACGTAGGATACATGGATGGTGTCAGTTGGTGGGCTCCAGTATTGTAGAAATAATGCTACAACTCCTGGAGCTTCCTTCTCTAATTTTATCAACCCGGTAGTTCGTAACAAACTTGGAAGCGACGGTGTTGTATGCACAAGTACTAGCTCTTGTCGCAACTGTCACTTGGTCAGCAGGCACAAGTCCGCTAGGGCTCAAGCCAACTTCTATGAGTTCTGAGAAGAAGCTTTTTAACGGATGAACGAAAGCTACCTCAAAGGAAATTAACCTACTGTAGGAAGGAACTGAAAGCCAACAAGAATCACAAACCCTAGCAAACCCTAATTCTACCAGCTAGTCCTACTGATGCAAAGGTGGGAATGCAAACTACTGAAAGAGATGCCATTACTTCTAGGAAGGTGAGATGCATGTGTCTAGACTACTTTGATCTAAAGAAAACATATTTTTGTATTTTTGTTCAAGTTGCTGGAATTATTATGTGTGTGCTTCTAACTGGGTCTTGACTGTGCAGGGATAGATCAAGGAGGGAAATGCTTGGAAAAGGTCAGGAAGGCTCAGAGAGGGTCTAAGGAATCCCTAACATCCTTTCAGAGAAGTTCACCAAGCCTGGATGCCAAGAAACCGTGTTTATGAGCTTCTACAGGAAGTCTGCAGGGGTTCTACAGGATGTTCAGGATTTCTACAGGAAGTTCAGTAATTCCTACAGGATGTTCTGCAATCAGATTTTTGGGTGATGGATGAGTGGAAGAGGCTGTATGGATGGATAGGGAGGTAGGAGGGGAGCTTGTGATGGCCTATGGACAGAGAGATGAGATGAAGAGGGGGTGTGCAAAGCTGGTTGGTCTAGAGGAGGGTAGAGGGAATGGAAGGCCAAAAAGGTAGAATAATGTGGGTAATAGAAGAATTGGGAGGCAAGTGGTCTAACTGGGAGATGAGTAGATGGCCTAGGCATGGCTTAGAAGGATAAGGGAGTGAGGGAGTAGTACTGCACAGTGTAAATGAAACAAATCATCCATGTCTTGCACATAACCGAAATTTCATCAACCTATTCTAACTGTTTTGATAAAACCAAAGAATAGCAACGTGATTTTTTTAAGGAAAATCATGCATGGTACTGAAGCAAAGAATCATTCCACAGGATCTGAATGCATGGACGCTGCTACAAACGAGAACATTGCATCAAAGCTTGCATGAACATGTAAAACAGTGTTTTTGGTGGGTGGCACGGTCTGCAATTCCAGCCCCTAAACAGAGGTGAAAGTGAGTGTGTAGTCAACCATTTTTGGAACTCTGATTAACTCCAATCTCCTTACTCTAATCTAAACTACTGAAGCAACTTTGTTCATAAAACTAACCTACTTAACCACACCAAGAAATTCAACTCAACAAACTGTGTTTCCAAATGCATGTAAAGGAAAAGAAATACAATGCTGAAAGAAAGGTAACAATACAAAGGAAGGAAGCCTTAGGCTCTCAGGTTGGGCCCAACCCCGAGAGCTATGGCTCCTTTAAGAACTCAGAACTGAACTCAAATCTGCCTGCTTTTCATTAAAAGATAATAGTCATAAGTCAAATAACATGCCACAAATGGCTTACAAAAGAGAAAAACAGAGCTATGAGCTCGTAGTCTAGAATATGCAACAAGGTTTCAAAATTCTCCCTCGAAGGCTACAGCCTCATCATTTATACATTACGAGGGCCAAGCTGGCCTCCTAAATTAGTGGGGTTTGGCTGACCAAACTAAGAGTAATCTGCTGCTTCCTCAAAATCCATGTGGCTGCCTTCTAGCTCGGTGGTGGTGGCTGTGGGAGCTCGGAGTTGGGGGTGAAGATCACGAGGAAGGTCATTCAATGTTGTGGAAAACCTTCCTACAAAATCTCAATCCCATCTTGGCTGTCTCCTAGCCCTCATCTGCGTGGTTTTGCTCCATTAAATGTCAAAAAACCTGAAATAAACATGTGTTAGCCACCTAGGAATAGTGACTGCCCTCATTCGTACAAATGACATAAATATACTAAAAAATGATGCATAAGTTATGAAAAATGAAGGGTTGAGCAAGGGTAGTTAGGCCAAATGAGCCCAAAATGTTACCAAATTTGGGGCTCATCATCAGTCGTCACACACGGCACATTGCATGAGCTGCTTGGGTCATTTACACACCCGAGTCGAAACTGTCTTGTTATGGGGGAGTCTTTCTTGGTACTGCCACCAATAATATTGCTAAGTATATGTCTGTAATTTCACTTCTCAATAAAGCATCATCAAGGGACATCTCCAATCTGGTGGTTAGGTTAGACTCTCAGCTTGTTGTTATGCAATTGACAAATCATTATCACATTCGTAATCCAATCTTGTTATGTCATTATTTAAGGGTACGACTCTTGGAATGTCAATTTGAGGTTATCACATATGAACACGTTCCTAGAGAATTTAATACAGTTGTTGATTCATTGGCAAACTATGTGTTAGATTTGGATTTGTCTCATTTGCTATAGATACATGTATGAAAGTAAATATTTACACAATTTAAAATTTACAAAGACACTTAAAAAACATTTACATCATAAAATACCAAAATATTTGTGTATATATATATATATATATATATATATATATATATATATGTATGTATGTATGTATGTATGTATGTATGTATGTATGTATGTATGTATGTATGTATGTATGTATGTATATATATATATATATATATATAGAGAGAGAGAGAGAGAGAGAGAGAGAGATATGTCGAATCCAGTATTTTACATCAAAATATTCCCAAAAATTGGGTGTTTTAAGTACAAAATGGCTACTAATCCTAACTATAAACACCCTCTGTCTATACCAAAGTGCTTGCTAATAGAGCCTACTACTCATGAAATGATAACACTACTTTAGCTATCCTCCAAAGAGGAACGAGAAACTGCTCAGGCACACCCACTGTGTGCTGCTGCATATGAGCGAGGATCTCCCTCATAGGAAGGGGGGTCACACCCATGCTCAAGCCTCCAGGTTCCTCAGAACCTCGCAAATACTTTCAGCATCAACCCCCCCCCCCAATCAAGTAGTTGGACTCCTCACCTCACTTGGTGAGGTTCACCTGCAGGTCGTATTGGTGCCACATCTGTGTCAAGAAAAAAGCTTCATGTTAGTACTTGTTCACCCATAAAATCAACAAAAACATAACATAAACATTTAAAAGCTTAAAAATAATTTAAGTACTCTCAATAATCATTCTTACCTTGAGGCCCCAAGTTTGTTCCAGGTGGAAAAATCAAGTCAGGGTCGTCGATGAAGTCCATGCCCTCGTAGGCATAGTCATCAATCATCACAATCTAGCCACTAAGCCATTCGAAGAAATCTTCTTTGAAAAATGTAGGATAGGTCCTCCTCCTATGCGAAGATCAAATCATGCCCATCGCCTCTATATAGTCTCCCTAAAATCGAGGGGAGCTAAGCTCATATGCGGGCACATAACGGGTACCCTCTCAAGTATGAATGAGACAATGAGAGCGCCATACCCAAAACTTTGTTTGGTTTGAGTCTTGCATGCAGTCAATTATGCCTTCAACTGACGAATCACTGCCTCACACCGGTTGAATATCTGCAGCTGGAAATAGTCAACTACAAGCAATGGTTGGGCCTTTATTGCAACGTGGGGACTCTTCGACCCCGCCAAATGCACAATCATCCATAAAATGGCCCTCATAGATCTAGATCTAATCCTCTTGTGGGGATTTTTTCATTGACGAGTCTGCTCTCAGGGATGCAGTAAGCTTGAACCAGCTCTAGGGTGGATTGAGGATCAAGCCTACCCATGGTCAGGTTTTCCCGTGCTCCTCTACATGATAAATCGGTCAAGAAATATATATCATATTGGTCAATGGCCAACTCATGATCCCCAATCCTGAACACCTGCTCGTGTTCATCCCAACACTAGATAATCCAGCTCAAAAGGTCCTCCTAACCTTTCATCAAGTCCAACTGTGCATACTTCATTAACCCACAATGGCGCAATGCAAGTATGTAAGTAGGATCATTTCGCTTCAAAAAATCTTATCGATCATGGGCCCATTCTCTCCATAGACTAGTCATAATGGCTCAAAACCTACACAAATCAAACCAAAAATCAGTTCAAATGGGGAAAAATGCTCATTAAATCACTTCTTGGGGTTTAGGGGTGCACCCTCATGCACTAATCCACCCTAGTGACACACACAGAGGATTAACACCCTACACCAGGTCGTAAAGGGCGTTTAATGCTCCCTACGGGCTTGGTAGGGGGTGTTATGCACAATTAATGAACTAGGGCTCACTAGTTCTCCAAAAAATCACCCAAAAGCTGATAAAAAAGGTTGAATAATGCAATATCAAGGTTTTGGTATCTACCTAGGACTGACGGCATGTCAAATGGTCGCCCGGATCTCCCACAATCGTCCGTGGAAAATCTGCTCCTCTTTAGCTCCAAAACACTCTCACAGCTCTCAAATGATGCAAATGGTGAAAGTGGAGGCTCAAGAACTCCCTTATAGTCACTTTGGAGACATGAATTATCTTAATTGATCTAATTAATGTAGAAGTAGGCCATTTCCAATTATATCTATCATGCACCATGACCCCATATTGGCAGAAATTTCTCATGTTTTGATGAAAGAATTTTCAGGATTGAATGACAGAAATGACCATGTTCAATTCTCTATAAGCGCTTTCTTTTATGGGATGTTTTCTCACTCTAAAACTAAAAAATCCCTGAGTTTTCCATTGCCAGGCTCGTTAAACACTTACGACGACGGTCTGAGAAACTCTTTTTCCCTCTTTTTCTAGCTCACTAAACTGAAAAAGATCGATTAAGCATTCTTTTTTGGGACTTTTTTCTCGCTCATAAAATTGAAAAACCCCAAGTTCCTTCTTCAGGTTCATTAAAACTTATGAAGAAGCTCCAAGAATTATTTTTAGGAACTTTTCTCTCTCATTAAGTCGAAAAAACCCCTAGTTTTTGTCATTGGGATCGTTAAATAGTTACAACGATGATATGAGTGCTTTCTTTTTTGGGACTATTCCTTGCTCTTAAATCGAAAAATCCCCGAGTTTTTCCCTTCTTCGGGATCATTAAATCCACGAAGAAGGAATGATCAGTTCTTTTACCTATTTTTCCTCACTCACTAAATTGAAAAGGATACCTTGAGTTTTCTTCATTTGACTTGTTAAAATTCGATGAAGGTATTGAGTTTGTCGTTGCGTGACTCATTAAAATTTCACGAGGAATATCAAGTTTACTCCATCTCCTCATGCTCATAACAAAATGAGCCAAGCATCTATTGAGCATAGGTTTCTCTCTATTTGGACTCAGTAGTTTAACTTACAAAGAAACCATTCCGGGTATACTATTAAACTTTTGTCACGCCCGGTTAACAAAAATGACAAAGGGACCACCTTGGAGTCATTCTTTACAATCTTTTTAGACTCTCAAAATATGAAAAGACCACCGAGTTGTCTCATCTGGACTCATTAAATTACACAAATGAGGAATAGAGTCGCTCTTTTTATGATCCTTTTCATACTCTTAAAACATGAAAAGATCGACGAGTTTGCCTGTCTGAACTCATTAAACTGATCAGATAAGGCATAGAGTTGCTCTTTTTACTGTCCTTTTCAGACTCTTAAAAAATGAAAATATCGATGACTTTACCCATCTAGACTCACTAAACTGATCATATGGGGATATTGGACAATACATTTGCGTTATGTTCTGTATTTTGAAAGCGTTTTTTGGTAGAAATCGCTCCCTTGAACATGGAAAACCCTCAAATAAACCTTCCTTGTGATTGCCTCTCCATATGAATCTTACCATCCTATGAGTTTAGTCTATATACCCCAATGTTCTTGCATCTCTGTATCCTAACACTCTTTGGTGTTCATGAGTCTAGTGATGCATGGTTAAAACCATTGTCATGCCTTCTATTGTTCAATGGAAAACCTTTATCTTTTGTTTCCTCCATCAAACCATCAAGCATATCCTACCATCACTCCCTTTGTCACTTTGACCCAATGCTCAAAATATTCCTCAAAAAACAATCACTCTTGTCCCGTTTCGTGTCAACTAATGTAGGACACCTTATTGCCTACCTTTCGATAGCTCTCTTCCTATCGACTTCAATAATCTATCTAGGAAGATGACCCAGAAACACTTCAATTCCTTGGTACTTGTAGACATCAGTGGCAGGTCACCTCATGTTTCATCAGCGGTTTTCTTTATTAGCTCCTAGTTAAACGATTCTACAAGTGTTCGATGACAAAAACATTTTTCTCACTTGTTAGATTGTACTATTCATCTTGGAGACCATCACCATTATTGGAGGCCATCCTCGCATCTGTTAACGATCTCCATCATTGACTGGTAATCAAACGATTTCGTGCATGTTCAACATCAACGCCTATATTCACATGTATCGATCTATGTTGTTGTAGTGAAGCGGAAATCAAGACCTTGGGTAGAGGCTTGCATCACTCAGCCTTGTTTCCTCTCCCAAGTTTCATTTATTGTCTTTTGGAGGCAACTCATCAGAATGATCCTATTATGACACAGGTTTTGCATTGTGCTTATCAGCGGCCAACATTGTCATATCTCTTTTCTGAGAAAGGTCACTCTGACATAGCTACTAAGCGTGGGAATTCCCGACTCAGGACATGATTTTAATTTTTTTATATATTTGTGTTGTATCAGGTTTCTCGTACCACCCGAAGCTTTGATCCTCTCTCTGGCCAATCCAGCTGGCCTGGAGGTTTTGCATGGATTTCTTATAAAGGGGAACCCGTACTAGAGCTTCCCTCATTCGAGTTCGAGTATGATATTCTCTGATTTTTAGACTGTGGGCCAATGTATTCCATTGGCGGGTGCAAGCTTGAACACCGTTGTCCCCTAGCAGTCTCTCCATATCCTCGAAATGCGCTATGGCCTGGGCCTGCTGATCCATATATTTCAATAAAGCTTGAGGGTTGTTGGATAAGTGTTGGTGTGCCGATATTAATGCAGTTGGATCCCCTGGTTCTGCTCTAATTAGTAATGGCTCATTCAGCTCTCGGTTCATGACCGCTTTGGCTTCTGCTGCCCTTTTGTCTTCATGGTTCAACCATGAGGCAAATGCCATTAACTGCATATCCCCTAAGACCGTGTTGGGATCGCATGAAGTCACATTAGGAAGGGCCAAATTATGGAGGTAGAACTCCGATAGTTTGGCCTTATCCTCTGATGAACTGGTATTGCATAATTCAATGAACTGCTGCGGGTCTTGGAGCTGAGAGATACCCCTTTGTGCCAAGGCATTGATTTGAAATTGTAGCCATTGGTCTCTCAGGTACAGGCCATAAGATTTGGCCGGCTGTCTGCATTGTATAGCATCCATGGCCCAACTGGCCATGCAGGCCAATTGTGCCTCTTTCTGCTGCAGCTGCTGTTTGAGAGCTTGTACCTCAATTTGTGCTTGCAGCTCCCCTTCCTGTAGATGCGTGGTTGGCTTCCCAAGACCGACTTGCAGTTCCTCTCTACCTTGTTGTTCTGCTGTGATGTCCCCTGAGGATGTGCCTGTTCCTCTCCTCAGCTCCTGTAGCTGCAGTCTAAGTTTTTCGTTTTCTTCCTGTAGGAACACCCGCTAGCAATTTTCCACGTGTTTAGCCATAGCTAATTCCTTTCTTGCCTCCTTGAGTTGCTCCTCCAAGGGGCCTATGTCTGCCACACCTTTTGATTTGGCTATTTTCATCCACGTGTGGGTTCGTACTCTCTCTTCCTCCAATGCAAAGAACAGTGGCACAGTGAATTTCTGTGGTATAATTTTGCCAGCTTCTAAGAAGTTATAATATGAGCTCAGACTTGGCTGAGGGCTAGGCTCCGGAATATGCTCTTTCTCTTCCTCTCTTGGTGGCTCTACTTCATCCTCCCTCGGTGGTGATGAGGGTGCTTCTCCTTCCATCCTCTCTATTTCCTTAAGCCGGGCTAAGGTTTCCTGTAGAGCAGCCTCAGCATCCTGTAGCCGGGTTTTTGAGGCCAACTGGTCCAACCTCTCTTTCCAAGTAGTTGTTTTCGGGCTCCCCCTCTCATAGGTAACTGATATCTTTGAGGGGGACCTCTCCCTGGGCGAAGTAGGGGCATCCTCTATAATGATTGGGCTGCTGGATGGAGGCTGTGGCTTGCCCGTTTTTATTCTCACACTTCTCCTAGCTTTAAAATATAGAGGGGCCTCCCTCTTTCTCTTTTCCTTTGGCTTAGGAGGTGTACTGAGGGTGGCCAGCACGGCCGCTTCCTCCCTTGCAAGAATGTCGGCTTTCTTTTCCTTGGGTTTTCCTTTCTCAGGGTTTCCTGTAGAAGGCCCTTTTTCAGCTGATTTCTGGCTTCCTGTAGAAGCCGGTTTCAGTTTTCCTGTAGAAACAGGTGGCATCGCTTTAGTTTGCTTTGTTGAGGGTGTTTTGCTTTTTGACTTGGTCGAGGCTGCTGTCGAGGTGCCTTTACTGACGTGGACCTGCTCAGTCATGTCCACCCTACTTTGTAACCTTTTCTCTCTGGCCGTCAACATGGGTGTGTCATCCTTCTCTTTGGCACCCTTTTTCTCTTGTTTCTCCTTTTGCTCTTTCTTTGGTGCTTTGGCTGTGGGTCTCTGGCCTTTTTCTTTCTTCTCTGCAAGTACTGACTCCTTCTCCTCGCTGCTGGAGGAACCAAGCTCTTCGGTCAACATTTTTATATCGCCATCCTTAGTCAAATTCCGGAAGGCTTCCCACGAGAGAGGGACTTTGTATGTGTGGAGTGCATCCTCCACGAGGAGCTTAATGAGCCCATGATGAGCTACCTGGTCTGGTGTGCCTTCTCTCAACTTGGTGACACATTCAGTCATAGACTGCAGTAGAAAGTAGGGAATACTTAGTTTTTTCTCTGCAGGTAGGTCCATCTGATGCCTTAATTCTGTGAGTAGCCGAAAATGGTACCCATACACAATGCTAAACCGACCTTCGCATGTGATGTATTTCATAATTTGGAGGCTGACTTCGCTCCAAAGTGGCAGTAAGCTAGTTCTGCGAACCCCGTTCTTATCTTCTGAGAATTGCTCCTCTGGTGGAAAGAACTCCTTTTTAGCCTTTTGGCCTAATTTCCTCTCTTCTTTGTCCCATGGTACCCCCATTGGGAGCTCAGTAACTCGGTTGATGAACTGTGGGGTGAGTCTGAGACTCAAACCCCTGAAATTGACGGTGGCCAATGTTTTTGATTTTGGCTTCAGAGCCCGCAAGAACTCCTCTGCCACTTCATCATCATATCCTTGAAGTTTGTCGCAGAACGACATCCATTGTGCACGAGTGAACAGCTCCACCACCTTAGGGTTCTCCCTTAGTTTCTTTGAGTCGGTCAGCTCCTTCCTGATGAATCCACCCGGCATGATGAAAAACTGCTACGTTAGCTGGAGGTGGTGGAGGTGTATTCAAGGATTAGCCTTTTGGGACAGAGCGTAGAATTACGCCTCTGCCACGCATACAATTCACGAAGACTAGCTCTAGATGAGCCTTAACGGGCTTAATTACAAATCATATCCTGTAGGAAACCTTACATACACCTCGACGACAATTCATGCAAACGGCAGACAACACTTGCAATTTTTATGATCAGACTGTAGAACGTCGACTCCGCCACCCTCGAAACCAATTGCATGGGAGGCACAGGTTCAGGCTTACCTTTTTAATTCGCCACCTTTGACGTGAAGAGCCCAATTTTCCTCGTGGCAGTGAGCTTCCTGTAGCGGAGCTTTCCTGTAGAAGCAGCGCACGGGTTCTGGAGAGCACTGCAGTGGCTTTGCGCCTTCTGTGCTGCTATCAGACGTTCGAACAGGCCAAAGACTTGGAGTGTCGCGCTTCAGAGGAATTCGGATTCTCACTTGACTTCTAAACGGCTGATGATAAATGCGTGGGGTGGCAATCTAGCCGATAGATTTGAATCCGGCGGAATCTGTGGCGCGGGGGTGAGCTGTCCCTGCCGGACCGTTGGACGACGTCATCTACTAATTTCACTGCAAGTTCCCTGACTGTTGCATCATTCTCCGCAGATCCGCCGCCGCCATTTCTATTAAAACGCGCTTCTCCCCGACTGGACGGTTCTCACGTGTCCACTACCCATGCTTTTTGCCACGACCACCATTCTACACGTTTGACTAGACCATCTGACTGGTCGACGTGGCCAGTTGAATGGCCATGTGACTGCTCAACCCGTTCATTCCATACTTGCAAACATTTCAAAGTAGTATTCATGTAATTCGACGAAAGAAAGGGCGAGGCACTTACCTGTGCGGCCGCGACATGATTTTCCAGGTTTCAGGACGATGATGACTAGATTTGCTTGCTGCTGCTATTTGCACAGACCCGGAAGTTCCTCTTCGCAGGCTGCTGATGATGAAGCTTGTGACTCGGCTGCATGTGCCCGCTTTATTATTGCATGTTGCAGGCGATTGAATGGTGTACACTCTAGCTGGCTAAACTGCTACGGGATTCCTGTAGGATGTCCTGTAGCAGTTTTTCCTCCTCGGGTGCATGCTGAATGGTGAAGACAGTGGCATCACGATCCCGCTCGCAGGGCCCTTGGATAGCTGTGATGAGTATTGCATGGCATCTCGGCATCTTTTTTCATTTAAGAATCGCTTCCTCTTGATAATTCAATGATCTGTTTTGATTGTGCAGGTATTTTCATTGCATGTCAACTGGGGTGGTAGAAGGAGGTGACAGCAGTGTGTGATGGAGAAAATAGTAGCTTGCATGCCTCCATGCCGAACCTTGGTCGTTAGATCTCCCCACACAATTAGTTCTGGGCCGTCCAAAACTTCTACAGGAAGTTTCCTGTAGAAATACAGAACTTCCTGTAGAAAGTCTGTAGCTTCCTGTAGAAGACTAAGCTGTGATGAAATCGTGCCCATACCTTGGAGAAGATGAGTGTTTTCGGAGGAGGTGTTGGTGAGCATAATAAGGACCCTTGTCTTTGAGTTGAGGGACCTCTTCTTCCTTCATAAAATACCTGCAACCTGCATGCATTGCCACATTGTGAACTTGTTGTCCCTGTTTTTTTGTTTTTTTTTTTTTTTTTGAAAGACAGCAGGGGCGCCTCAATGAGGTTTTCACCCTTGCCATCTGCCTTAAGTGCCTCAGAGAGGTTTTCACTCAAGGGTCTTTTTCAAACCTTTTTTTTTTTTTTTTTTTTGAAAGACAGCAGGGGCGGCTCAATGAGGTTTTCACCCCTACCATCTGCCTTGGGAGCCTCTGAGAGGTTTTCACCCAAGGATCTCTATTTATTTATTTTTTTTTTCTTTTTTTTTTTTTTAGATCTTCAGGGTATGCCCAAAACAGAGGCAGAACCCTTCTCTATGACCAGCACTGATTTCTCCACAGTTTTGATGAATTCTTGTCTTGAGAGAGGTTTCCTGTAGATTTTCAGTCGATGCCCATTGACAAGCATGGGGATGGCCTCCTCATCAATGGTCCGAATAAGAACAGATCCATTGTCATGACATTTTTCCACTGCATATGGTCCTAGCCATCTGGTTCTCAGCTTCCCCTTGAAATCTTTATGCCTGGAATCATACAACAACGCCCAATCTCCTGGCTGAAATTGCTTGTCATTGAGGTGTTGGTCATGCCACACCTTTCTCTGAAGTTGAACCACTTCTGAGTGAAGAAGGGCCTGCATTCGGTGCTCGTCCAATCCATTCAGCTGCAATAACCTTTCTTGTTGGGCATGGCTGAGATCTAGGTCCAGCTGAGCTGCCATCCTCAAAGTGTTGTATTCAAATTCAATTGACAGCAAAGCTCTCTTCCCATAGACCAGCTCATAAGGTGTGAAGCCGGTTGTGGTCTTCCAAGTGGTGTTGTAAGCCCATGTGGCCTCAACCAGGCGATCTGCCCAATCTTTCCTACTGCTGCTCACCACCTTAGTCAAAATCCCTTCCAATGCTCTATTGGGGACTTACACTTGCCCATTTTCCTGAGGATGATAGGGGGTGGAAGTCATATGCTTGATTTTGTGATGAGCTAGTAGGTCTTCAATTAAGTTGGATGTGAACTGGATTCCTTGATCGGTGACTAGCTCTCTTGGGTAGCCAAATTTGTAGAAGATGTTTCCTCTTAAGAACTCAGCCACCTTTTCTTCTGTCGCTGCTTTGATTGCCTTAGTTTCTGCCCACTTTGTCAGGTAGTCTGTGCACACAATGATGTAAGACCTTTTCCTCGAAGGAGGGTTGATTGGACCCACAAAATCCATACCCCACTTCTCAAATGGCTCAAGAGTCACTTGAGGTTGGAGAGGCATCTCATCCCTTTGAGTTGGTTTCCCCATCCTTTGGCATCGGTCACATTGGCTGATATACCTTCTGACATCTTGATGAAGTGTGGGCCAATAGTAGCCTGCCTGCAGGATTTTGAAGGCAGTCCTCTTTGCTGCAAAATGTCCTCCACAAGGCCCATCATGACAGGTGCGGAGGATATCAAAGACTTCCTCCTCCCTTACACAACGCCTTAAGATCTGATCAGGGCCAAGCTTGAATAGGTTGCCCCCGATCCAAGTGAATGAGGCACTTTTTCTGATGATTCTGCTCTTCTCTCTTGAGGATAGGTGCGGAGGGAACTGTGCTGAAACAAGGTAGTTTTCTATATCAGAAAACCATGGAGAGAGTACTGAAATAGCAAACAGATGTTCATCGGGCATCTGGTCATCCACTGTTCCATCCTCATCTGCAGATAAATCCAATCTAGATAAAAAGTCAGCAACAACATTTTCTTTACCTGGTTTGTCAACGATAGTCAAATCAAACTGCTGCAACAAAAGTAACCATCTAATAATACGAGCATTCACATCTGGTTTATTCATTAAATATCTAATTGCAGCATGATCAGTATGTACAAATGTTTGATAGCCAGTGATATAATGTCGGAACTTGTTCAGTGCATGGACCACGGCCAAGAATTCTTTCTCAGTTACAGTGTAGTTCAGTTCTGCTTTGGATAAGTTTTTGCTAACAAAGTAAATGGCATATGGAAGTTTTTGTTCAAATTGTCCTAAGGCTGCCCCTATGGCTTTGTTCGAGGCATCAGTGTGGATGTGGAAAGGTAGGGCCCAGTTTGGACCTCTCAATATTGGGGTAGACACCAACTTGTCCTTCAATTCATTCAGAGCCCTCTAACAATCGTCAGTCCATTTAAACTCCATAGCTTTTGCCAAGAGGCCAAACAATGGTGAGGCTAGCTTGCTGAAGTCTTTAATGAATCTCCTGTAATACCCTGCTAATCCTAAGAAACTCCGAACATCCCTTACCTATTGAGGAGGTGGAACCTTCTTGATGAGAGCAATTTTGTTAGGATCCACCTGTAACCCTTGGCAAGAAATGGTATGGCCTAGCACGGTCCCTTCAGTCATCAAGAATTCACATTTTTCAGGACTAAGGGACAAGTTCATCTCAATGCATTTGGTTAGGACTTTTCCCAGATTGGACAATGCTTCCTGGAAGTTGGACCCATAAGGAGTGAAGTCATCCATATAGATTTCCACCGCATCATGGACCAGCTCAGAAAAGATGCTCAAGACGGCTCTCTGGAATGTAGCAAGAGCATTGCATAGTCCAAAGGGAAGAACTCAGTAGGCAAAGGTACCCCAAGGACAAGTGAAGGTGGTCTTATCTTGGTCTTCCAGGCTGCTTTGGATTTGGTTGTACCCGCTAAACCCATCTAGGAAAGAGAAAAACTTCTTTCCTGCCAGTCCATCCAACACTTGATCTATGAAAGGTAGAGGAAAATGGTCTTTCTTGGTAGCTTTGTTCAGTTCTCGGTAGTCCACACAGATTCTCCACTTCCCATTTTTCTTGGGAACCAACACCAAGGGGACACCCATTCGCTATCCGAGATGGGGTAAATGAATCCGGCATCCAATAGTTTCTGCAATTCTTCCTTGACAATGTCCTTAAGGGCTGGATTCATTCTCCTCTGGGGTTTCCTAACTAGTTTACAGTCCTCCTTGATGTAGATGTGATGGGTACAGACCGAAGGATGGACTCCTTTCATCTCCTTATAGCTCCAAGCAAAAGCATCTAGATGACTGGCCAACAGACTACACAACTCCTTTTCCTGGGAAGGAGATAGGGAGGAGCTGATCTTTAACGTTCTCTCAGGGCCGAACTCCACATTTTTGACTCTGGGAGTGACAGGGTTGGTCGCACAAAGGTCCACTAAGGTGCTGGCTTGGGCATCCTCCACCAATTCCTCTAAGGACAGTGCACTGGGAGGTGGATTCTGGATCAAGGTCTCAATCAAATCATCCTCTGTTGGGGGATCTCTCCTAGTGGTGTCTATGGTGCACAAAGGTGCTGAGTACACCTCGTCTTCTTCGCCTTCCTCCAACCAAAGTGGTAAGTCATGTTCTAATGAGGGTTGGGCAGGAGGGTATAGGACTAGCTGCTTGGACATAGGACCATTTTTGATGGTCATGTTTCCTGCACGGCAGCTTATGTAAGCATCTGCAGTGGCTAACCAAGGCCTTCCCAAAATGAGAGGGTATCCAGTAAGCTTTGCCTTTGGCTGCAGAACCAAGAAATCTGCAGGGTATTCCCAAGAGTCAACAGAGACCAAGACATCCTCTACAATCCCTTCGAGAGTCACGGTGGAGCGATCTGCTAGTTGTAGGACTGTTGAGGTCTTTCTCAAGGACCCCTGAAGATTGAGTTTGAGCATGGTATCTCTAGTCATCACATTAATGGCGGCCCCCAGATCAATCAAGGTGTGAGGTATGATGGTGCCATTGATGTGGACATCTACTACAGGACTCCCAGGATCTACATACTTTGGACAGATGACTTGTCCCAACATAAGATCAAACAGTTGTCCTATGACATTGATGGTTGAAGCATCTCTCTTTCGCCTGCCTGGGTGTCTGAAACACTTTTCCTTAACCAGTTTGTTGTATATTGGTACATCTTTGATGGCTTGGAGAAGTGGTATTTTCACACACAACTGTTTGAGTTCTCCCAGAAGCTCGTCCTCCTCTGGGTTGGGTTGTGTGGTGGCTGTTAGTCTCTCAGGAAAGGGTGGAATAGCCTTTGGTTCACTTTCCTGTTTATCTTCCTCGTCCTCTGGGGGAGGAGGTTGGCGATCCGGAAGAGTCTTTCCAGATCGCAGATTGATCTCTTGGATCTCCACAGCATAGGTAGGGCATGATGTTTCCCCAGTATATACCTGTTGGGCCTGTCTGTTGTTGGGGTTCGGGTTCAGTTGAGCAGGCATTTGAGGTTGCCTTGGAGGAGCAGGAGGTAATGGTTGTGGTTGAACTGGTGGTGGAGGCAAAATGGTGCGAGGAGTGTTGTATTGGGGCCTCCACCCCGATTGAGGTGCATTCCACTGAGGCTGTGGCTGGGCGTGTGAGTGATATGAATGAGTAGTGGGTTGAGTATGGTACTGAGGGGGGTAAGACCATGGAGGAGGCATAGACCAGGAAGGATGAGTAGGGGGACCCCAGGAAGGCATAGGAGTAGATTGGTTGGGGCTGTAATAAGCTTGGGGTGTCCCTTGCATCCCCTGCTGGTAAGGTCTGGGTCCTTGTGGCCTCCTTTGGTTGAGGAAATAGAAAGGTTCAGTGGGGGCTTCTGTCCCTTGATACATGGCTTTAAGCCCAGGTAAGGTTGGACATTGGTTTGTGGGGTGGTCCTCCTCACAGACAAAACATACTTCAACCGAATGTAATGGGCATTCGTTCTTAGGGTGTTTCCTTGTACACCTAGGGAAGAAGATAGCCAAGGCCCTCTTAGCTTCTTCTTTCTTCTGCTGGATTCGGAATGTATCAAGTTGCATGGCAATGGTCTGTCTCACCTCACTCTTGAGATCCTCTAATTGATTTGCAAACTCATGTTTGGAGAAAGGAATACCAGCTGAGAGGAGGTTTCCTCTACCTCTTTTCCGGGCTGGCCTAGAGTGGTTTCTAAACACAGTCTTTATGTCCTCATAAGGTAGTTGGTAAATATCTCCTGCACCTAGCATGTGAAGGGTATCTAAGATGTCTTCCGGGACTCCTCGGAGCATAACCAACTTGAGGGATTCAGGGTCAAGTGTGCACCTGGCCCGTTTATAGCTAAGTTGGAACCTTTCCTCGTAATCCTCTAAGGACTCATCATTTCCCATGGTCATACGAAAGATTTCTCCCTAAGTTTCCTTGGACCTACAGTAGTCTCGGTATTTGGTATTGAAAGCTTGCTGCATCTGAGCCCAAGTGGTGATACTGTTCCCAGGTAAGCCCATGAACCAGCGTAATGCTGCATCCTTAAGGGTTGAGGGGAAGAGTTTCAGCTTCTGCTCATCTTCAGTATAGTCATAGGTTCTACAAAGGAAAGCAAACTCAAACAGGAAGGCATCAGGATCTTCGGTAGTCAGTCCATGGAAGTGAGGTAAAGTAGAAGGGCTTATGTTCTTCATTTTCATGTCTCCATTGGTCTCTCGGATGGGGAAGGCGCCTTCTATTCTCTCATCTTCTCCCCTATTGTCAGCCATAGCTTCAGATGGAATGGTCTCTAACTCTTCTTCTGCTATAGGATCTTCGTATATCTCAGGAGGTTCACCTATAGGTTCTTCTGGATCACTGTCACCAAAGAAGAGAGAAGGGTGACTCAGTGATGTGGTGGGGGTGTTGGGTAAGAATTTGCCTGTTTTATCTCGATTCCTACGAGGCATGAAATGGAAAGACTTTTGATTGCTTTTGTTTTTTTTTTCTGGTACCTGCAAAAACTGAAACAGATTGATCTACAACTAACTATCTTGCTGAAATGAAAATACAGAATTGAAATGAAAGCAGGAAAGAACTAAACTACTTTGCTCAAATGAAATTGCAAGAATTGAAATGCTAGTCTACGCTTGCAGAATTGAAATGCTAATCTACGCTTGCAAAAATGAAATTGCGGAATTGAAATGTTAATCTATGAAAGCAGGAAATGTCTATGCTACTTTTGCAGAATGGAAATGAAATAAACTACTTAGCAGAAGGCGAGAGTAGGAGAATAGAAGAAAAGCAACAATTACTAATACTCTGACGCTTCCCTGGCAACGGCGCCAAAAAGATGGTGGGCTCCAGTATTGTAGCAATAATGCTACAACTCCTGGAGCTTCCTTCTCTAATTTTATCAACCCGGTAGTTCGTAACAAACTTGGAAGCAACGGTGCTGTATGCACAAGTACTAGCTCTTGTCGCAGCTGTCACATGGTCAGCTGGCACAAGTCCGCTAGGGCTCAAGCCAACTTCTATGAGTTCTCAGAAGAATCTTTTTAACCGATGAATGAAAGCTACCTCAAAGGAAATTAACCTACTGTAGGAAGGAACTGAAAGCCAACAAGAATCACAAACCCTAGCAAACCCTAATTCTACCAGCTAGTCCTACTGATGCAAAGGTGGGAATGCAAACTACTGAAAGAGATGCCATTACTTCTAAGAAGGTGAGATGCATGTGTCCAGACTACTTTGATCTAAAGAAAACATATTTTTGTAGTTTTGTTCAAGTTGCTGGAATTATTATGTGTGTGCTTCTAACTGGGTCTTGACTGTGCAGGGATAGATCAAGGAGGGAAATGATTGGAAAAGGTCAGGAAGGCTCAGAGAGGGTCTAAGGAATCCCTAACATCCTTTCAGAGAAGTTCACCAAGTCTGGATGCCAAGAAACCGTGTTTATGAGCTTCTACAGGAAGTCTGCAGGGGTTCTACAGGATGTTCAGGATTTCTACAGGAAGTTCAGTAATTCCTACAAGATGTTCTGCAATCGGATTTTTAGGTGATGGATGAGTGGAAGAGGCTGTATGGATGGATAGGGAGGTAGGAGGGGAGCTTGTGATGGCCTATGGAAAGAGAGATGAGATGAAGAGGGGGTGTGCAAAGCTGGTTGGTCTAGAGGAGGGTAGAGGGAATGGAAGGCCGAAAAGGTAGAATAACGTGGGTAATAGAAGAATTGGGAGGCAAGTGGTCTAACTGGGAGATGAGTAGATGGCCTAGGCATGGCTTAGAAGGATAAGGGAGTGAGGGAGTAGTACTGCATAGTGTAAATGAAACAAATCATCCATGTCTTTCACATAACCGAAATTTCATCAACCTATTCTAACTGTTTTGATAAAACCAAAGAACAGCAACATGATTTTTTTAAGGAAAATCATGCATGGTACTGAAGAAAAGAATCATTCCACAAGATCTGAATGCATGGACGCTGCTACAAACGAGAACATTGCATCAAAGCTTGCATGAACATGTAAAACAGTGTTTTTGGTGGGTGGCACGGTCTGCAATTCCAACCCCTAAACAGAGGTGAAAGTGAGTGTGCAGTCAACCCTTTTTGGAACTCTGATTAACTCCAATCTCCTTACTCTAATCTAAACTACTGAAGCAACACTGTTCATAAAACTAACCTACTTAACCACACCAAGAAATTCAACTCAGCAAACTGTGTTTCCAAATGCATGTAAAGGAAAAGAAATACAATGCTGAAAGAAAGGTAACAATACAAAGGAAGGAAGCCTTAGGCTCTCAAGTTGGGCCCAACCCCGAGAGCTATGGCTCCTTTAAGAACTCAGAACTGAACTCAAATCTGCCTGCTTTTCATTAAAAGATAATAGTCATAAGTCAAATAACATGCCACAAATGGCTTACAAAAGAGCAAAACAGAGCTATCAGCTCGTAGTCCAGAATATGCAACAAGGTTTCAAAAGTCTCCCTCGAAGGCTACAGCCTCATCATTTATACATTACGAGGGCCAAGCTGGCCTCCTAAATTAGTGGGGTTTGGCTGACCAAACTAAGAGTAATCTGTTGCTTCCTCAAAATCCGTTTGGTTGCCTTCTAGCTCGGTGGTGGTGGCTGTGGGAGCTCGGAGTTGGGGGTTAAGATCACGAGGAAGGTCATTCAATGTTGTGGACAACCTTCCTACAAAATCTCAATCCCATCTTGGCTGTCTCCTAGCCCTCATCTGCATGGTTTTGCTCCATTAAATGTCAAAAAACCTGAAATAAACATGTGTTAGCCACCTAGGAATAGTGACTGCCCTCATTTGTACAAATCAAATAAATATACTAAAAAATGATGCATAAGTTATGAAAAATGAAGGGTTGAGCAAGGGTAGTTAGGCCAAATGAGCCCAAAATGTTACCAAATTTGGGGCTCATCATCAGTCGTCACACACGGCACATTGCATGAGCTGCTTGGGTCATTTACACACCCAAGTCGAAACTGTCTTGTTATGGGGGAGTCTTTCTTGGTACTGCCACCAATAATATTGCTAAGTATATGTCTGTAATTTCACTTCTCACTAAAGCATCATCAAGGGACATCTCCAATCTGGTGGTTAGGTTAGACTCTCAGCTTGTTGTTATGCAATTGACAAATCATTATCACGTTCGTAATCCAATCTTGTTATGTCATTATTTAAGGGTACGACTCTTGGAATGTCAATTTGAGGTTATCACATATGAACACGTTCCTAGAGAATTTAATACAGTTGTTGATTCATTGGCAAACTATGTGTTAGATTGGGATTTGTCTCATTTGCTATAGATACATGTATGAAAGTAAATATTTACACAATTTAAAATTTACAAAGACACTTAAAAAACATTTACATCATAAAATACCAAAATATTTGTGTGTATATATAGATATATATATGTATGTATGTATGTATGTATGTATGTATGTATATATATATATATATATAGAGAGAGAGAGAGAGAGAGAGAGAGAGAGAGAGATATGTCGAATCCAGTATTTTACATCAAAATATTCCCAAAAATTGGGTGTTTTATGTACAAAATGGCTACTAATCCTAGCTATAAACACCCTCTGGCTATACCAAAGTGCTTGCTAATAGAACCTACTACTCATCAAATGATAACACTACTTTAGCTATCCTCCGAAGAGGAACCAGAAACTGCTCAGGCACACCGACTGTGTGCTGCTGCATATGAGCGAGGATCTCCCTCATAGGAAGGGGGGTCACACCCATGCTCAAGCCCTCCAGGTTCCTCAGAACCTCGCAAATACTTTCAGCATCACCCCCCCCCCCCCCCAATCAAGTAGTTGGCCTCCTCACCTCACTTGGTGAGGTTCACCTGCAGGTCGTATTGGTGCCACATCTGTGTCAAGAAAAAAGCTTCATGTCAGTACTTGTTCACCCATAAAATCAACAAAAACATAACATAAACATTTAAAAGCTTAAAAATACTTTAAGTACTCTCAAAAATCATTCTTAACTTGAGGCCCCAAGTTTGTTCCAGGTGGAAAAATCAAGTCAGGGTCGTCGATGAAGTCCATGCCCTCGTAGGCATAGTCATCAATCATCACAATCTAGCCACTAAGCCATTCGAAGAAATCTTATTTGAAAAATGTAGGATAGGTCCTCCTCCTATGCGAAGATCAAATCATGCCCATCGCCTCTATATAGTCTCCCTAAAATCGAGGGGAGCTAAGCTCATCTGCGGGCACATAATGGGTACCCTCTCAAGTATGAATGAGACAATGAGAGTGCCATACCCAAAACTCTGTTTGGTTTGAGTCTTGCATGCAGCCAATTATGCCTTCAACTGACGAATCACTGCCTCACACCAGTTGAATATCTGCAGCTGGACATAGTCAACTACAAGCAATAGTTGGGCCTTTATTGCAACGTGGGGACTCTTTGACCCCACCAAATGCACAATCATCCATAAAATGGCCCTCATAGATCTAGATCTAATCCTCTCTGTGGGGATTCTGTCATTGGTGAGTCTGTTCTTAGGGATGTAGTAAGCTTGAACCAGCTCTAGGGTGGATTGAGGATCAGGCCTACCCATGGTCAGGTTTTCCCGTGCTCCTCTGCATGATAAATCGGTCAAGAAATATATATCATATTGGTCAATGGCCAACTCATGATCCCCAATCCTGAACACCTACTCGTGTTCATCCCAACACTAGATAATCCAGCTCAAAAGGTCCTCCTAACCTTTCATCAAGTCCAACTGTGCATACTTCATTAACCCACAATGGCGCAATGCAAGTATGTAAGCAGGATCATTTCGCATCAAAAAATCTTATCGGTCATGGGCCCATTCTCTCCATAGACTAGTCATAATGGCTCAAAACCTACACAAATCAACCCAAAAATCAGTTCAAATGGGGAAAAATGCTCATTAAATCACTTCTTGGGGTTTAGGGGTGCACCCTCATGCACTAATCCACCCTAGTGACACACACAGAGGATTAACACCCTACACCAGGTCGTAAAGGGTGTTTAATGCTCCCTACGCGCTTGGTAGGGGGTGTTATGCACAATTAATGAACTAGTGCTCACTAGTTCTCCAAAAAATCACCCAAAAGCTGATAAAAAAGGTTGAATAATGCAATATCAAGGTTTTGGTATCTACCTAGGATTGACGGCATGTCAAATGGTGGCTCGGATCTCCCACAATCGTCCGTGGAAAATCTGCTCCTCTTTAGCTCCAAAACACTCTCGCAGCTCTCAAATGATGCAAATGGTGAAAGTGGAGGCTCAAGAACTCCCTTATAGTCACTTTGGAGACATGAGTTATCTTAATTGATCTAATTAATGTAGAAGTAGGCCATTTCCAATTATATCTATCATGCACCATGACCCCATATTGGCAGAAATTTCTCATGTTTTGATGAAAGAATTTTCAGGATTGAATGACAGAAATGACCATGTTCAATTCTCTATAAGCGCTTTCTTTTATGGGATGTTTTCTCACTCTAAAACTAAAAAATCCCTGAGTTTTCCATTGCCAGGCTCGTTAAACACTTACGACGATGATCTGAGAAACTCTTTTTCCCTCTTTTTCTAGCTCACTAAACTGAAAAAGATCGATTGAGCATTCTTTTTTGGGACTTTTTTCTCGCTCATAAAATTGAAAAACCCCAAGTTCCTTCTTCAGGGTCATTAAAACTTATGAAGAAGCTCCAAGAATTATTTTTAGGAACTTTTCTCGCTCATTAAGTCGAAAAAACCCCTAGTTTTTGTCATTGGGCTCGTTAAACAATTACAACGATGATATGAGTGCTTTCTTTTTTGGGACTATTCCTTGCTCTTAAATCGAAAAATCCCCGAGTTTTTCCCTTCTTCGGGATCATTAAATCCACGAAGAAGGAATGATCAGTTCTTTTACCTATTTTTCCTCACTCACTAAATTGAAAAGGATACCTTGAGTTTTCTTCATTTGACTTGTTAAAATTCGATGAAGGTATTGAGTTTGTCGTTGCGTGACTCATTAAAATTTCACGACGAATATCAAGTTTACTCCATCTCCTCATGCTCATAATAAAATGAGCCAAGCATCTATTGAGCATAGGTTTCTCTTTATTTGGACTTAGTAGTTTAACTTACAAAGAAACCATTCCGGGTATACTATTAAACTTTTGTCGCACCCGGTTAACAAATATGACAAAGGGACCACCTTGGAGTCATTCTTTACAATCTTTTTAGACTCTCAAAATATGAAAAGACCACTGAGTTGTCTCATCTGGACTCATTAAATTACACAAATGAGGAATAGAGTCACTCTTTTTACAATCCTTTTCATACTCTTAAAACATGAAAAGATCGACGAGTTTGCCTGTCTAAACTCATTAAACTAATCAGATAGGGCATATAGTTGCTCTTTTTACTGTCCTTTTCAGACTCTTACAAAATGAAAATATCGATGAGTTTACCCATCTAGACTCACTAAACTGATCATATCGGGATATTGGACAATACATTTGCGTTATGTTCTGTATTTTGAAAGAGTTTTTTGGTAGAAATCGCTCCCTTGAACATGGCAAACCCTCAAGTAAACCTTCCTTGTGATTGCCTCTCCATATGAATCTTACCATCCTATGAGTTTAGCCTATATACCCCAATGTTCTTGCATCTCTGTATCCTAACACTCTTTGGTGTTCATGAGTCTAGTGATGCATGGTTAAAACCATTGTCATGCCTTCTATTGTTCAATGGAAAACCTTTATCTTCTATTTCCTCCATCAAACCATCAAGCATATCCTACCATCACTCCCTTTGTCACTTTGACCCAATGCTCAAAATATTCCTCAAAAAACAATCACTCTTGTCCCGTTTCGTGTCAACTAATGTAGGACACCTTATTGCCTACCTTTCGATAGCTCTCTTCCTATCGACTTCAATACTCTATCTAGGAAGATGACCCAGAAACACTTCAATTCCTTGGTACTTGTAGACATCAGTGGTAGGTCACCTCATGTTTCATCAGTGGTTTTCTTTATTAGCTCCTAGTTAAACGATTCTACAAGTGTTCGATGACAAAAACATTTTTCTCACTCGTTAGATTGTACTATGCATCTTGGAGACCATCACCATTATTGGAGGCCATCCTCGCATCTGTTAACGATCTCCATCATTGACTGGTAATCAAACGATTTTGTGCATGTTCGACTTCAACGCCTATATTCACATGTATCGATCTATGTTGTTGTAGTGAAGCGGAAATCAAGACCTTGGGTAGAGGCTTGCATCACTCAGCCTTGTTTCCTCTCCCAAGTTTCATTTATTGTCTTTTGGAGGCAACTCATCAGAATGATCCTATTATGACACAGGTTTTGCATTGTGCTTATCAGCGGCCAACATTGTCATATCTCTTTTCTGAGAAAAGTCACTCTTCATAGCTACTAAGCGTGGGAATTCCCGACTCAGGACATGATTTTAACTTTTTTATATATTTGTGTTGTATCAGGTTTCTCGTACCACCCGAAGCTCTGATCCTCTCTCTGGCCAATCTAGCTGGCCTGGAGGTTTTGCATGGATTTCTTATAAAGGGGCACCCGTACTAGAGCTTCCCTCATTCGAGTTGGAGTATGATATTCTCCGATTTTTAGACTGTGGGCCAATGTATTCCATCGGCGGGTGCAAGCTTGAACACCGTTGTCCCCTAGCAGTCTCTCCATATCCTCAAAATGTGCTATGGCCTGGGCCTGCTGATCCATATATTTCAATAAAGCTTGAGGGTTGGTGGATAAGTGTTGGTGTGCCGATATTAATGTAGTTGGATCCCCTGGTTCTGCTCTAATTAGTAATGGCTCATTCAGCTCTCGGTTCATGACCGCTTTGTCTTCTGCTGCTCTTTTGTCTTCATGGTTCAACCATGAGGCAAATGCCATTAACTGCATATCCCCTAAGACCATGTTGGGATCCCATGAAGTCACATTAGGAAGGGCCAAATTATGGAGGTAGAACTCCGATAGTTTGGCCTTATCCTCTGATGAACTGGTATTGCATAATTCAGTGAACTGCTATGGGTCTTGGAGCTGAGAGATACCCCTTTGCGCCAAGGCATTGATTTGAAATTGTAGCCATTGGTCTCTCAGGTACAGGCCATAGGATTTGGCCGGCTGTCTGCATTGTATAGCATCCATGGCCCCACTGGCCATGCAGGCCAATTGTGCCTCTTTCTGCTGCAGCTGCTGTTTGAGAGCTTGTACCTCAATTTGTGCTTGCAGCTCCCCTTCCTGTAGATGTGTGGTTGGCTTCCCAAGACCGACTTGCAGTTCCTCTCTGCCTTGCTGTTCTGCTGTGATGTCCCCTGAGGATGTGCCTGTTCCTCTCCTCAGCTCCTGTAGCTGCAGTCTAAGTTTTTCGTTTTCTTCCTGTAGGAACACCCACTAGCAATTTGCCACGTGTTTAGCCATAGCTAATTCCTTTCTTGCCTCCTTGAGTTGCTCCTCCAAGGGGCCTATGTCTGCCACACCTTTTGATTTGGCTATTTTCATCCACGTGTGGGTTCGTACTCTCTCTTCCTCCAATGCAAAGAACAGTGGCACAGTGAATTTATGTGGTATAATTTTGCCAGCTTCTAAGAAGTTATAATATGAGCTCAGACTTGGCTGAGGGCTAGGCTCTGGAATATGCTCTTTCTCTTCCTCTCTTGGTGGCTCTACTTCATCCTCCCTCGGTGGTGATGAGGGTGCTTCTCCTTCCATCCTCTTTGTTTCCTTAAGCTAGGCTAAGGTTTCCTGTAGAGCAGCCTCAGCATCCTGTAGCCGGGTTTTTGAGGCCAACTGGTCCAACCTCTCTTTCCAAGTAGTTGTTTTCGGGCTCCCCCTCTCATAGGTGACTGATATCTTTGAGGGGGACCTCTCCCTGGGCGAAGTAGGGGCATCCTCTATAGTGATTGGGCTGCTGGATGGAGGCTGTGGCTTGCCCGTTTTTATTCTCACACTTCTCCTAGCTTTAAAATATAGAGGGGCCTCCCTCTTTCTTTTTTCCTTTGGCTTAGGAGGTGTACTGAGGGCAGCCAGCACGGCTGCTGCCTCCCTTGCAAGAATGTCAGCTTTCTTTTCCTTGGGTTTTCCTTTCTCAGGGCTTCCTGTAGAAGGCCCTTTTTCAGCTGATTTCTGGCTTCCTGTAGAAGCTGGTTTCGATTTTCCTGTAGAAACAGGTGGCACCGCTTTAGTTTGCTTTGCTGAGGGTGTTTTGCTTTTTGACTTGGTCGAGGCTGCTGTCGAGGTGCCTTTACTGACGTGGACCTGCTCAGTCTTGTCCACCCTACTTTGTAACCTTTTCTCTCTAGTCGTCAACATGGGTGTGTCATCCTTCTCTTTGGCACCCTTTTCTCTTGTTTCTCCTTTTGCTCTTTCTTCGGTGCTTTGGCCGTGGGTCTCTGGCCTTTTTCTTTCTTCTCTGCGGGTACTGACTCCTTCTCCTCGCTGTTGGAGGAACCAAGCTCTTCGGTCAACATTTTTATATCGCCATCCTTAGTCAAATTCCGGAAGGCTTCCCACGAGAGAGGGACTTTGTATGTGTGGAGTGCGTCCTCCACGAGGAGCTTAATGAGCCCATGATGAGCTACCTGGTCTAGTGTGCCTTCTCTCAACTTGGTGGCACATTCAGTCATAGACTGCAGTAGAAAGTAGGGAATACTTAGTTTGTTCTCTGCAGGTAGGTCCATCTGATGCCTTAATTCTGTGAGTAGCCGAAAATGGTACCCATACACAATGCTAAACCGACCTTCGCATGTGATGTATTTCATAATTTGGAGGCTGACTTCGCTCCAAAGTGGCAGTAAGCTGGTTCTGGGAACCCCATTCTTATCTTCTGAGAATTGCTCCTCTGGTGGAAAGAACTCCTTTTTAGCCTTTTGGCCTAATTTCCTCTCTTCTTTGTCCCATGGTACCCCCATTGGGAGCCAGTAACTCGGCTGATGAACTGTGGGGTGAGTCTGAGACTCAAACCCCTGAAATTGATGGTGGCCAATGTTTTTGATTTTGGCTTCAGAGCTCGCAAGAACTCCTCTGCCACTTCATCTTCATATCCCTTAAGTTTTTCGCAGAACGACATCCATTGTGCACGAGTGAATAGCTCCACCACCTCAGGGTTCTCCCTTAGTTTCTTTGAGTCGGTCGGTTCCTTTCTGATGAATCCACCCGGCATGATGAAAAACGGCTACGTTAGCTGGAGGTGGCGGAGGCGTATTCAAGGATTAGCCTTTTGGGATAGAGCGTAGAATTATGCCTTTGCCACGCATACAATTCACGAAGACTAGCTCCAGATGAGCCTTAACTGGGCTTAATTACAAATCATATCCTGTAGGAAACCTTACATACACCTCGACGGCAATTCATGCAAACGGAAGACAAAACTTGCAATTTTTCTGATCAGACTGTAGAACGTCGACTCCGCCACCCTCGAAACCAATTGCATGGGAGGCATAGGTTCAGGTTTACCTTTTTAATTCGCCACCTTTGACGTGAAGAGCCAAATTTTCCTCGTGGCAGTGAGCTTCCTGTAGCAGAGCTTTCCTGTAGAAGCAGCGCACGGGTTCTGGAGAGCACTGCAGTGGCTCTGCGCCTTCTGTGGTGCTATCAGACGTTCGAACAGGCCGAAGACTTGGAGTGTCGCGCTTCAGAGGAATTCGGATGCTCACTCGACTTCTAAACGGCTGATGATAAATGCGTGGGGTGGCAATCTAGCCGATAGATTTGAATCCGGCGGAATCCGTGGCGCGGGGGTGAGCTGTCCCTGCCAGACCGTTGGACGACGTCATCTACTCATTTCACTGCAAGTTCCCTGACTGTTGCATCATTCTCTGCAGATCCGCCACCGCCATTTCTATTAAAATGTGCTTCTCCCCGATTGGACGGTTCTCACGTGTCCACTACCCATGCTTTTTGCCACGACCACCATTCTACACGTCCGACTAGACCATCTGACTGGTCGATGTGGCCAGTTGAATGGCCATGCGACTGCTCAACCCGTTCATTCCATACTTGCAAACATTTCAAAGTAGTATTCATGTAATTCGATGAAAGAAAGGGCGAGGCACTTACCTGTGCGGCCGCGAAATGATTTTCCAGGTTTCAGGATGATGATGACTAGATTTGCTTGCTGCTGCTTTTTGTATAGGCCCGGAGGTTCCTCTTCGTAGGCTGTTGATGATGAAGCTTGTGACTCGGCTGCATGTGCCCACTTTATTATTGCATGTTGCAGGCGATTGAATGGTGTACACTCTAGCTGGCTGAACTGCTACAGGATTCCTGTAGGATGTCCTGTAGCAGTTTTTCCTCCTCGGGTGCATGCTGAATGGTGAAGAAAGTGGCATCACGATCCTGCTCACAGGGCCCTTGGATAGCTGTGATGAGTATTGCATGGCATCTCGGCATCTTTTTTCATTTAAGAATCGCTTCCTCTTGATAATTCAATGATCTGTTTTGATTGTGCAGGTATTTTCATTGCATGTCAACTGGGGTGGTAGAAGGAGGTGACAGTAGTGTGTGATGGAGAAAATAGTAGCTTGCATACCTCCATGCTGAACCTTGGTCGTTAGATCTCCCCACACAATTAGTTCTGGGCTGTCCAAAACTTCTACAGGAATTTTCCTGTAGAAATACAGAACTTCCTGTAGAAAGTCTGTAGCTTCCTGTAGAAGACTAAGTTGTGATGAAATCATGCCCATACCTTGGAGAAGATGAGTGTTTTCAGGGGAGGTGCTGGTGAGCATAATAAGGACCCTTGTCTTTGAGTTGAGGGACCTCTTCTTCCTTCATAAAATACCTGCAACCTGCATGCATTGCCACATTGTGAACTTGCTGTCCCTGTTTTTTTGTTTTTTTTTTTTTTTGAAAGACAGCAAGGGCGCCTCAATGAGGTTTTCACCCCTACCATCTGCCTTAAGCGCCTTAGAGAGATTTTCACTCAAGGGTCTTTTTCAAACCTTTTTTTTTTTTTTTGAAAGACAGCAGGGGCGGCTCAATGAGGTTTTCACCCCTACCATCTGCCTTGGGAGCTGTTATAGACATTTTTGTGCCTTACAGCATTGAGCATGAAATTTCCATAATCTAAGGGATCCAAAGTCCCTAAACATGTTGTTCCTACCCCTAGAGGAACAAGGCTAACAAACCACAGCAATTCACAAAAGTCCTCCACCTGAAACTGCTCAGAAACAAGTCAATTCAGGATCATTTCAGTGGCTACACTAGCTGTCTGCGCTGAATGTCAAAGCCAACATTGGCTACCTGCGTTGAATGTCAACTGGAACAAAGGCTACCTGCACTGAACGAGAGTGGACAAGTGGCAGGCTCATTTCTCAAGGTGTCAAGACCCAGGAAGCTTCCAAAATGACACTTGCCTCAGGGAATTCGACTGGTGATGAGTAAGAGGTTCCAAATCTCCAAGTGGAAGCAAGAACCTCCAAGTGGACTCAAGAACTGATAGAGGGAGAGGACACTAGTCAGATCTCAAGCTGACTCATCCTCTCTCCAAACATCTATATATGGATCTCTCCTCCATGAGATATAGAGGCTGGAATTTTGTTATTGCAAAGAATTGTTGTTGGTTTGAGACTGGAATCATTGGGTGCTTAATGCTTTGAAGGGGGAAAAGAGAGGAATTCCATTTGCTGGTAAGGAGATGCTGGATTGGAGCCCTCTGGGTTGTATCTCTTCCTGAACCTTGTTATTCATCAATAAAGCTATCTTGGTTTCTCCTATATGCTGATGTATTTTGATGTATGAATGTGTTAGTGTATTTGGTTTATTTCTAATCCTAAACTAGTTATGAATGTGAATATCTATCTTTGTGTAGTGTTCTTCTCTTGTCGCAAGTAGTTGTTCTCTTGTGATCTTGCAGGAAGTTGTAGCTGAAGAAGCAAGAAGGCAAGTAGCTGTGAACACCCAAAGAGAAGGGAGATTGGATCGAGGGACAAACGGAAGACACCGGTAAGTCTATTGATCTCTCTTCTTTCACATTTCATAAAGGAAGAAACCAGTATAGCTGTACTCGTTTGTTGCTAAGGCACTGTCACACCTTAGGTGGATAGGATCGTCCTGCATAGGCATTTTTCCCCACAACAAATTAGCGACTCCGCTGGGGACATTTGTTTAGTCATTTTATTTGTGTTTCTATCATTTGTTTGTTTCATAGACTTGACAGCAACAATCGAACTGCATCTTTCCCGGATGCAAAGTAGAAAGTTGCTGCTTTGATCCAATTGCTGGACTTGTCTATGATCTGAACAATGGATTCACAAATGATTTGATGATCCTTGTGATAGATCTTAGTAGCCTTTCAAAGCATCCCTTTGATTACACCTTTATTGTTGCTTTTATTTGGCCTAAAACAGTGAATTAAAGAGCAATCTGTGACCCAGAACCTGAGGGAAACGAGAGTTTCTCCTTCAGCGCAGACCCAGTGAAGGGATTCTGCATTTCAACGCAGGTCCCGTGAAGGATACCTGCGCTGAATGTCAAAACCCCTGTGTTGAACCTGCGCTGAACCAGTTTGCTCTTGTGCAGCTGGGGTTCTCTGCTCTGTTTTTCCTTGTTTTGATCTCTGATTTTTGCAGCCTGTAACCAGCATAGGTACCAGTCTAATAACCCTTTTCTCTGCTTACATTCCGCCTCCTTTTGTACAAAAAGACTGTGAGTGTTTTTATGTGTTTGTGGCGTCATTTACAGTTTTCCTTTGCATGAGTAAAATAGTCATCCTGTAGCCTTTGATTCAGATCTGATTGATTGTGATCTTAGAAGAGAGTTCATTGGCTGTTTGCAGATTGATTATACATTTACTTTTTCTTATTGGTTTGAATTTGTCTCTTTTAAGTGTCAAAACAAGTATTCATTTCGAAAATCGTTAAGTGTTGTAATCTCTTCTACCCTCTCTGATTTCGAAAAAGTGAACTTGTTTGTATTGATCATTTAAAAGCAAATTCAAAGTTGTACAAAAAGCTTTCTTTGTAGGCATCAATACTAAGAAAGCGGAAAACAAACACCTGCATTGTGCATTTTGCATTTGATAGTTTGCATGTTGGATTTAGGAAAAGTGCATTAGAGTGTGCTGATTGCTCTTTGAGAAAAGATGGTGTCTTTCTTTTCCCTTAGTAGCTAGGATTTTCAAAGTTGAAAAGATATAAAGCTTGCTTATCATCTTTAGACTGCATTTAGGAATTTGTATCATACATCTCGTGGTGAACCTTGAAATGCAAACTTTAAAAAGATCAACCTAAAATAAATTGAATGAACTTAACAACGCTTTGCAACATAATGCACAACATAGAGGTCTAGGCTATAGACGTGTTCCGGCATCGTTAAACCTGGTGACTGTCGATCTCGTGGAAGGTGGGTGATTCCTCCTGAGGGAAGATAGCGCCAGTACGGATTGTGCTCCCACGTACCGTCGCGTATATATTGGGAGACCCCTATAGGCATAAAACCTTTATCCTTAGGAAGCCGTGTCGGCCGCCCTACTGATCACAATGCACTGAACACAGCATTAAGGAAGATTGACTGCCCGTACCCTAAAAAGTATTCTGCGGTTTTGCGAAAAGTTTGGCACACCCTCTGCCTAGAACTCCAGAGCAGTTCCTTTTGGCCTTTTTCAGACTCTATAACGGAAAAAGTCCATCCGAGCATTTGTCACTTCGGGCTCGTTAAAACATCGAAGGAGACTAGAGTCATCTTTAGCTTTTTCTCGACTCTTTAAAATTGAAAAAGCAAGTTGTGTCTAAAGCGTCGTTAAAATTTATTTTAAACGGAACAATCACCCTTTAATTCCTGCATTGATCTTTAGGTTGAAAAAATGGAGCACACCAACCAAGGAATTCCCCTTGGTGGAAATCCTAGTCCCTTCTCCTCTTGGGGAGATGTTGGTGCGCCCCACATGGCCACATTGTCGCTTCCAGGACTGACAATTGGCCTGCCAGTCTGGCTCTTTTCAACCAATGTCGTTTAGAACGTCACCATTCCTGAACAGTCGAGTCAACAGTTAGACCAGACCAGAGTCGCCCACCAGCCTTCTACTTCATCTTCCTCTCCTCCTTCCTCTTCGCTTGACGGAACTGGTAAAACCAAAAACCAGGCTCCTAAGGAGAAGAAAGAGAAGAAGAAGAAAGAAAAGAAGAAGAAGGAGCCAAAGGCGACTGGGGGCAAACGAGAGTCATCTGACAAAAATCCACACACAACACTGACCAGGCCTAAATCGCCATGCGTCATATGCAAGGGAGACCACTTCCATAGAGATTGTCCCTGTATCCCTCGAATACTAAGGGACTGGTCTCCCCGTTTGCACAATTCGGTAGCATCAACCTCTGATAGCCATGTTGACTGCTCACCGTCGACTAGCGAAAGTGAAGTCCCAGGACAGAGAGGGAAAGCTAGATTTCCCTGTAAACTATGTGAAGGTGATCACGCCATCCACCGTTGTCCCTTCTTAGACGAGGCTAAAAGAGTTCTGGAAGATTGCCCGATTTTACGAGTGCAACTTCCTCCTGGATATCAAAAACTCCTGCCAAGTCCTTCACTAGTTGAGAACCCGGCTGGCCCGCCCAGGTGGTCAGCCGAAGCACCTATCATTGAAGATGAACCGTCTGGATCCATGCCTGACGAAAGTCAAAAGGTTGATACGGCAGTTGACCCGGTTTTGCCTTCAGAGGCTCTATCTTCGAATGATACCATCACAGAGGAGAATAAAGACGACACCGTCCAAATTATCTTCATCAACACTGACTCTGATGAACAAGGGGGCAATGCCCCCATTCCTTTATCGCAGGAAGGAAGTTCGTCGGAGCGATATCCGGCCGTCTATTCGGTCCCACCACCAAGCAACCTGGTTGTGTCCTTTGACTGGAACCAACTAGGCAGACCCCAGTTGCCAGCAAGCATACCATTCAGAATTATCGTTCAAATATACAGAATGGTAATGGCTGGCACTATCATTGATGAGGGGGCATCTGTGAGTATCCTTTCCTCTATTGCTTGGAAAGTGCTTGGCTCGCCAGCGCTTTTACCTGAGATGAGAAATCTATCAGGTTTTGATAAAGGAACCAGTCGACCTTTAGGGATCCTCCCCAATGTGCCTATTACATTGAAAGGGAAGACCGTTCAAATGAACGTGATGGTCGTTCAGGGACCCTTGGATTATAACCTACTCCTTGGACGAGACTATATATATTGCATGGGAGCTATAGTCTCCTCACTCTTTAGAGTAATGTGTTTTCCGCATGAAGGAAGAATGGTCAAGCTCGTAGACCAACTTTCATTTCCCGGATCACGCATCGCAAATAGTCATGTACCATCCCTAAATGGTCTATTCATGCAAGAAGTGTCTCAACCCACGGTCTGTCCTCCTGATGAGCGCGAGTAATCCGGGAGGATATGACCGGAACCCAGGGGGCATGCGTCCTGGTCTGCTTCAGCAGGAAAACTTTGGGTATAGGGTAGGTTTCCGCGAGCGAATATGACTAGTCCGTACCCCGTCCATGGTTGGAAGAGGGGTTGTTCTGGAATAAGACTCTTTTGTCAAAGTTATGTAAGTAGACAGGAATCGTCACTCACCTTTGTCTATTTCGATAGACATTGCTGAGGAAGTGTTTTGTTTGAAAGATTAACGAGACAATCTTTGGGTAACCTGAAAGAGGTAAGCCTCTCTCGTTAAAACAAAAGTTTTGGCGGAAGAGAAGTAGAGGTAACCTTGAAACTCTGTTTTATACCTGGGGGCATGCAAACCTTTTGGAGTGCAAGCAAGGGGCGGCTATTTATTTTTTAAATTTTTAGGACCTCTAACCCTTTAAACTCGTAGGATTAGTCGTTTCCAAACTTGCATAAAGAAAGGATCTGGAGCAAAGCTTAGTGAGATGAAGCTCCATAAAAAATAGAATCTTGATGAGACACTCTTATCATATGACTGGGTAATCGAGCAGTTTTAGCACAAAGTTCATGCTCGTTAAAAAATAAACGCAAGATCCGAGCAGTTTTAGCACATAGTTCATGCTCGTTAAAAAATAAACATAAGATCGAGCAAATGTTTCCACCCGCGTTTAAGCTCATTAAAAAATGAACTATCCTGGTAAATAACCACTGTGAATGTAATATCATCAGCCGTTAAAGCCTTGGTCGTGTTTGCACTGTCACCTCCACTTTTCATTTGGCTGATCGTTCACCTCCATATGATTGTTTACCCATTTTGAGGAACAGCTGCGAAGAGTGATTTCACCTAGCCATCCTTGTGACACTGCCGTGATTGGAAAATTCCAACCTGTACCTGGAATCAGCTGCTATCCCTGTTTATCACTCGTTCCTCAAAAGACGAGTCTTCTTTAAGCTCTTTTCAACTGACTCGTAAAATATGAAAAGATTGCCGAGTTTTGGCCTTCCAGCTCGTTAAAGGACAGGAAGAGCTATCCCTCCTCTAGATTTTAATCCTTTTGGACCTGAGGGATTATTGCACAAAAAGATCGAGCGCTTGTTTTATTCGGCTCGTTAAAACTATCGAAAACTCATCCCTTCTGTATTGTTTTATACTTTTTCGGACTTAAGGGATTAGATGACGAAAAAGGAATTTTGGAGTTGACTTTATGTACCTTTTCAGACTCTCTAAAAATGAAAAGGACTGAGTTATCCTTGTCGTTAGACTCGTTAAAATAATTAAATAGCGACAAACTTGTCTTTAGACGAGAACGAGTTTCACTATCGCTAGGCTCGTTAAAACATAGCGATGGGCTTGCCCGAAGGGTAGGTTATAGAACAAGCATATGTTATCCTCCTCAAGCTTGACAAAAATAAAGAGGTACTGGTCAGCAATGACTGGGGAAAAATTGGGAGAAACTAAAGAAAACTTTGATGGTAGCAAGTCGCTCTTGAACATGAAACTTTTCCTCCGTACCAAAATCGGGTTGGGTTGTTTCATTCACCGGTCACATCACCATGGTCTCGCCATACCATCCATATTTGGGGTAATGCTACCGATCCATCGCATCAGTGTCGCCATATGTTCAAGAGAAGTCATTCAGAAAGAGTCAACCGTGTCCCATCCACTGCCATACATTATCCTTCATCCATTCATGACTGCCACCCTGAATCATATGTCACAGATCGTTTTCACCTCCATTAAAATCATTAGCTCCGTTCCGTGTCACTGATGTGGGATTCATTAAGGCCCTCCTGTGACGGATCGCTTCTTGTCGACATCAGCTCATTATCCAAGAAGTTGATCTAGGAACAACCCCTTCAGTACTTTGAAGCTTGCATGCCACAATGGCAAGTTTCTCACTTCCGGCGACAGGTATACATCAATGACCTTCGACCGAAAGATTTTGCGTGGTGTTTGACGCCAAGTCCTTTATTCACACCACGTGAATTGTACTGCAGTACCTTGATGGTCATTATCATTATCGGTGATTCCTCTCGCGCTTGTTAACGGTTTACATCATTGACCGGTAATCAAGCGATGTCTTTCCATGTTCGACTTCAGAACATTTCTCACACGGATCGACTTGTACTTAGAGTGAAGATCGAATGAGTTTGAAGACCCCGGATCTAGTTTCATCCATCCGGGCTGCGATATATACTCAGGAAAGATAAAGACATTGACATGTACATCATTGCAGCAGATAATCATCCTACTCAAAGGATGATAATTTCATCAAAATTATCAGTCGACCATCAGACGATTGTCTGTTCTATGTACAGAAAAATGTATTTATAAAGCTGAGCATGGGAATGCCCGCCTCAGCTAGATCATGAAAGCAGTATGAAAAATAATGTATTGTATCGTATCTTATTACAGGTCTCCTCTTAGCATTGGATGAACTTCGGATCCCCCTGATAAAGCATTTCACCCGGTAAACAGCCTCATACTTTAGGGGGCAACTGTTATAGACATTTTTGTGCCTTACAGCATTGAGCATGAAATGTCCATAATCTAAGGGATCCAAAGTCCCTAAACATGTTGTTCCTACCCCTAGAGGAACAAGGCTAACAAACCACAGCAATTCACAAAAGTTCTCCACCTGAAACTGCTCAGAAACAAGTCAATTCAGGATCATTTCAGTGGCTACACTAGCTGTCTGCGCTGAATGTCAAAGCCAACACTGGCTACCTGCGTTGAATGTCAACTGGAACAAAGGCTACCTGCGCTGAATGAGAGTGGACAAGTGGCAGGCTCATTTCTCAAGGTGTCAAGACCCAGGAAGCTTCCAAAATGACACTTGCCTCAGGGAATTCGACTGGTGATGAGTAAGAGGTTCCAAATCTCCAAGTGGAAGCAAGAACCTCCAAGTGGACTCAAGAACTGATAGAGGGAGAGGACACTAGTCAGATCTCAAGCTGACTCATCCTCTCTCCAAACATCTATATATGGATCTCTCCTCCATGAGATCTAGAGGCTGGAATTTTGTTATTGCAAAGAATTGCTATTGGTTTGAGACTGGAATCATTGGGTTCTTAATGCTTTGAAGGGGGAAAAGAGAGGAATTCCATTTGCTGGGAAGGAGATGCTGGATTGGAGCCCTCTGGGTTGTATCTCTTCCTGAACCTTGTTATTCATCAATAAAGCTATCTTGGTTTCTCCTATATGCTGATGTATTTTGATGTATGAATGTGTTAGTGTATTTGGTTTATTTCTAATCCTAAACCAGTTATGAATGTGAATATCTGTCTTTGTGTAGTGTTCTTCTCTTGTCGCAAGTAGTTGTTCTCTTGTGATCTTGCAGGAAGTTGTAGCTGAAGAAGCAAGAAGGCAAGTAGCTGTGAACACCCAAAGAGAAGGGAGATTGGATCGAGGGACAAACGGAAGACACCGGTAAGTCTATTGATCTCTCTTCTTTCACATTTCATAAAGGAAGAAACCAGTATAGCTGTACTCGTTTGTTGCTAAGGCACTGTCACACCTTAGGTGGATAGGATCGTCCTGCATAGGCATTCTTCCCCACAACAGGAGCCTATGAGAGGTTTTCACCCAAGGATCTTTATTTATTTATTTATTATATTTTTAGATCTTCAGGGTATGCCCAAAACAGAGGCAGAACCCTTCTCTATGACCAGCACTGGTTTCTCCACAGTTTTGATGAATTCTTGTCTTGAGAGAGGTTTCTTGTAGATTTTCAGTCGATGCCCATTGACAAGCATGGGGATGGCCTCCTCATCAATGGTCCGAATAAGAACAGATCCATTGTCATGACATTTTTCCACTGCATATGGTCCCAGCCATCTGGTTCTCAGCTTCCCCTTGAAATCTTTATGCCTAGAATCATACAACGGCGCCCAATCTCCTGGCTGAAATTGCTTGTCATTGAGGTGTTGGTCATGCCACACCTTTCTCTGAAGTTGAACCACTTCTCAGCTTCCCCTTGAAATCTTTATGCCTAGAAGTTGAGAAAATTCAAATATTATTGTCTCATAATAATATTTGGACTATAAACATTATCTTATCCTCTTGGAGCACTTCAGTTTGAGCTACAGATGTGACACATGCAGCTGTCAGAAGGAAATACGCTTTTCTTGTGGGTCAGTTGAGCTATTCCATGCAGGACATCAGTTAGAACTCATGTGGTTGAGTTTGGTGGAGTTGATTGTGGAGTTGATAGAGTTGTGTTCAGTTTGACTTGGTTGAAGTAGTTGTATTTTAGTCTAACTAAAGAATACACTAGTGATGAGTTGTGTGAATTAAATATTAATTAATTCACTAATTATTAACTCATAAAGCAACTGAAGAATACATCAGTTAACTCAGTGCATGTACAGTTTAGTGGAGACAGGTGTTAGAGGTTGAGATTGCTATCAGTTGTGACTATAGTTGTGCACAAGATCTTACACAATCAATGGGATTGAGTTATGCCAATGAGGACTGAGCAGTGTGGGCCAATACCAAGGCAATTGTAGCTTGTGCTCACGTGATTTTCACTTTGGATTGTGCAATGGAGGCAGGCAAAGCAGCGGAGGAGATTTGAACCTGTGACTTGTTCGGATCTGAGCTAGTTTTGTGTGTAATAGGCGGGAGCATGCAATACTGCAGTATATGTGCAGAACCGTTGTCCTCACAGGATACTTGGCATGAGTACACCCAAGGAGGCTTATTCTGGTAAGAAGCCTGATCTTTCTCATTTGAGGATTTTTGGTGCTAACATTTACATGCATGTGAGGAAGGATGCCAGGAAGAAGTTGGAGCCAACTGTAGAGGTTGGGATATTTGTGGGGTACACTGATATGCCCCACAACTATCGTGTGTATTTGCCAAATAGTGGCAAGACTGTTGTGCGACGGGATATAAAATTTCAGGAGGAGAAAGCCATGAAGTGTTTCCTTGAGAGGGAGCCACACTTGCATGCAGATGAGGAGCTATTAGTTCCTAAGGATGAGCTTTAGGACGTGGATCAACCATAGGACGAGGTTCATGGAGTGGAAGAGACCACTCATGTAGCGCCAAACATCAGAGGGCAAAAGCGCTTGACAGAAGCTGAGCGAATGGCTCAAGATGCAGAGAAAGTTGTAGGACCACCTACAGCTCAACGTAGACAGAGATAGTCACCTGAGATACACTGGATACATGGCTCTTGTGACAAATGTGTTGTGACTGAGCCATCCTCTTTCGAGGAAGCTGTGGAGGATCCCGCATGGGTAGATGCCATGGTGGAAGAGTATGATTCGATTGTTAGAAACAATGCATGGGAGATTGTCCCAAGACCAGAAGGGAAATTAGTGGTGGGTTCGAGATGGATCTACAAAGTTAAGCAGGCAGCTAACGGGAGTGTGGAGAAGTACAAGGCAAGATTTGTTGCCCAAGGCTTTTCATAGATAGAGGGGATCAATTATGAGGAGACCTTTGCCCCTGTCGCAAGGTATTCTTCCATACGAATGATTCTTGCTCTCTCAACACATATGGGATGGCACATTCATCAGATGGATGTGAAGACTGCGTTCCTCAACAGAGTCATTGAGGAGGAGGTGTACATTGAGTAGCCCAAAGGTTTTGAGATCTTCAGCAGCAAGTCGCATGTGTGCAGGCTCAAGAGAGCGTTGTATGGGTTGAAACAAGCACCATGTGCTTGGTACACACAGATAGACAATTATTTCACGAGACTTCGATTCTCCAAGAGTGAGGTGGATCCTAACATATACCAAATTGTGGTGGAGGGTAAGTTGCTTATCATTGTACTTTATGTAGATGATTTGATTCTAACAGGTGATGAGTTGTTGATACTTTCATGCAAGGATGATCTTGCTAAGGAGTTTGAGATGAAGGACTTGGGTCTCCTTCATTATTTCCTGGGATTGGAAATTTGGCAGTGCAGTGATGGACTATTTGTTTCTCAGGGTAAGTATGCTCAGGAGATACTGGAGAAGTTCAACATGCATGGATGCAAGCCTGTTGATACTCCTCTTCCTGGAGGTTGGAGGAAGGAGGATGCTACTTCAGTAGAAGTAGTGGATGCCACTGTTTATCAATAGTTGGTGGGGTCACTTATGTATCTAGTCAATACACAACCTGATATATGATATGCTATTAACCAGCTTTCACAAGCTATGGTTAAGCCAACCAAGCTCTTCTGGAAGGCAGGCAAGCATGTATTGCGTTATTTGAGAGGCACATCGGGATATGGATTGTGGTACAGACAGGAGGATGAGGTGAAGCTATGTGGCTTCACGAATGCAGATTGGGTAGGGAGCCCAACAGACAGAAAGAGCACATCAGGAGGGGTCTTCAGTATCGGGTCGACAGTAGTTTCTTGGTACAGCAGGAAGTAGAGATCTGTGGCACTCAGTTCAGCAGAGGCCGAGTATATGGCAGCAAGTTTGGCTACATGCGAGGGTATATGAATGAGGAAGATAATGGTCGGGTTGTTCGGTTCATACTTGGAGCCTACTGTGATTTACTGTGATAACCAGAGTTGCATTAAACTCTCGGCCAATCCAGTATTTCATGATAGATCTAAACACATTGACATCAGGTACCATCATATCAGAGATTGTGAGCAGCGAAGAGTCATGTTACTTTCATACATTCCAATGGAGGATCAGGATGCTGATATCTTGATGAAGGCGCTCACCAGGAGCAAATTTCAATACCACCGAGGCAGGATAGGGGTTGCTAAAAATCCATATCTTGTTGAGAGGGAGTGTTGAGAATGCAACAAGATGATGGAGCTTAGTGGAAAGAAGTCACCTTCACTAAGTGGGTCCGCAGGGTATTTTTGGCGCAAAGTCTATTTTTAGACTATGTCTATTTTTAGACATATGGATCATGGTCTATGAGTTGCAGTATGTTATTTTTGGATGATTGGTAATGTTGGTAAAGATAGATGGACTTCTGTTTTTAGACATATGGGTAGGTTTCTATTTTTAGACTGCCAGGCTAAAAATAGAAAATTCAAATATTATTGTCTCATAATAATATTTGGACTATAAACATTATCTTATCCTCTTGGAGCACTTTAGTTTGAGCTACAGATGTGACACATGCAGCTGTCAGAAGGAAATACGCTTTTCTTGTGGGTCAGTAGAGCTATTCCATGCAGGACATCAGTTAGAACTCATGTGGTTGAGTTTGGTGGAGTTGATAGAGTTGTGTTCAGTTTGACTTGGTTGAAGTAGTTGTATTTTAGTCTAACTAAAGAATACACTAGTGATGAGTTGTGTGAATTAAATATTAATTAATTCACTAATTATTAACTCATAGAGCAACTGAAGAATACATCAGTTAACTCAGTGCATGTACAGTTTAGTGGAGCCAAGGATAATTTTAGGGGCGAATGTTCGCCCTTTGGCGAAATTAAGGGGTTTTAAATTTTTAGTGGGCGAATATTTTGTATCATAGTACATTTTAAAAATCACCTTAAATAGCCCACCTTATTTTAAGGGAGAGGGTAAAAAAGGTAAATTTAGCCCTTGAAATTAGGACTTACAACCTTCCTTTCGCTCATTTTCAAGAATAGGTTTTATTTAAGTGAATCCTATGGGCCAAATACCATATTTATAAAAGAGGTATGGTAAATTAATAAAAATATAAATAAATGAAAGGTATGGTAAATAAATAAAACATCTTTTTATAAAGGTATGGTAAATAAATAAAAATATAAATAAACTAGACGTATCGTAAATAAATAAAACCTCTTTTTATATTTAATCCATAACCCTCGTTCTATTTATGAAGGCTCAAGAAAAGAGGTTTTATTTAAGTGAATCCTATGGGCCAAATACCATATTTGTAAAAGAGGTATGGTAAATTAATAAAAATATAAATAAACCAGAGGTATGGTAAACAAATAAAACATTTTTCTATATTTACTAAATAAGTCACCTTATATTTACGAACACTCAAAAAATGGGTTATATTTAGGTGAAACCTATGGCCAAAATACTATGGGACAAATACCATGGACTATATTGTTATTAATACCATGCAAAAAACCATTATTAACCTTAATATTAGAATTAATAAAAATAAAAATGGCAAATGGTATTGACCCATGGTATTCACCAAAATGGCACATGGTATTGACCCATGGTATTCACCTGGAATGTAGCCTATTTAAATGGGGGAATTAAACCAGCATGTAGCCTATGCTAAGATTCACTAGGACTTTACAAAGTTTTATTATTTAGTGAAAGACTCGCCAAGATCTTACAAGATTTTATAATTGAGTAAAATATTTGCCATGCTTGGTGAGAGATTCGCCAAAAAATTATATATACATATTATATTATTGATAAAATCGCCTTCCATTTTTCCTATATACCATGGAGATTCGCCCATTTATTATATTTATAAATTTAGGGGAGGTTCTTAAAATTTTCCTTGGTGGAGACAGGTGTTAGAGGTTGAGATTACTATCAGTTGTGACTATAGTTGTGCACAAGATCTTACACAATAAATGGGATTGAGTTATGCCAATGAGGACTGAGCAGTGTGGGCCAATACCAAGGCAATTGTAGCTTGTGCTCACGTGATTTTCACTTTGGATTGTGCAATGGAGGCAGGCAAAGTATCGGAGGAGATTTGAACCTGTGACTTGTTCGGATCTGAGCTAGTTTTGTGTGTAACAGGTGGAGATAGTACTGAGTACTTGCGAGGAGTATTGTACTATGTATTTTTACATGTTATCAATCATTATAATATATAGATAGTGTGTGGTTTTCGACTGTATGCTTTCCCCGGGTTACATACTGTGTTAATGTGTGCATGCGATTGATGTTTCATTGTTTTTAATGCTGCTAAATTGATGATCAAAGTAGAGAAGGTTATTTATTATGCATGCATTCCGAAATAGTGTATAATCGGGATAATCTCTGTGAATAAGTGTCATATTATTCAAAATTTCTACAGGACTGACCAAGTTCACAGACCCAGTTGTCAATTTAACGCTACCTAAACACTAGCAACCTTCTTTATAAAGCTTCCTAGCAAGGCTAAGGGTGTGTTAATGACCAAAGTAACTTTATTTGTTACCTAGGAAAGAGCTTTAGTGAACCTTAATGAGTTTCTATGGGTCAAGGGAACGAGTTGACTAAGAAAATATCCCTAGATTCTCTCCTATGTCAGCTCATAAAAGAAAGGAAACATCAGACCTCGACCTATTTGGGGGAATTACTAATTCTTAATGGAGTATGCAAACGAGAAATAGCACAAAGGAATGTAAACATCATTGTTTTTGCCTAATGGAACTCATGAAGGACTTGGAAACCCCAACCTCACATGTTATATATGCAAGGCTAGGGCCATTGTGAAAGGGGTCGAACCATTTGAAAGTATTTCCTATTTGACTATCGAGAAGAGTCTCAGAGTAAGGCATTAGAAGAGGTTAGGAAGGGAGAGAGAGAGGAGCTGGAGGGGTAATGGAAGGTTGATGCAACTGATGGTTGTAATCACTCTTTCTACATCAATATAGAACTGTAGTTGTGTTGTCCACTCCGAGATGTTGATAGTATGACTTGTTTGTATGTTTATTCAATATCATTAGCATGAGTGGCTTAGTTATATCAAACTATATATATTTATATGTTCATGCATTGTTTATCAGGGTTTTATGTTGTGATATTATGCTTGTCTTTGCTATGTGCAGGTTTTGATCTAGAGCCAGCTCAGGGGTCTTCTGCCTAGTTGCATTGCGCTCTCCAGCAACACCACACTAAGACTCAAGGTAATAATTCCTTCTCGCTTTGATATTCATTTGTTAAACATAGATATGCATGTATCTTTGTGATAGCTGCAGCTAATCTGACTGTCTGCCAAGGATCCCAGGAAGATCCTTGAGGGTTTCTACATCACCAAACACTCGTGCATTAATGCCTATAGCAATGAGGAAAATTATCTACTATAGGAATATTAGTACTACCATTTTGCATCCTGGAAAGGAAATCAACAACTATGTTTTCTTTTCCTAGCCTATCTAAAATGGTAAAATTAAATTCGATGTTTTCTTTTCTTGGCCTATCTAAAATGGTAAAATTAAATTCCTGCAATAGTAAAATCCATATGGTAATCATGTCATTAGTTATTGGTTTATTCATCAGATATCTAATGGAAGAATGATCAATGTGAATAAAATTCTCATATACAGTGATGTATTGTCTAAAATTGTTGATAGTATGAACAACTCCTAAGAACTCTTTTTTGTGATTTTATAATTCAACTGTACGAGAGTTAATTTTTTTCTTGTGTAATATATAGCATAAGGATTCAAGTCTTTTTGTCCCAATAGAGCCCCTAAAGTTGTATCTAAGGCATCAATAGAAATATGAAATGGAAGATACCAATTTGAACCTCTTAGAATAGGTGCCACATAAATGTTTTATTTCAACAATTCAAAATCTTTTTCACAATCAAAATCCCAATTAAATTCACAATCTTTGGCGAGTAATTTGAAAAGTGGTGAAGCAATCATTGTGAAGTTTTCTATAAACTTTCTACAGTAACCTGTGAATCTAAGAAAACTTTGAACATCCTTTCAACATGTAGCTACTAAAATTTTGGAGATGATTTCAACTTTTGATGAATCCACTTTCATTCCAGAACCTAAAATATGACAACCCAAAACAATTCCTTCATTAAACATCATAAAGAATTTTTCATTACTTAATGAAATATTATATTTTTTACTCTAACAAGAACTTTTTGCAATTTTTTAAAAGCTTCTTCAAAATTATTCCCACAAATAGTAAAATCATCCATATACACTTCTACATAATCATGGATCAAGTCAGAAAAGATACCTCATACTTCTCTTTGAAATGTAGCAGTTGCATTGCACAAACCAAAGGGAAGTACTATATAAGCATGTGTACCCCATGAAAATTGTAAAAGTTTTCTTATATTGATCTTCATATGCAAAATGAATCTGATTGTATCTATTGAATGGAATCAACAAAATAAAAGTATTTCTTTCTTGCTAATGTATCTAAAACTTGATCAATGAATGTTAATAGGAAATGATATTTTAGAGTTGCTTTATTTAATTCCCTATAGTCTATGTGAACTATCCACTTTCCATTTTTCTTCGACACAATAACCAAGGTTGAATCCCATGGGCTAACTAAAATTGGGTAAATAAAGTTCACATTGAGCAATTTTTGTAACTCTTCTTTAAAAATATCCCTCATATTAGGATTTATCCTTCTCTGGGGTTGCCTTACAAGTTTGAAATTCTCTTCTATATAAATATGATGCATGCATGTATTTGCATGTCTGTATATTCCCATGCAAATGTAGAGGAATGTTTTTACAAAATCTTAATCAATTGTTCTTTTTGAAATTCCTCTAGGTTATTATTGATATTTAATATTTTTCCTAGGTTAATCTCTACAAGAGTATTGCCAAAATTTTCCATTGAGTTTAATGATAGTTTAGATTGTCGAGATGAAAAGTCTTCAATACTACAATTTTATTAAAAATTTGATCTAACATATGCACACAATAATTTTGTTGATAATATGAAGAAAAATAATGATTATTCATTAGACTCATTAATCGATTTTCCTCATAAATTTGTGAGATAGTTAAAATTGGTTGAATATTTTCATAATAGTCATTATCATCTTCAATCCATTCTTCATTCTCTATTTCAATGAATTATATATATGGTGGATATAATGTAAATGTTTTCGTTGAATTACCATAAAAAAATAAACATATCACCTAACCTATAACTAATAAATGCATAATCTATGGTTAACCATGGCCTACCAAGTATTAATGGATGTCCTCCTAGATTATTCCTTGGAGTTATAATCATGAAATTTATTGGATATTCACATGAATCTAGGGATACTAATACATCCTCTAATATACCCTCTAGTTTGATAACAGACATGTCTGTTAATTGTTGTTGTAACTTATTTTTACCTTAAATTGTGTAGTATTCAAAACAAAAAACAAAAAAACAAAAAAAGTTATTACAATTTGTAAATAAAGTCAGAATATTATTTATAAATGCCACTTTAAATAAATTTTGGTTCAAATAACCTTAATGTTATTTGTTATTTCAATAAATTTCATCGATGGTATCACTTGAGAAAGTTTCAACAATCTTAAACCTTCCTGCCGCAATCAATGCACCAAAATCAATTGCAGGACCCCCCACACTTACAATGTTTAATGGGGTGGTCCGCAAAGGAGATTTGAAAAAACCACATGAGGTTACGTGTCAGGCACTTATGAATTGCAGGACCCCCCACCCCCGCCCCCCCTCTTAAACCTCTTACCACCATACCCCCCTGCAAACAACTTTTACCTCCATTATCACTCCCGCCATTTTGTCCATCCGCCACCACTTTTAACAAATTAACCCTTGCCATATTTTCCTAATAATAATTATATATATATATATATATATATATATATATATATATATATATTACATTAATAAATCCTTCCCACCAATGTCTCGATAGTCATTTATTGATGTGACAAGCCATAATTTCATTAACAGTTATTCAAACTTATTCTGATAAACCAAAATTTATCCTCGTCAACTGTATCAAATTTTTTACATCTCGCCAGCATCTGTAGAATTATTCAGTGTTATACAAGAAAATTACCTCCTCATTAGCTCAGAGGAGAAAGACACATTAGCTGAAGACCATACCAAAATCACGAGCCTATTTTCCAGGGTAGTGCATCCAATAAATACGCAGGAATAGTTATAACTCTCTCCATGCATCAGCCAAGGGCATTAGTCCCTACGTTAACTCATTGTTTTTCCTAAAGGGCAATGTTACCCAAGATTTCTAGGATTCTAAAGGTCAAAGTGCGGGTTAACTGATTGAAACTCTTCTTTTCACTCAAAAATCAGCCGAAAAAGCAAGAAACATCTACCTCCGACCTAACTAAGAACATTGTTATTCCTAACAGAGTCACATGGAAAGGGAAAGAGCAATAACGCAATGAAACATCCTAGCTTTTGCCTCATTGGAATTCATGAGATAATTGGAAAGGATGAGCATCTCATCATCTATATATTGGAGACTTGGGCATTGTGGAAGAGGTCAAATGGTTGTCAAGTGATTTTTGAAACATTGTATGAGATATAGTTGTTATGTTGCCAATAGGTTGAGAGAGAGAGAGAGAAAGGAGCTTGAGGACTAGAGGAATCTTGATCTAGCGAAGATGGTTGTAAACATTCTTCTTCAATCTAATAATACAAATATGTTGTTGTGTTGTCTACTTTATGGTGTTGATGTCGTGTTTATTTACATATTGATTCAATATGATAAGAATCACCATAACTTATAAGTAGCTTAGATGCATGTTGTTTCATATCTTTATGTATTAATTTGTTAATCATCAGAGATTATATGTTGTAGAATTGCTCTCTATCTTGTTTATGTGTAGGTGTTAATCTAGGAGTTGGCAGAGGGGTCTTCTGCTTCGCTACATTGGATTCTCCAGCAGGGTTGAACAAAGGACTGAGGTAATCTCTCTTCTTCCACTATTTTAATCATGCATTGGTATAGATATGTATATTTTTCTTTGTGATAACTGGAATTAATCTAAAATAGTCTACCTTGGATCCTAGGAATATCCTTGAGGGTATTCTAGCCACAACCACCCATGCGTTAATCCCTATATTAGAATTGGCGACTCCAATAGGGGCTATACTTAGTTCCCATTTTTTACCTTCCAAGTTCCTGAATCTCTCTTTATTTCCAAGCCTTCATGTTTTTCTTGGTTCCCATTCTAACCACTCAGGATGCTTCACAACCTTCTCTACTGTGCATAACTTTTGACCAGACCCTGAATGACTCTTTTTACATCCTTTTCTTCTATAACACACCTTATTTGTTCAAACTAGTGATTTATAATGCCTTCCAGGTTTGCAGACAGAGCGTTAGTCCTGTCATTAACACTCTGTTTCTTCTCCTAAGGTGCATTAGCCAGCCATTATCTTGATAAAGAGCTTGCTATGTGAGTTCCTGGGTTGGGGAGCTGCCTATAGTCTGTTTCAAGGGTCTACAGCTATGCATTCTGTTTGGTTGTATGTTTTTGATCATTTTTTATTTTTAGGAAAATAGCTTGACTGCATTTGTTTTTCAGGAAAGGAAAAAAAAAATAAAAAATCTTATTATTTTCTATTTTAGTTGGTTTCAATTTGCATATGTATTTTGGGTTAGTTGTTAGAGATCATTGCATGTCTGCAAATTTTTTCATGTGTTTACTGCATTGGATGCATGGTACTAAATTGATGTATAAAAAATTCTTTCCTTGTAGAAATAACTTGTTCATCGAATTGAAATTACAAAGAATATTGTCTACATGGTTTGAGTCAAAGTCTCACAAAACTCCATATGCCAACACCCCTTTCGAAGACATTAATGAAGTACCTCTAAAATCAATATTGTATTAAAAACAATTGGCAAGTCTTTTTTGAGCATACACACACAATAGTCTAGGCTAGGATATCGGGCTAAGGAGTGGTGAGTTAACTGCCCAAGATCATAAAAATGAGACTAGTGTCATTAAAGAGAGTAAAATCCTACTGCACTCATACTATCCAGGACATCTCCAGACAAAGAAGAGTTAAATGTGAGACAACATTGGAATGTAAGAGAAGGTATATTGCCTTCAATTACATATCCATTGGGTATTCTGTGTATTGGGGATCCCCTAAGGAATATCGGAGCTGAGTTAGGGACTCGAGTATCCTACCTACATAACATACTCTCTATGACCATGTCCCCCCTAGTAGTTTCTATGATTTGAGGTAACCATCGTCGCCAAAAAATTTAGGGATGAACATAAGGTACCTAGGGTAGGCTACCCTGGTACCTAAACAAAAAAACATACTCTGTCTTCAGTTTTTGGGAGGTTGCTCGTCATCACGAGAGTACTTGGCCCCTTAATCTGAGGTTCATGTGAATCTCAAGAGTAATCGTAAATGTACATTTGGCCAGCTCTTTATTTTAGCCATTTTGATATTGGGTTTCATCTCCAGCAAATGATGGTTATCATACATATTCATATCCCCTAACTGCTTGCTGGTTGACTTTAAGAGTATCTTTAATTTTTAGGTGTTGGTTTGTTATCACTGGGACTATAATAGAATATTACTGTAAAATTTATGATAATATATATCAGTCACCGTGGCTACAAACAACCCTCGTTGTCAATCTAGGTGACTACAAGGTCTTCCTCCATTGGCTGTGGAGGATCAGTTGAGCCTTAGTGTTACAGGGAAAAGTGTCTATGCAGAACTGCTAATCCCACTAAGGCGTGGTAGCTACCTTAGAAACAAACAAAGTAAAACTACTTTCATTTTCCTTTATGAAAGATAGATGAGAAAGAATAAAGGAGACCAACCTCTGTCTTGCGCTTGGTTCCTTGCTCGATTCCTCTCTCTTCTGATAGTCCTTTGCTACTTGCTTCCTTGTATACCCAGCTTTACATAGTACCTATAGAATCAAAGCAGCATAACACTATATGAGAACATGGATCTATTATCATAAAAAATCTAGGATCAGATGTAAATTGACCATACAAATGCACAAAACATAGATTACACAAGAGTATGGAGGAAAACTCGAATAGCTTTATTGATAATCAAGAAAGAGCCAAGAGAGTTACAACCAGTTTTTCTGACCCAGCATCATCCTCTTAGCAAGTAAGCCCTTCTTCACCTCATGCAAAGCTTAGATCACCCAACACTATGATGTTGCCTCAAGAAACCAACAGCAATTCCTTACAAGATGCAAAATTCCAGCCTCTGGATATCTGGGATGAGGGATCCATATATAGATATCTGTAAGGGAGATGAGTCAGCTTGTGATTTGATTAGTGTCTTCCCTTTGATAGTTCTTGATTCCACTTGGAGATTGATGATCTCTTACTCATCCCTGGTCGAATTCAGAAAGACAAGTGTCACAGGAGAAGTTTCTGGAAGATTCCATGCTTCTCCACCTCACGGATTGACACTGCCATTTGTCTCTTCTTGCCCATCGCACCCCATAGAAGGGATTTTTGAAATGCAATGCACCCACTGAGTGTACTTAGGTGATATGCAATGCACTTTGCCTATGGAGCAGGTGAAATGATCCTGTTTTGACCAGTTCTAAGTAGTTTTTCATGGAGAACTTATGGGAGAAGCTGTAATCAGTTGACCTTCTTCCTTTAGGGGTTGGAACAACACTTTTAGGGAGTTAGGAGCCCTTGGTTTATGGACATTTTATGCTTGGGGTTGCAGTGCCCAAAAATTTCTATAACAGTTGCCCCAAAAAGCATGAGGTCATTAATCTTTTTTGATGTCGGGTGAAATGCTTTATCATGAGGATCCAAAGTTCTTTCAAGTTGGGAGGAGACCTGTAATAAGATACAATACAATACATTATCTTCGTAATATTTTCATGATCTAGCTGAGGCAGGCATTCCCATACTCAACTTTATAAATTCATTTTCACGTACATAAGACAAACAATCGTCTGAGCGTAGATTGATGATTCTGGAGGAGCCATCATCCCATAGATTGGATGATTATCTGTGCAGCAATGATGTACATTTGATGTCTTTATTTTCCTAAATATATATCGCAGCCCAGATGGATGAAAATAGATCCGGGGTCTTCAATCTCGTTCGATCTTCACTCAAAGTACAAGTCGATCCATGTGAGCGATGTTCTGGAGTCGAACATGGAAAGACATCGCCTGACTACCAGCCAATGATGTAAGTTGTTAACAGGCGCGAGAGGAATCACCGATAATGATAATGGTCCTCAAGGTACTACAGTACAATTCATGTGGTGTGAATAACGGACTTGGCGTCGAACACCACGCAAAATCTTTCGGTCGAAGGCCATTGATGTAAACCTGTCGTCGGATGTGAGAAACTTGCCATTGAGGCATGCAAGCTTCAAAGTACTGAAATGGGTGTTCCTAAATCGACTTCTTGGATAATGAGTTGATGTCGAAAAGAAGGAATCCATCATAGGAGGGCCTTAATGAATCCCACATCAATGACACGGAACGGAGCAAATGATTTTAATGGAGGTGAAAACAATCTGGTGATATAAGGTTCAGGGTGGCGGTCATGAAAGAATGGAGCGTAAATGTATTGCAGCGGGTGAGACACAGGTGAATTCTCTGAGTGACTTCTCTTGAACATATCGGTGACACTAACATGATGGATTGGTAGCATTAACCCCAAATTTGGATGGCGTGATGTGACCATGGTGAATGAAACAACCCAACCCGACTTGGATGCAGAGTGAAAGTGTCATGTTCAAGAGCGACTTGCTACCAACAACGTTTCTTCAAGTTTTCTTCCCAATTTTTCCCCAATCATTGCTGACCAGTACCTCTTTATTTTTTTCAAGCTTGAGGAGGATAACATATGCATGTTCTATAATTTTCCCTTCGGGCAAACCCATCACTATGTTTTAACAAGCCTAGCGATAGTGAAACTCATTCTTGTCTGCTATGGACAAGTTTGTCGCTATTAGGTTTTAACGAGTTTAACGACAAAGATAACTCGGTCCTTTTCAATTTTAGAGAGTCTGAAGAGGGACATAAAGGAAACTCCAAAAATCCTTTTTCGTCATCTATCCCTTAAGTCCGAAAAAGTATAAAACAATACAGAAGGGATGAATTTTCGATACTTTTAACGAGCCGAACAAAACAAGCACTCGATCTTTTTGTGTAATAATCCCTCAGGTCGAAAAAGATTAAAATATAAAGGAGGGATAGCACTTCCGGTCCCTTTAACGAGCTGGAGAGGCCAATGGCTCGACAATCTTTTCATATTTTACGAGTCAGTTGAAAAGAGCTTAAAGGAGACTCGTCTTTGAGGAACGAGTGATAAAATTGGGTAGCAGCTGATTCCAGGTAAGGTTTGGAATTTTCCAATCACGGCAGTGTTACAAGGATGGCTAATAGGATCACTCTTCGCAGCTGTTCTTCAAAAGGGGTAAACAATCAAAGGGAGGTGAATGATCGGCCAATACAGAGTGGAGGTGATGATGAGAACACGACCAAGGCTTTAAAGGGTGAAGTACTACATTCACGATGGTTATTTACCGGGAAGTGGTTCATTTTTTATTGAGCTTAAATGCTGGGGGAAACATTTGCTCATTGCTTATGTTTATTTTTTAACGAGCATGAAGTCCGCGTTAAAACTACTCGATAAATCCAGTCGTATAATAAGGATGCATCATGTATAAAAACGGCAATTTTTCAGATCTTTGCCCCACATCCTTTCTTTATGCAAGTTAGGAAATGACCAATCCTACGAGTTTAAAGGGTTAGAGGACCTACAAATTTAAAAAATAAATGGTCACTCTTCGCTTGCACGCCAAAAGGTTTGCATGCCCCCAGGTATAAAATAGAGTTTCAAGGTCACCTCTCAATCTACCGACAAAACATTTGTTTTATCGGGAAAGGTTTACCTCTTTCAGGTTACCAAAGATTGTTTTATCTGCAGCGCAAACAAAACACTTCTTTGGCGATGCCTACCGAAATAGACAAAGGCGAGTGGCATAGACGCTTCCACCCACATAACTTTGACAAGGGAATATTATTCCAGTCCAACCCCCTTTTCCAATCACGGATGGGAGTGTCAGACTAGTCATATATCTCTCGCGGAAACCTACCCTATACCTGAAGTTTTCCTGCTAAAGTAGACCAGGGCGCATGCCCCTTGGGTTTCAGTCATGTCCCCCAAATCACTCGCGCTCATCAGGTGGATAGACTGGATATTGATGAGACATTCCTTGCGTGAAAAGACCATTCAGGGATGGTATATGACTATTTGTTATGCGTGAACCGAGGAATGAAAGTTGGTCTACGAGCTTAACCACTCTTCCTTCGTGCGGAAAACACATTACTCTATAGAGTGATGAGACAATGGCTCTCATGCAATAAATATAGTCTCGCCCAAGGAGTAGATTATAATCCAAGGGTCCTTGGACTACCATTATGTTCATTTGAACGGTTTTCCCTCTCAATGTTATGGGCACATTGGGAGGATCCCTAACGGCCGACTAGTTCCTTTGTCAAAGCCTATTATATTTCTCATCTCACGCAAAAGCGATGGTGAACCAAGCGCTTTCCAAGCAGTCGAGGAAAGGATACTCACAGAAGCCCCTTCATCTATGATGGTACCGGCCATAACCATTCTATATACTTGAGCAATGATTCAGAATGGTACACTAGCCGGTAAATGGGGTGTGCCCAGTTGATTCCAGTCGAAGGAGACAACCAAGTTGCTTGGAGGTGGGACCGAATAGACGGCCGAGTATGACTCTGAAAAACTTCCTTCCTGTGGTAAAGGAATGGGTAAATTTCCCCCATGTTCATCGGAGTCTGTGCTTACGAAAATAATTTGGACGGTGTCATCCTTGTTCTCTTCGGTGACTGTATCATCTGAAGATGGAACCTTTGAAGGCAAGACCGGGTCAACTGCCGCCTCGACCTTTTGATTTTCATCTGGTATGGGTTCAAATGTTTTATCTTCAATGATAGACGCTTCGGCCGACCACCTGGGCGGGTCAGCCGATTTTCAACTAGTGACGGACTCGGCAAGAGTTTCTTATATCCAGGAGGAAGTCGTAAGAGTGAAACCGGACGGTCGTCCAAAACTCTTTTAGCCTCATCTAAGAAGGGACAATGGTGGACGACGTGATCACCTTCACACAGTTTACAAGGAAATTTGCACTTTCCTTTTTGTCCATGGGCTTCACTTTCACTAGTTGACGGTGTGTTTTCAACATGATCATCAGAGGTTGACGACACCAGGTTATGCAAATGAGGAGACCAGTCCCTTAAGATACGAGGGATGCAGGGACAATCTCTATGATAGTGGTCTCCTTTGCAAATGACACATGGTGATTTAGGCCTGGTCAGTGCAGTGTGTGGATTTACGTTAGACGACGCTTGGTTGCCCCTTTTCGCCTTTGGCTCCTTCTTCTTCTTCTCTTTCTTCTTCTTTTCCTTCTACTCAGGTACTTGAGTTTTGGCTTTACCAGCCTCATCAAGCAAAGAGGAAGGAGGAGAGAAGAATTGGACGAAGTAGAGGGTTGGGGGGTAACTCTAGAATTGTCTAATTGTTGACTCGATTGTTCAGGAATTGTGGTGTTCTGAACGACGGAGGTTGAGAAAAGCCATACGGGCAAGCCGATTGTCAATCTTGGAAGCGACAATGTGACCATATGGGGTGCACCAACATCTCCCCAAGAGGAGAAGGGACTAGGATTTCCTCCAAGGGGAACTCCTTGGTTGGTGGACTCCATTCTCTCAACCTAAGACCAACGTAGGAAAGGTGATGATTATTCTGTTTAAAATAAATTTTAGATGCTTTGACACAACTTGTTTTTTCAATTTTAAAGAGTCGAGAAAAAACAAAAGATGACTCTAGTCACCTTCGATTTTTAATGAGCCTGAAGTGACAAGTGCTCAGATGGACCTTTTCCATTAAGGAGTCTGAAAAGGAGCGAAAGGGACCGCTCTGGAAATCTAGGCAGAGGGATTACCAAACCAATCGAAAAACTGCAGAATACTTTTTACGGTACGGCAGTCAATCTTCCCAAATGTTGTGTTCAGTGCATTGCGATCGATAGGGCGGCAGACACGGCTTCCTATAGATAAACGATTAAGCCTATTGTGGTCTCCCAAAATATACTCGATGGTACGTGGGAGCACAAGTCCATACTGACACTTATCGTCTCAAAGTGGAGGAATCACCCAACCAACAGTGAGAACAACAGTTACCAGGCTTTACGACACCGAAATACGTCTCTAGCCTAGACTTCTAGATGTTGTGCATTAGGTTCCAAAGCGTTGTTAGATTCATTAAATTTATTTTATAGTTGATCTTGCTTAAGAAATTTTCCTTTCAGGTTCACCACGTGATGTAGATGTACAATTTCTAAAATGCAATCTAAGATGATAAACAGTCTTTTTATCTTCTTTGTGCAATGAAAATCCTAGCTACTAAGGAAAGAAAGACAAAATTCTTTCAGCAAAGAGCATAGAGCACACACTATATGCACTGTCCTAAATCAGACCAATCAAACAGTCTAAATGAAAATGCACATGCATGTATTTGTTTTCGGCCTTCTTAATATGTGAATGATAAAAAGAAAGCTAATGCGCAAATTTGAATTATTTATCAAAGCGACAATTACTAACAAGTTTCTTTTCAAAATCAAAATGAAGACAATGATGACACTTTGCGATTTGGAAATGAAAACTTGCTTTCGACACTAGAAAAACTACTAATTCAGATCAAATACAATAGTAACAGGGTGATCGACTATCAAGAGCAATCAGACTCTCTTCTATGACTGAAAACGACACTTGTGACACTTTGAAATCAAGAAATGACAGTACAATTACGTTACTTTTTTGCAAAGGAGAACTAAAAATGACTCAACAAATACACAAAAACATTTACAGTTCTTTGCACAATGGAGGCGGAATAACAACAAGGAAAGGGGTTTCAAACAGAGGTGTACTGACTATAGGCAGCAAAATTCTTGAATAGATCTGAAAAGAGTGAACAAAAACCAAAATTTAGGAACAATGCCTAGTCTGATCAGCGCACCTGTAACATAGTGAATTTGAAATGCAGCGCACCTACTACACTCAGGAAGTGCGCTGAATTTGATATTCACAGAATAGACAGTGCACTGGACCAGTAACGAGACTTTGCTTGGGTTCTGGGTCATAGTTTGCAGTTCAGTTCAGGGATTTTGGCTGAGCAAGTGGTAATCAATAAATCAACAATAGGGGTAGATCTAAGGAGGTTACTAGAGCCACCACAAGGGAAATTAGAGAGCTTGTAAATCAATTGTTTAATTCATAAACAAAACCCGAAGATTGACTGAAGCGGAATTTATCTACTTTGAATTTGCATAGCAAATGCAGTTTGAAACCTACCTGGCTCAACTTCAGGCTCCATCTATAAGTTTATAAAGTAAACAAATGTAGATACACAAACAACCTAGTCGCTCCCCAGTGGAGTCACCATTTTTTATAGGGAAAAGTGTCTATGTAGAACTGCTAATCCCACTAAGGCGTGGTAGCTACCTTAGAAACAAACAAAGTAAAACTACTTTCATTTTCCTTTATGAAAGATAGATGAGAGAAGAAAAAAGGAGACCAACCTCTGTCTTGCGGTTGGTTCCTTGCTCGATTCCTCTCTCTTCTGATAGTCCTTTGCTACTTGCTTCCTTGTATACCAAGCTTTACAGAGTACTTGTAGAATCAAAGCAGCATAACACTATACGAGAACATGGATCTATTATCGTAAACAATCTAGGATCAGATGTAAATTGACCATACAAATGCACAAAACATAGATTACACAAGAGTATGGAGGAAAACTTGAATAGCTTTATTGATAATCAAGAAAGAGCCAAGAAAGTTAGAACCAGTTGTTCTGACCCAGCATCATCCTCTCATCAAGTAAGCCCTTCTTCACCTCATGCAAAGCTTAGATCACCCAACACTATGATGTTGCCTCAAGAAACCAACAGCAATTCCTTACAAGATGCAAAATTTCAGCCTCTGTCTCTCTGGGATGAGGGATCCATATGTAAGGGAGATGAGTCAGCTTGTGATTTGATTAGTGTATTCCCTCTGATAGTTCTTGCTTCCACTTGGACATTGATGATCTCTTACTCATCCCTGGTCGAATTCAGAAAGACAAGTGTCACAGGAGAAGTTTCTTGAAGATTCCATGCTTCTCCACCTCACGAATTGACACTGCCATTTGTCTCTTCTCGCTCATCGCACCCCATAGAAGGGCTTTTTGAAATGCAATGCACCCACTGAGTGTACTTAGGTGAGATGCAACGCACTTTGCCTATGGAGCAGGTGAAATGATCTTGTTTTGACCAGTTCTAAGAAGTTTTTCATGGAGAACTTCTGGGAGAAGATGTAATCAGTTGACCTTGTTCCTTTAGGGGTTGGAACAACACTTTTAGGGACTTAGGAGCCCTTGGTTTATGGACATTTTATGCTTGGGGTTGCAGTGCCCAAAAATGTCTATAACACTTAGTGACCCCAATTCTCCCTCTTCGTGAAATCAGTCTCCAATTTCTAAAACTGAATTGCATAACACCTCCGAGGACACTATACTGCCTGCGGAATTTTTCAGCAATAGAGTTATACCTCCTTATAATCCTCCCCTCATCGATCCTCTGGGACCAGGGTTGATTTAGGTAGCACCTGTACTTACCATGTCTTCCATAGTACCAACATCCAACATCCCCTCAGCAACTAATGGGTTGTGGTCTTTTGGGGACAACTTTGGTTCACCATCACTTCCTTCGCCAATAGTTAGTAACACACAACTGATTGGTTACCCTGCTATCTAGACTATGCCAATTCTGAGCAACCTAGTTACACCTACTATGAGTGGAACCCAGTACATGCCAGTTTATGCCCCTTTTGTGTATTTTCCTTGACCTTTAGTTATTTCTCTGAATAATGTTGTTAGCATGGGTTTCTTCAGTAATCCTTTTAGTTGGAATCCTCAGTTAAGTTCAACCCCTGGGCTCAAAGGTCAAGGGGCAATGTTCCCAACATGCACATACTGGTTGGGGGCATAATTATTCCCCTTATTTCTATAGGACAAGCTGCACCATCATTGAAAAACTTACCTCCCCCAAGTGGACATTATTCTAGCATCATTCATGTACCTACGAGAAATTATATGGCTAGCAGAACCCCTCAACCAGTTCCTGCTCCATCTATCTGAGCACCCCCTCCTCAACCTAAATTTAGTCAAGAGGGAACTTTTTATCCTAGGGGAAACCAGTGTTTCCCCCCCAACCTAATATCCATTATGGACTGCCAGCATATATGATTGTTCCACCATAGTAAGGAGGTTATTATCCAATAAATCCTATGTATCCTGTTGGAAACAACACGATGGGAGGACCCTAGGGTCCTTCAAGTCATTCTTCATCACCCTGATCAGACTTGGGGGCACCAAACACTTTTCTATTTTTGGTAACACTCGATATCCCTAATCTGTACAAACTAACTAATCATCCCATCTACCATAACTTACATTGGCCCCCAATCCTACACAAAACACCTCCCGACATCCCAAGATTGAAGGGAAACAAGGGGATGATCCGGGTACACATGTCACCACCTACCATCTATGGTGTGTATCAAACTCCATGGTGGATGACAATATCTGGCTCTGACTCTTCCCCTGCACTCTTAGTAGAAATTCTGCCAAGTGGTACATTGAGTTACCATGCAATTCAATTAATACATTTGGCACCCTAGCAATGGAATTTTAAAAGCACCTTCAACTTCCCATCCGCTACGAAACCGGAACAGAAATTCTTACTATCTTTCACCAAGACACCTCCACCCACATATCTGATGACATTCATGAATGGAGACGTAGGCAGAGGCTATTTAAGACCCCCATTACCGATTCCCTGTTAGCAAATTGGTTCTGCAAATCTCTTCTTCCCAAAATTACCAACACGTTTCCTTAGGTGGTGCATTCACAAAAGACCAATCCATTCATCATGCCCAACACTTATCTTATTTATTCACAATCTGGCACACTATATGACGTAATCCCCAATGTCCCCCAAACTTCCAATGCGCCCAATACTTAGCAACTCGACACACACACTAACGGTCTTGTCAGTGCTACCTACTGGGATGCTATAATACAACTTAGCGGGAACATTGCCCATTTCTCTATCGATACTGCTACTTCTACCCAATTGGCTGCTCTTCCAAACACTGTGATCAACTTTGTGCAGCCTACACAAAAACCCAGTGGCAAGAATAAGAAGAACAAGAAAAATACTTGTCCTTTTGAAGAGCAGCTCGCTACGCAATCCAACCCTAAGCAAAATGTTGTTGTAAAATCTGACAACAGAAAGGACAAATTTGTCAAGTTCCCTTGCAAAATCTATGCAGAAGACCATATGACACACAAATGTCCTCATCTCCAAGAATACATGGACCTTCTTGCTCAAAAGGACACTAGTTGGACCCCAACAGTCCTACACAACCCTTTCCCTGCTCAGCAACAACAACATCTTATTTCAAACCCGCCTCGACCCCCACAAGGGGGCAATGGTTGTTCAAACCATCCTTCCTCTAGTGAAGGATCGTAACCATCTACACCTTTGAAATAGTTGATCTTCAAACACTAGTGAAAACTTATGGAGCTCTGGTCGCTAACGCTCAGGACACTGCCTCGAGTTCAAACCCATCGCCGCCTGATGGTCTTCATATCGATAGGCCTATTTTTGATCTTGTGATTCATCCCCTAAAGTTTCACTTCATCACATGACACATAATACTTCTACATGTGCTACCCAAAACTACAATATTGTAGAAGATTTTGTGCAAGCACCATCAGCTATGTCTGCACTCAAGTGTTGCAAACCTATCCAGCACAGTGAAAATATTTGCTTTCGGCCATTGGTGGGGTTGACCCTCAGGATTCCATGCTAGTAATATTCGACATGGATAAATGTAAGCCTCACCTTTCCCACTAGCTTGCATTTCAGGTGTAGGTTATTTCAAAAGGCAGATCTATCCATAGAACGGTCATTGATGAGGGCACTTCAACCTGCATCATGTCTAATTCATGTTGCCTCACCTTGGGTTCTCCAACCCTCACTCTGCCACTGAATTCCCTTAAAGCATACAATGGCCATACATTCATACCAAAAGGATAACTTGCTAGCTACTCCATCACTTTGAGTGGGAAAACAGTAACACTGGACATTGAAGTCATAGATCTTCATCTCAACTATATTTTTCTTTCGAATCACAATTGGACTTATGCCATGACTACCATTGCATCTTCGGTATTCCGCCCCACACCTCATCATCTTTCCATTGGATGGAAGAATAGTCACAGTGGATCAGTTTTCCTTCTACACCCCAGATTATTCCTTGTTTCCTAGCAGCACCATACCTTTAGTGGATGGCATACCTAACTCTTACGTTAGTGTTGGTACTAGTCTTTTGAAGGGTTCTGACCTGATGGGTTTCTTTCCTCTCCCACCACTAGAGGTTCCACAGATGTTTTCTATGGTCTCCACCATTCCTCATGACCCAACCAATCCCTAGATCCTCCTGGCCCCTTCTGACATTGACTCTTATGGAGAACAAATGTTGCTTTCACCAGTCGAATTGGCTTATCAAGCCATTCAATCTGCATTTGATTCTTCCGTCACTTTGGTTACGACCAACAGTACCATCTCCTCTCCCATAATGGCTCCCTCTAATTATATCCTCAATGAAGTCCTACCTACGGATGAAGCTATTCAAGAGATCTTGTCTTTAGAGGAGCGACCTTGGGAAACCTCTCACCATCGCACTTCGATATTTGATTCAGGCGTGACCCCTGTAAAAATCCTAACATTTGAGCCACCTGAGGTTGTTCCCTTGAGTTACACAATTGTCCAAACTTTGGATTTGGAAGGGAACATGGGAAATATTTCAAAGACGATGCTCATTGAGATCTCATAGAAAACAGGTATCGTGGAAAATATTCAGATTGGAGTTGATTGCAATCCTGAGGAAATTACAAGCTTCACCTGCCCTTTCAAGGAATTATGCGATGTATTCACTTGGTCTTATGAGAAAATTCCCGGCATAGATATTTCTATCTTCAAGCATGAGATGAATTTCTATGAAAATGCCAGGCTTGTCCACCAAAGACTCTGACTAGTCAACCCTGGAAAAACTACATCCATCAAGATTGAGGTGGAAAAATTATTACGTGCTGGTTTCATCTACCATGTTCCCTTCACAAATTGGGTTTCCAATCTGGTTCATGTAGATAAAAAATAGGGTACCATCTAGGTCTATGTTGACTACCTAGATTTAAATGGTGCATGTCCAAAAGATAATTATCCAACCCCGTTCATTGACTAGATAATCCACAATTGTGCCAATTTTGAATCATTCTCCTTTATGGATGTATTCTCAGGCTATAACCAGATCGCCATAAAACATGTGGACCAGCACAAAATTGTCTTCATTTTCCATTGGGGAATATTTTCATATAGGAAGCTCCCATTCGGTCTAAAGAATGTTGGAGCAACCTTTCAAAGCACCATGGACTATGTGTTTTAGGATATCAAACACATTGTTCAAGCTTACTTCAATGGCCTTCTAGCTCATTCCAAGAAGCAAACCCAACACCTAGTTCATCTCAGAGCAATATTTATTAGGTGTAGGTTCTATAATTCCCGTCTGAATCTACACAAATGCATACTTTTTGTCAAGTCTGGATGCCTACTTGGTTTCATTGCCTCCAAACACAGGATAAGGGTTGATCCCGATAAGGTAAAGGCAATTACTCAATTTCCCATGCCACAGTCCATCTTACAGCTCCAACATTTGTAAGGGAAGGAAAACTTCTTACGATGACTCATCATGAACTACGCCGAACTAATGAAAGGCTTAATGCAGCTTCTAAAGAAAGGAGTATCATACTTGTGGGATGACCAATCCCAACAATTATTTGATTCCTTGAAAGAGACACTCATATTTTCCCCACTGCTTAATGCTCCCAACTCATCATGTGACTTTCTCCTAGACCTAGTAGCCTCACCATCCTCCATTGGTATGGTTTTGGTCCAAACCCACGTTGATCGTAGTGGTCATGTGATTTATTATCTCTCAAAATTCTTGGCTAGCCCCTAACTCTGATATTCATGTGTGGAAAAGCTATCCTTGGTAGTTGTATTTATTTTCAACCACTTCTGGCACAATATACAGCTGCGACAGACCATTGTCATCACCTTGGAGAATCTCATGAGACGCATTCTATCTTGTTAAGTCATCGGAGGAAAATATTCCAAATGGATTGTTATCCTCCAGCAATTTGATTTGGTTTTTTCCACTCTTAAGGCTTAAAAATCCTTAGTCTTCCCTGAAATATTGTCGAACCTTCCCATAGTCGATCTAGATGAGGTAGCCCATGATCCTCTTATAGATGAATCTATATATCTGATCAATTCGACTGTTCCTTGGTATGGAGACATTATTGTCTACCTCCAAGCACAATGATTCCACTCAGATCTCTCGTCAGGTGATCGTCGTCGCATCCGCCACCAAACCAAGCACTATTTAGTGTTGAACGATACTTTATATCATCGTGGCAGTGATACAATTCTTTAGCATTGTCTCACCCATGCCGAGGCGGAACACATTCTAAATGACTTCCATCCTAGGGCATGTGGTTGTCATCTTTCTAGCATGGCTACCGCACAGAAAATTTTGTGTGCAGGATATTACTCGCCAACCTTGTTTAAGGACTATATTACTGCAATCCAACAGTGCCATCCTTGCCATATCTTTACCAAGAAAATGCGCGCACCCACAGACCCCCTACACCTGGTCATTCCCATCAGCCCCTTTGTTAAATGGGGCATTGACTTTGTCACCTGCAACCACACTTCCTCTAATGGACACAACTTCATTATTGTTGTTGTGGACTACTTTACGAAATGGGTGGAATCCATTCCCACTTTCCAAGTTGATGGAGAAACTGTTGCGTTATTCTTGTTCAATCAGGTAATCTGTTGTTTCAGCGTGTCCCACAAAATCGTTAGAGAGCATGGTTCCCACTTTCATAACCATATGATGTTTGTGTTAACATCGTTGCTAGGTTTTAGGTAAGAATATTCTTCCTCCTACTACCCACAAGCTAATGGCCAAGTGGAAGCAGCCAATGGCATCCTAAAAACCATGATCCACTGGTTAGTAGGCAATCATAAACCCATTGTCACGACATGTTATATCCTTCTCTTTAGGCATACGAACTATTGGCTTATTGGGGCCTGACCCAGGTTCAGAAGTGATTTAGCCAAACAAATCCCAAAACTACCAGCCCTTTCGGTAACAGTCCACAGTGCGCGGACTGAGGTCTCACCCGAGGTAGTATGGGAGGGTGCTGGAACCAGGTTTCCACACCCTAGGGATGTCTTGATGAAGTCTAGGAAGTTCGCAAACCAAACTTGCATGCTTGCATTGCTCCGTGCAACCGTCTGTCCTTCACAGCTTGTGCTACTGCTTTCGCATAACTCTATAAAGAGCATGAAGAGGTGTTGTCTAGATCCTTTATCCTTACTATGCTATTATTATAGATCTTAACTTAATTGCATATACCCAATATTCTCATTAATCATTCAACATTCATAGCAAGTGCGCACAATCATAAAATTGTAAAGAGATGCATAAACATAACAGGAGCATAAACACACAGTATTTCAAAATCAACTTATATTTTATTAATTCTCTGTCTAAGTACAATCCCAACTCCGCCCTGTGCACTCAGCTACAGGGGTCCGGGCACACAGCTGTGGACTCTAACAGGCCTCTGCGCACACAGCTACAGAGCCTCTTCCTGCTACTACAACCCATGACTCAGACTTATAGACTTAGAGCGAATTCCTCATCCAAGAACATTATAAGACTTCTCCAAGCTAAGATTGTCTTTGCACTTAGAGCCTCGCTCTATTTATACAATTCCATGGTTCACAGACCATGGGTAGGCCGACACACTCTACATTAAATTACATTATCTTAGGGTGGAAAACCCTAGACTCTCGCACTCCACACCTACATTTCGCAAGGGTCTTTACATTACACTTGACCAAAATCCAGGCTTCAAGCCCCAAACACATACTATGGGGGGATCTGTTGCCCAATAGGCCCCCAACACAATCATCATGACTTGTCCTGAGTCACTCGACTGGTGTGGTGATCTTCACGTGGAGTCCATCCAATAGCTTCTGCCCTTCGCTTACATCCGCAACACATTCTTCCACTGTTCGATGTATTAGTTGTGCACGTATCTCTGATGCGTCGATGTTAGGGACAATTCCTTGCCTTAGTGCATATATGCCCTACATCTGTGCTAGCTTTCCCTCGGTCTTGGTGGTGACTGTGAATGCTTCCTCGAGCCAAGGCTGGATGCGTGCTTTAAGCATTGCTTCTTTCTGACACGCGACATCCACCTGTTCCTTTAGAGCCTGGGCCTCCCTCATCTTGGCTAGTCGCTGAGTAAGGGCAACGTCTGCATGGTCCCCTAGACATTGTCATAGGCCTGCTGTAACTCCCACGCTTCCATCTCTACATGTTGTAGCGTTGGGTCCTCCTGCAGTGAAGTGAGGGTGAAGAGTGACTGATCTAACAAGCCCGTGCAATCTTGTATGACACGCTCTATTGCTTCCAACCCCGATTGAATGGTGCGGTGGCACTGCTCTTTGACTTCCGAGGGTGTAGATGGTTGTGCCTTCAGCCGTAGTTTCGTGATCTATAGGTTGAGGTCCAGCTAGATCCTCGTTGCTTCCTCCTTTGCCTCGCGAAATCCACTGGCCAATTCGTGGATCCACATACCTACTAGTAAGTCTGTTGCAATCTCTAGCTCGAGGATGCGGCGACATACTCCCCCAACGATTTGCTCCAACTGTTGAGTCTGCACTACCACTTCATCGTGTTAGAGGCTCAGTTTCTCAATCTTGATTCATTGTTCACTGAGCATCTGTACTTCGTGTCCTTCCCTAGCACAGAGCTCTGTCATTGCTCCATCCTGCAGCTGGTATAATATCTCTCACGGAAGGGTAACCAAGTTTAGGCCAAGTCCCTTGTGCCGACCTACTCCAGCTCTATCCTCCATGTTGTCCACTATCAATGCTCCTTTCGGCAGCGTGACGATATTAGCCATTTTGGCCCACAACAACTGCTCTATTACTGATGTACCCATAGCCCCGTAGACGGCTACCATTCCTTGCTATGGGGGCTGCACCTGAAGTTCCTGGAGTTGTGCCCTGAGCGCCCCCAACACATTCTGCTACTCCATCATTGCTTCCTAGAGTGCCTCCCTGGTGACCTTGCAAACTGTGTCACCGATGTTGTATAGGTCACCCTCGGTCATTGTAATAGGTTCCCCATATAATTTGGAAGCCTTGGTATTTTTCCTGGGTCCTATCCATTATGTACTGTGCAGCTGCTTTAGCTGTGTTGATGATGTGTGTGCACCTTCCACCGTGTCATTTGTCCCTTGTCCTATGGTCAGGTCTGGGCCTCTTTCTTCTTGTGTTGTGGTTGCCCCAAATGCTGGTGGTGCTGCTACTTTTTCCCCGGCCTTGGCCAGCTCCGCGGCGGCCTTCGCTGCTTCCTGGGAAGCCCTTACCTCTTCAGTGAACTACTCGTTCCGCTTCTGCTGTGCCAGTAGCTTGGCGGCATCTTTTTGTTTTTGAATCGTCGTCTCATCGTGCACCAATAGATCGGGTGTGCACCATTTGGGTGGCCATGAGTCGAGCACCGCAAACACAGTGTCATCTATTGCAATGAATGGGATTGTGGTCCATTTCTGCTCCAGATCCTTTCGTGCCCTGAAATACACATTGCGCGTATTTGCTTTAAAGTCTGCAAATCTCTGCAAACTGTCCTATACCGTGGGGGATAGGCATGGTCGTTTGTTGATCCAAATTCTTACGCTTGCCTCCATCAGTATCCAAAAGATCTTAGTTTCATGGATTCAAGTGGTATCCTTCATCGCCCATAGTGACATGTATTTTGCTGCCTCTGGCAAGTCCTGATCAAGGGGAGGAAACTAACTATCCCAATGTCCTCCACCCCGCGTAGCCATTTCCGTGGCTGCAGCACTATAACTGCCCCCTCCTTGCTTCGTTTCATCAATTGGCTAGTTTCCAAATGAGGGAACTTTTCGCTATCCGCGAGGTCCTAGTATTCAAACTTCATCATGGGTACGCAGCCCAAAGTCGAACCTTCAAAAAGAATTCCCTCAGGGAGGAATGGGGTTTTGAGTGTGCTTTTAATGGCATCCAATCTTTAGGTACTTTTACCCTCCCTTTCCATGGAGGGACATACTTGGGCAGCTTTGTTGCGGCGTGTTCTGGCTAGATGTCTTCCTCCATTTCTACCTCTGCTTCAATCTCTTCTACGAATGCCTAGAAATCCTCCTCCTCATCATTGCTCTCAATATTAACTGTTTTTCCCTTCTCTTCCATAGACAGCTTACCAAACCACGGGTTTCGCGAAGACATACGGACCGGTCCTGCTTCCTGTGGGTGCTTTTTAGGCCTCAGCGTTTAGGGCAATTTTGAAATTTTCGCTGCATCCCCCATCAGTGACATAGGGCTCGACGCAGCTTCCTCAGCTATCGACATCGCTCTGCTTAGAAGGTCTTGCGTCTCTTTCGTCAATGCATCAAACACTAAACTTGCTTTCAAAGCCTCTAAAGCTGTAATGTCCATACCCAATTGATATCACAATAACTAAATTCTCAATATGCCAAGGGTTGTTCGATGGATGACCATATGTGATTTATAGGCCTGTCGGAATTCAAAGTTGACCGTCCCCCCCTCCTTTGGCTCATTAATGCGATATTGGTTGTAGATTGTTTCAAATCTAGTTCTGACTTCGTGTCTTAATTGCCCGCCTCTCGCTCCTTATTGTCTTAAATGGGATATCTTGTCATGAACAGTGACCCCACCAGTCACTTCCCAGTCTACCTGTGCGACAGCGTGGCCTCCCATGCGCGAGCGTGACCTTTGGGACTGACTAACCCTGCCCATAACCCTCCTGTCATGTTGTTTCCATACAGACTCTTTTATAGTCCTGCGCTCTCTTCCAACTACTTGGAGCATTGAGACTGTGCTTTCTATGGATAGTCAGGTGGTTACTCTACCCGCGCAAATCTTCCTTGCACCATCCAGCCTAGTCCGCGGGTACCCCGCAATTACCCTGACATCAATCAGCGCTTCACGTTCTTGTCTACACAGTGAGCTCCCACGATTCCTTTGTCTAGTGAGGTGCGGCCATAACCATGGTAGAAAAGCCACTAATTATTCTAATGCAGTAGTATGGCGGCCTACCTCTTGTTCTGTCGGGCTTAGTTTCTTGGCGTGGTCTGCCTGTGTGATTTCGGTTTCTAGTTTATTGATTTCCTCATCCAAGATCTTGCTTTTATTCCTCAATCGTACTCGATCTACTTCGAGTTCGTGAATTTTCATGTGCCCTTGCCGAATGGCTTCCTGAAGCAACATGTGTTTGACCCTGTGCGGCTGCATACCCCCTTCGCCCTAGTCCCCGCAGGTTGTTCTAACTATGTGAGGATTCCTTCCTCCCAAAACTATGGTCTCGACACTGCCCATCCTCTTTTTTATCGTCTCCACACTTACATGCTTGTACATGGCCCTAGAGGTCCATCGAACCACTGGTACATGCTAGTCCCAATCAATCCATTTAGCTTGGTGAACCTTGTTCAGGATCCCACATATCCTCTTAGATTCTTTTATGTGGAACTCTTGCAGTGTGCATCACTTTTCCTGCTGCTACAGCTGGTTCCAAGTGTCGATCCATAGTCTGGAGTGTGAAGTTGTGGATGGCACAGCCCACGTTTGTACCCATCGACAGAGGTGAACGCGCAAAAATTTTTGTCCTAGTCGCCCGACATTCGTTCGGTGATGGGGGCTTCCAACCCGTGATCGCATCTGCCTTTTATCTTTGCACCAGCTTACCATGGTCTCTTAACATATACTCCATCCTCATACAGGTGTTTCACACAGTATCCCTTCCAGTGTAACGTACCACTGTTGTTCTGGTACTGCGCTTTCAACTTTGTCCAAGAATTTATTTACCATTGTTACTTCATCATGTATTGGCAGTTCCCTTGCCTTTGTTGTCACGTGACAGAGTGATCTCGCCATCATGTTGCAATTTAGCATCGTCACCTCGTGCAACCGGTTCTGCCAGCATTCTAATTCCTCATCTGAATCCAAAGTGCAAGAGCTATCACGTTTCCATGAGATTCTTCCATCCGTGGCCGGATTCACCTAGTCCTGATCCCATACAGTTATCTAGTAAATGCAATCCAGCTCATCGTCGCTTTCATTATCACGCACGGTTTTATTGTAGCGTGCTCCTTCAGATGGGTCTAACGGGACTACCACGCGTAGTGACTTTTTTTCGAATATCATCTTCCTCTTCTTCAGGTTGATGACTCCATTCATATTAGTCACCCAGTCTATTCCTAACAACGTGGGATAAAGATTGTTGTCATCGATAATCTCTATTACTTCAAAGTCTGTCTGTGTGCTCACGCCTTCGATATCAACTGTTACTCCTTACAACCTTCCCATTGGCATGATCTTCTGTTGGTTCACCATTCGTAATTGAATAGGGGACCACTGCAACGCGGGCTTGCCCATGTGTTCCCTGGTTTGCTTAGGTAACACATTCATGTCTGACCCCAAGTCTAGGATAACCTGATCCATTTCATATTCACCAATCTACGTCGCCAATCTCATTTCCCTCCCGGTGTGTAATGTATGCTTTCCTAGTTTTCGAACTACGCACGGTTCTCCCGAACTCGTGCACCTAGTGATCAGCTCTTATAGTCCTTTAACTGCCTTATTGTTGCACAACAATTTCATACATGTCTCCAGAAAGGTAGTAAGCATGGAAGGATCCACTCCCAGCTCTGGTTGGTCCTTACTACCTAAAGTGGAGGCCTCCGTGAAGCTCTCCTTAGCTTCCATAAACATCTCCTTTGCGCGTTCCAAGTTGAACTCAGGTTCCTTTTTAGGAGCCTTGCGAACCCATATATCCCCCTTAGGCTGCTTCCCCTTATCTTCCCCCATGGTCACACCACTTCTGAGCATCATGTTCATGTTGGGGTCTTCGTCGTGAGGTTCAGATTTCATCATTTGGATATTCTGAGTTTGAGGGGACTGGAGTACCCCTTTCTCATGCATTTTTGTGATCAACGTAGGACAATCTATCGTTTCATGATCAAACTGTTCACAATATGAACAATACATTCTCATCGAGTTAGTACAATTGCAGGCGTAGTGTCTTGATCCTCCGCAATTATAGTAAATCAACTATCTATGGCCCCTCCCTAGTCCCATTACTCCTCATCCTCGACCTCGCCCCTGAAATCTAATGCATGCATTCCACACACCTGGGTCTAGGGCTCGTATTTTTGTCTACATCCTATAGGCTGGGGTCTGATCCATCATTAGCTCGTAGCCACAACAAGTGCGCTCGTCGTGGCCTACCGACCTACAAAAATTACAAAACAGCTGCTATGGAGTCTGTGTATACTTCTGCAATAGATGACAATTGTCCGTCATGTGTTTTCCTCCTACCTGACAGATCACGCACCATAATGTTGGTGTCGCACTTGGCCCTACTTGTGCTTCTAGTCTTAATAGCATTGGTCCCCCTCCTGCCAAGTAGTTCGCGAATACTGGATAGTGATCCTTGTCGTGACCCTGACCTTTACATTTTATACACCATACTTCTTCGCGCGCCTCTGGCCGTGCGGCCCTATCTTGCTTCAAAATATGCATCTCCAAGCATAAATTCTGTAGTTGCGCGTGGATTTGTTGAACTCCCAACCCAGGGTCTTATATCGGGGTTTCATGAAACCTCATCACCATTTCTAATGCTTTATCCTGGGTTGAAAGCTTTTGCTATGACAACGTTTTCCTCAGGTGCAGAGTTGCACATCCATTAGCGTCATATTAGCCTCACAGATTGTACTCTTCAGCCGCTGATCCAGATCTTAGGGGGTCTCACCCGGGCACATCGCGATCTCTTTAAACCCAATGATTGACTGTGTCTCAGAATTCAGTCGGCTAAATTCTCTGTTCAATGCATTCTAGATCTCTGTTATCCCTGCATTCGGGTGGTCATTAGAGTGCTTAATATACCACGTCAATGCGTGATCCTGCAGCGCGCTCACCAATGTAGCCTTCTTAATGTTGTCATTCGTGACCCCTTGCGCTTCCCACACTGCTCTTACCATGAACCAGGACTAGTCTGGGTCCTCATTTCCTACTCCTTTGAATACCAGTAGCTTGATCACATTCGCCATGCTGAACTGTGGGGTTAGTGGAGGTGGGGTGCGCGAAGATGGAGGTGAGGGAGGTTAAGCGGGTGGTGGCATGGGTGGAGGTGGTAATTGTGGAATACACTTCTTTATCAACATGACCGCACTTCTTGGAGAAAATCCAACGAGCTCTTCCTCACTCTCTCACGAAGATGAAATTAATGGATTGTTTTCTAATTCCCTGCTACCTTTGTAAATCTTTCTGTTCTGCGTCGTCCCAAACATTAATGTATTCGCATAACCCGCTTTTCACATAACAGCATATTAATCCAGGTATTCAAATATTTAATGTACTTACCTCGCGGTCCCTTGAGAAAACGTTGTTCTACCTCGCTATAGCTTACGGTTATGTCCACCACGAACTCAGTGATGAATCCCCCTATTATCCGATCGAGCGAGTGGTCCACAACTCTCACAATCTTGTCTTCAGGTGCCTCTAGTCTGCACACTAATTCTGGAGTCCACACTATGGGTTGTTCGAGCTTACACCTTCCCTGGCTGTCAGCTAATCTCGTGATCCAGTCATACAACTCAGAAGGAAAGGATGGAAAGAAAATCTCGTGGATTTATGTATATACGTAGCGATCCAGCCATATACGTAGCGATCCAGCCACCTTTTATCAAATATTTGCGGAGTTCTGTTTTCCTGTGTCGTGAACTCATGGAGCTTTTGGTCCAACCACTCTTCAATTTCCTTCTTTGTTGGGTTCCTGTATTCTAACATTAGACATCCCTTAGGCAAATCCCGGTCCCGGCAGCGAAACCATTTGCTGGCTTGTTAGGGCCTGACCCAGCTTCAGAACTGATTTAGCCAAACAAATCCCGAAACTACCGACCCTTTCGGCAATAGTCCACGGTGCACGGACTGAGGTCTCACCCGAGGTAGTATGGGAGGGTGCTGGAACCAGGTTTCCGCACCCTAGGGATGTCTTGATGATTTCTAGGAAGTTCGTGAACCGAACCTGCATGCCTACGCTGCTCCACGCAGTCGTCTGTCCTTTGCAGCTTGTGCTACTGCTTTCGCGCAGCTTTATAAAGAGCGCGAAGAGGTGCTATCTAGATCCTTTATCCTTACTGTGATATTATTATAGATCTTAACCTAATTACATATACCCAATATTATCATTAATCATTCAACATTCATAGAAAGTGCACGCAATCATAAAACTATAAAGAGATGCATAAACATAACAGGAGCATAAACACACAGTATTTTAGAATCAACTTATCTTTTATTAATTCTCTGTCCAAGTACAATCCCAACTCCGCCCTGTGCACTTAGCTGCAGGGGTCCGCGCACATAGCTGCGGACTCTACCAGGCCTCTGCGCACACAGCTGCAAAGCCTCTTCCTGCTACTACAACCCACGACTTGGACTTACAGACTCAAAGCAAATTCCTCATCTAAGAACATTATAAGACTTCTCCAAGCTAAGACTATATTTACACCTAGAGCCTCGCTCTATTTATACAATCCCATGGTCCACAGATGATGGGTAGGCCAACACACTCTACATTAAATTACATTATCTTAGGGCGGACAACCCTAGACTCTCACGCTCCGCGCCCACATTTCACGGGGTCTTTACATTACACTTGACCAAAATTTGGGCTTCAAGCCCCAAACACATACTATGGGGGGATCCACTACCCAACAAGAACGTCAGTCAAAACTACTACAGGATTTACACCATTCCAACTTGCTTACGGCCTAGAAGTAGTTTTCCCTATCGAGTGCCGGATTCCTTCTGTAAAATTAGTTGTTGAACTTCTACCTGGTAGCACAACTGAAGAAGAGCACTTGTTATCCCTCAATCAGCTGGATGAGACTCGTCAAGATGCCCCACTAGCTCTTGAAGCCCATAAGCATCGATACAAAGCCCAATATGACAAAAATGTCAATCCTTGTTCTTACCAAGAGGGTGACCTCGTTTTACTTTACGATAAAAATCATGATCTCTTTTGGGCAGGTACACTTCAACCATTATGGTTCAGTCCATACGTTGTTACTAAGGTCCTTTCAAAAGGTGCCTATGAACTTCAGGACTGTGATGGAATTCTATTTGCAAAGCCCCGCAACGGGCTCTATCTAAAATAGTATTATGCCGAGTGTTACACTGGGAATTTTCTTTGTAATTTTATGTATCTATAAGTTTTGCTCCTTTTGGTGTGTCTTGATAGTTTTTTCTTCTTATGGGTATTTTTCTCATACATGTCTCTCGTTACATAGATGTATTCGTCACCTTTACCATATGTAGGATATGCAGATGGTGCAAGTTGTCACACACGATACATTGCATCTGTTGCTTGGGTCCTTTACACACCTAAGTCGGAACTAGTTAGTTTCGGGGGAGGTTTTCTTGGTACTACCACCAACAATATTGCTAACTATAGGCCCGTGATCGAACTCCTTACAGAAGCCTCATCTCAGGACATCTCCAATCTGGTGGTCAGGTTAGACTCTCAGCTAGTCATTATGTAATTGACTAATCACTATCACATTCACAATCCAATCTTGTCAGGTTACTATTTAAGGATATGACTCTTGGAACATCAATTTGAGTTTATTACATATGAACACATTCCTAGACAATCTAATGCATTAGCTGACACATTTAAAAATTATGTATTAGATTGACATCTATCTCTGATCTAGATCTTGCGGGGGAGGCCCCCAAGATCTAAGAGATTGAAATGGATTTTGGGGGAGAGGACCCCAAGGTTTGAAAAATTGAAATGTTAGAAGAAAAAGAGTAGGATGCCCAATAAACAAAACCATAAAGAATTTTTTTATTAAAACAGAGAATAACTGTAAAAGATACATTGTGGTGGAAAAACTTCCTTTTACAAAATGTGACTTGCTACTTATAGTCTTTTTCAGTTACAATACCACGGGTCAATTCCATGGGTGAATTAATACCATGAGTGGATGTCACAATACCATGAGTCAATTCCATGGGTGAATGAATACAATGGGTGGATGTCACAATACCATGGGTGGATGTCACTTACAATACCATGGGTAAATTCTATGGGTGGATGAATACCATAGGTTGATGCCATTTTCTATTCGGATCAATCTCATTATTTATAGTTACATGTATGAATGCAATGTTTTTTTCATAGTTAAACATTTTTACAAAAAATAAAAACACACATTTACACCATGAATAACCAATATATATATCAAGTCCAGTCCTTTACATCAAAATTTCCCAAAACTTGGGTGTTTTAAGTTAAAAATGGCTCTACTAAGCCTCACAATAACACCCGCTCTTTATACCCTACTACTGATGAGCCTGCTACTCATGAAAACTCATAAAAGCTTTAGCCAAAATCATAAGAGGAACTAGAAACTGCTCTGGCACACCCACTATGTGTCGCTACATATGAGCCAGTATTTCCCTCATGGGAAGAGGTGGCATAGCCATGCTCAAACTTTCGAGGTTCCTAGCAACCTCATGGAGACTTTGTGTGTCATCTCCCTCTTCGGCGGCTGTCGCACCTACTATTGCTCCAACCCTAGGTAGTTGATCACCCCACCTAGCATGGAAGGGCATGCTTGCAGGATGTATCGGTGCCACATCTATGTCAATAAAAAGCTTCATGTCAATACTTTTTCACCCATAATAATAAAAAAAAAATTACATAAACTTCAAAAGTTAAAAAATACTTTTTGGTACTTTGATCAATCCTCTTACCTTGTGGCCCCCACTGAGTTCCAGGTGGTAATATTAGTTCCAAATCCCCTGTATAATCCATGCCTGCATAGGCATAATCATCGATCATTAGGATTTGGCCACTGAGCCACTCAAAGAAGTCATCCTCAAAGAAGTGTCTAATCGGTCCCCCTCCAATACGAGGTGCTAGGGAAGCTCATCGCTCCTGTCTCGACTCCCTAGGACCAGCTATGCCCAGAATCATGTGTGGCCTCAACACAGTCACTCTCTCAAGGATAACGGACATGATCAAAGTACCATACCTAAACTCCCGTTGGGCCCGATTCTTACAAGTTTTCAACTCCGCTTTCACCTAGTGGAGGACTCCCTCACACCGGTTGAATATATGTGGTTGTAAGCAATCTAGGGCTAGTAGCAACTGAGCCTTTGTAGCTACATGTTGAATCTTGGACCCTACCAAGCATATGATCAGCAATAGAATGGCCCTCATTGTCCTAGTTCTGATCGCTCAATGGGAACCCTGTTGCTCACTACCCCACTGCCTAGCCTGTAGTATGTCTAGACCAACTCCACGATGATTCTTGGATCCACTCTCCCTCAGGAAAGTTTTAATCGTGCACCTCTACCCAATAAATCTGTAAGGAAGTAAATATCATCTCTTTCGATCAAGAGCTCATGATCCTTGATCCTGAACACACCTTTTTGTTCATCCCACCGTTGCATAATCCAGCTAAGGAGATCCTCCTGGCCCTTCATCGGGTCAAGTCTGGAATATTTCAACAACCCACATCTTTGCAAAGTTGTTAAACATGATGGAACATTTAGAATTTGTAGTTCCTTAGTATCATGAGCTCTTTCCCTCCATAGACTCATTTTGAAAGCTTAATTTATGCACAAAAACACCCTTGCATCAGTCTTTAGCTGAAAAAACCCTAGTAATGCAAGAAGAATTATTTTGACTTGCACCTGGCCAACTAACACGACCCTCCAGAGCCCACAAGGTGTGCTAATGCCCCACCCTTATACGGTCAGAGCGTTCAATGCACCCCCTAGCCTGGACGACCGCGTTAGCCGGCCAAGCTAACTAGGGCTTGCCTAAAAACAAAAATTTACCCCAGAAATCGAGTGAAAAAGGTATTAAAATGCAAGTAAAGGATTAGGCCATCTACCTAGAGATGGTGTATCAAATGGTAATCTTGATTTCTCACAATCGCTGCGGAAATATCTGTTCATTTTTCTCTCTAGAACACTCTCGAAGAACTCAAAATAGTGAAAATGAAGGCCTCTAACCATTCTTATAGTCACTCTGGAGGTATGACTCATTAGCTAGTCATCGAAATTGAAGTTTTTCATTCCCATGCTGTTAATCATACACCATATTGATATGATGTTAAATTTTACTTATGCTCTGATGACATTTTAGTGTTGATATGTAGAATTGACCACATTTGACTCTAGATAAACACTTTCTTTTTTGGGACCTTTTATCGTTCTTGAAATGAAAAATCCTCGAGTTAGTGTCTTCGGGCTCATAAAACTCCTACGAAGATGATATGAGCACTTTATTTTTTGGGGACCTTTTCTCACTCTTGAATTGAAAAAATCCCCAAGTTCTCTTCTTTGTACTCATAAAAAATCTACGGAGAAGACCTGAGCAACTCTTTTATCTCTTTTTCCTCGCTCTTTAAACTGAAAAAGACATTTCGAATTTTCTTCATCTGACTTGTTAAAATTTTATGAAGATCTATTGAGTTTTTCTTTGTGTGACTTATTAGAATTTCATAAAGAATATTGAGTTTACTCCATCCTCTTGTACTCATAAAAAAATGAGGCAAACATCTACTGAGCATAGGTTTATCACTTTATCCTAACTTAGTAGACTAAATTACAAAAAAGGAACTGTGTCGGGTATACTATTAAACCTTTGCCGCACCTCGTTATCAACCATGACAAAGGGAACCCCTTGGATTTTCTCTTTAAGATCTTTTCAGACTCTCTAAATATGAAAAGACCACCGAGTTTACCCCTCTGGACTCATTAAACTTAATCAGTTGGGGAAAAATTGGACAACACAGTGACTCAATATCTGTATCCAAAAGGATTTTTTGGTAACAGTCTATCCCTTGAGCATGGCACTCCCTCATAAAACCTTTTTTTCAGCCTCTGAGATGAACCTTACCATCTTATGAGTTTAGCCTTTATATAATCTGATTTTCCTGCATCCCTGCATCCTAACACTCTTTGGTGTTCATGAGTCTAAGTTTCTTGGTAAACCTTTGTGTCGTGCCTTCTATTTTTCAAGGCATCCTCCAATCCGCTACTTCCTATATCAACCATCGATCATATACTTCCAACACGCCCTTCGTCTGTTTGACCCATTTCTCAAAATTTATCTCCAAACCAAATCATTCTTGTCCTGTTTCATGTCAATTGATGTAAGTTCTCTTGTTGCCAACCTTTGACAAGTCTCTTTCTATCGACTTCAACACTCTATCTAGGAAGCAGATCCATAAACATATCAGTACCTTCGAACTTGCAGTCATCAGTATCAGGTTACCTTGTGTTTGATTGGGGGTTTTCATCATTGGCTCCCAGTTGAATGATTCTATGAGTGTTCAACTGTAACGACCAAAAGTCGTATACACAGTGGAAAAATTAAAATACTTCATAGACAAATACATCCATTGTAGGATAGTAAGTGTAAATTGTATATTATATAAAGAATTGGTGTAGGATGAGTACAAATGAAAATGAAGGTCCGTATATATAGCCAGGTAAGTACCTTTTCACGAACAGGCATGTCTCTAAGACATGCCTTTCATTATTAACTAACTAACCATTAGTTAATTTACTTATAATTTATTATTATATTTATATTATTATGATTATTATTTATTATCTATTTTTATTTATTTTTACATAATTTATGTTCATAACATTGTCTTCTCCTTCATAAATCTTTGTCCTCAAAGCTTGTTGATGAAAGGGCTTGATCTCTTTTTTGTTAAGAATGTCTTCTGTTTGATATCCATTTCTACTATGATTCCTTCTCATCTCAGAAAAATCATCTTTGTTGATACAAGTTGATATGATCCTTGGAGTGATATATAAAATTGTCTTACTAAGAATGGATCAGACCATCAACATAGTTGTTACACAAAAATATTGTCACCATGACTATTTGCAATCAGTATGGGTCTATCATCACTTGTATTGTCCTCCTAAGCAAGTCTCAGACCTCATCTCTTCAAGTCAAGCTTTGAAAATGAGAGAAATACATTGAAAATCAACAAAGCTCTAGTTCCTCACTTTCTCTCACTGTTACCTGCGGTCCCGCACCCCCTGTTCACATTACCTACGGACCTGCCCACTTTGTCCCTAAAGGAGTGGGTGCGGACCCCTGTGAAAGTAAAAAAGGCGCAAGTTTATTCTAAAAAACTCACTTTGGGTTAATTCTAGATGATTCTAGAAGGAATTTTGACGTGGATTGTTCGCTCTTAGGTGGTTCATGCATCCCAAAAGAGAAGGAGCTAATCCCTTGATGAGAGGAGCTATCCCTTTGAAGGAGGGCTTTATCCCTTTGAAGGAGGACCTAGTAACTTCCCTCCATTGCACTATAAATTAAGGCATTGGGTTGGTTGCTGAAGAGGTTAGAAGCTGAACATTTTTTAGGGTAAATGTTGGTGGAATTGAGACTTCCTAGTTAAGCTTGAAAGGAGAGATCACATACCTTTTTGGCTTCATTGGGAAGGGAGTGAAACTTGTCAAAGTAGAGGAGATTTCTTGCTGGACCCTAGGAGGAGCTTGTACAGCATCAAGGCACAGGTTGTAAAGTTCTTCTTTGATTTGAATTAATACAATCAGATTCATTTTTCTCAACAAATTGTCTTATGTCATTTGTTTCATGAATTCCTTGATCATCATGATAAGTATGCTATATGATATTGGCTTTTCAGGTGCTATTTAATTTGTTTGCTTGTTTGTGTTTGCAGATTCACTACAAGGGATCGCATTTGGATCAAAGGAGCGAGGCTTCCACAAACTTGCATTGGACCCAAGGTAGGCCTAAACCACTTGTTTGCCTCTGTTTATAATTGCATATTTAGAGAAAGATAGTTTTTTATTGGCTTGCTTGTCACTAGATATCGTTAGATTCTAGGAAGGTCTATCTTGTCTGCAAGATCGACTCATTCCGTGTGACAAAATGGCGACCATACTGGGGACTTGATTTCTTTATTTGCTTTACTTTGACCTGAGAAACTGTGTTTTTTTTTTTCTGTTTTTTGTTTTTTGTGTGTGGAATTGGGTAGATTTAGTTGATCTAGGATTATTTTTTGTTTTTCATAACTTTGGGAGAGGACCGCACCCTCGACTTGGGACACAGTGCGGACCTATCCGCACTTTTTCTTTTAGCACAGAGTGGTACCACACTTGTGTGAATGGTGGGCCTGCAGACCCTGCTAAAATTTTGAAAAACTTAAGATTTTCTCTTTCAGTCAGTTTAGTTTTTGTTTAGATGTTATTAGCCCCTGCCCAGACCTACATGTAACTTGTCAGAAGCTTTTCTTAGGTTAATTCCATTGGTGTTAGGGTTTTAGGTGAAATTCCTAGAAGTTTTGGTTGTCGGGCTTGGTTTTCATTTTGGTCTTGTAGTAGCTCTGAGCTAAGAAGCTGTAGAAGCCCCAGATCACCTTGGTTTTTACTGGCCTTCTTATGAGTCTGACCATTTTCAAAATCTACCTTTGTTGAGGAACCCGCCTTGTGTTTTCTCTTTGCGAAACTTCGAAAAGGCTTGTGTTAAAAGTTTGGATTTCATTTTTAGAAAAGAAAACAAAAATTGGTTGTTTTTTTACTGATTTGTGATTCTGGACAAATTAGTCCTTAGTTTGTTTATAGCTAAGTAAAACATCCTTGAAAAAGACATCTTGCAAGCGTTGACTTCAAATAGTTTTTTATAGTTTATAGATCTCAAGATTAGTTATTTCCATAGTTTTGATTGTTTTATAAAAATAAAAAATCTCTTTTGGAAAAAGTTTGTTTTTGTAATATTTGAGTGTTTTGAAAGAAAAGGGAAGTTTTTGTGAAAATAACTAGTCTCTTTTTGAATGCATTGGAAAAGACAAAAAGCTCTTCTTTTAATTTGTTGGTTAAGAAAGATTTGTGTTTACAAGCATTTTCATTCTCAAACTCTTTCCTAGCTAGAAGTTCATTGAAGGGAAAAGATTTCTTAATCATCTTAGGTGCATTTTTTAGTGATTTCGAGTCGAGTCTTCACACCACAAGTTTCATCTCTGCACCTCTTGACTTAAACAAAAACCAATAAAAATAAACGCTTAAAGTAAAATCTATCTAGTAATCTTTTTGTTTCTAGGGCTCTAATTCACCAACATAGCTTAGGCTAGTGTCTTGGAGTAGGGAGTAATTAACTCTCCAAGACAGTAAAACAAACAAGTAGTTGTATCTTGCGGTAGGAGAAAAATCCAATTGTTGCATCTATGCTCTGGGAAAGCTACTCTTAAAGGAGAAGCACGAGATCGTGTCCGAACAGTGTGGGAATAAATCCTTCTTCATTGGGAACGACGCCAGATATTCACGTATTAAAAATGGTAAACCTCGGATTAACCATTGTCGAGGAGCCTGGGGTCACTTGTTGGTAAACCTTGGATTATGTCAAGGAGCCTTCAAGGGGATTGAGCTTGTTACTCTGCCCTTGCGTGCGTATCGAATCGTAGACTGTTCCCCTAGGTATATTTATTTCCATTGGTAACCATAGTGACCATATTCTATAGGATTCTTCCTAAGGTGACAGTGGTGGGAAGATCCCACTGTACCTGGAGCAGACGTCAGCTAGACTCACTTGGATTTTCTGGGGGGTTCTCTTCACTCGAGATGGTTTAGTGGAGGAACTTGTGCCAGTCTATTCATTAAGCAGGTTACCGGGGTAACTGTTCTAACCGCCATTTCTGTATTGAACTCAACGACATTGGATTTCATCACCAACTAGTGTTTTCAGTACGGAAAGTTACTGTTTGTGTGTGGTTTGATCTCCTAGATTCTTTAGGCGTGTGATTCAAATTTGTTTGGTTCTTTAGAGGCTTTAGGTGGTTCTCATTGAGATTTTACTTTGTTTGTGTGTGAAGTAGTTAAAATTTTTTAATCGTGGCTGAATTACCGAGGAAGTCCCATAGACTTTGGGGCCAACCTCCTAAGTTTTCACCGAGCCAGCCTGAAGGGTTAAGAGCCCTCGTAACTCCTAGAGACAGTAGAATTGCGTCACCTGAAGAAGGAGAGTCTTCTTTAGAGGTACATCCTAATTTTAAAGCTCTAGTAGCAGATTATAATCCACAATCTATGTCTGTTTCTGAAGTTACTGGTAGCTTTTCATCTACTAGTGATATAGGTGAGGAACCTGAAATATCTGAACCTGAAAGTGAATTTGCTGCTACTTCGACATCAAGATTTACCTCTCCAACTTCTAGTGGTCCTGGTTCACCCAGGGTAGAAAGAATAATTACCCAAAATCTTCCTTCTGGACTTATAGCTATTGAAGAACTTGCTACTCCGGAAGAAGAAGTAGGCATCCCTATCCCTGAAAATCAACCTGTTATAGAACTTAGGGAGCGTGAATCAATCTTTTACAGTCCACCTAGGAGCAGTGCTTGGTATCTTTCATTGACTAACTTTTTGGAAAACCCGGGACTAAGTTTTTCACCACCTCGTATTCCTTATCACCCAACACCTAGAGGTTACTATCCTCCGTTAAATATTTCAAGACAGTCGTCCATGTTTTCTCAATCTTGAGAATCCTTTTTGTACGACGGTCCTTCTGTTCCCTCTGGGTATCAGTCACTTACTGGTACTTTTTCGGGAGCATCTCCTCAACCCATTGAACAAGGGTTATTAACTGGAAACAATGGTAATAAGCCGTTGAGTGTAGAATATATTCTCATGATGTCAGGTACTATTCCTAATCCTCAACCTCAAGGTGGCCAGTTACCACCTGGGGGGCAGCCTCAAAATCCTCAATTATCGCATAGGGAGCAACCTCAAGGTACCCAATTTGCACCTAGGGGGCAACCTCAAGGACAATACATACCTACGGGACAGTACGTTCCTCAAGGTCAACCCCAGACTTAATATGTACCTCAGGGTCAACCCCAGTATCAATATGTACCTCAAGGTCAACCCCAGTATCAGTATGTGCCTCAGGGTTATCAACCCCAAGGTTAGTACTCGAACCAAGGTTTCCAACCACCTTCCGGTCAATCATATGTTCAAGGAACTGGAAATGTACCTCTGAATTATCAACCCTACCCTCAACCCGGTTATGGTCCTCAATATTCTCAACCTGTTATGGGTCCGTACCTCGTAATGAACTTAGTGTAGGATCCATCACAAACTCAACAAGCCTTGCAACCGAATATACAGTTGTCATCTCAAACTGGACAATCCTTAGTTTCTGGTTCACCCCAGCAACCTGTCCAGTCTACTATTCAAACTTCTGTACCTTCGGTAGTTTCTCAGCCTGGGCCTAGTACACCTCGTACTCCACCTCAAACGGCTGCTGCAACATCTGTTCAATCTACCCCACCTACTTCTGGAGTATCGACAGCTCCGGTTTCTATTGTTCGTGTATCAACACCTCGAACATCTTTGCCTCAGTCTGGATCCACAATTCAAACTTCAGTTCAGATGCCTGTAGGACAACCTGGTTCAAGTACGGTTGTCACAAGTCAACCTCAATTTACTTATCAACCGTACCAGGGACAGTACCAATTCGGTCCTATTGTGCAGCAGCCAGTCTATCAGTATCAACCGTACCCTGGGTATACATATCAACAACCTCAACAACCCCACTATGGTCCGGTTAATCCTGGTTTTCTGGGATGATACAATATCCCAAATGCAATCCCAATTCCTAGTTATCCTGGATATCCTCCTCCTGGGGCTAGTCTCATGACCTAGAGTTTTAGGGACCCTAATCGTCAGTTACCGTTTATCACAACTTTGGACTTGCCTGACTTGTCGCGCCTAACGAACGATCCCATTAACTATCTTCCATTTTGGCCGCCAATGCCGAATAAGTTGCCTAGTGATATTCCTAAGTTTGAAGGCAAATCAGGAGAGGACCCGTCGAACCATGTGATGACTTATCACCTCTGGTGTGCGTCTAATTCCATTTCAGATGATTCAATCCGTTTAAGGCTTTTCCAGTGCACTCTAATTGGTCTTGCGGCCAAGTGGTACATTGAGTTACCGCGAGCCACTTTTTATAACTTTAGTCAGTTAGCTACTTCGTTTTTAACTCATTTTCAGTTGCAAGTCAGATATGACAATGGCACGGAATTACTAACGTCATTAAAGCAGTCAACGTCCACTTACATTTCAGATCACATTCATGAATGGAGACGTCGACGGCGTTTAGTGAAGGTTTTTATTCCGGATCAGATCTTAGACAAATGGTTTGTAAAATCTTTATTGCCAAAGATCACTGAGGATGTAGCTAAGGCCGGAGTCGTTACTAAGGAGCAAGTAATTGCTCAAGCATAGTACCTTGATTTAGTTTATACTCAGTCAGGTACGTTACATGAGAAAATCCCCGATCTTCCTAAGCAAAATCAAATCACTGCAGCTCCTTCAGGGTCTCATGCTGCTGACGGTATGATTGGTACGGTTAACACCAAAAGTAAGAATAAGTCTTCCAAGAATTCTTCTCCTATCATAACCTTGCCAGATTCCCCGACCGAAGATTCTTCCGCAGAAATTTCCGCTGATATTCATGTTGTAGAGTCATCTACAGCCAAATCAAAATCCGGTGGTAAGAAGAAAGGGAAGAAGAAAAATAAAACAGATAAAAATTCGAAAGAGAAACTAGAAAAAGCGGAATCAAATGATGAGAAACTTAAACCTCGTTATCCTTGTCTCATTTGTGACGAAGAGCATTTTACAAGAGACTGCCCTCATCGTGCAGAGGTTGCGAAAGTTGTCAAAGGCTCCCAAATGCCTGCTATTTTGAAGGATCCTTTTCCAAGTCAAGACAGTAAGATGATAGGTTCTTCCTCAAATGCCAATGAAGAACCCATACTGATGATGTCCCATGTTAGGATTGCGACTCGATCGCATGATTATGGTAGTAAAAGTCTTGTTGATGGTAAAGAAGCAGAATCTTCTTATTCTAACCCATCAACCTCAGCTCCCGGTTCCGATCCACTAAAGATCGAGAAACCTAACCCAGACTTAGTAATCAAACCGCCTGCCAAGGGTATACTTCGAAAGTAAGCTTTCAGTCCACATGCGAGAGTGGCTCAGAACTATAACATTGTTGAAGATTTAGCCGTTTCACCTTCAGCAATGTCGGCTTTGGAAGTGCTGCAATCATGTCCACCACAACGTAAATTACTATTGTCGACTATAGGAGTTGTTGACGTTCAGGACTTGAACCTTATAATTTTCGATCTAGAAAATAGTACACTGCGCTTACTTCATCAAATGGCTTTCCAGATCCTAGTGTTAGTAAAAAACAGACCTATTTACAGGACTGTGATTGATGAGGGAACCTCAATGTGTATTATGTCGATATAGTGTTGGAGATCACTTGGTTCTCCTTCGCTAAATCAATCCCCGATGATTCTAAAGGCCTTTGATGGCCGTGGGTTTCATCCTTTTGGCATTCTACAGGATCTACCTATAGGGGTTGAAGGCAAAACTGTTAATCTAGATGTGGAGGTGGTTGATGCCCCTCTAGATTACAACCTTCTCTTAGGCCGTAGTTGGTCTTACGCTATGATAGCTGTTGTTTCATTGGTCTTTCGGCTTATAAAGTTCCCTCATAATGGAAAGATCGTAACTATAGACCCGCTGACTTACTTTTCATCTGACCCAGCCTCTTCAGAGAGTATTCATCATGTCGGTAAAACGACTATCCCGTATAAGGATGTTGGAGTAGGAATAGTTAAAGATGCCGGTTTACTGGGAACTTTTCCTTTTCCTCCTATCAATGCATTGTCTTCTACTACAGCCATTCATATGATTTCGTCAGACACCATTTTTTATGATGATCCTTGGATTGTACCTTCTGAATCTGAGATAGACTCATTTGGTGATGCCATGCCTTTGAGTCCATATGAAATTGCGTATCAAGTCGTGCAGTCATTTTCCGACCCATCTTCAATCAAAATTGACTTAATGAATGTGGTCCAAGAGGAATCACTTTTCACATCAAACTCGGATTCAACAACGTTTTCTGAACTTGTTCACACTGATGAGCAAATTCATGAAATCCTATGTGTCGATGATTTACCATGGGAAGATCTTCATCATAGATCTTCATTTTTACCCGAGAGTGATCGTTTTGAAAATGATTTTTCATAATATTTACGACTAAATATGTCAAGGAACCTCAGAATCCAATGAAAAATCCTGATTCAGAGTTAAATTTGGGAAACATTTCTCGAACTATTCCTATTGACATTTCGGTTAAGCCTGGAATTGTTGAAAACATTCATATAGGTGCCTCGTGTACGGAAGATGAAATTCAAATATATAAGGCCCTATTTCAAGAATTTCGCGACGTGTTTGCCTAGTCATATGAGGAAATGCCAGGAATTGACCCCGCAATTGTTGTTCATGAAATCAAAACTTACCCAGACGCTAAACTCGTCTGGCAACGTTTGCGTCAAATTTACCCGAGAAAAGCTACTGCTATTAAAGTAGAATTTGAAAAATTACTCAAAGCAGGTTTCATTTATCTGATTCCGTTAACGGATTGGGTATCGAATATTGTTCTGGTTAACAAAAAGCAAGGGAAAATAAGAATATGTATCGATTATAGGGACATTAATCGAGCCTGTCCAAAGGACAATTACCCAACTCCCTATATCGATCAAATCATTGATGATTGTGCCGGCAGCGAAATATTCTCCTTCCTGGATGGTTTTTCCGGATACAATCAAATCAATATTCTACCTGCCAATCAACCAAAAACGGCTCTCATTTGTCCATGGGGGACATTTGCTTATTGCAAATTACCTTTTGGGCTTAATAATGCCGGGGTGACTTTTCAAAGGGCCATGTCTTATGCATTTCATGACATCAAGCACATTGTGCAACCCTATCTCGATGATTTGCCTGCTCATTCATTACATCGAGTTGATCATCTCATCCATTTACAAGCAATATTTATGAGGTGTAGGCATTATCGGATTAGGTTGAATCCACACAAGTGTGTTTTCTGTATAGAAATGGGTCGGTTACTGGGGTTTGTAGTTTCGAAAGTCGGCATCGATCCCTTGAAGGTTGAAGCTATTGTCAAATTGCCTCCTCCTTCGAGTCTTCGCCAACTCCAAAGTTTGCAAGGGAAAGCAAACTTTTTACGACGATTCATTCCTAACTACGCCGAGGTTACAAAGGGTTTTACCCGGTTGTTGAAACATAATACTTCATTCTATTGGGATGAGATAGCTCAGAAATCTTTTGATGCACTAAAACACACGTTGACCCATGCACCGTTATTGCATCCTCCCTACTACAACCAGGACTACTTTCTGTATCTCGCCGCATCCCATTCCACCATCGGAATGGTGTTAGTTCAGGAAGATGAAATTGGTACTGAACATGTGATATATTACCTTAGTTGAACTTTAAATCCAACTGAGCTAAAATACTCACATGTGGAGAAATTGGCATTGGTAGCTGTTCAAGCTGTCCAACGTTTTCGTCACTACATTTTACTACGTAAAACTACAGTAATTTCTGATTGCAACCCTATGATCTACATTTTGACCAAGCAATTGCTAGGGGGAAAGTACTCCAAATGGATTGTCATCCTACAGGAGTTCGACTTGGAATTTGAAAAGTCTAAGTCGAAGAAATCTTTAGTTTTGCGGAGTTAATGTGTGACTTCCCGCGTGCTGACACGGAAACTATGGCGGAGGAGCCCATTGCAGACGAATCCTTGTTTCTAATCAGCAATTTAGATCCGTGGTATGGGGATATCATCGTTTATCTCCAGACCCAATCCTTTCGGCTAGAAATTTCAAGGTTAGAACAACGAAAAATACAATTCCAGTCCCAACAATTCAGAATTATTGGAGATACTCTTTATCGCCATGGGGCGGACTCTGCTTTTCGACGTTGTTTAACTCACGAGGAAGCTGAAATGGTTCTAAATGACTGTCACTCTGGAGTGTGTGGTGGTCGTATGTCTGGGTATGCCACAACCCAAAATATATTGCGCGCTGGCTACTTCTGGCCGTCCTTGTTTAAAGATTGTATTAACGCGGTCTGAAAATGCCACAACTGCCAAATTTTTGCTCAAAAGATGTGTGCTCCACCTGCTCCTCTCCACCCTATAATTTCCGTCGGACCGTTTTCAAAATGGGGTATCGATTTTATTACATGTAACCCTCACTCGACCGGGGGGCATGCGTATATAATCCTTGCGGTAGATTATTTTACCAAGTGGGCCGAGGCGATGCCTACATTTGAGGCAGATGGAAAAACAGCTACAATTTTCATGTTCAATCATATAATTTCTAGGTTTGGTGTTCCACAAGCGATTATCACTGATCATGGGCGTCATTTGTGAAACGTTATGATGACTGAACTTACAGGCCAGCTTGGCTTGCGTCACGATAGTTCAACTCCTTATTATCCACAAGCTAATGATCTGGTTGAAGCCATCAACAAAGTTCTAGTCATCATGATCTGACCGATCATCGAGATTCATCGGTCGAATTGGCATAACATGTTATTTTCAGCGCTTTGGGCATATCGAACCTCAGTAAAAACGTCAACAGGGTTCACCCCTTTCCAACTAGTTTATGGTCTGGAAGCTGTGTTACCCATTGAGTGTGAAATCCTGTCATTGCAAATGGCCATCGAGTTACTTCCAGCCACTTCCGAAGAGGAAAAATGTTTGTTATACTTGGCTCAACTAGATGAGAATCGACGTGATGCTCCATTGGCAATCAAAACTCATGAAAAATGTATTAAAGCTCAGTATGATCGAAATGTGACCCCTCGAAATTTTTCGGAAGGAGACCTAGTTTTATTGTACGATCAAGCTAATGATAAATTAGGCATTGGAAAATTCGTTCCTATGTGGCATGGTCCCTATGTTGTCAAGCAAAAGCTAGCAAAAGGAGCCTATGAATTGGTAGACTTTGATGGGGACTCTTTAGGTAAAGCCAAAATGGCCTTTACCTGAAGAGGTGTTATGCTTAAAAATGAGTGTGGAGATTTTTAGTTAGGTTAGTTTTCTTTCTAGCTAGTGTGTTTTAGTTTTAAAAAGTGTGCTTAGCTTAAAGAGTGTTTTTCGTCATTATTCCTGCTTATCTTGGTTTTACTCTTGGTATTGCAGATGTCGATGCCTCTCCAAACATACATTGGTTTCGCTGATGGTGCTTGTCGTAATACACGGAACATTTCTTCCCCAGCTTGGGTTATCTATTCGCCCTCTGACGAGTTGGTATCTATGAATGGGGTAAGCCTCGGTCAAACAATGAACAACATTGTCGAGTATAGTGCAGTGATTGATTTATTATCTGAATCTATTTCATTTGGGATTCAGAGTTTGATAGTGAGGTTAGATTCTGAACTCATTGTATTACAGCTTAATAGAGTATATGCCATTAGAAATCCAGTGTTATTGAGATTATTTTTGAGAGTGCGTCTCTTGGAACGTGAATTTTATTATATTGAATATCAGCATATTCCAAGATCTTTAAATACATTAGCAGATGCAATTGCTTCTTGAATGTTAAGTAGACATTTGCAATAATCATACATGTAAATTTAAAAGCATTCCATAATATGTTTTACAAGATAAGCCGGTAATAGTGATATAGTATAATATAGGAGTGTGTCAAAATATACATCTTCCTCGATCATAGGTTGAAAAACACCTTATGATCGGCAAAAATGATAAGTACAAAAAGCAAAAATGTCATATGTGTCTACAATGGGCGATCATCCTATCACTGGTGATGATCTCGATAAGAAACCACTGTACGGGCCACCTTACAAAGGAACCTCCTAAAAGGTCCTGGGACCCCAATCACATAGCGTTATAGTCGACAAGGAATGCCATCTATGTCGGTCTCTGGAATGTCTCCTGTCAAACACTCTAGATGGCTCTCCAATTCGGCCAAGGTCTCTACTGATTCGTCCTGTGGGGCTGGTGCAGCTGCAGCTGGTTGTTTCCTCTCGTAAGGCCGGAGAGCGGCTGGTCGCTATGGACCCACGTCTGCATTTGAAACTTTTACTATCAGTTTTGGGACGAGATAGAAACAAAAAAAAAAAAATAGGAAAATGTTGAAAATGATTTTACCTGAGTCATCCCATTACTCTCCTGGTGGAAGAGCCATGTCTGAGTCACCGCGAAAATATACCCCAGCGTAAGGGAAGTCCTGAATAGAAAAAACATGGTTTTCCAGCCAATGGAAATACTCATGTTTGAATCGAACGACCTCTGTCCCCTCATCAGGATGACGAGCCATAACTGCAACCCATCGCATCAGTTTGGGCTCTCGAGGAAGTCCAGCTCCAATAGTGAGGTGCTGCAGGACCAACATTGGGACCCTCTCCAGACCAAAGCTCACAACTAAAGCACCATATCCAAAGGTCTTTAGTTGTCCGTTCTTGGCTCTAGTCAGTTGGACTTTTACATTAACCAACACAACATCGTACCAGTTGAAGATGGTGCCTCGAAAGCAGTCAACTGCCATCCGCATCTGGGACCCAGCGGCTATATGTAGTGCGTCACTCCCGCAAATCCTGGTAACAGTAAACACGATCACCACGAGTTCAGGACGGGATATGGTTTTGAAGTCTATCCCTTTTTCTCTTGTCTGGTTGTTGCAGAACTCTAGCCGGAAGCTATCGACAGACTGGCCACCTGGCCTAGTCCCGAATAGAGTCAAGTCTTCGCCTTTCTTAGGAAATCCAGTCAAAAAGTATATGTTTTCCGGCTCAATTTCGAGCTAGTGGCCACCAATGAAGAAGCATTGGTCCTGTATGCTCCATCTGTCTACCAGCCACTGCAAGAAGTCCACCTGGGCCCTCATGCCAGGTATGGCCCAGAATTTGTACAAGTCGCATGCCTTCAATGCATCGATCGAAGGTTGGTGATTTAATGCGGCAATATCTACATCCTCATGCTCCCGTTCTCGCCAATCAAGCATGATGTATACTCTGCATCCAACAAAAAGGCGAATTAGAATGCAAAAAAATTGAATTGTTTGGGTAAATTTTGAGAAATTTAGGGTTAAAAACGCTTGTTGCGAGGACCGCACCCTCTCTGTTAGAGACAGTGTGTGGGTCCGCACCTTGCCTTCATGGCAGGTGCGGACCCCTGACTTTTTCCCCATTGGGAAAAATTCGGGGTTCGCGGGCTGCCTATGTTATGCCTGCGGGCCCCTGCGCGCGGGTTTCTAGCCTAAAAATCCTCTAAAAAATGAAATGAAACCCTAAAAAACGATTTGAAATGGATAAAATGGAAGAGTAGGATGATGTGGATTACCTGGAGGAGACGGCGGTCGATTCCGATGGATGGATTTTCCGCAATCTTCACGGGAAGTTTCTGACCAAAAGCACTATTTTCTCACCCAAATCTCAAACAGTAAAAATGAATTGACGAAAGCCCTTTTTATAAGTTTTTTGAATAAATGAATTGTAAATTTGTTTATGTTTCACTTTAGAAAGGTAAATTTTGAAGCATTTTTATCCATTTTAAATAGGTATGAGTAATGTTTGAGTTTTTGTTCAGGATAGCGGATTTTTCAGGTGAAATCGGTCATTTTCGACGAAAAAACATTAGTGTCACCTTTAAGCTCTTTTCTGACTCCTAAAACATGAAAAGATCGCCGAGTTTTTCTTTTTAAACTTGTTAAAACGGAACTAAAAAGACGGTCCACTAACAGCTCTTTTTCTGACCGTAAAAACATGAAAATATTGTCGAATTTTTGTCGTTTCAAATTCGATATTGGTTATAAAACGACATGTCAATGATCGCTTTTTTACTTTTTTTGGATCAGAGGCACTAATTACGAAAAGTAAAAAGTAAAACCTCTGATAAAAAAGTGTAAAAAACCTCTGACGTGTCTTTAGCTGAAAAAACACTAGTAATGCAAGAAGAATTATTTTGACTTGCACCTGGCCAACTAACACGACCCTCCGGAGCCCACAAGGTGTGCTAATGCCCCACCCTTGTACGATCAGAGCGTTCAATGCACCCCCTAGCCTGGACGACCGCGTTAGCCGGCCAAGCTAACTAGGGCTTGCCTAAAAACTTAAATTTACCCCAGAAATCGAGTGAAAAAGGTATTAAAATGCAAGTAAAGGATTAGGCCATCTACCTAGAGATGGTGTATCAAATGGTAATCTTGATTTCTCACAATCGCTGCGGAAATATCTGCTCATTTTTCTCTCTAGAACACTCTCGAAGAACTCAAAATAGTGAAAATGAAGGCCTCTAACCATTCTTATAGTCACTCTGGAGGTATGACTCATTAGCTAGTCATCGAAATTGAAGTTTTTCATTCCCATGTTGTTAATCATACACCATATTGATGTGATGTTAAATTTTACTTATGCTCTGATGAAATTTTAGTGTTGATATGTAGAATTGACCACATTTGACTCTGGATAAACACTTTCTTTTTTGGGACCTTTTATCGCTCTTGAAATGAAAAATCCCCGAGTTAGTGTCTTCGGGCTCATAAAACTCCTACGAAGATGATATGATCACTTTATTTTTTTGGGACCTTTTCTCACTCTTGAATTGAAAAAATCCCCAAGTTCTCTTCTTTGTACTCATAAAAAATCTACGGAGAAGACCTAAGCAACTCTTTTATCTCTTTTTCCTCGCTCTTTAAATTGAAAAAGACATTTCAAATTTTCTTCATCTGACTTGTTAAAATTTTATGAAGATCTATGGAGTTTTTCTTTGTGTGACTTATTAGAATTTCACAAAGAATATTGAGTTTACTCCATCCTCTTGTACTCATAAAAAAATGAGGCAAACATATACTGAGCATAGGTTTATCACTTTATCCTGACTTAGTAGACTAAATTACAAAAAAGGAACTGTGTCGGGTATACTATTAAACCTTTGTCGCACCTGGTTATCAACCATGACAAAGGGACCCCCTTGGAGTTTCTCTTTAAGATCTTTTCAGACTCTCTAAATATGAAAATACCACCGAGTTTACCCATCTGGACTCATTAAACTTAATCAGATGGGGAAAAATTGGACAACACAGTGACTCAATATCTGTATCCAAAAGGATTTTTTGGTAGCAGTCTATCCCTTGAGCATGGCACTCCCTCAGAAAACCTTTTTTTCAGCCTCTGAGATGAACCTTACCATCTTATGAGTTTAGCCTTTACATAATCTGATTTTCTTGCATCCCTGCATCCTAACACTCTTTGGTGTTCATGAGTCTAAGTTTCTTGGTAAACCTTTGTGTCGTGCCTTCTATTTTTCAAGGCATCCTCCAATCCGCTACTTCCTATATCAACCATCGATCATATACTTCCATCACGCCCTTCGTCTGTTTGACCCATTTCTCAAAATTTATCTCCAAACCAAATCATTCTTGTCCTGTTTCATGTCAATTGATGTAGGTTCTCTTGTTGCCAACCTTTGATAAGTCTCTTTCTATCGACTTCAACACTCTATCTAGGAAGCAGATCCATAAACATATCAGTACCTTCGAACTTGTAGTCATCAGTATCAGGTTACCTTGTGTTTGATTGGGGGTGTTCATCATTGGCTCCCAGTTGAATGATTCTATGAGTGTTCAACTGTAACGACCAAAAGTCGTATACACAGTGGAAAAATTAAAATACTTCATAGACAAATACATCCATTGTAGGATAGTAAGTGTAAATTGTATATTATATAAAGAATTGGTGTAGGATGAGTACAAATGAAAATGAGGGTCCGTATATATAGCCAGGTAAGTACCTTTTCACAAACAGGCATGTCTCTAAGACATGCCTTTCATTATTAACTAACTAACCATTAGTTAATTTACTTATAATTTATTATTATATTTATATTATTATGATTATTATTTATTATCTATTTTTATTTATTTTTACATAATTTATGTTCATAACATTGTCTTCTCCTTCAAAAATCTTTGTCCTCAAAGCTTGTTGATGAAAGGGCTTGATCTCTTTTCTGTTAAGAATATCTTCTGTTTGATATCCATTTCTACTATGATTCCTTCTCATCTCAGAACAATCATCTTTGTTGATACAAGTTGATATGATCCTTGGAGTGATATATAAAATTGTCTTACTAAGAACGGATCAGACCATCAACATAGTTGTTACACAAAAATATCGTCACCATGACTATTTGCAATCAGTATGGGTCTATCATCACTTGTATTGTCCTCCTAAGCAAGTCTCAGACCTCAGCTCTTCAAGTCAAGCTTTGAAAATGATAGAAATACATTGAAAATCAACAAAGCTCTGGTTCCTCACTTTCTCTCACTGTTACCTGCGGTCCCGCACCCCCTGTTCACATTACCTGCGGACCTGCCCGCTTTGTCCCTAAAGGAGTGGGTGCAAACCCATGTGAAAGTAAAAAAGGCGCAAGTTTATTCTAAAAAACTCACTTTGGGTTAATTCTAGATGATTCTAGAAGGAATTTTGACGTGGATTGTTCGCTCTTAGGTGGTTCATGCATCCCAAAAGAGAAGGAGCTAATCCCTTGATGAGAGGAGCTATCCCTTTGAAGGAGGGCTTTATCCCTTTGAAGGAGGACCTAGTAACTTCCCTCCATTGCATTATAAATTAAGGAATTGGGCTGGTTGCTAGAGAGGTTAGAAGCTGAACAAATTTGAGGGTAAATGCTGGTGGAATTGAGACTTCCTAGTTAAGCTTGAGAGGGGAGATCACATTCCTTTTTGGCTTCATTGGGAATAGAGTGAAACTTGTCAAAGTAGAGGAGATTTCTTGCTGGACCCTGGGAGGAGCTTGTATAGCATCAAGGCATAGGTTGTAAAGTTATTCTTTGATTTGAATTAATACAATCAGATTCATTTTTTTCAACAAATTGTCTTATGTCATTTGTTTCATGAATTTGTTGATCATCATGATAAGTATGCTTTATGATATTGGATTTTCAAGTGCTATTTAATTTGTTTGCTTGTTTGTGTTTGCAGATTCGCTACAAGGGAGCTCATTTGGATGAAAGGAGCGAGGCTTCCACAAACCTGCATTGGACCCAAGGTAGACCTAAACCACTTGTTTGCCTCTGTTTATAATTTCATATTTAGAGAAAGATAGTTTTTGATTGGCTTGCTTGTCACTAGATATCGTTAGATTCTAGGAAGGTCTATCTTGTTCGCAAGATCGACTCATTCCGTGTGACAATAGTTACCGATCAAATGGGAACTATTACCTCAAAACAGGCACTCGAGCCCAAAAATCCAAAAAAAAAAAACATGAAAAAACTCCTTGAAATCGAAAAGTGTTGATGTCGAAAGAATTTTTTTCTATTTTTTTTAGAGTAAATTTTCAATAGTTTTTAAAACTAATAGTAAAAAACACTAAAAGCCATTTTGTTTGGTGCAAAAAACACCATGAAATCGAAAAGTGTTGATGTCAGAATAAAGTTTTTTTTTTAGGGTACATTTTCAACACTTTTTATTAATGACGTTAAAAACAAAATATCGTGACTCTAAAAAATTTTAAATTTCCAATGATTTTCAAGCATGACATTAATGATAAAATATCACGTCTTTGAAAACCCTTAAAATTCCAATGATTTTTAAGCATGACATTAAATTTAAAATATCACTTCTTTGAAAAACCTTAAAATTCTAACAATTTTCAAGCATGGTGCCAAGAAAAAACATTTATAGTTGTTTTCAGCCTTTACATTAAAGATAAAATATCACGACTTAGAAAAACATTAAAAATCTTGACATTTTTTCAACAATTGAATTAAAATCAAAGATTATGACTACAAAACAATCTTAAATTTTCAAAATATTTTAAGCATGACATTATGGAAAAAAATTATGACTAAAAAACCTTTAAAAATGAACACCTAAATGAAAGAGTTATTATACCAAGAGTAAATTATTTTAAATGCTAAATGTATAGCGATTTTGAAATCTTAGCCTAAGACAACTTGATACATTGCGAAAAAAAATTAAAAATCAACTATAAAATTGACACGCAGTGTAGGTGAGCTCAACCCATTGTAATGAAAACTTAAAGACCAACCATAAAATTAACACATTGTGGGGCAGACTCGATTCATTATCACGAAAAGTTTAAAGTCAACTATCAAATTGCACATAATGGGATCGGGTTGCTAGACAAGCACCGACACATACCCTATATATATATATATATATATATATATATATATATATATATATATATATATATATATAAGAAAACAAAAATTGAAATATTGAAAAAAAATAAAAATAAAAAATAATAAGAAGTAATAAAACATTAAAAAAAAAACATGACAAAAAAATCAAATATAAAAAATATGTAGTAATGACATAAAAAAAAACTATAAAATTTTAAAAAAATTAACCATACCGTGTAAAATTTAAAAAAAAAAAAAAAAAAAGAGTAAAATAAAATAAAAACCAAATAAAAATTAAAAATTAAAAATTACAAAATTACAAAAATAAAATACAACATTAAAAAAAATTAAAAACTTAAAAAAAAAAAAAAATCCCTCGGCGACCCCGAGGCCCAATTGACTAGAGGTAGCAAGGGGACGATTCATGACAAAAAATAAATTAAATTTCATAAAATATCTAAAAAAAAATTAATTTGTAAAAATGAAAAAATTAAATAAAAATAAATAAATGAATAAAATATAATATATATATATATATATATATATATATATATATATATATATATATATATATATATTATAAGAATATATAAATTAAAAAATAAAAAATAAAAAAAAATAACATTTTTTAAGTTAAAATAAATAAACAAATAAATAAAAACATCATTTAAAAAATGTTAAATAATTATAAAAAAAAACAAATAAAATAAAATAAAATAATAAAAAAAACAATTTTAAAAAAATTACTATTAAAGTTAAAAAAAAATTAAATAAATTAAAAGATATTTTATTTTATTTTAAAATTATATTTTAAAACTTAAATTATAAACAAATTTTAAATTTAAAACTTAAAGCAAAAAATATTTAAATTTAAAAATTATAAAAATTAAAATACAACATTAAAAAAATATTCAAAACAATGAAAAAAAAAACTCAAATTAAAATTCAAAAAAAGAAAATTCAAAAATTAAAAAAATAAAAATAAAACAATTGAAAATTAATAAAAAATAAAAAACAATTTTAAAAAAATAAAATAAAAAATAAAACAATTTAGAAAAAACAATTTAAAAAATAAAATAAAATAAAAACAATATAAAAAAGCAATTAAAAAAATTAATATAAAAAAACAATTACGAATTACAACAACGCCTCCCTCCCCTTCCCCTATCGGCCCTCACCCCACCCCTCATCCTCACCGCCCCCCCCTTACCCCTCTCCCCACCCAGGCGGGGAGGGGAGGGGGGTAAGGGGTTAGGGCAGGGGCTGGGGTAGGGTCCGGGTGGTGGGTGGGAGAGGGGAGCGGAGGGAGGAAGAGGCCACTGGTTGGGGGCCCGGGTGGGGAGGGGAGGGGGGTAAGGGGTTAGGGCGAGGGCTCGGGTCGAGGCCGGGTGGTGGATGGGGAGAGGGGAGCAGAGGGAGGGGGAGATGGGTGAGGGCGGCGAGTGGGGTGCGGGCCGAGTGGAGGAGGTGAAAGGGGAGCGAAGGGGGGTGACGGCGGGGTGTGCGGTGGGGGTTGGGTGGCGAAGGAAAGAGGGGAGCAGAGGGAGGAGGGAGGGGGTGAGCGTGGGGTGTGGGCTGGGAGCCGGGGGTGAGGGCGGGGGATGGGGTCGGGGCTGGGTGCGGTGGAGAAGTGTGTAGCGGAGGGAGGAGGTAGGTGGTGAGTGTGGGGTGTGTGGTGGGGGCCGAGTGGGGGATGGGACAGGGGAGAAGTGAGGAGGGCGGAAGGCCCATTCTTTTTTTAATGTGTTTTTTAAATTTTCCTTTTTAAATTTTTTTTTTTATATTGTTTTTTTAACTATTTTTTATTTAATTGTTTTTATTTTTTTAATTGTGTTTTTAATTGGTTTTATTTTTTATTTTTATTTTTAATTGTTATTTATTTATTTATTTGTAAATGTTTTTTTTAATTGTTTATTTTAATTTATTTTTTTAATTGTTTTTATTTTTTAATTGTTTTGATTTTTTATTTTTTTTTATCATTTTGTTTTTGTTATTTTTTTGTTATTTTTTTTTAATGTTATTTCACTATTTTAATAATTCTATTTAAAAAAAAAAAATTCTTAATTTTTTTTTTATTTTGTTTATTTAAATTATTTTATGTGTGTGTGTGTGTCTATATATATATATATATATATATATAATTATTTTAAGTTTTTTTTTTGTAGTGAGGGTTTTTTTTAATTTTTTTTAACTTAAAAAATATGGTTTTAGATTTTTTTTTTTGTGTACCAATTTGTTTTTCTTTTTCTTTTTTTTTGAAAAAAAATCATTTTTTATTTTTTATTTTTTAATTTGTTTTTTGTTTTTTTTCATTAATTTCTGTTTAATTTTTTTATTTTTACAAGTTAATTTTGGTTTGTTTTTTTTTGTTATATTTTTATAGGTTTTTTGTTTTTTATTTTCCTTTTTTATATATTTTTTGTATTTGATTTGTTTTTGTCATGTTTTTATAATTTTTATTTTTATGTTTTTTATTTTTGTTATGTTTTTTTATATTTTTTATATATTTCTATGTTTTATTACTAACATGTTTTTATTATTTTTATTTTTGTGATGCTTTATGTTTTTTGTTTACATTTGTATAGGTTTTTTGTTTTTTGCTTTTCTTTATATATATATATATATATATATATATATATATATATATATATATATATATATATATTTTGTATATGATTTTTTTTTGTCATGTCTTTATTATTATTATTTTTATGTTTTATTACTAGCACAAAAATCCCCAACATTTAAAAAAAAAATATCCACACTTAATTCATTAGAAAATATAAAGTGTAAAAACTAAGCCCTCTAAACAAAAAGGGTTGATGCTCATTAGTACTTTTCAAAATCAAGATGAAAATTAGTAACAAAACAAAAATGTTCACACTTGATATATAAAAAAATTTAAAGTGTCAAAAATAAGCCCTTTAAAAAAATGTGTTGATGTCGCATCAACAGTTTTCAAAATCAGCATAAAAATCACCAACATTTAAAAAAATGTGTTGATGTTGGATTGATACTTTTCAAAATCAGTGAGCAAATCACTAACATCGAAAAAAATGTTCATATTTGATACATAAGAAAATTTAAAGTGCCAAAAATATGCTTAAAAAAAAGTGTATTCTGGCATCACCAATTTTCAAAATCAGGTGATTTTTTGCTACCTCAAAACAATGGGTACCAGTTCACTTTCTCGTTTGATCGGAAACTATGTTCATCCTAGATTAACCTTATGTAGAATCTTCTGATCACTAGAACTTTGTAACAAATTGTTATTAGTAGACTGAATTGCGATCACTTCAGTATTCTTTGTAACATAGGTTTGTTGTTTACGTTCTGAGTGATACAGATTTGTAGATTGATTAAGGTGTTTACTCTTGTGATTTAGATGTCGATAAGGATTTTTTCTTATTTGAACTTCCTTTAACGTTTTTATGATAGTTTCCTGATTTCCATTAGGCATTGATGTTGTTGACTTAACTAGTGAATATTTATTTGGGGTGTCCTTTGTTTGAACGACAACTTCTAAGTACTTTTTTACTACAATAGGGTTTGGATTTCACTGAACTATGAGATTAGTGGTCTTGATCTTTGTTTCTTCAGTTTGGACTGCTACATCTGGAGAATTTGATGCTTCCTTTGCGTCAAGTTCTTTGAACCTATTCGTCAATGATTTCTTTTCGTCCTTGAGTTTTTTAATCTGTTTGAGTAGATTTTGATTATGATTTTTGAGACATAAGCATTCCTCATTCTCTGAGTCAACTTTATTTTTGCCTTCACGCTTCTCGTCTTTTAAACACTTGATTTGTTCTACTAATGTTTGGTTAAGTCTCTTTAAACGTAAATTTGATTCTTCTTGTTTTAATAAATGCTCCCTTAGTTCCTTCTCTGATTCTTTATCGTTCTTGACTTGTTCAAATAACTTTTCTTGGTAATCTCTGAGGCGCGAAATTTCTTTGTCTTTGCTATAGATGGCTTCTTCAAGCTCTTTTTTCTTCTTTGATATAGTTTTTTCATTATCTTGAAACATCAAATCTGAAATATCCTTAAAGTCTTCTAATGAAGATTTTATTGATTTTCATTTACTTGTTATGTCTCGAAACATAACCATCTTCCCTTTATAAGGAAATGTCAAAACTTGTTTCTTTATGTTTAACATGAATGTACCCAAATCCTTAAACCAGGGTTGACAGAGTATGATGTCTGTGTTTTTATCCATCCTCACAACATGAAATTGAAATATGTAGTCATAATGACCTATTATCACTTGTAGACCACTAATTTTATACTCGCTTTGGACAAAAATATTTTTCTTTACACCAATGCTTAGCTTTGGAATTAATAATTGATTTTCCAAGTTGATGTTGATATAATTTTTATCATTACTTGGGTTGATTGTGACATTAACTTCTCTTCCTTGGATACTTCATTTTAATGTAATTACTCCGTGATTTGTAACTGAAAGACCATTATAGTAAAACCTTTCTTCCTTCGTCATTTTAGAATTGAGCTCCATCATTTTTTTTCAATGATTGATCCCACTTAAGGTATTATATTTAAAGTTCCTTTGGACTTTGTACTTCAAGCCTCCTTTAAAATTGTCTTTTTAATATATATATATATATATATATATATATATATATATATATATATATATATATAATATTCAAAACTCTTTTAATCCAATTTCCTAATATCCTTAATATTTCAAAATTCCTTTGTATTTTTTTTATATAATTCTACTCACGCTTTTTTCCTTTTGTTCTTTAAAAATAATATTTGAATATTGTTTCAATTGGCTTCTTTTAAATATCTTACTTTCCTTTGTATTTATTTTTTAAATTTCATATAACTATTTAGACTTTAATTCAACTTCACTTTAACATAAACTCTTAACTAATATTTTCTCCTTATGTAACCTTTTATAATAATACCCACTTTGTACTTATATATATTTTCAATAATTTTATGACTTGAAATTTTCTTTAAGTACCCCTTTATAATATAATACTTCTCTTTATATATCTTTTATTTATAATATTTTTTTTCTTTTTGAAAAGTTACAACCCTAGTGAAACATGGCTATTTACGTCTTTGGGACATATTATAAAATATATGTTCACTTATGTACTTTTGACTAAGTTAATGTTCTCCATGTAAAAAGTAAAAATTACCATTCACATAAATATATTTTGTATTCATTTTGTTTCTCCTTTGCTTTTAAGATACCATGGACAATTACCATGGGTTTCTAAAACCACGGGCTTGTAAACCACTTAATGAAGAATCAAAATAATATTATCTACTCTTCACGTAAAAAGTATAAATGACCATTCACATAAAGAGATTTCGTATTCCTTTTGTTTTTCTTTTACATTTAAAATACCATGGGCAACTACCATGGGTTTCTAAAACCATGGGCTTCTCCACATAAAAAGTAAAACTTACCATTCACATAAAGAGATTTTGTATTCCTTTTGTTTTTATTTTACTTTTAAAATACCATGGGAAATTACCATGGGTTTCTAAAACCACGGGCTTGTAAATCACTTAATGAAGAATCAAGATAATATTATTTACTCTTCCTCCTCTTGCTTATAGTCTTAAATACATTTGGAAACATTCCCTCTTAACTTTATCATGCACTTTTATCAATAATGTAGAACCTTTATATATATGAATTTTCTCCTTCAAAATTTACATCAGACTATATATTTTATTTTTTTAATATTTATATGTACTTATTTTATTTTCTTTTTTCTTTTTTTGAATTTGATTTCTTTTTTATGTTTGTCTTTTAATCTTTTTTTTACCTTTTTTTCTTCCTTTTTTCTGTTTAATAGCCAAATACATGAATGACGAAACAGAGAAACTCCAACTTTGTGTAGCGAAACGCTTCAATTGTGATGACAACAAGGTTGATGAAGATTTAATGGCCAAAGGCCGGATTAGACTAGTTCTCTTCTGCAGTTGGGCATCTAGAGGATCGAACAGCTTTGATACCAATGTAATGACCAAAAGTCGTATACACAGTGGAAATATTAAAATACTCCGTATAAAAATACATCCATCGTAGGATATTAAGTGTAAATTGTATATTATATAAAAAATTGATGTAGGATGAGTACAAATGAGAATGAGGGTCCTGTATATATAGCCAGGTAAGTACCCTTTCACGAATATGCATGTCTCTAAGACATGACTTTTCATTATTAACTAACTAACCTTTAGTTAATTTACTTATTATTTATTATTATATTTATATTATTATGATTATTATTTATTATCTATTTCTATTTATTTTTACATAATTTATGTTCATAACATTGCCTTCTCCTTCAAAAAGCTTTGTCCTAAAAAAATGTTGATGAAAGGGCTTGATCTCTTTTTTGCTACGAATGTCTTCTATTTGATATCTTTTTCTGTTATGATGCCTTCTTGTCTTGGAAAAATCATCTTTGTCAATACAATTAGATATGATCCTTGGAGTGATATATAAAATTGTCTTACTGAGAACGGATCAGAACATCCTAGATTAACCTTCTGTGGAATCTTCTGATCACTGGAACTTTGTAACAAATTGTTATCAATAAACTGAATTGAGCTCACCTCAATATTCTTTGTCACATAAGTTTGTTGTTTATGTTCTAAGTGATAAAGATTTGTAGATTCATTAAGGTGTTGTTGTAGCGGCTACAACCACCCTCCAAAATTTTGGCATGCACCCAATTTCGAAGCTTCCCTTGAGAATTTCACTTGATGACTGCACACACTCAGGTTCACTCTGTGAGCTCATGTGAGTTTTCATACCCACCTTGCTTGATCATTTCACCCAAGTTTTTTGCATGTTGATGTCAAATTCATGCTTGCGACCATGTTTTGGTTATACTCAAAGTCTTCACTTCATGTATACTTGTTGTGTTCACTATGAAAACATCTGTCGCACTCACACATGGAGTCACATTCACTGTTGCACAACCGTTGTCATGGTCGACTAACAATCAATCACAAGTGTTGCACTTTTCGCTTTCACCATCGGTCAGTCATGTTGAGCATGTGTGTCTGGATGGTTTGATCTGTCTCGTCATCAAGTCATGTAAGTGTGTGTTTGCAAGATCACATATGCATCTTTAGCTCATCCACACACTTAGTCACTTTGTTGAAGTTCTAACGACCAAATTCCCCTTTGACATCCGAACCATCACCCCACCATAGACTCGATCGACTACCACCCAGAATAGCACAGAAGCACCAAGCAACCCATTTTAAGTTGTGTTATCCACAAGTAAACCAATCAACCTTCATGCTGGAAACCCAAGAGTTTGACCCAACAACCACCCCGAGACTGACTCCCCTTAAAAATTGCATAAAGGTTGCAGACCTTGCCTGCTCTGCTAACTGATAAAATTGCGTAGATATTCCGGATAGACACCCAGTGCTCGTCCCTTTCTCCCTTAGAAAATTGCATAGTTTTTCTAGCCAGCCCTACTGACAGTCGATTGGCTGCTCACCCAAAAAATTGCACAGTTTTCATGAGCAAGTCCTCTGCTGCCCAGCATTCCACTCAGCTCAAAAACTGTGTAGAGGTGACCAACAGGCTAGCCTCCCAGCATCAACGTAGATTTTCCACCAGCAACTCCCGGCAGCCAACTGATAGTTCCCTCCAGGAATTGCGCAGTTTTTACTGCCAAGCTCTAGCAGCTGACTACTAGTTCCCTCCAGGAATTGCACAGTTTTTGTTGCCAAGATCTCGGCAGCTGACTGCCATTTCCCCTCAGGAATTGCACAGTTTTTTCTACCAGTGACCCAGCAGCTGACTGCAAGTTCTCCTTGGGAATTGTGTTTTTTTTTATACTAAGCTCCCGCTGCTCGCTCGTTACGGAAATTGCGCAGATTTTCCCTGCTCATCCCTTCTGCATCCTGGAATTTTCCTCTCAAAAACTACTTAGTTTTTTCCTCCAACTGAACCAGACCCCGCAGATAGTCACTGTCGATCTGGATTGCCCATCTTCATCACCTAATGAATCCTGCACATTTTTCATCAGCAGTTCCTGGAGCCTCCATCCTGCCTCACAACCTTGTCACCTATCCCAGTAACCTACATCCAAAATGATCATGCATCATGGTATAATAGGAGGTTTATGGATTTGATTTCGTCTTGTCAAGAGTGACTGCAGACACAGGTACTCAAACAAACATGGTGCGACGACGGATGGGATGAACAAAGGCATCACATGCAGAAGGACAGGTTCACTAATGGACGAATAGATGATGCATGCAAAGAGATGTGCTCATGAATGGAACATCATGCAAAGATGTGTTCATAGATGGACGGATGAGCAAGCATGCAATATGTGTTCACGAATGGATGGACGGACGAACACGCACCTTTCACGAATGGACGAACCTGTCAAGCTTACCAACATACAAGAAAGGATCAATGTGTGAATGCAACATTAAGAAAACCAATGACCATCGAAGACTCCACGCACTTTGCCATACGGAGATGAAGCTGTGACACACCATGAGGACATCCATCATCCAGCAGCACTATAGCTCGACATGCACACCAGCAACAGCACAAATTTACCATCACTGTCATGTTGAGTCATGTCGTCCGCATCTCTATTTTGGTCCATATTTTCAATCAATGTAATGTAATGTGGAAGTCCAAGAGACCCACTTGTTGTACAAAGAGTCATGTAAATTCAAAAAGTCATGGAATTCAAACAGTCATGAGGGTAGTCGAACAACCACAAGGGTCAGTTTCACCCTTAGCTATAAATATCCCCTCATTTGTACATGCAAATCACTTATCACCTCAGCTCCTCCCACATAGCCTTGAGAGTCTGTAATATTTTCTTGGAGGCGTAAGTAGTGGCTCCAATGCCCCGCACACGGGGTTAGTGATGTATGGTGTAACAATGTGTCTTGGAACTTTCACTTAATTCAGAAGCCTGCTAATAGGCCAACATGTTTTCACACATGTGTTGTAATTGTTGTAAGACTAATATTTAACACTTGTAATGCATGTTTCTTTAACATGTGTTTAACACTTGAACTAATTCACTTGTAAGACACATATGTTAATGAAAATGGTTGTATATGTTGTTAACATTGTCTTACCCATGTAGGCTACTCTCCGGAACATCAGACAGATCTTTCACATAAAACTTACTATAACAACCATTATGCTCACGCGGACTAATCGCTGAGTGTTATACGTGTTATCTTCCCTTATGTGTTGTGATTTTCGCCTCCGTGTGGATTGTTCCACCAAAAGTTGTGCACATCTGGTTTTGTTGTGTGTTCCTAGTAGAGTTGGGACTACTCCCAATCGACTTCGGACACACTGCCACCCTCTCCCTCTACGGTGAAAGAACCATTGACACAAGAGACACTTACAATCACCAGGCACGTGAACCTCACTTCTCACGAGACAATGCATAACACTGTCCTGTGCTGACAAGCAAGATTTGAGGCAAATATTTAAGATAATGGTAACCCGACCATCATACCAGATGGGACTCCCACACCAAACGGTGTGAGGTATAATTGGGACTCCATACCAATGTGATACCCTAAATGTTGGCAGGTCCAACACTGTCAACAGGTGTCTACTCTTGTGATTTGGATGTATATAAGGAGCTTTTCTTGTTTGAACTTCCTTTAATGTTTTTATCACAGTTTCTTGATTTCCATCAAGCATTGTTTTTGTTCACTTAAATACTAAATATTTATTTGGGGTTTCCTCTATTTGAATGACAACCTATGAGTACGTATTTACTTCAATAAGGTTTATATTTCCCTAAAATATGAGATTAGTGGTCTTGATCTTTGTTTCTTCAGTTTGGATTGCTACATCTAGAGAATTTGATGCTTCCTTTGTGACAAGTTATTTGAACCTATTTGTCAATGATTTATTTTCGTCCTTAAGTTTTTTAATCTGTTTGATTAGGTTTTGATTATGATTTTTGAGACATAATTATTCCTCATTCTTTGAGTCAACTTTATTTTGGCCTTCACGCTTCTCGTCTTTTAAACACTTGATTTGTTCTACTAACGTTTGGTTAAGGCTCTTTAAACGTAAATTTTCTTCTTCTCATTCTAATAAATGATCCTTGAGTTCCTTCTTTGATTCTTTAGCTTTCTTGATTTTTCCGAATAGCTTTCCTTGGTTATCTCTGAGGTGCGAAATTTCTTTGTCTTTACTTAAGATGACTTCTTCAAGCTCTTTTTCCTTCTTTGATATAGTTTTTTCATTACCTTGAAACATCAAATATGAGATATCCTTAAGGTATTCTAATGAATATTATATTGATTTTGATTTATTTGTTATGTCTCGAAACATGACCATCTTCCCCTTATAAGAAAACGTCAAAACTTGTTTCTATGTGTTTAACATGAATATACCCAGATCCTTAAACCAGGGTTGACCGAGTATGATTTCATTGTTTTTATCCATCCTTACAACATGAAATTGAGATATGTAGTCATAGTGACCTATTATCACTTGTAGATCACTAATTTTATACTCGTTGTTGTCAAAAATATTTTTCTTTACACCAATGATTAGCTCTAGAATTAATAATTGATTTGCAAAGTTGATGTTGATATAATTTCTATCATTGCTTGGGCTAATGGCGAAATTAACTTCTCTTCCTTGGATACTTCCTTTTAATGTAATTACTCCATGATCTGTAACTAAAATAACATTATAGGAAAACCTTTCTTCCTTCGTCATTTTAGAATTGAGCTCCATCATTATTTCTTCAATCATTGATCCCATTTGTTTTGTCGAGATGACTTAAGGTATTATATTTAAAGTTCCTTTGGACTTTGTAATTCAAGCCTCCTTTAAAAGTGCCTTTTTAATATATATATATATATATATATATATATATATATATATATATATATATATATATATATATATATATATATATATATATATATATATATATATATATATATATATAATTCTTCAAAAATCTTTTAATCCAATTTCCTATTATCCTTAATATTTCAAAACTCCTTTGTATACTTTTTATGTATTTCTACTTACATTTTTCTTCCTTTTGTTCTTTAAAAATAATATTTAAATACTATTCGAATTGGATTCTTTTAAATATCTTATTGTCCTTTGTTTATGAAACCAGCTCACAAAAAAATAGAAAAGATAGATAAACCCCTTAGAAATAAGCCTCTTTGAAGGGGAAACCTCCTTTACATTACACAAATGAACAATTCTTCCATGATACAAATGACAAGACCTCCTTTCTCTATATAGGAGTATAAGGGGTCATAACATAATCATAGCCGACATAACAATAATAATGTAAGGGCACAATAAAAACAATAGTGGGCTTCTATGGGGCCACTACATGGGCACAACCATATAATAAGAGGGTTGTACTAATAATAATAAGGGGTTACAGTAGCATTATAGGACCTAATATGCCCCTCTCCTTCAAAAAGTGTTGTCCTCATTGCTTGAGTAGTTCTTGATGCTTCTGTATAAAATTCTTGTCCTCCCATGTGGAATCTTCAGCAGGTAAGTTCTTCCACTTGAGGAGATACTCTGAAATTGATCAATTTCGTAGCTGTCAGGTTCATGTTTCTATGACTGCTCCAAGTTCCAATATGATTTTTCCTTCCTCATCAATTTTTGGCAATATTGTTTGAACTAGGATCCTCTACAACTTTTGGATGAGTGGCCACACTTCTTTGTCCTTCTTCCATTCATCCCTTGCTTCGTTTATCTAATCTGGTTAGATAATATAAATAGCACAAAACAATGCTTCCACATCCTCATCCTTTCTTGAGAGTGCATCTGCAACAACATTTTGCTTTCCTTTTTTGTAGATGATTTCAAAGTCATAACCCAACATATTTGTGACCCATTTTTGTTGCTCTTCAGAGGATAATCTTTGTTCTAAAAAGTATTTAAGACTATCATGATCCATTTTTACCTTGAAGTGTCTTCCCATTAGGTAGGGTCGCCATTTCTTAAGTGCATGTAGTATTGCCAACATTTCCTTCTCATAAATAGCTTTGTGTAAATACTTTCCTTTGATTGGGCAACTTTCGAAAGCAATGGGTCTTTCATATTGCATTAAAACAACACCAATTCCATTTCCTGAAGCATCACATTCCACAATAAAGTTTTTTGTGAAGTCCGACGTAGTTAAGACCAGTGCTTGGCACATTGCCTCTTTAAGATGTTCGAAGGCCTTTGTTGCTTCTGGAGTCCATGAAAATGCATATTTATTTAAGAATGTTGTTAGAGGTGCTGCTATTCTCCCATAATTCTTAACAAACTTGCAATAATACCCTGTCAATCTGAGAAATCCTCACAGATGCTTTATGTATGTGGGGATTTTCCATTCCTTAATGGCTTTAATTTTGCTAGGGTCTACCTTAACACCTTCAAGAGATACAATATGACCCAAATATTCCACCTCTTGTACTCCAAAGAAACATTTGGAGCTTTTTGCATATAATTGTTTCTCTTCCAATAGTTTGAGTGCCCTGTCAACATGTTGAACATTATCCTTCCAAGACTTGTTGTAGATTAGTATATCATCAAAAAATACTAACACAAATTTTCTAGGGAAGGGTTTGAAAATGGAATTCATCAAACCTTGAAATGTAGAAGGTGCATTGGTAAGGCCAAAAGGCTTGACCAAAAATTCATAATGACCTTCATGAGTTCTAAATTCTATTTTTGGAATGTCTTCAGTCTTCATTCTGATTTGATGATATCCTTAACGAAGATCCAACCGGTGACGTAACTTGATCCATGCAATTCATCCAATAATTCATCAATGATAGGAATGGGAAATTTATCTTTAATAGTGAGCTTGTTGAGCTCCCTATAATCCAGACACATGTGCCATGATCCATCCTTCTTATGCACCAATACTACTAGAGCAGAGAAAGAACTTTGACTAGTTTGAATTATACCAGCCTCTACCATTTTTGCAACCATACGTTTAATTTCATTCTTTTGGGCATAGGGGTATCTGTGCGACCTGATGTTTGGAGGAACACTTCCTGTAATAAAATGAATAGCATGATCATGATCACGAATCGATGGGAGGCCTTTGGGAGTCTCAAATACCTTGGAATGATTGTCCAAGACTTTTTGGAGATCTGGAGAAATAGATGATTTCGATGTGGGAACCTCTAGCGAACATAATTGTGAAATTATTCCTCGTTGTTCCTTATTTAGAAGCTTTGTCATATCGTTAGAGCTGATTATCTTTCCCGGTTTCCCTGCAATACCCTTTAGTTCAACCTCCTTTCCTTCCACACCAAATTTCATGAAAAGTTCTTGAAAATTAAAATCTATTGTACCCAAGGATTGTAGCCATTGGACTCCTAGTACAACATCAACACCACCCATTGGAATGGAAAGAAGTGGGCTATTCAATACATATTCTCCCATGGATAGCTTGATATTATGGCACTTTCCAAAGCAATTTATGGTTCCTCCACTTGCAACCATCACTTGACACTCTCATGTTGGATATAGGAAGAAATTCAATTCCTTGGCTATCTTACAATGAATAAAATTATGGGTACTTCCTGAATCAATCAACACTATCACCTTTTTCGTCTTGATATGTCCTTCTATCTTGATAGTTTGAGGAGTGGTAATTCCATCCAATGCATTACAAGATATGGTTGGATTCATTTCTTCTTTTTCTAGGGTTTGTTCCTGGAGTATATCCTCTTCTTTTAACATTTATTGTTCCTTTTCTTCATCCTCTTCACAATCTATGTAGAATAATTTCTTCTCAGCACACTTATGAACTTTAGTGTATTTGCTATCACAACTATAACAAAGCCCTTTTGCTCTTTTTCCTTCCAATTTTTGTGGTGTCAACCTTGTAGGTTGTAGAAGGCTAGGGGTAACAACACTTCCATCTTTATAGTTGTGAGTGGTAGGCTTTCTGGTTGCCATAATTTTGCTTTCCATTTTTCTTGCTAACGTGAATGCCTTCTCCAATGAATCAGGTTCCCAAAGGCGAACCTCTTGTTGGATATTATCCTTTAAATTCCCTATGAACACATCTATCCTATGCTCCTATAGAATATATTTTACCCTTATGTTCAATTTTTGGAAGTCCTCAATGTGCTCCATCATTGAACCCTTTTGTTTGAGATTTATCAATTGGCTAAAAAATGCGTTGTTTTTTGTGTCCTCATAATGTGCTATCATTTCTTCCGTAAAAATTGCCCAAGTGACAATTTGTTTACGAGAGCAAAGCCATCGATACCATACAAACTGATTTGGTTCCAAATGTAAAGTTGCAATACATACCTTCTGTGTGTTTTGCACATTACGGAGATCGAAAAATTGCTCCATCTGTAGTATCCATGATTCGGGATCCTTTCCATCAAACTTCCTCATATCGATTTTTGGAACATGGTGGGTCTTCAATCCAACATTAGAGTCTATGAAATCATGATTAACATTTCTTTTATCTTCAATTCTTCCATCTTAGCATCCATGCCATTCATCTTAGCGTCCATGCCATTCATCTTAGATTCCATGCCATCCATCTTAGCTTCAATCCTATCCATATTAACTTTCACGCCATTCACATTAGCTTCCATGCCATTCATCTTGGCTTCAGTTACCTTTTGTGAGAGTAAACTTTGTTGCACTTGGTCTTGTAATTTTGATATATCATGTTGCATTTCTTCCTCTTCTTCATGAGTCATGCTAGAGCTTTCAGGTTGCTTACTAGGTGTTTCAATTTTCTTTCTTCGGGGCATCAATTAATGCTAAAAATTCTTCACTATTCCCTTTGAATTCCTTCAAACAATTTTTTGTAAACCAATCTTATGCAAAATTTAAAAAAACTACACACCATTTTTTCACTTTGTAAGAGCTTGATATTGAATCTGTTGTATCTATGTAACTGCTGATATATAATATCTAAAATCATGTCTTGCATTATCCCTCTGATTCCTCTTTCTAACCCCACAATTCTGATCAAGATTGGATTCTCCAAGGAAGCGTTATGCCAAATCTCCCACGGTGACCTAATTATAAACTAGGTCAATAGAGTGAACTTGTAAGAAGTTCCATGTGTCCCTGTTTCGACCTTTGTACTTGAAACTGATATACAGAAAACTACAAGCCATCCTCTTTCTGAAACGTCTTATGAAATTTCAATCTAATGCTTAGAACAAAATTTATGATGATCTTCCCCAGGTCACCTGTCTGGAATGTAATTCGGGAGTATGCAAAAACCCTAAATTCCTTATATCATATCTCCGAAAATATAGTGAGACAAGCTCTAAAATTTGGAACCAAAGTTCAAAATGATTTCTTCTCAAATGGGTTTTTTTTTAGCTTCTGAAACATCGCCGAAAAACGTTATAGCGAAAATTTCACGATGACCTTTTGGAGCAATGAAACCCTAGAATCCAAAGCTCTGATACCAAATGTTATGAAACCAACACACAAAAAGATAGAAAAGATAGATAAACACCTTAGAAATAAGCTTCTTCGAGGGTAAACATCCTTTACATTACACAAATGAACAATTCTTCCATGATACAAATGAAAAGACCTCCTTTCTATATATAGGAGTCTAAGGGGTCATAATATAATCAGATCCGACATAACAATAATAATGTAAGCGGACAATAATAACAATAGTGGGCTTCTATGGGGCACAATAATAACAATATGGGGACTACATGGGCACAACAATATAATAAGGGGGTTGTACTTGCTATCACTCAGGTTTTCCCCAAAGTTGTAAGAAAGGGAAGGATGTCGAGGTAACCATAGACCAATCTTTTAGATACAAAATCTAGCCAATCTGTATCCAGAGAGGGATCTCTCTTTATGATTTAGCTTTGTTTTCAAAGGTATTAGGATAGTTATGAAGTTCAAGGGTTTTGTTTTGAGTTCGGGTGGTGAGATTCGATAGAAACGAGAGGTAAGACAAAATAGTTTAGTCCATTGGGCATGATGGAGTCAAAGAAGATTGCTTTTTGGATTTGGTTTCTTAGCAGAGGATGGCTTCACAGAGAAAGGTAGTCAAACAGGGAACAAATAGAGACTGGAAATAGATGGAATGGGCTCAAATGAGTGAAGGGCAGTTAAGAATCCTTCAACCTACTGAAAGAGGGGAAATGGATGATTACTGTTAAGGAGCAGTTAAGAATTCTTTAGCAAATAATCAACATGGGAGAATCAAGAAACAAGAGCAATTAAGATTTCACTGCTTATACTAATTATGAAGAAAACACAGAGAACAACAAAGACTAAAAACAGAGTGCAATCAAGCATATTCTGAAATTAACCATTTTCTTTATCATTCAGTTTATGAAACACAGATGATATAAAAAACAAGAAAACTGTAAAACACAAGATATAGAGGACTTATTTATCCAGTAGTTGATTCAAAAATTCTGTGACAAGTCCTCTACTTCAATTCTTCATCTATTAGGCTATACAAGAATTTGATTCCAACAACTCTTTATTCCAAAATTGCAGTATTATAGTACAGTCTAGGAAATCCACACACCACAGACCACCCCAATACTCTAATGGAGGAGGTATTTATACAACAAAGTTGTTCAACAAATATCTCATAACAGCTGTGAGATAATATCTAAGATTAACCTAATAATAATTTACAAGTAAAATAGAAATAGCTAACTGATGTAGTGCTGGAGGCAAGCCTTTAGGGTTCGGCATGCAACTGTCTTCTATAGTAGCTCTGCACCGACTGACTATCTTAATTGTTGCATTAATTCTAATGTGATATACTTTAATTCTGATCTGCTACTCTTCAATTTTGCCCTGACAGTTTTAATTCTAATTTGATACACTTTAATGCTGAACTGATACACTTTGACTTGTTTTCCTCTGTTCATCGTTGTCCCTCATGTTCTGGTAAAATGAAAACAGCTGATGTGTCTTCTGATTATCTTTCCTCTGGCAATTTGCGTCTCTGAAGGCCCACTGATTAGAGTAGCAATCTCCCTGTATATCTTTTTCTTTCTTCTGCAAGCTCAGAAGTCCCTCTATTTGGTTTAAACTATGTTTGAAGAGGAAGAAACTATAAAATGACGGGTCGGCAGAGTCTGCAAGCTCGTTGATGTATCCTTTCTAGTCAAAAAACTGGAAATGCGACCTCAGTCGATTTTATTTTGTAGGAGAGCGCGGGGCGCTGTATGCAAAAAAACATAGCAAAAATGACTTTTTTTCCCTTTTATTTGACAAAATGAAGTTTTGGCGGGATTTTTTGTTTTGAAGGACAGATGACGTCAGCAGTACAGATGAATTCAGCGGGAGTACGGGGCAGATGATGTGGCATTAACGTGGTGGATGATGTCAGCACAAGACAGCTGACGTCAGCAGATGACGTTAACGGAGGGCGGTGGTAAGCAGTTTTGCCCGCATCGCTTTTGGGGCTGGGTGGTTTCGGGCAAAGGGCAAGCGCTCAAAGCGGGAGCGCGACACATGGCAGAGTACGGGCACCAAAACCGCCAGTTCCCCGTGAGTTAAACAACGGTGATGAAGGGTGGTGCGATATGGTTTATCAACCGTCATATGGGTGAGGGTTGATTGGACGACGGACACGTTTTGGAGGTGGCGGGAGGTTAATTGCTGCGGGCCTGATGTATTAATTCCATGACGGCGTGAAGGTTATTAACAAGTTTCAATTAAACTCGTTAATCCATGTTTAAACAGTGATATGGTCGTAATCGACCGGGGAGGGGATATGTAATATTTGGGGTTTTTATTATATATACAATACGGGATTGGGAATAAGTGTATGGGAATTATATAATAGTGTTAAGAGTTAATATGAAAAAACAAATGAAAGTGACAGCGCTAAGTTATAAATTTAGGCTTAGGATGAAAAAAGGCATTTTATGAGGAATATTTGTCAATTTCCTAAGTAAAATAGGGCTTTTACTTAGGTAGTGGATGAAATGGAAGGAGTGGTTTTTTAGTGATATTAAGAACAGATTCTTAATATTTTAAGGGGGGAATTAGTGAATGATTTGGGAAAAGTATGAAGGGGAGTTAATTATGAACCTTGTCTTGCTTGAGCTGCTCCAAGTCTAATGACTGCCATGGCACTTGTGATAGAGGTGAAAGTTTAACACATTTTTAGAAACATAATCCATCACATGTATCATTCTGCAACACCATTCTACCTACCCGACCTACTTTAGTTCTAGCATTTTTTCCTTCTTTCTTTGGGTGCACTTGGACTAGCAAACCCTTATCAACTTTTCTTTTCTCTGCATGGTAAGCCTACCTAAGTCTGCACTTGTTACATCCAAGGGCTCAAATTAAACTGTTGAGCTCCTTTGCTTCTCTACCTATCTACTTATCTGCCAAGTTTAAACAGTTTGGTCAGATTTTATTCTCTATCTCTAAAACATGAAATTCAAACATGAACTGGCCAAGATTAAGCTGTTTGGCAATTCATCAATTGTGGCATGAATTAACAAGTTGCACACAATGCTTTATTACAGAAAATGAAAAAGTAGTGGCATTTTGGACTTGCACACTTTCCTGGTCTTTCTTTGTTTGGGGTTCATTTCTTCTCATTTTTTCTTTTGACCATTTTATTCTTTTTACCCTTTGATTTTTCTTTTAGGGCATACCCTCTTTACATTTTTTACATTTTTTGATTTTTTGATAATATGGAAACCTTTGTAGCAAGGAAAGGAATGAACATATTACAGAACTCAACCAGTCAATCATGAAATATGACACCTATTAATATAGGAGTATAACAGTGGCTCCACTTGGGGATGGCTTTCCCTGGTGGAAAGTCAAGAACAACAGGTCAGAGAGCCTTATGAATAACTTTTACTGTGCTCTAAAATCTCCTTCAGTTGGTTGCTTTATTGTATATATGACATCACACTTGTGTAGCTTAGGGCCTTCTCTTCAGGCTTCAACTGCAGCAAGTTACTATCCAATCCAAACTGTGACATTATTAAGGATATAGTATGTACATGTTAGAGTCAGAATGCTTTTTATAAAAATGGATCAAAGTAATGTTTCAACATTCGACCATTCACTGGTCCATCTTCTGTTTCTGTACCATCTAGGCTCTTCAGAAAGTAAGTATTGTTCCCTTGCAATGCCTAGATAATAAATGGCCCTTTTCATAGGAAGTCAAACTTCCCATGTTTTCCTTTGTCTTCTCTCCTGGAATCCCACCTTAGAACTTTGTCTCCAATGTAAAAAGTCTTCTGCTTTGGTCCTTTTATCAAGTATTTTCTTGAGTTTTTCTTGTAACACTTGGGATCTTTGGTGCACCTCTTCTCTGGTCTGCTGCAAATGGATGCTCTGATTTATTCTCCTTTGAATGTCATTGGGTTCCACCTGAGCTTCTTGCAGTAATTTCATCATAGGAACTTCTAAAGATGAAGGAAATACAGCCTCCATGCCATAAACTAACTCATAAGGGCTAGTTCCAATATATCTTTTTGTAGTAAGTATGTCTGCCCATAATGCATTTGTGAGTTTCTTGTGCTATTTTTTCTTGTTCTCTTCCAACAATTTCTTAATAATATTAATCAGGATTTTATTGGAAGACTCAGCTAGACCATTACCTTGAGGGTAATAGGTTGTGGAATGGCCTAAAGTGATATGGTATTTGTTACAGAAATTTATCATTTTCTTGGACTTGAAGGCAGCAGCATTGTCGGTTATGATCTTTTCAGGACAGCTAAATCTAGACAAGATGTTGGTTTCTAAGGATCCTATAATCACTCTATCATTGGCTTGTCTAGAAGGAATGGCTTCTATCCATTTGGTGAAATAGTATGTGGTAGTGAGAATCCATTTATGTTGGCCAGAAGAGGGAGGATGGATTTCTCCAATGAAGTCCAAACCCTATTATTGAAAGGGCTTTTCAGTGGAAATTGCTCTCAAGGGTAAGGGTAACAGTTTCCTTTTGCCTTCAAAATTTTGGCATTTGTGGCAAGCAGTGACAAACTTCTTTACATCAGCGAAGAAGGTTGGCAAGTAAAATCCACCCCTTAGGATTTTGTCTGCAGTTGATTTCCAGTAAAGGTGTCCATCACAGTCCCCTGCATGAAATTCTTTGGGAATTTCGTCAGCTTCTTCTTTTATTAAATAATTCAATAGAATACCTTCATGATTTTTCCAAAAAAGAGCATTATCTAAAATACAGAATTTTGAAGCTTTCATTTTTAAAAACCTTTTCTTTGTTCTGGATAACCCTGGAGGAGCCTGCAGGTTTAATAATACATGAGTTATATCAGCATACCAAGGTGATTCTAAGAAGGCCTGGCTGATTTGTGGAGTCGCCATCTCTTGTTCGTTATCCAATTCATTAATATCCAGGGCTTGAAAATTTGTTCCAGTAATGAGTTTAGCCAATCCCTGTCCTTTTATAAGCTTTGTAGGTTTTATTTCAATGCCATACTCCAATATTTTAGCTATCCATTTACCTCGTTTGCCTTCAATTCCATCCTGAGTCAGGATATCTTTAACAACAACATTTGGTACATAAGCTACTACATGGGAGTACAATATATAGACTCTGAAGTCTTGAATAGCTTTTACAAGTGCAAAAGCTTGTTTTTCTATGATTTTGTAATTCAGAGGTGCATATCTAAGTGCTTTACTAAAAAAGGCTATGGGTTTTTCATATCCCTGATCATCTTTTTACAGTAAAACAGCTGCTATGGTGTATTCTGATGTAAATGAGAAAATTATGAAGTCTCTATCGAACTTTGGACTTGTGAGGACTGGTGTTCTGATCAAAGTCATTTTAATTTCTTCAAATTCTTGTTTGGCTTCTACTGTTCATTTAACCTTTGAATCCTTTTTTAACATATTGTTCAGCAATCTAATTAATTTAGCTAGATTGGATATGAATCTTCTCAAAAATTTAATCTTCCCTAAGAAAGCTTGAAGTTCTTTGACATTTCTGGGGTGGGGTATTTGCAGAATAGCTTCTATTCTAGTAGGATCAATTCTGATGCCATCTTTGGAGATGATATGGCCTAACAGTTTGCCTTCTTCTAGACCAAACAAACACTTTTTCGGATTTAATGAAATATGATACTTTCTGCATTTTAAAAACACTTGTCTCAAATGATCTAAATGTTGTTGATCTGATCTAGAAAACACAGTGAGGTCATCTAGATATACAACCAGAAAATCGTGAATTTCTTTTGCAAAAGCTATGTCCATTGCTCATTGAAAGGTTTCCCCTGCATTCTTAAGTCCAAATGGCATTTTAACATATTTGAATGTGCGCCATGGTGTTGTAAACGCAGTCTTTTTTTGGTCATCAGGATGAACCAGAATCTGATTAAAACCTGAAAACCCATCCAAAAATGAAATCCTAGAAGCACCTACTACTCTTTGTAAAATATGATCCATCTTAGGTAAAGGGTAGTTGTCCTTCAAAGAAACCTTGTTTGTATTTCTTAAGTCAACACATAATCTGATTTCTCATGTTTTCTTCCTGGTAGGCACTAAATTAGACACCCACTCTAAAAATCTGATTGGAGTGATTCTCCCTGCATCATTCATTCGTTTGATTTCTTTTTCAATTAAAGGAAGCAGTACAGGGTTGATTCTTCTGAGCTTTTGTTTGAACGGTTTTTTATTTTCCTTGAGGGGTATTGTATGCTGAATTACATAGGTGTCATAAGATTTCAGGTGTTCATAGCTCCAGGCAAAAACATCCTAGAATTCTTTGATCAGTTCAACATACTTAAGTTTTTGATCCGGGGACAAAGATTTGGACAATTTCACCATTTTTGGATTCTCTTTAGTTCCTATGTTGTAGTCTTCAATGCCTGCTTTTGGAAGTTCCATCTGGGGTTTCTTTGGAATATCGTTGAAATTAAAGAGATCTTCCAAAGGAGTTAATCCCTTTGGAAAATGATTGTCTTTCAAATTGATAATTTCAGATTCTTCTTCAATAATCTCATCAACATCTGTTTTTTTGAGTTCCTGTATTTCTTTTTTGGTAAATTTCGTTGGATGAAGCATTTGAGTAGCATTTTCTGCTGAAATGTTTGTTTCTATCTGATTTGTTGGATCAAACTCACTAACTGTATCTACATCTATGTTAGTGCTGGAAAATTCCTCTTCCAGGGTTAAAAAACTGTTGATTTGATTATCACTGTCAAACCCTTGCCAGTTCTTTACATTATCAGGTATGGCTGTCCTATGTCTAATTTCAGCTGTGAATTGATGATTTGGTTCAAATGGTAATTTACAGGTGCTGGCAAACATTGCTAGGCTATGAGCTTGCAAGTTTTTTTTTCTTGGGATTTTGGCAAGCTGAGTTTCTAGAAATGTATTGAGGATCTCTAGAGTTGTTCCTCTATACCCTCTTAATCTGGGATCATTTGTTAAGAACTTCCCTTTTATCTGTTGAATGATTAAATCAGAATCTCCTAGGACTGACACTATAGTTGCTTCCAATTTCTTGACCAGTTTAAGACCTAGCAACAGAGCTTCATATTCAGCCATATTATTAGTGCACCTAAAGTTTAATCTGTAGGCATGGCCTTCAACATGATTGTTTTCAAGATTGTGCACCCAGACTCCTGCTCCTGCTCCTAATTTGTTCACAAAACCATCAAATTCTAAGTACCAAAGGATTTCATGTTCACAATTAGTATCTGGTGTTTCAGGGATCTGTTTAATAGAGAGATCTGGTTTTTCAATTTCTTCTGGTTTATCTGATTTTTCATGATTTTCAGAAATTTCTTGGATTTGGACCCTAGACCTTTCATTTGAAATTTTTTCTGTTTCATCTGCTAGAACTTTTATTGTATGTGGGGGATCAAATTCAACATTGTAAAGGATAAAAGAATCCATATCTCAATGTACTGAGTAGATAGGGAAATTTTGAGGTTTCCCTTGACTACTTACTACATACTTCATTAAAGTTTCTCTATATAGTCTCTTGGGTTGTCCAAACACTGAAATAGTAGCGTAATACATGTCTAACTGTAGAGATCCTTGAAGCTTTGCACCCCAAGATCTAGACAATAACATGCAATATTTTGGTGGAATATCAGCTACTACTATGTCCATTAAAATGGTTTTGGCAAGATATTGGACTAGTGATACACATAAGTCTTTGATTAAACCCAAACATTTGACTTGACTTGAATCAAAAGAGAAAAGTTCCGTATATGGCCTAGTGATGTCAAGGTCAAGCCTCTCCATTACAGATTTAGGCATTAAGTTGTGGGAAGCACCAGAGTCAAACATGGCATTATGAAGTATTTTATCATGTATGTTTAAACCCACATAGAAAGGAGGAACTTCTCCCTCTGCTGCTTTTCCATTTACTCCAGGGCCAAATATCAATTCAGGCTAGTTATCAAAAGCATTTACTGAATCTTCGTTCACAGAAATTTTGAGTGATCTGCTGATTTTACTTCTATAGACATCATGTTTAGCTAATTCTGATAATGGAACAGCTATCTTTATTTTGCCTACTTTTGTCTCAAGATTGAAAGGTTTTTCGCTCTAAGTTCTTGTATTTCGAACAGCTGGATTTTCTATGTTTTTCTCCTCTTCGGGAGTGGGGTTATGGGTTGAAGTTGCTTCCAAATCAAGTTCTAGAGGTTCTTCTAATTTTCCTATAGAAGGAATAGAAGTGGAAGGTTGTCTGTTAGGTGGCTGATTGTCTGATATATCTTCAACGATTGGGTTATTAGGGTTAGAATCTGTTATAGAAAGAATATGTACAGGGGGGTACTGATCTTACCTTTGTTAGCTTGCTTGGTATCTTTCTGTTTACTGGTTTCAGAGAGATCTATCCTTTTGCTCCTCAGATTGTATTGTTTGTGGACTTCATAAATGGCTGTATCATATCCATCCCTAAAGTCAAATGTTTCACCTGACTGAGTTTGGAATTGTTTAAGGATGTGAGCTTCCTGATCCTCTTGGGTCAAGAAAACTTGTTGTTCATTGTTGAGTCGAATTAAATTAATTTGAGTGTCTTCTGTTGGTTCATCAGAAGTTGAGGCTTCAGCATAATTTTCTTGAAATTGGGACCTAATATTTTGGTCAGGCCCTGTCTTTCAAGTGTTAGGATTTTGGTTCTTCCTGAAATTTGAATTTCTCCCAGTATTGTTTGGTTGACCATCCCAAGGGGATTTTCTCTCGATTGTTTCTACTCTATCTCCAAGTCTATCCATTCCTTTAATAATAGCATCTAATTTCTGTTCAAAGTTAGAAGGTTCTTCTTTGAAAGGTGTTCTCCTTTCAGCTCTGGCTCTAGATCGTTTAGATATCAGATTGGCCTCAACACTGACAGCTATACTCTGCATCTCTTCTAAGTTTCAAGGAGCTCTTTCCCTAAGTTGGTATGCCATATTAGAATCAAATGCATCAGGGAATTTGATCAAGGCCAAATCTAGAGGAGGTCTGAGATTTTAAGGAATTGCATTGTGGACATTATTGAATCTGGTACAATAATCTTGGACAGTTTCTTATGTGCCTCTTCTTAGGTTTTCATATTCTGATAAAATGTGGAGAGGATCTTTCTTCCTTTCCCATCTGTTCAAGAAGGTCTGATAAAGAGCTTGGGGGTCATTGATACTGTTTGCAGGGAGGGTTCTAAACTAGGTTCTAACATCTCCAATTAAACTTTGAACAAATACTTTCATTCTAACATCATCATCATCAACCTCATATTTTTCAAAATAGTCGATCATTTTATTGGTATGTTGTTGAGCTGTGTAAGTGCTAGTACCTTTAAAAGAAGGTATTTTACTTTTATAGTCTTGGGGCATAGCCCCTGGATCGGCAGGTAAGTTTAGGGGATTATATCGGTTTTCCATGGTTGCAGAAATAGATGTGACAACTAGAGGAGTATGGATAGCAGTGGGAATGTGTGTTGTAGATGGAAGAGTGGAAAGGGTAGTTTGAGGTGCTGATGGTGAACTTGGAGAAGCTGTAGTAATCACAGAAAGGTTTGGTGTGCTTTCAGAGATAACCTCAGATTGAATGGAGTTCTGAAAATGTCTGTCAAGGTGTGAAGTAACAGAATTTCCTTGGCTCTCTTGAGTTCTAAGAATCCTAGGAATCAGATTATGATTTTCAAACATAGGTGGGGGATTAGGATCAGGATTTGATCTGGTGTAATGAATCCTTTTTTAGGCTAGTTTCTAGCTGTGTTTTTGGTTTTTTCTTGGAATAGTTTTGACAATAAAACTTTAGCAGTCTCTTATAGGAGTTTTTAGATGTGGGAGTATTGAATTTTCCTAAAGACTTTTTGAAAAGAGGAACTGATCAAGTATTTGGAACCAACCGTTCAATACATAAACTAGACTGGAGATAGACTGAAAAAACATTCATTTACTTCTACAATTACAAAGAAAAAGCATTTCAAATGCTACCTGGCGAACTTCAGGCTCCGTCTATAGCTTATGAAATAAACAATAGTAACAAAGAATTATTCAGCTCCCCAATGGAGTCGCAAATGATGTTATCACTTAGGTTTTCCCCAAAGTTGTAAGAAAGGGAAGGATTCCAAGGTAACCATAGACCAATCTTTTAGATGTAGAATCTATCCAATCTGTATCCAGAGACAGCTCTCTCTTTATGATTTAGCTTTTTTTTCAAAGGTATTAGGCTAGTTATGAAGTTCAAGGGTTTTGTTTTGAGTTTGGGTGGTGAGATTCGATAGAACCGAGAGGTAAGACAGAATAGTTCAGTCCATTGGGCATGATGGAGTCACAGAAGATGGTTTTTTGGATTTGGTTTCTTAGCAGAGGATGGCTTCACAAAGCAAGGTAGTCAAACAGGGAACAAATAGAGACTGAAAACAGATGGAATGGGCTCAAATGAGTGAAGGGAAGTTAAGAATCCTTCAACCTATTGAAAGAGGGAAAATGGATGATTAGTGTTAAGGAGCAGTTAAGAATTCTTTAGCAAATAATCAACATGGGAGAGTCAGGAAATGAGAGCAATTAAGATTTCACTGCTTATACTAATTCTGAAGAAAACACAGAGAACAACAAAGACTGAAAACAAAGTGCAATCAAGCATATTCTGAAATTAACCATTTTCTTTATCATTCAGTTTATGAAACACAAATGATATAATAAATAAGAAAATGGTAAAACACAAGATATAGAGGACTTATTCATCTAGTGGTTGATTCAAGAATTCTGTGACAAGTCCTCTGCTTCAATTCTTCATCCAGTAGGCCATACAAGAATTTGATTCCAACAGCTCTTTATTCCAAAATTTCAGTATTATAGCACAATCTAGGAAATCCACACACCACAGACCACCCCAATACTCTAATGGAGGAGGTATTTATACAACATATTTGTTCAAAAAATTTCTCGTAACAGCTGTGAGATAATATCTAGGATTAACCTAATAATAATTTACAAGTAAAATAGAAATAGCTAACTGATCTAGTGCTGGAGGCAGGCCTTTAGGGTTCAACATGCAGCTGTCTTCTGTAGTAGCTCTACACCGACTGTCTGTCTTAATTGTTGCATTAATTCTAATGTGATATACTTTAATTCTGATCTGCTACTCTTCAATTTTTCCCTGACAGTTTTAATTCTGATTTGATACACTTTAATGTTGAACTGATACACTTTGACTTGTTTTCCTCTATTCATCACTGTCCCTCGTTTTATGGTAAAATGAAAATAGTTGACGCTTCTTCTGATTATCTTTCCTCTAGCAATTTGCATCTCTGAAGGCCCACTGGTTAGGGTAGCAATCTCCATTTATATCTTTTTCATTCTTCTGCAAGCTCAGAAGTCCCTCTGTTTGGTTTAAACTGTGTTTGAAGAGGAAGAAACTGTAAAATGGCAGGTCGGCAGAGTCCGCAAGCTCATCGATGTATCCTTTCTGGTCGGAAAACTGGAAATTCGACCTCCGTCGATTTTATTTTGCAGGAGAGCACGGGGTGTTGTATGCAGAAAACATAGCAAAAATGGCTTTTTTTCCCTTTTGTTTGACAAAATGAAGTTTTGGCAGGATTTTTTGTTTTGAAGGATAGATGACGTCAGCAGTACGGATGACTTCAGTGGGATTACGGGGCAGATGATGTGGCAGTGACGTGGCGGATGATGTCAGCACAGGATAGCTAACATCAGCGGATGACGTCAGTGGAGGGTGGTGGTAAGCGGTTTTGCAGGCACCGCTTTTGGGGATGAGCGGTTTCGGGTGGAGGGCAAGCAATCAGAGCAGGAGCGCGACGCGTGGCAGAGTACAGGCGCTAAAACTGCTGGTTCCCCGCTAGTTAAATAGCGGCGATGAAGGGTGGTGCGATATGGTTTATCAACCGTCGGATGGGCGAGGGTTGATCGGATGACGGACGTGTTTTGGACGTGGCGGGAGGTTAATTGCTGCGGTCCCGATGTATTAAACCATTTTTAAATGTATCGGGGGAAATTTCATTGGTTCGGGGGATGGTTATTAATTAACTGGTGGTTAATTAATTCCATGACAGCGTGAAGGTTATTAACAAGTTTCAATTAAACTCGTTAATCCCTGCTTAAACAGTGATATGGTCGTAATCGACCGGGGAGGGGATATGTAATATTTGGGGTTTTTATTATATATAAATACATGATTGGGAATAAGTGTATGGGAATTATATAATAGTGTTAAGAGTTAATATGAAAAAATAAATGAAAGCGACAACGCTAAGTTATAAACTTAGGCTTAGGATGAAAAAAGGTGTTTTATGATGAATATTTGTCAATTTCCTAAGTAAAATATGGCTTTTACTTAGGCAGTGGATGAAATGGAAGGAGTGGTTTTTTAGTGATATTAAGAATAGATTCTTAATATTTTAAGGGGGGAATTAGTGAATGATTTGGGAAAAGTATGAAGGGGAGTTAGTTATGAACCTTGCCTCGCTTGAGCTGCTCCAAGTCTAATGACCGCCATGGCACTTGTGATAGAGGTGAAAGTTTAACACATTTTTAGAAACATAATCCATCGCATGTATCATTCTGCAACACCATTCTACCTACCCGGCCTACTTTAGTTCTTGCATTTTTTCCTTCTTTCTTTGGGTGCACTTGGACTAGCAAACCCTTATCAACTTTTCTTTTCTCTGCATGGTAAGCCTACCTAAGTCTATACTTGTTACATCCAAGGGCTCAAATTAAACTATTGAGCTCCTTTGCTTCTCTACCTATCTACTTATCTGCCAAGTTTAAACAGTTTGGTCAGATTTTATTCTCTATCTCTAAAACATGAAATTCAAACATGAACTGGCCAAGATTAAGCTGTTTGGCCATTCATCAATTGTGGCATGAATTAACAAGATGCACACAATGCTTTATTACAGAAAATGAAAAAGTAGTGGCATTTTGGACTTGCACACTTTCCTGGTCTTTCTTTGTTTGGGGTTCATTTCTTCTCATTTTTTTCTTTTGACCATTTTATTCTTTTTACCCTTTGATTTTTATTTTAGGGCATACCATCTTTACATTTTTTACATTTTTTGATTTTTTGATAATACGGAAACCTTTGCAGCAAGAAAATGAATGAACATATTACAGAGCTCAACCAGTCAATCATGAAATATGACACCTATTGGTATACGAGTATAACAGTACTAATAACAAAAAGGGGTTACACTAGTAGTATAGGGACCTAACACCTTTGTATTTATTTTTTTAATATTCTCCTTATGTAACCTTTTATAATAATACGCACTTTGTACTTACATATATTTTCAATAATTTTATGACTTGAACTTTTCTTTAAACACCTTTATAATACAGTATTTCTCTTTATATATATATATATATATATATATATATATATATATATATTATTTATAATATTTTTTTCTTTTTGAAAAGTTACAACCCTAGTGAAATGTGGCTATTCACCTCTTTGGGATATAATGCAAAATATATGTTCACTTATGTACTTTTGACTCGGTTAATGTTCTCCACGTAAAAATTAAAACTTACCATTCACATAAATAAATTTTGTATTCCTTTTGTTTTTCTTTTACTTTTAAAATACTATGGGAAATTACCATGAGTTTTTAAAACCACGGGCTTGTAAAACACTTAATGAAGAATCAAAACAATATAATATACTCTTCACGTAAAAATTTTAACTTACCATTCAATTGTGATGACAATAAGGTTGACTAAGATTTAATGGCCAAAGGCCGAATCAGACTGGTTCTCTTCAGCAGTTGAGCATCCAGAGGATCGAACAACTTTGATACCAATGTAAGGACCAAAAGTCATAGACAAATACATCCATCATAGGATAGTAAGTATAAATTGTATATTATATAAAGAATTGATGTAGGATGAGTACAAATGACAATGAAGGTCCTTTATATATAGCCATGTAAGTACCTTTTCACGAACATGGATGTCTCGAAGACATGCCTTTTCATTATTAACTAACTAACCATTAATTAATTTACTTATTATTTATTATTATATTTATATTATTATGATTATTATTTATTATCTATTTTTATTTATTTTTACATAATTTATGTTCATAACATTGCCTTCTTCAAAAAGCTTTGTCCTCAAAGCTTTTTTATGAACGAAATTGATCTATTTTCTCCTATGAATGTGTTCTGCTTGATATATTTTTTCTGCTACGATGCCTTCTCGTCTCGGAATAATCATGTTTGTTTATACAAGTTGATATGATCCTTGTAGTGATATATAAAATTATCTTGCTGAGAATGGATCGAACCATCTTAAATTAACCTTCTATGGAATCTTCTGATCACTAGAACTTTGTAACAATTTGTTATTAGTAGGCTGAATTGAGCCCACTTCAGTATCCTTTGTAACATAAGTTTGTTGTTTATGTTCTGAGTGATACAGGTTTGTAGATTGATTAAGGTGTCTAATCTTGTGATTCAAATGTAGGTAAGGAGTTTTTCTTGTTTAAACTTCCTTTAATGTTTTTATGATAGTTTCCCGATTTCCATCAGGGATTTTTGTTGTTGACTTCACTACTGAATCTTTATTTGGGGTGTCCTCTATTTGAACAACAATCTCTAAGTATGTTTCTACTTCAATAGGGTTTGGATTTGCCTGAACTACGAGATTAGTGGTCTTGAACGTTATTTCTTCAGTTTGGACTACTACATCTGGAGATTTTGATGCTTCCTTTGTGACAAGTTCTTTGAGCCTATACGTTAATGATTTCTTTTCATCCTTAAGTTTTTTAATTTGTTTGAGTATATTTTGAGTATGATTTTTGAGACATAAGCATTCCTCATTCTCTGAGTCAACTTTATTTTGTTCTTCACGCTTCTCGTCTTTTAAACACTTGATTTGTTCTACTAATGTTTGCTTAAGGCTCTTTAAATGTAAATTTTCTTCATCTTGTTCTAATAAATGCTCCTTGAGTTCCTTCTTTGATGCTTTAGATTTCTTGACTTGTTTGAATAGCTTTTCTTGGTGATCTCTAAGGCGTGAAATAATGAAATTATGTTTTCAATAACCCAGAATCCACTTGCTAGGCCCTACAAATAAATAGCAAAAGTTCCCTTCACACATTTTCAGTTGATTCCCTTATGGAAATTTACCAAAAACTACTTTTTAAACAGTGAGCCAGTATTTTTGAGTCATTTTTCCTGAAGGTTTAGAATTTCCTTGAATTAATCCACCATATTATTTGGAAATATTTCTGGAAATGTCAAAACAAGTTATTTCTATGGTTTTTTGTCTCTTAGGCTATGAAAGTGATCAGTTTGTTAATGAAGTCATTTTAGGGTTTTTGTTTTTATTTTCATCCGGTAAAAAACCTTTTGTCCTTTTGTATTTTAGTTAGTTTATTTCAGATGTCATGCATGAACAGTGCCTAAAATTTAGTGTAGATGGATATTTTAAGAATCAAATAATATTAGTGTATTTATTTTTATGTCATCAATCTGAAAGATTCAAAATTCAACTTCAAAAGCTTGATTCTCAAGGAAGGTCACAGTTTGTCATCCACCAGACTTCACTAGTCAGAAGAAATTCAGAAAAATATTCTTTTAGTGATTTTTTCTATCAATTTTTATACTTGTTATTGTGTATCCTTAGTAATGATGGAGTTCCAAGAATATATGTAGAAATTAAAAGAATTTTACATCTCATTGAATGGTCAAAGGTGAGAAATTGGTACCTATATCAGAATTTTACCAAAATCAGAGTTTATGGTTCTCAATTGCCACCATATAAATTGCCAATTTTTATGCCCATGAGGATTTTTCCTCTAGAGTTTGTAAGGTATAGGATGAATATGGATGAAATTCATTTTGTATCTAGGAAGAAAAAATCCCAATTTAAATTAAAAGCTCAATTTTGTCCATTCATCCTAAACACTTGATCTTAAATGGGGACCTAAAAGGCTTCTTGTCAGCTTACAAGAACCTCTCCCACTCCAAAGCTTATATATTCCAAAGATCTAGGCTTACATTGACAAATGCGGAATAAATAACTTGAAAATGGGTGTATGCTTGTGTTTTCCTTTAAATGTTTATTTCTTTAAGTTTATTTCCTTAAAACTGATATGTAGCATATAACAGTGAAATAGTGCAGCAAATAAACATCATACACATAGCAACAAGATGCAGCAAGTAAACAAACCTTAAGATAGCAAGCTTAATATGGAGTTCACCTGGATATCTTGGGCTATGACTCCTTGAGCTCTAATCAACTCGATTAGGCTCTTTGGGATTATGGCTTAAATTATTTTACAAGTTCCACACTCAACTCCAATAGGTTATGACTGAACCATTAGGCTTAGAATGCCATCTTTATCCCTGGATGTTTGGCTCTATGGCTCTTGGCTCTTAGCTCTAGCTCTCGCTCTGGATCTGGATCTTGGCTCTCGCTCTGGCTCTGGCTCTCGGCTTTGGCTCTCAGCTTTGGCTCTGGCTCTGGCTCTCACTCTTGGCTCTCGCTCTAGCTCTAGCTCTCGGCTCTAGCTCTCAGCTCTTTACTTAGCCGTGAACTCCTTGAAAGGAAAACTAGCTTCTTCGCTTGGCTCTCTGGCCTTTAAGAATCCTCTGACTCTATGGCTTCCATCCGTTCCTCAATGTGCAATCATTCCTCTGTCTCTTCGACTAGCCCTCTGGCTCACTGCCTCTATGCCTCTACCACTAGCAATCTGGCTCGGTGGCTCTGTGGCTCTCTACATATAACACATACCTGTTACAACGCATCATTGTTACAAAACGCCCGCTTACAACATGGAACAATGATTTTAGAACAGTGACAGTTACAAAGGAATCGACAGGCACAGGCAACCCGGTTGTTTGGCCTTACTATACAGAAATCTCGAAAATAGCCAAATAATGGAATACACAGGCAAAACACATCATGGGCCTTAAGTCCGGACTTCAAATAATATGAAATCATGGTTATAATCCTTATCAGGTTCGTGCCTCGATCGCATATCGCAACGGCATGTCGCATGGTGCATTGGCCCCTTTGTATCATCATGATCCGATTTACCAACCTCCGATCACTTCGATCGGTGCCTCATCGGCTTTCGGCATTATCGCTATATCACTTATCGGCGTATCGCAAATCACATTGCATATGGCTAAACATGAATACACGGAAATACAAAGAAATTCCATAAATCCAGATTTAAAATTATATGAAATTGCGCTTATAAACTTATTAGGTCCAACCTTTGTTTCATGTCGCAAGTCGCAACGGCCCTTGTATCAGGGATTTGCCAATTTCCAATTGCATTATCGCAATCACATGTCGGCACTATCGCATATCGTCGCCATCGCATCGGCGTATGTCACATGTAACGACCTTTTGTATTAGTTGAGATCCTGATCACTGATCACCGATCGCCAATATTGGCGCATCGCATATCACTATCGCAATGGCCCCGGGGGTCTTCCTTTTAACTGTGCCGATTGCAATTGCTCTATCGGCTCGCCTAGGTTCCAATATCACATGGTAGCCTACCTCTGATGCGATATGTTGAAGATCGCAATTGGGGGTCATTAAGACCTTTGGTCTAAGTCCTCCCTTTGAACCTTTTGATGTGATTTTTCCATAGAAAGCCTTTATTTCTCTTAAGTGCCATTTAATAAGAAAATGCCTCCTTTTCAAAGGACGATGGGCAATTTTCTTTTTACAATATCTCCTTCATCTGAATTCTATTTTCGCCCATTCAAATTGCGTTAGATTCAGAATGAAGAGATCTCTGCAATGAGACTATTTTCTAAATCATCCAATGAACTTCATTTTTCCTCTATGAGGAAAATTCATAGACTTAGAAGTCTATATTAGATCCATTTTTGATCACGCCTTCCCACTAAAAATCTTTTGGACTCCAAAAGACTAATATATTGATCTGAATAGTAAATGAGAGTACCTCACCCCCTTCTTTTAGCCTCCATACACATGCCTTGCATAGTGCCTCTGAACCAAAGCCTTTGAACACTCCCTTCCTAGATGTGCTTGTCCTCCTGGGAAGAACTGTCTTCCTCCTTGACTTTCCTGCAGAACTCCTGCTGAGAAGGTCACAGAAGGTAGTTTGAACTTCTCTGCCTTGATCATTGATCCAAGGTGGCTCAAGCCAATGTGAAGTTACATCTGCTTCACAAAATTTTCATTTGTACCTATTTGACACACTGTTAACAACAACCGTTAACAATAACGTGATTACAAACAACAACCGGATGGCCTAAACTCCTGTTTCGACAAAAGAAATAGATTTCACATCTTGTGAACACCTCCATGTTTTTACATCTACATACAAATGATTGACTAGATAACAAGCCAACAAATCATGCCTTTAAAACAATTGACCCTTCAAGTTAAGCATGTAGAAAAAAAATTATAATGTTCTTTTTCAAAGATGAAACACTTCATCATTGTCTCCATCTTGGAGACCAAATCAACTTTCTCCAAGTCAACATTAACATTACATGCATGCTTAAAACAAAGCAATCAAACCTTCAAGTTAATTACACATACATGTTCAAATACAAGGAAATCATCAACATCCCTGTGTTCATGCATATCAAGCTTATGCATGCATTTCATCCTTCAACTTTCACTTAAGCACACTGTACTTTCAAAGCTGAAATGAATATAATGTTGCAGCAATAAAGTGAGTCTCCTACTCAACTTTTCCATTCACCTTCTTGGTAAAACCCTGCAACTTGCATTCCATTAACAAATAAATGCATTCTATTGATATGATGCATTTTCAAAAAACATGCAACCTTAATTGGATAAGAACTCTAACCATTTCTTACCAATCCATTTCAAAGGTCCTTCCTTTGTCTGCACATCAACAGTAACATGTGAATCATCTTGAAACACATCATTTATGGAAACTTCCTTTCCATTCCTGCCATTCTCTCTTTCCACCTTCTTCAAGTTTCATGGGAGCATTGTTGGATTCAAAGTCCAACACTTTGCAGCAATGTGTCCTTGCTTATGGTAGTAAGTGCAACACACATGCATCCTCTTGACAGCATGATTTGCCTTATCCAGTGGACCTTTGACTTCTTTCTTCCTTTCCTTCAAAAGTTTCCTATATTTCGCCATTCTCTTCCAACATCTAGAAACATTATGGTTATCCAAACCAAAAAAGGAACATGCAATTATTTTCCCATGCTTATATGGAAATTTATCATGCTTAACATAATCAAAAGGAATATGATTAGAACTAGATTTATACCTTTCTCTTTCACCTTTATTGCCTTCATGAGGAGGTGAATCAAATGAAGAAGTAGCTCCCTTTGGAACACCATCAACCTCTTCAATGGTTTCAGATTTTTCACAACTCTCTGGTTCAAGTGTATGCTTATGAACACCTTCTCCCTGAAAATGATGTTTCAAGCAATTGCATTCCCCATTAATACAATCTTTACACTCTTGAGGTAGAAGACCTAAAATGAAACTCCTTGGAATTGTTTCAATTGTCTTCATGGCAGATTTGGAACTTTCTCCATAAGATTTTCCATAGCCAAGACCCAAATACCTAGGCCTTTCCTCAACCATTATTGGCTCAACAATACCCTGTGCCTATTTGCCCAAGCCTTTTACTTCATAGCCCATCTTGAACATTAACTTGGAACCTATGCCTCTGGTATGTTTTTCAAAAGGACCAACATAATCATTCTTAGAGGAAATTGAAGACAAACAGGAATTGTTTACCTCTTCTTCAAGCTGATACTTGACCAAGGCTTCTTTTGCAACAAAGAGCTCTGTCTCCAACTCATGCATCCTTTCCAGGTTCATATTTGCAATATGAAGTTGCCTCTCCATTTCCTACAATTTGTCAGAAAGAAACTGCTTCTCTTCCTTCATGGAATTCAACTGCTCTCTAAGTATGATGCTCTTCCTTCCATCCTCATACATTTCTCTCACCATATCCATCATGATGAAAAAGTCTTGTTTAATGTATTCATCAAAGAATCTTGTGATGATAGAAGAATTTGAGGACTCACTTGTAGAAGTTGTCATTATCAGAATGAACAAAATAACTTCAAACAAGATTAACAAAGAGCTTATTCAAGCAACCTTTTGCAACAAACCTCTTGTGCTTCAAGGATTGCTTTGAGGTCCTTTTGGATAAGAAGAATGCCTTTATCCCTTCTTCCTTCTTGTCCTCTCCTAGACTTAGCTAACAATAACTTTCCCTAAACCTTTGCAAACTCACACAATAGTCAGTTTACAAACAATCAAATAGCTAAATTATTTCTACTGTTTGAACACCTTTCAAATCAAACAAGCATTTTGATCTGATACCACTTGCATCATGATACAACCTGCTTCATGATACAACCTACTCTAGTATAACTTAATCTAATATAACCAGCTTTGATATCACCTTATTTGAAGGTGGGGTTAATCAACATGATGCGTTGATATAACCGCTCTGATATAACTGCTCTGATACCACCTGATCTGAAATGGGGACCTAAAAGGCTTCTTGTCAGCTTACAAGAACCTCTCCCACTCCAAAGCTTATATATTCCCAAGATCTAGGCTTATATTGACAAATGCGGAATAAATAACTTGAAAATAGTTGTATGCTTGTGTTTTCCTTTAACTATTTGTTTGCTTTAAGTTTATTTTCTTAAAACTAATATCTAGCATATAACACTGAAATAGTGCAGCAAATAAACATCATACACATAGAAACAAGATGCAGCAAGTAAACAAACCATAAGACAACAAACATAATATGGAGTTCACCCAGATATCTTGGGCTATGTCTCCTTGAGCTCTAATCAACTCAATTAGGCTCTTTGAGATTATGGATTAAATTCTTTTATAATTTCCACACTCAACTCCCGTAGCTTACAACTGAACCATTGGGCTTAGAATGCCATCTTTATCCCTGGCCGTTTAGCTCTCTCTTGGCTTTGTCTCTTGCTCTGGCTCTAGCTCTCGGCTTTGGCTCTGGTTCTTGGCTCTGGCTCTAGCTCTTGACTCTGGCTCTCGCTCTCGCTCTCACTCTTGGCTCTCACTCTCACTCTATCTCTCGGCTCTGGCTCTCAGCTCTTTGCTCAGTTGTGACCTCCCTGAAAGGAAACTCTCCTCTTCGCTTGGCTCTCTGGCCTTTGAAGAATCCTCTGACACTGCGGCTTCCATCCATTCCTCTGTGTGCAATCATTCCTCTGTCTCTTTGACTGGCCCTCTAGCTCTTTGGCTCTGTGGCTCTGTGACTCTCAGCGTATAACGCATCATTGTTACAAAACGCTTGCTTACAGCGTGGCACAATGATTTTAGAACAAGGACAGTTACAAAGAAATCGGAGGGCACAGGCAACCCGATCATTTGGCATTCCTATGCAGAAATCTCAAAAATAGCCAAATAACAGAATACACAGGCAAATCATATGAAATCGTGTTTATAATCCTTATCGGGTCCGTGCCTCGATCGGATATCGCAATCGCATGTCGCATGTTGCATTGGCCCCTTTGTATCATTGCGATCCTATTTACCGACCTCTGATCACTCTGATTGGCGCCTCATCGGCTATCAGCATATCGCAAATCACATTGCGTATGGCTAAACCTGAATACACGAAAATACAAAGAAATCCTGTAAATCAGAATTTTAAATTATATGAAATTTCACTTATAAACTTATCGGGTCTGACCTTTATCGCATGTCACAAATCACAACGGCCCTTGTATCGGGGATTCGCTGATCTCCGCTCGTGCTATCGCAATCGTATGTCGGCACTATCGCATATCGGCGCCATCGCATCGGTGTATGTCACATGTAACAGCCCTTTGTATTGGTTGCGATCCTGATTGCCGATCACCGATCGCCAATATTGATGCATCACATATCATTATCACAATGGCCACGGGGGTCTTCCCTTTAACTGTGCCGATCGCCGATCCGCCAATCCACCAATCGTAATCGCTCTATCAGCTCACCCGGGTTCTGATATCGCATGGTAGCCTACCTCCGATGTGATATGTCAGAGATCACAATCAGGGGTCCTTAAGGCCTTTGGTCTAAGTCCTCCCTTTGAACCTTCTGATGTGATTTTTCCATATAAAGCCTTTATTTCTCTTTAGTCCCATTTAATAAGGAAATGCCTCCTTTTTAAAGGACAATGGGCAATTTTCTTTTTACAATATCTCCTTCATCTGAAGTCTATTTTCGCCCATCCAAATTGCGTTAGATTCAGAATGAAGAGATCTCTACAATGAGACTATTTTTAAAATCATCAAATGACTTTCATTTTTCCTCTGTGAGGAAAATTCATAGACTTAGAAGTCTATGTTAGATCCATTTTGGATCAACACTAGAGCAACAGACAAGGAGGTTGAGAGTTTACTGAGACAGACAAAATTCAAGTTAAGTTTCAGCTGGCCTTATGACCCCTTAGGAGTAATTTCATCCATTAGAATTGAACAGAAGTCAACTCCCTATACTCATTTATCAAAATTTGAAATATAGATGATTCGAATCGGATCCATGAAAAATTATCATAGTTCGATGATTGTATCAATTTATGACAGAATTCAAAGAGAAACTTGTGAACAAGAGCTATCAGGAAGGACCTCTGGACAATGGCAGTTTGTAGTTAGCATGAAACAACGAGGACCTCAGTCAAAGTGCACTGACCGAGGCCCATGGAGACTGCGCAGTGGCGCAAAACTAGCAGTAGGAAGCTCAGATCAGAAAATAGAGGCCATTTCTGATGCGCAATTAGCGCATTGCTAAGAAAAACCCCTCAAAATGGAATAGCCCCAAGAGCTCGGTCATAAGGGAAACCTGAAAACTGTAGGAAAAGTGCTAAACTGAAAGGCGGGTCCCGTGCTCCAAAGCCAGCGCTCCAAAATCAGCGGAATATCGGAGGCGTTTCTGGCGGTGAGCGGGTTTGTCAGGAGACCCAGCGATTCCATACGTTGGATGATGTGTGTCCGACGAATGTGAGAGAAAACTGCTCTCATCATGGGCTAACATCTGAGCAAGTCAACCGTGCGATAAGAGTGATAACCGTAGGATCTGGAGGCCCTCGATCTAACGACGGAGATTACGCTCGATGGGGAGACCGAATTTGGCAGAGAAATAAGCTACGACGTATACAAGTTTGAAGTCCGATTTGACCACTGAGTTGGCGGATGAATCATTTCACAACATAACCAAAATAACAAATTGTCGAGGAAGAGCTGGTGCTCAGTTCGTGAAGGGACAAGTGGCCACCTCCCTGTGAGATGTTACACAGTGGTGATGACGCAGAGGCAGGGAATTCCAAGCAGACAGTAGTAGGCGATCCGAAGAGGTGGAAGAGGAAGTGAATAGTCATGATATAGATTGGCTTTAAGAAATGAACAGACAAAGAATGAAAGACAGTAAAAAATAGAAGATAGTCGAGAAGGAGACAGTGAGAAAAAGACACAGAAGAGAGAGCAAAGCAAGAAGCAGAGAATAGAGAGTTGAGTTGACCTACAGAGCTAACGCAGCATCAAGCAGACAGAACCAGGCTTGAAAGGTTCAAGCAATCCCTTTGAGGATATCTGTCAGCAACTAAGTACCAAGTTGGACTCATCCCATTAAGACCAGTTGAGGTCAAGACTTAGTAAGGGGGAATCTGTGTACTCTAGTAGCTTGGGGAATCCAAGAACCACCCTACTAAGCATCATCTGTTCCAGGAGACTCGATTCAAGCTCCTCATTGTAAAAACTTTGTTCAAAGACACAATAAAAGAAGGCCACCACTAAAAGCTAGACTGGAGATGTAGCCCAGGAGGATGAGGTGAACTCCTTATTAAAGTTTGTTGTGTTCTGTTTTGCTTGCTATGTTTCTCTTACTATTTTCCAATCTCTGTGTATTTTGCAATCTTATAAATCCGTTGCCTAATATAACATAGACACACCCCAGCACATGAGTTTGTAATACCTTCATTCATTAATTTAATTAACTGAGATCACTCACGAGTGATTTTTAGATCAAGTGGTATCAAAGCTCTAGGTTGTTAAGGTTAGACAAGCTTGTGCTGGATTTAGCTGTTGAATGCTAACTAGGTCAAAGCTAAAATTAGGAGAAGGAGAGTTGGTCGAAACTAATCCTGAAATTGGGAGAGTATATCCTTAGAAGACCATGTCAGAAGAAGGTTCTGTGGGGCCAGACCCTCAATTCATAGATAGTTTCCTAGCCATAAGGTCCATGGTAGAGGAAATGTATAAGGATTTTAGAAAACGTAAAGATGAAGACTCATCAGGATCTAAACAAGATAAAAGAGAAGAAAAGTCTTTCCTCCATGAGCACTCAAAAGGCAAATGGAAAGAAGAAAGCTTTCTCACACCTCCTAATAGCCCTGAATATAAAAAGAAGGCATCTTTGATTAAGCTAGATGTTAAATTTGATTTACCTATATATGATGGAGAGTTGAATGCAGAAAATCTAGACAATTGGATCAAACAAATTGATGTTTATTGTAAAGTGCAGAGTATCAATTCAGATAAGAGCAAGATTCAGCTGGCAAGCCTACACCTTGGAGGCACTGCCTTAGTTTGGTGGGAAGGCAGGACCCAAGCTGACATGAAGAGGCATTCTAAGACTATTTCTGTCTGGAGTGAATCTGTTTCTGCAATCAAAAAGCAGTTCTATCCATTGGCCTACATGAAGCAATCCATGATGAGCTAGCAAACTATTCGACAATTGAAAGGGAAAAGTGTACAAGGATACACCCAAGAATTTAGAAAAAGAGCATTAAATCTAGGAATCTCATTAGACTCACCTGAGATTCTGTTGAAGTACATCGGTCATCTACACAGCTACATGAGGCACACTATCCTCATGTTTAATCCCACTAGTATAGATGAGGTATCTGTACAAGCTACTCATATAGAAGCTAGAGGAAAGAATGGAAATCCAGAAGTTGGGGGATCATCCCAACCCACTGCAAGAAAAAATAAGGAGAAAAGAAAAGTAAATGGAAAGCAAGGAAGGCTAACACTGCACAGAAGAACAAGTCTTCATGCACTCACTTTAAGAAGGATGGGCATAATGATGAGCATTGTTGGATTCTACATCTGGAGATGAGGCCTAAGAATTTCGAGGGCAAGAAGAAGAAGACTGTTGCAGTGATTCAGAAAGATTTGGGGTCAGACTCAGGAGATGAAACAACTATTGCAGCCACAGGTATAAAAGGTTGTCCGCTTTAGAGAATGCTGAAATCAAGAAGCAGGTGCAGGAGTTGCTCGAGAAGGGGTTCATGAGACCTAACACATCACCATGTGGATCTCCAATCATTTTGGTGAGAAAGAAAGATGGCTCGTGGATAATGTGCATTGATTACCTAGCACTAAATAAGATAACAATCGAAAATCGTTATCCCCTTCCTCGCATAGATGATCTGTTGGATCAATTGAAAGAAGCTGTTTATTTTTCCAAGTTAGACTTGCATAGTGGATATCATCAGGTCAGAGTTGTAGAACAAGATGCATGGAAGACTGCTTTCAAAACAAAGCAGGGATTGTATGAGTGGTTTTTTATTCCTTTTGGCTTGACTAATGCTCCTGCTACTTTCATGAGAATAATGAATGATGTACTCAGGCCTTTTCTTGATGATTTTGTTATTGTGTATCTAGATGACATTTTGATATTTAACAAAACACGGGAAGAACATTTAAAGCATGTTAAGCAAACACTAGGTGTTTTGAAAAGAGAAAAAATTTATGTTAAGCTCTCAAAATGTGAATTTGGCAAAACATATTTGAATTATTTGGGACATATAGTAGGGGCTGGTGAATTGAAGATAGATCTCTCTAAGGTGGTAGTCATTGTGAACTGGCCTAAACCCAAATCTTCTACAGAAGTTAGGAGCTTCTTAGGAGCAGCACAATATTGGAGAAAATTCATTTCTAACTTTTCCTTAATTGTAGCTCCCTTACATGCTTTGACAGGATTGAACAAGGTGTTTCATTGGGGAGGTAAACAGCAGAAAGCCTTCGACACCTTGAAAGAAAAGATTAGTACAACACCAGTACTAGCACTGCCTAATCTTCAAAGACCATTTGAGATCCAAACGGATGCCAGTGACTATGCCATGGGAGTAGTGTTGACACAACACAGTAAACCCATATGTTATCATTCTTAGACTTTTAATTCTACATTAGTTAACTATCCTACATATGATAAAGAATTGTATGCATTAGTACAGAGTGTGAAAAAGTGGAAACATTACTTAATGGGCAAAGAGACAGTAATACATACTGATCATCAACCACTTCAATATCTACACTCCCAAACTAAGTTGCAGCAATCAAGACACTATAGATGGATGGGTTTTCTACAACAGTTTCATTTAGTCATCAGATATAAAAAGGGAATACACAATAAAGTTGTAGACATGTTATCTAGACCCATTATAAATGCATCTAGTATACTTAAGCATAATTCTGTGTTACATGAGAGCTACATTGAACAATATGCTCAAGATATAGATTTCAAAGATGTATATGCAACTTTGAGTCAAGGCAAACGAATAGAAGAATTGGATTATCATGTAAAGGACCGACTCCTATATCATTGTGGGAAGCTATGCATTCCACAAACTAAAAGAGTAAAGATAATTTGAGAAGCACACACTTCTCTAATATTAGGTCACTTTAGGGTAAGTAAAACAGTTGCACAGCTACAAAGATTTTGTTATTGGCCAAAAATGAACGAGACAGTTTCTAGATATGTAAGAGGGTGTACTATGTGTGCTAAAAGCAAGCCCAGCAATAGAAAACTAGGCTTGTACATTCCATTACTAGTACCTTCTCATCCTTGTGAAAGTGTTTCCATGGACTTTATTGGAGGACTGCCTAAATATAGGAAAGGTCATGATTATCTGTATGTTGTTGTGGATAGGTTTAGCAAAATGTGTATTTTGGTACCTTGTAGTAAACAAATTACAGCTGAACAAATTGCAAAACTGTTCTTTCAACATGTATGGGTTCATTTTGGATTAGCCACTTCCATTGTATTTGATCGAGACACCTGATTTGTGGGGAAGTTTTCGTCAAGTCTATGGGAACTAATGGACACCAAACTGAAGAAAAGCATAGCTTTCCATCCACAAACTGATGGCCAGACAAAAGTAGTCAACAAGATAATGATCCAGTTGCTCAGAGGATATTGCAGTAAGCATCCTAAGCTTTGGGATGACCATTTGTGTTATGTGCAACATGCTTACAACCAAGAGAAACACTCTTCTACCCAGAGATCTCCTTTTGAGACCTATTTTTATTTAACACCAAGGTCTCTTTTGGATTTTGTCTTTGGTAAAGACACAACAGTTGATGGACACAGTGATGTGGACAAAGCAACTAGGTTCATTGAACAAATCCAAGAGATTCACCAGGCAGTACATGAACAGCTGGAAAAGAGCCAAGCCAAATACAAGGCAAGGCATGCCAAGCATCGGATGGAGAATAGTTTCCAAGTTGGTGGCCAAGTCTAGCTGTATATCAACAAGGACAGAATGCAAGGTGAAGGTAAAAATCTAAACCTATCAGGTATGGACCTTTCAATATACTTGAGAAAATTGGTGAGAATGCTTTTCGCCCTAATTTACCATCTTACATGCACATCTACTCAGTCGTAAATGTAGACAGCTTGAGACTGTTTGAACCTTCATTAATTGAGGATCCCAAAGAGCAGAGTCAATTGCCTTCTATTGATGACCTGTTACCTGAATATCTTAATGAATTGCAGGAAGACACAGTTCTGGACACGAAGGTGAGAATGATGCACAGGGGAGATGTTGAGTACCTCAGAGTTGGGCTCAAGGGTTCAAAGCGAAGCAGTGGAAAATGGATAGAGATTAGACAAGTGAGACAACTGTATCCTCACTTAGTCGATCCTTGAAAACCAACTTTTGGTGGTCCAAAAAAATTTAATGGGAAGGTCGTGATCTGAATTGGATCCATGAAAATTTATCAAAGTTCGATGTCTATATCAAATTATGACAGACTTCAAAGAGAAACTTGTGAATAAGAGATATCAAGAAGGACCTTTGGACAATGGCAGTTTGTAGCCAGCACGGAACAATGAGGACCTCGGTCAAAGCACGCTGACCGAGGCCCATGGAGACCGCGCAGTGGCGCAAAACTAGCAGTTATGAAGCTCAAATCTAAAAACAAAGGTCGTTTCTAATGCGCGATTAGCACTTGGTCACAAGGGAAAAACCCCTTGAAATGGAATAGACCTGATCGCTCGATCACAAGGGAAACCCGAAAACCGTGGGAAAAGTGCTAAACTGAAAGGCGGTTCCCATGCTCCAAAACCAGCGGAATATCGAAGGCGTTTTGGGCAGTAAGCAGGTTTGTCAGGAGACCCAGCGATTCCATACATTGGATGATGCGTGTTAGGTGGATGAGAGAGAAAACCACTCTCATCATGGGCTAACGTCCGAGCAAGTCAACCACACGATAAGAGTGATAACCGTAGGATCTAGAGGCCCCAGATCTAATGGCAGAGATTGCGCTTGATGGGGAGACCGGATTTGGTAGAGAAATAAGCTACGGCGTATAAAAGTTTGAAGTCTGATTTGACCACTGAGTTGGCGGATGAATCATTTCACAATGTAACCAAAATAACGAACCGTCGAGGAAGAGTTGGCACTTAGTTCATGAAGGGACAAGTGGCCACCTCCCTGTGAGACGTTACACAATGGTGATGACACAGAGGCAGGGAATTCCAAGCGGATTGCAGCAGGTGATCTGAAGAGGCGGAAGAGGAAGCGAACAGTCATGATACAGATTGGCTTTAAGCCATGAATAGACAAAGAATGAAAGACAGTAAAAAAGAGAAGACAGTCAAGAAGGAGACAGCGAGACAAAGACACGGAAGAGAGAGTAAAGAAAGAAGCAGAGAATAGAGATCTGAGCTGACCTATAGAGCTAAGGCAGCATCGAGTAGACAGAACCAGGCTTGAGAGGTTCAAGCAATCCCTGTGAGGATATCTATCGGGAATTGAGTACCAAGTCGAACTCATCCCATTAAGACCAGTTAAGGTTGAGACTTAGTAAGGGGGAGTCTGTGCACTCTAGTGGCTTGGGGAATCCAATAACCACCCTACTAAGCATCATCTGTTCCAAGAGATTCAATTCGAGCTCCTCATTGTAAAAACTCTGTTCAAAGACACAATAAAAGAAGGCCACCACTGAAAGCTGGACCGGAGACGTAACCCAGGAGGATTGGGTGAACTCCTTATTAAATTTTGTTGTGTTCTATTTTGCTTAATGTGTTTCTCTTACTATTTTCCAGTGTTTGTGTATTTTGCAATCTTATTGATCTATTGCCTAAGATAACATAGACACACCCAAGCACATGAGTCTATAATACCTTCATTCATTAATTTAATTAACTGATATCACTTATGAGCGATTTTCAGATCAATAGAGGTATCTACAACAAGCATGTTATCAAGTGAGCCTGTGTTTTCTTTGCAGTAAATTCAAGAAACAATTCATGATTCATCCGCTTCCCCTTTTTCAGGTCCGTAAATTATTTTTCCTAAATTTAGAGAAATAAAGAAGAAGAATGAATAACTAAACACTTCTACCTATTCTAATTTTTGGAAACAGTCTTCTACTTCCAAAATCAAACTGTTGTCTACACTATACCCTAACAAATGAAAATTTCAATCGGTGTTTCTTGAGCCAAAGTTTTCAGTTCCTAAAATTGAAGAGGATTTTAAAACTTCAATATTTTCTTTTGATACAAATAATATTCACCCCATAGATCAAGTTGATCTACACAAACAAGTTGGAGAAATGATATATTCCTCTTTAACAAGTTTTTCCATGGCATCTTCAAATTTGCAAGCTTCTCTAAATAGTATTCATTCTCAACTTAAACTAGATAATATGTCCCCATTAGCTAAATATACAAATATAAAGGGTTTAGAATAACTTGTAATAAAATTAGGATTATATCCTAGTAATATTAATGTTGTTGAAGGAATTATTAAGAGCAGGAATGTAGACATTCAAGAATTAATAAGGAAGCTGAAATTACCAACAACAGAACATCCTCAAGCCTAGGAAATGGGGAAATTTGAGAAAGACAAGGAAAATATGTTTTGTATGATTGTTGAGCAGAAAATTCAGATTCAAAAGATGGAAGAAGATATGGAAAAACTCTTGAAAGATAAATAAGAACCCATTACTGCATGGATTTCTACAGAAAAAACATGTCCAACCAACCAAGAAGTCACTGAACAGTTGTCAAAATCTATGGGATATTTTTCATTAAATATTGTTGAAATTGAGAAATTAAAGACATCACTACAAAAAATGGAAGAAAATAAAATTAAGGGAGATAATGCATACATCTAAAAAAATATAGAAGAATTTCAAGCTTACTTGTGGACATCTATTGAAATTATTTTTGAATAGGAATGGTTGCTACACAAAGAAAAAACAGTCATAGAAGAGATCAAAGAAGAATTGGACCACAAAATTGGAGAGGCAACAAGAATCATCAAAGTGTTAAATTCAAAAACTAAATATGAACTTGAAGACAAGGGGATTGAAGGCAAGACAAATGTAGTACTAGAAGTTAGAAAAAGTGTTAACAAAAAGGAATTTGATGTTGCAGCTGGAAAACAAATGCCAAAACTTAGAAACTAAAATAAAAAAGTTTCATAGAAAGTTTTATATTCTTCAACAAAAATAACTCCCATCCTTAAAATATTATCGTGATCAATTTGTTCCACAGGAAAAATATCAGTACAAGTTACATGACATAGAAAAATATAACGTAAAGTTTGCTAAATTAAAAGGAATTATTGGTGGTAAATATTTTCTTGAAAATATAGAAAATGATTTATTTATTTCACATGAGGTTCATCATCTTTTTATCACTAATTCAACTTTTGAAAAATACACCAAGGGGATTGAATCTTACAGGAGGATAATCAAGTTCTCATGTCCAAACGATGAGAAGTGAGATAATTTCCTTGAACTTAGTGAGTAAACCAAAAGAAGACTTTCGGATGTCATTTCAAAAAAGATAGGAACAAAATCAACATAGTTAGATTTCGAGGCTTCAAGTGAGACTATATCCTGCCCTATGCAGGTTGTTTCCAAAAGGGCCAGAAGTTAGGGTTTTGTTGGTTGGTGTAGTTAAAGATGAACTTGAGTCAGGTCCCATCAAGCCAACAACTGGTTCCGTTGCTGGGACCGGGATCTATCTGAGGAATGTGTGATGTCAAATAAGTGGTTTCCTACGAAGAAGAACATTGAGAAGTGGATCAATTGGAAGTTGCATGCATTTGAAGCTCAGGAGAACAGAAACCCTCGGTTATCCAAGGAATAGTGATTGAATAGATACCTGTACATAGATGAAACCAAAGCCCTTTTATGTTTCTTCCCTTGCAAATTGTACGAGTGGTTGTCTAGATTGGCGGAAAGTTAAGGTATGTGGAGGCTTGATGGTCTTAGTGTGTGGACTCCAAAGCTAGTGAGGTGCTTGGAAGATGTAGAAAATATCATCGTGCAGGTCGTTGATCACTGGATTGATCACATAGTCAGAGGATTTGTCACTGAACTTGCAATTGATACATCCATCAGCTATAGTGAATAAAAGCATAGGCTCTTCAAGGGACCGCGGGGTAAGTATTTGAAATCTTTGAAAACTTGGATTAAGATGATGTTATGTGAAAAATGGGTTATGTCGTTACCTTGATATTCGGGACTACACGAAGTGGAAGACCCTTCAAAGAGAACAAAGAATTGGGCTCTAAATACAATCTGTTATTGGGATCCTCTTCAAGTGACGATGAAGGAACTACTCTGAATACACCATGAAGTGCATTGCAGTTGGTAAGTCAGGGTATCCCGAGGATACCTCATCCATCCACTCCACCTCCACCTCCATCGCATACACCTCCACCTCCACCTCTACCTCAATCATTCAACATGGCAAACACAATGAAAATAAAGATCTTTAAAGGGGTCGGGAGTGAAGGCCTTGAGCAATTCTAGTTTGTTGCAAATGTTGTGTGGAAAATGCAATGGATAGTTGATAATAATCTAAATAAAGCACAATTGGTCACGGCACTGCAGGATAGGGCGCTGACTTGGTATATCAAGTTTTTTGAGACAAACTTGGCACAACATTGGTAGAGTCCCAACAAGCGTTGAACAGTGATTTTAAGAAGCTTAAGTCTTAGGCAAATTCTGTCACAGAGTTTAAGGAGATACAGCAAAGGGTAAATGAATCATCGTGGGGTTTCCATCAGAGGCTAAAATTCCTCATCTGGTAAGCTAATATGAACATCATGGATGATCAACATAGAAACTAGTATATTTCTTCATTGCTACCCCACCTAAGATTACCATTGTCACAACAAAAGATAGGAATGCAAGTAGAAGCTATGGAAATCACAATGAAGTTGGAAGCCTCGCCAATACAAGATATGAACATCAGAGTACAGTAAATTCACTCGAAGCTGGAAATTCTTCACATGGAGTTGCAAAGCTTGAAAATAGGAAACGAGGCTCAGCCTGAGGTTTGCATAGAAGTTTGGTGCTTGAAATGCAAGGGCCACAATCATGATAAGGACCATTGCCTAGTTTATCAGAATTATCTTATTGGGGGGGGGGGGGGGGCACTGTCCCCCTTAAGCCAAAAGATACTGCTAGGCCGAGCACAAGAGAAGCACCGTGGTGCACTATTTGTTAGGTTACAGGACAGCATGCAACAGACAATTTTCATCTACTACAGAAGTCTGTACAGACCCCCCAACTGTTGTTTTGCAATTTCTACAAATTTGTAGGTCATGATGAGCGCCATTATCAAAGTTATGAATTAATGATGAATAGAACCCCTACATATCGAATGCAGGCGGAAAATTGGCCTTAGGATCAAAGTGTAGATGCAGCGCACAATTTATTTCAAGGTCGTGGAAGAGAAAGAGGAGGAGGGGCTGGCAGAGGTCGTGGACAAGTTATTTGTTATAACTCTAGAAAAGCTGGATATTTTTCACGCAACTGTCAGAATGCAACGTATCCATATTGTCAATATTGTAGATAGTTCGATGATGTGATAGAAGATTGCCTAATACTTATAGCAAAGATGCAAGAAACGAATATGTAGACCCAGCAGCCTATGCAGAATATCTAGATGATGAGGGTGGAGCCTCGTAAAGAGGATCATAACATCAATATCGTAACGCGCAGTGGTATGGACATAGGAGAAGATGAGAGAAAGCAGCTAGAAACTGATGGATGGGTGCACAAGGCTGCTGAAAAGGAAGTTGGGTTTGACCTCAATCGGGCTAAAGAAACTTTCATGGAAGCTAAAAAGAACTTTACTAAGGCTTCTACGTCGGGGAGTCAAGAAAAATAGGGTGGAAATAGTGAAGTGCAAGATGTGGATCCTTCGTTGTTAGCTACTTTTCTCAAAACTTGTATAAAGTTGTTGATGGCTAAGAAGGTGGTAGAAGGGCTCTAGGAGCTGATTGACAATTGTATAGGAAAAATTAAGATTCCTTTAGAACAACGCACAATAAGGAAACTGGGTAAACATAAGAAGCGACCAGGGTGTGAGATGAGGTTGAATGCGCAGATCAAGGAGTATGAAATGGACCAAGTCATCACGGATTTGGGTTCTGATGTGAACGTACTACCGAAGAAAACATGGTAAAGGATGGGGAGACCTGTGCTACAATGGTCCCCTATACATATTGACATGGCCAATCAGTGGAAGATCATTCCTATACGGCACCTGTATGGAGTAACAGTGGACATTGAAGGAACGAGTACATTGGCTAGCTTTGAGGTAATTGAAATAGTGGATGACAGAAATCCTTACCCTGCATTACTAGGAATTGATTGTCCTTTGATATGGATGTGGTGATCAATCTAAAGAAGTGAAGGATGACATTCGAGAAGAAGGCGCTCAGGGTTATTGTGCCATTGGACCCTACTAAAGGAGCATGCTACAGTGAACCGGTCTGCGACTATGAGGAGGACAATGATCTAGATTAGATATAAAAGATAACTGTGTGCGATGAAGATTCAATCAATCCCACTACAGAAGGATGGATCACATGGGATGGAGACATCTCATGTACTTCAGACTCATATGAAGAGCTTGAACACTAGCAGAATCAGTTGCATGAAGTTTCTACATCACGTTGCAATATGATAACCAAATCTTTGCAGTGCATATCTATGAAGGTGAGAAATATCTTGCATTATGATGGCTTAAATGATGTTAATCTCTTTTTGGATGAGTTTGAAAGGGAGGTGCCCGAGGAACATCGATTCGAGGCACTTGAATTGGCACATTGCGCTACACCTTCCCATTGGTGGGGTATGCAGAAGGAAATCTTTGTCGACTGGAAGGAATACAAGTGAATGATGAAGTTGACGTTTGGATATGCTAATACCCGAATAACTAAGAAATATAGAGGAAAGGATGATCCATGCAAGAACTTGGCACGGTGGACTAAAGCTTGGGGAGAAGAGCCATAGCCAAAATGTGTACATATATTCTATCATACCCTCGATACTATCCCAATGAATTGGTATTTGGAAACAGAGCTACGCCATGGGACGGTTGAATGGGACATCTTGAGGGAGATATTCTTATTAACTTTTAGCTTTGAGGATGGATTTGAATGCATTGATGAAGCGCTCCAGGAAATTAAGGCCACTATCTTTAGAACGCCTAAAGAGCCAGTAGAATGGGTTCAACCAAACTAGAGTACACAGTTGTGCCATGCGCTGGAATGCTACAATGTGACTACAGAAGAAGAAGAAGATGATCCGTGAAAAATCAATATTCTTGAGACTAAGGGACAAGGCGAGGTTGAAGGAACTAAAGCAGAACCCTGATATATCAGAAACTTTGAAGGCCAGGAAAGTAAACATTAGATCTGATGCATAGACTAATTTTTCAAAGATAGGAGATTATTGGGATGAAGATACAGTTGATAAAGTTGTGGAGCTACTGCACGAATATCAACAATTGTTTCCTACCAAGTTCTCAGACCTGAAGGGAATAGTAGGGGATCTGGTAATGATGAAGATCAATTTAAAACCTGATGCAAAGCCTGTGAAACAGATACCTTACCAGCTGAATCCCAAGTATAAGGAAAATGTGCGCAAAGAGATAGACAAAATGCTGGAAGAAAGAATTATTGAGCTAGTAGAAGAATCTGATTGGGTGAGCCCTATCGTAGTTCAAGAGAAGAAGCAGCAGGGTTAAATCAGAATATACGTAGACATAAGGAAATTGAATGATGCATGCATGCATGACCCATTCCCAACACCATTTACACATGAATTTTTGGAAAATTTTGGAGGGAAGGAAGCTTATTCATTCACTGATGGGTTCTCAAGGTATCATCAAATTAAGATCACGACAAAGGATCGCACTAAGACAACCTTTATGGCGGAGTGGGGATGCTTCCAGTACATAGTAATGCCATTCGGGTTGAATAATGCACCCGCGATCTTTTCAAGAGTTGTAATTGCAGCATTCAAAGAATTCATCCATAAGTTTTTAGAAGTGTATTTTGATGACTGGTCTGTGTTTGGGTTGGTAAAACTCCATGTTGCAAGTCTATGCCTCATGTTGGATACTTGTCAGAGATACCAAATAGCTATAATTTGAAGAAGTGTATCTTTTGTGTGCCTTATGGGATAGTACTAGGTCATGTCGTATGCAAGCAGGGATCAATGGTAGAGCCTATGAAGATAGCAATGATTGTCAATTTAGAAGCTCTGAAAAATGTAAAGAAGCTGCGCGCAACGTTGGGGCACACAGGTTACTATAGAAATTTCATCAAAACTTATGCATAGATAACCGTGCTGGTGGAGAAATTACTAAAGAAGGACATGATCTTCTGCTAGGATGAAGCGTGTCAATGTAGTGTGGATGTATTAAAGGAAAAGATGATGATTGTGCATATTTTAGTGTTTCACGACTGGAAGAAAGAATTCCATGTGCATGTGGATGCCTCTTATATTGCGCTGGGTGTAGTATTGACCCAGCTAGGTGAAGGCAAGATAGATCACCCTATAGCCTTCATGAGCTAGAAACTATCAAAGGCTGAGAAGAATTATTCAACTACAGAGTGTGAAGGACTGGCAATGGTATACATGCTACAGAAGTTTCAAAATTATTTGTTGGGAACACATTTAAAAATGTATACAGATCACTCCACTCTCAAGTACTTGGTCAACAAGCCTATGTTGGGGGGGGAGATCTATAGGTGGTTATTATTATTTTAGGAGTATGAATTTGAGGTGATTATGAAGCCTGGGTGGTTGAATGTGGGATCGGATCATCTATCCAGAATTGAGACAGGAGAAGAACCAACTAGTTTGGAAGAAAGGTTATTAGATGTGCATCTCTTGGTTGTATGGGTCGTAGATGATCACTTTACTGATATAATTCAGTTTCTAACTACTAAAACAGCCCAGAAGGATATTCTACTCAACAAAAGAAGGAATTGTTGGTCCACACAGCTGACTTTTTTATGATTGTGAGACACTTGTATAAGATGGGTATTGATGAAATATTGTGCTGATACGTTCTGGAATTTGAACGGTCTAGTATCCTCACCGAAGCACATGGAGGAGTGGTGGGAGGACACTATGCATGTAGAGAGACCACGCAGAAGATTCTGCACACAGGATTATGGTGGCCAACGCTACATAAGGATTCTAAGGCATATTGCAAGGCATGTGATGTGTGTCAAAGGATGGGAAAGCCATTGTGAAGGGATGAATTTCCTTTGAATCCTCAGATTTCACTACAGGTGTTTGAAAAATGGGCTATTGACTTTGTGAGTCTAATATAGCCCCCAGGAAAAAAGGCTAACATGCAGTATATTATTATTGTGACTGAATACTTGATGGGGTGGGCAGAATCAGAGTCGCTGAAGGATTGTACCACCGCTACAGCCACGAAGTTCCTATTTGAGTATGTCTTGACAAGGTTTGGGTGTCCTAAGATACTGATGAGTGACAGGGGTATGTACTTCCTCAATGAAACTATTGCCATGATGCTCAAATAATTTCAGGTTTATCATCAAAAGAGTATGCCCTATCATCCTCAAAAAAATGGTATAGTTGAAGCATTCAATAAGATCTTATAGAATGCATTGAAAAAGGTGTGCAACGCATAGAGAAATGACTAGGATGTGCACATACCAATGGTCATATGGGCATATAGGACAACGTGTAAGAAGTTGACTCGACAAACCCCATTCAGATTGATCTATGGGATATAGGTTGTGATGCCTACGAAATATATTGTGCCAAGTTTGTGAATTATAACATTGACTGGTATGGCAGACCATGAGACTATGGAGGAGAACCTTGTGCAGTTGGTGGAATTAGAAGATGACCATTTTCTAGCAGGATTTCATCAGCAGGTGAAAAAGGAGCATGAAAAGCCATGGCACGAGTGACATATTAAGTTGTGCACCTTCAAGGTGAATGATTTTGTTTTACTTTATGATAGCAAGTTCACAAAGTTCCCTAGGAAGTTTCAAATTCACTGGTCGGGGCCCTATGTAGCCAAGGAAATTACAGATGGTGGCATAGTTCAGCTCGAGAAGTTGAATGGGGAAATATTTCCAAGAAGAGTCAAAGGGAGTTGACTAAAGTTATATCAAGGGGATCTTGTCCCTGCACAATGACTACATGGTAGCAGGACAGTCTTAGTACTGCAGGTAGTTGCAAGGAAGTACGGGACTATAAAGTACACTACCCGAAGAATGGGAAAATGATGTAAGGGGGCTGCGCGAGGGAAGCCGAAAGTGCACCAGGAGGAGCTGCACCATGGAGGATGGTGCCACACAGATGAGTCTAAAAATAGTTGTTGGATGCACTATAGCTGATTGGATGGCGAAAATCCCATTAGAAGGAGAATGTAGGTTGAATTTATGGCGAAAATATTTGGCAATCTGCCGCCAAAGATTCATTTATGAGCAGAAATTGGAGAGAACGGTTGGATTTGAATTCGAAATCACTTATAAATATGGCATGTTGGCCTGCAGTAGAACACTTTTCCTTCTGGAAATTATTTGTAAGCTTTGTTGTCTGAAACCTATGAACCAAGAATATTGGGAGGTGCTTTTGTCATAGCCAGCGTTCACAAATTTTCTTGAGTGGAAATGTGAGCTCATCTATGAGAAAATGTCAGCAACTAATCTCATAGAAGTCATTGTCTCCTAATCCATTATCTCTCAAGCTATTTCCTCTGATGCTGCAAACCCTGAAATTACACCAGAAATGGAAGCTACATTGTCTGTGCCTACGGCACTAAGGTAACCTAGGCCTAAACCATACACTGCTAAGGAAAAACAAAGAAACCACAGGTTGTATCGATGCGGTAGTGACTGAGGAAGAACCCTACAGAGATTTACCAGAAAGGGAAGATGGACAAAGCAAAATAGCCATACGAACCCCTGGATCTGGAGGAAGAGGAGCTTCGCAACGAGGTTTAAGAGTTGGATGCTGAGGAGAGTGAGCCTATCGCTAGGCTCCCGGACTATATCCCTCCACGAAAGGGCAAAGTGAAGGTACCCAAGGATATCGATTCTGGCAAGTTTATGGTCTCCACACCACTAACAGTGGAGAAAGTACACTTTGAAGGCACGCAGTTAGGGTGCATTCCCACACTCAAAATGGAGGACTGGGATCTAGCTGATCACGAGAAATTCCTGCACTTGGACAAATAAATATCTGGCAAAGATATACTATGAGGAGACTGGAGTCACGCGACTGGAGACTATGAAGTGGATCGTGGGGGTTGAAAAAGCCGGGTTGTTGAATATGTTGTGGGTACCACACTTTAGCTGAACCACTATCAACACGGTGTGCGTATGCCAATTGCTTACGCTGGTGCATGATGGGTGTCTTTAGCTGGGAAAGCCCATCCCCATCATAGATATGTTGATCCACTGTATCACAAAGTTTCCCTACAAAGGGTTGGATCCCGCCAAGGATTTTGGACGAAAGAGTCAAGAGAAAAAAATCGTGGAAAAAATGGAGCGTGAGTGTGTCTTAGTAAAGAAGTCGCATGGATACTCTATCCTTTCCATCACGATAGGGTGGTGTTGTTTTCCACCCAAATATTGACTTTCAAGATTATGAGAAAGTGTCACGTGGATGAGGTGTTGGCACCAGTTATTTCCTTGGCTACATAATGCACGAAGGGGGTGTAGTACAACTGGGTGCAATACCTCTACAAAGAGTTCATGTTGAATTGTCGCGAAGTACAGGATGATGGAAAGGCATTCCATTATTCCTGACTATTATTATTGATTGCCCTCGTCGCATGGAGGCTCCCAGAGAACATTTAGTTCCCTCCACAGCATGATGATTTACCATAGGTCGCGAAGTTCACTTCGCTATGGGCAACGAAGGACCTAGAGAGGGTCATGGAGATGAAAGTATTCTAGGTACTGGTCGAGATGGACCTTCGCACCGTGATCAACCAAAGGCCAAGGTTTTCACCAACATTGTTTGGATAATTGGAGGCCTACATGGAATTTAAAGTAGATTTTCATAACGTATCCATCCACGTGAGGCGAGACCCTAAGAAAGTATGGTACAAGTTACCATACCTAGTAAGGGACGCAAATGTCAGGAAATTGTGGGAAAATGGCCAGCTGAGTGGAGGCAGCCATTAGATCTTGGCGCAAGAACAAGCATAGTCAAGGAAATTTCCTCCACGCATGCCAAACTAACACAAAGGAAAAAGGAAGTTGTGTAGGCTACCGCTCGCGACAAGGCAGCACATAAAAAGAAAGAGGTTGAGCAGGCAGTAGCCCAAGAAAAAGCAGCATAGGAAAAGAAGGAAGTTGTCACTAAGGTATTCGTTGACAAGGAGCGCAGCACAAAGGAGGCCGCACAGGAAGTTGAGAAGTCTTATTCTCAACATACTGCAGATAAGGAAGCATCCGAGGAGGAAGGAGGCGGTGACGGGGAGTAGAGAACTCCCTTTATATTGCAGAAGCGGACCAGGGAAACCACTTCCGGGTCCAAAAAGAAACAAAAATCTGACAAGAATGCACATGCAAATCCAATGATCCTCACTAAGGGGAACTTGGATGATCGACGACAATGTCCATGACACAACGACGAAGATCTTGACACAATTCGAGAAGTAGTACATGCAGATGTTGGGGAGCGTGCAAAAGGATCTGTGTGAGTTGTAGATTCAAGTAGATCAAATTCAGGTGAGCTTGGGACAAGCGAGAGGGATTCAAGGAAGCCTGTAGCAAGTCAATGTTAGAAAATTATATATTACAGAGCAATGGAACACATAAAATATTGCATAAACATAAACACAAAAAACGCATAAAACAATAGAGACACAGATATAGGTGGTTCACCCAGTTTGGGTTACGTCCACGGAGAAATAGCCAGTCCTTCTTTTTATATTATACAGCAAACTAAAGAGATACAACCTACAACAGATCCACTGTAACACCCTCTTCGCTCTCAATCTCCTCTCTCTTCCTCACTCATAATACAGATCTACATAGCCGCAATACAATTCCCTCATATATAGCGAGGGGGTGCCTTCTAGGGAAAAAAATTGTAAATTAAACATAACTTCTACCGTCAGATCTCCGCCTAATGAACGGCCAAGGTTGACCCCCCTGCAGCGAATATTTTACGGGCGACGTTGCTGCCCCATTTTGAACTAGGGTCCAATGTGGTGATACCTTTGAATACAGAAGATAATCAGGCTCCACACCCAACAATCTCCCACTTAGAGACTGATTATAGCAACTCCACTGCTGCTTCATTTGCTAGACAATGAGTCCACTTTGGACCTGGTCGTTTCTCATCTTCTTCATCATACTTGAAGACCAATTGAAACTGAGCAGATTCTCAGTTTCTCCCTAGTTACAACTTTTGTTAACATATCTGCAAGATTCTAGCTAGTGTGTATCTTTTCCAGCTTCAACTGTCCATCTTCCAACACTGACCGTATGAAATGGTACTTGAGCTGTATATGCTTAGTCTTGGAATGAAATGCAGAGTTCTTTGCAAGATGTATGGCACTCTGGCTATCACTGTATAACTTGCCCAACTCTTGCTTCTTACCCAATTCATCCAGAAACCTTTGTAACCAAATCATTTCTTTACTAGCCTCTGTAGCAACAACATACTCTGCTTCTGTTGTTGAGAGTGCAACAACACTTTATAGTTTTGAGACCCAACTGATAGTTGTTCCACCTACAGTAAACACATACCCTGTTGTGCTCCTCCTATTATCTATATCACCCGCCATATCTGCATCAACATATCCCTGTAGAGCAATGTTTGAACCACCAAAGTGTAATGCTTGATTTGTGGTACCTCTAAAATACCTGAGAATCCACTTCACCGCCATCCAATGTTCTTTTCCTGGATTTTTCATGTACCTGCTTACAACTCCCACTGCATGTGCAATGTCAAGCCTTGTGCAGACCATTGCATACATTAAGCTCCCAACTACTGATGCATATGGAACTTTAGACATATGAGCCATTTCTTCCTAAGTCTTGGGACATGCCTCCTTACTTAATTTGAAATGGCTAGCCAAAGGTATACCAACTGGTTTTGCATTCTGCATATTAAACCTATTCAACACCTTTTCTATGTACTCACTTTGAGACAATGTTAATTTTCGATTCTTCCTATCTCTAGTTATTCTCATACCAAGGATTTGTTTTGCAGCACCCAAATCCTTCATTGCAAATGAGTTTGCCAATTTTCTTTTGAGCACATTTATTTCCTGCATGTTAGATCCTACAACAAGCATGTCATCTACATATAATAACAATATAATATAGCTGCCATCATTTTGCTTTTTCAGATAAACACAATGATCATAGTGACATCTAGTATATTCTTGTTTAGACATAAACTTGTCAAATTTTAGATACCACTACCTTGGAGCCTGTTTTAAGCCATACAAGCTCTTTTTCAACCTACACACTAGTTTCTCCTTCCCTTTTACCTCATATCCTGGTGGTTGCTGCATATATATCTCTTCCTCCAAATCCCCATGGAGAAAGGCTATCTTTGCATCTAACTTCTCAAGATGAAAATCTTCAACTGCTACTAGACTTAAAATAGTTCTGATTGAAGTCATTTCAACAACAGGAGAAAATATTTCATCAAAATCAATACCTTTCTTCTATGCAAACCCTTTCACCACAAGTCTAGCTTTATACCTTTTCCTACCTCCATCTTCTTCCTTCAACTTGTAAACCCATTTATTATGCAATGTTATTTTACCTGCAGGCAACCTGACTAAGTCCCAAGTCTGGTTATGTGCTAAGGAGTCCATCTCTTCTTTCATGGCTTACTCCCACTTCTTCCCGGTTTCTACCTGCACTGCTTCTTCATAACATTCTGGTTCACCAGAATCAATCAACAATACATAATCTAATGAAGGAGAGTATCGTTCAGGGGGTCTACTATTCCTGGTAGATCGTCTAACACCACTTTCAAGTGTTTGAAGTGCTTGTTGCTGTTGTGGTTGTTTTTCTGGCTGTTGATCATTATGATTTTCAGACAAGTCACTTTTTCTGTGATCTCGTCAAGCACTATGTATTCTCTATTTTCTTTTTTCTGTTTCTTTTCCTGCAGTTGATCCTTATACAAAACCTTTTCATTGAATATTACATCTCTGCTTCTAATGATTTTATGTTTTTCATAATCATAAAAGCGATAACCAAAATCATTAACACTATATCCAATAAAGGTACATTTCTTTGATTTTGCCTCAAGCTTTGTTCTATTTTCTTTGTTAATGTGGACAAAGGCTTCACAACCAAAAGTCTCTAAAAAAGAGTAGTTTACCTTTTTACTTGTCCATGCCTCCTCTGGAATACCACCATCTAAGGAACTTGAAGGCCCTATGTTTATTAAATAACAACAGTATCTACAGCATCTACCCAAAATTGTAAAGGCAATCCTACATGCAATCTCATGCACCTTGCACACTCCATGATTGTCCTATTCATCCTTTCTGACACACCATTTTCTTCTGGTGTTCCTGGAACTGTCTTCTCTCTGCAAATTCCATTCTCAGAACAGTACCTATCAAACTCTTTGCTGCAATATTCACCTCCATTTTCTGATCTAAGACACTTCAACCTTTTTCCTGTCTCATTTTCAACCAAAGCTTTCCATTTCTTGAAAGTATCAAATACATCAGATTAATTTCGAATACAATAAATCCAGGTTTTTCTGGTTGCATCATCAATAAATGTAACATAATAATGAGAACCACCAAGAGATGATACCTGAGCAAGTCCCCATACATCTGTATGCACAAGCTCTAATTTTTCGATTTTCTTTTCTTTCCCAACTCTAAGGAATCTGACTCTCTTCTGTTTTCCATAAACACAATTCTCACAGAATTTTAAATCAACATGCTTCAAACCTGGCAACAAATTTCTTGAGTGAAGAATCTGCATCCCCTTCTCACTCATGTGCCCGAGTCTATGATGCCACAATACCGTATCTTCTCCTGTAGAGGTTAAAGCATTAACAGAACTATAAATACCATTGCATAAATACAATGTACCAACCTTTCCTCCTTTCGCTATTACCAGGGATCCTTTAGTGACCTTCTAGGTTTTATCTGTGAAAGTAGTTACACAACCTTCACCTCCCAACTGCCTTGTTGAAATCAGATTTTTCTTCAGATCTGGAACATGCCTTACCTCCTTCAATAGCCATTGATTTCCATTCTGTTGTTTTATGAAAACTATACCCATTGCAATGATTTTACAGGGTTTATCATCACCCAATCGAACCTGTCCAAAATCTCCTTGAACATAATCAGGAAAATGTTTCTTATCAGGTGTGGCATGGAATGAGTCCCCTAAATCTACCACCCAGGCATCAATAATATTTTCTAATGAAAGAATCAAAGCATCTTGCAACACATCACCTGTTACATTCACTTCATGATTAGTTTCTTGTTGCGCCTCTCCTTCTTTTCCCTTCCGAGACTTGCAGTCTTTCTTTAGGTGTCCTTTCTTCCCACATTTCCAGCACACTGTCCCCGATCTGGACATGGATCTAGCTTTTCTTGACTTACTGCGATATCTTGGGTTCTTTTCTCTTTCCATTTTTCTTCCCCTAGTCTCTGCAATCAAAGCATTACCTGATATCTCACCGGAGTTTTTCTGTCGCATTTCCTTGCTAAGGATTGCACCGACAACATCATCAAACTTTAATGTACTAGATCTAGAGACAGAGTTACTAATGGCCATAACGAAACCATTCCAACTTTCTGGCAATGAGCATAGAAATAACAAAGACCCAACTTCACCATCAAAAGTTACCCCTACAATACTTAACTAACTTGTAACTGTATTAAAACCATTTAAATGGTCTGCAACAGATCCACCTTCTGACATCTTCATATTAAATAAATGCTTCATAAGAAATACCTTATTTGAGGCCGAGAGTTTTTCATATAGTTTGGCCAATGGCAACATTAAACCCTCTATTGTTGTTTCCTTTGAAATATTAAATGCTACCAATGCCACTAGGCACAACCGTATTATTCCAAGTGCCTTTATATCGATAATATCCCATTCTATGTCTGTCATACACATTGGCTTCTTTGTCTCTTCACTCAATGGTAGGTACAGATCTATCTGATACAGATAATCTTCCATCTGCATCTTCCACAGCTAGTAGTTTTGGCCATTGAATTTTTCGACCCTAAACCTACCATCTTCTGCCATTTCTCCCACTCAAACTAGGAACCCTTCTCTCCTGCGAGTTTATCAGCCAAATAGACCTTCGGCTCTAATACCAGTTGTTTTTAAGTTATATATTACAGAGCAAGGGAACACATAAAATATTGCACAAATATAAACACAAAAAACACATAAAACAAGAGAGACACAGATATACGTGGTTCACCCTGTTAGTTTCAGTCTTTGCAGCCTTCCTCCAGTGATCAAATATGCTCTTACAAAGTGATTTTAAGGTGTCAAGGTCAAATTTTATCATTTCAGTGAGTCTTCAAGTAAAATTTGGTCACTAGGCATTAGGTCTAGGGTTTGCTTTCACTCCTTTCATAGTTTTCCAAATATTGGTCAATGTCACTATTCAGCTGAGTCTACCATCATTTAGATGGTTGTCATCATCATGTCAGGTTTCAATGGGTCATTTTACACCTTGTTCATGCTTCAGTTGGGCTTAGCTACGGTCATTTCCCTCTCCTAGGGTTTTGAAGGAAATTTTTCTTAGATGGTCTAATCATCAGCAACACTTGTCTCCTGATGTTCATACACCTTCCCCTATCCTTAATGTACCTTATTAAACATTTCCCATCACTGAGATCCCCCAAATTCCTCATTTTCACACAAACCCTAGTTTCTTGCTACAAACCCTATTTTCTAGGCTAGGCCTATGTTTTTCCCTTTTGGACCCCTCTCCCTCACTCAATTTCAGATATTACACCTTCCCCTACTTCCTAACATCCCTCCCTACTTCCCAAAATTTCCTCAAGAATTTAGAAGCTCCCTATCCCCTTCATTTCGCTTCATTTCGATAGATCCCCTGTTCCACACATCGGGATAGGTTTCACTCAAATGATTTTTATAAGCAATAAAAGATGAATTTTTTAAAACTGAGAGAGGTTTTTGTCACAAACAGGCCAAGGAAGAAAAACCTCCTTCACTTTTTACACAGGTGTCATGGTTTTAGAGAAATGTCAAAAATACAATTGCCTCGGGAGAATTGATGCACCTCTGAAGTTACCTTGGGAAAATCAAGTTTTCTCCTAGCTTGGTTGGTCAATGGACTTGCCTGATGAGTCAAATAATAATTAGACACAAAGATATTTTCAATTAGCTATCATGAGATCAATTTTGAGTTGAGGAAGGCATTCAAAAGTTGATTGTAACAGCACTCTGCCTTTAGGCAGCCTCATTTGGCACATTTTGACCAGTCTTGGGAGATTTGATTTTTGACAGGGAAAATGAACTCCAAAATGAAAAATTCTAGTTTTTTTGGAAAGTAGACTCAAATACCTTTCCAAAGAGATATCCTTCACCCAATTTGGACACTAGTAAGGCCTCCAAAAGGCTCCTGCAAAAAGGCGCGGCGCACAGAGGGAGTGCGGCGCACTGGGAGAAATTTTCCTGTGTAAATTTACACTGGCGCGACGCATATGGGAGGCGCGACGCACAAGGCTAAAAGGCCTGAAATTCATTGAAATCTTCCTCCAAATTTCAAATTCTTCATTCCACAAGTAGGTAAAGCCTCCATTTTGGTGTTTCATCCAAGTTTGTGCTAGGGTATGGTGGTTTATGGATGCTAATGATTGAAACAAAAATTCAACCCCTCTCATTTTGAATTCCTCACATGTAAATTGCTGCCTAGGGTTTCAAAAATTGTTCGCCACCAATGGTTACTCTTTTCCATTATTTCTCTTGTCCTTAATTCCTTTTGTTCCCCATCCACTAAAGTTACTAAACCCTATTCTAAATTCCCTTTCCCAAAACTTTCAAAGGAGAAACGATAAACCCTATCCCACACATAAGACCCCTCAAACCCTCCTATATTTCCCAAAAAAATCTTTCCCCAATAGTCCCTAATCCCTCACTATTTTTCCATCCCCTTACTGTCCCTAATTTCATTATTTTCTCTTGCTGACAAAGGTCAAGCACATCATCAAAGGCATTACAAGACAGTGTGACATATCAACACCTATTTGTCCAAGATAGTTTGTCCACCAGTAGACATGACATCTGATCCGTCATATGATCATGAAGAAGAGACACACAGTGATTCACCAACAGAGGTACATGCAACCATGAGGCCTAATAGAGGTGGCAAAACATCTGTGAAGACCAGCAGGCTGCCCAACGAAGCCTAAATGAGAGGACACCCATTCAACAGGAGATAGAGGCTGATCGAGAGATTTGGCTCAAGAGGATCAAAATCCACTTAGAGAAGCTGTTGGCAAAAGCGACAAGGACAAAGCATTATTAAGGCATATGGTTTATCATTACAGGGCATGAAATATGAGTTCCAAGGCTCGGATAAGGAATTTGAAGGCGAAATTGAGGAAGGCAACAAAGAGACAAAAGAGGAAAAAGAGCAAGATCGGTTTCGAATCTTGGCTAAAGCCTCTGTGGCCCAACATAGCACTTCATAGAGGATCTCCAGCCCAAATTTTAAGAAATTTGGGACAATTTTGGTCACATGACAAATTTTTGGGCACAACACAGGTTTTTTCTCCAGTGGTGCGGCGCTTAGGATTGGGAGCTCCAAATTAGGAATGGTTTGCATTTTTGGATTCAACATGAAAAATCATGCCTGCTGGTACATGGACAAGAAATTTTGGCATGATTTGAGTCCCCAGGAGTGTTACACTAAAAAATGTCACCATGACCACTTACAGTTAGTATGGCTCAAATCAACAGTCATGCTACCCTCTTAGGCAATTCTTATGCCTCTGCTATCCATCTCAAACTCAAAGAAGAGAGAAAGTCTTGTCAAAAATATGTTTATCTCTGGGGTCGCAGGTTCTCTCTAGCCTTACCTGCGGGAACGCTCACAATGTTCACAAAAGGTGCGTCCTTGGACGCTCTGTATGTTAAGGGACAGGTGCGTCCTTCTGTAAAAGGCAAAATGCGCGAGTTTCATCTTAAAAAAGTTACTTGTGGTTACTTCTAGAACTTTCTAGAGGTCGGTTTGATGAATTGGATGCGCCTCCAGTTGGTTCATGTATCTCTATTAAGGAGGAACTTATCCCATCAATAAGGGAGCTATCCCACCCAAAGAGGGGGATTATCCCATTGATGGTGGACCTGAATAACCTCTTTACAACACTATAAATAAAGACATTGAGCCAGAGGGAGGGGAGGTTGAAGCTATACATTTTCTTTGGGTAAATGCTGCAGGAATTAGGACTCCCATTTAGAACCTTGTGAGGAGAGATTGTCTTTGCTTGATTCTACTTGGAAGTGGATGAGCTTTGTCAAAGTAGAGGAAAACCCTTGATGGACCCTGGGAGGAACTTGCACAACACCAAGGCCAGGTTGTAAGAGTTTCTTTGTTTCGTTATTAATACAAACTGGTTCATTTTTCTCAATAGCTTGTGTTAATGAGTTATTTCATGTGTTCCTTGGTCTGCATGTTGAATATATGTTTTATTATATGAGATGCAAGTGCTTGGTAATTGTTTGATTGTTTGTGGTTGCAGGAATTGATGTGAAGGAGGAGCTCATCCGGATCGGCAAGGACGGACTACAACAACAGCGTTTTGGAATAAGGTAAGCCTAAACACTTGTAGTTTTCATGTTTTAAAAGGTGTATTTAGAGAAAGATCGCTCCATTTTGTCTTGTTTGTCGCTAGAGAGTTTAGACTCCTAGGGAGGTCAGTTGTGTCCGCACAAACGACTTTTTCCGCCACGACAAGGAGGTCAAAAACACTCAAAAAAATGACCTCTCTGCCCCTATTTTGACACACATGAAGCAGTCTTGGGAGAATGAAGTTTTGGAGGGGCAAATGAGCACCAAATTCAGAAATTCCACTTGGGTTGGAAAGTAGACAGGCCAGGCTTTCTAACAAGAATAGTTGGGCACAATTTGGACTCCTTTAGGTACCTCAAAACAGCCTCCAAAGTGGCGCGGCGCATATAGAATTGGGTGCGGCGCATATAGAGAAAAAGGCCAAATTCACCTCCGTTCCGCGAAATTTCGATTCGCGACTTTCTCCAAGTGGGCCCGCTCATTTACACTATACTTTTCTCAACAACCAAGGCAAATTTTAAAGAATATTTTCACCAAATATGGGCTTCTATCCAAGTGGCAAAGGAAGGCGAGCAGTGACCCAAGCCATTTGTCATTTTTGTAATGCTGCACCTGTAACTAATGGTTGGCTTTCCACTTCCACTTTGTAATGATTCGAAAAACTACCCAACTCTTGGTCATTCTATTTCATCATGGCATAGTCTATTTATTGTATGTAAACCATTTGCAAAAGGTTGGTGGGCTTGTAATTTCTGGGAGACTTTGGGAGAGAAACTCAGTTTTTCATTGTATATTTTGACAAAGGATTAATGAAAGGCAGCGGCTCTATTTCATGAGATTCATGTGGTTGTGAGTGTAGTAAATGTGTTCTCTTTATGTTGCATATGTATTTCGTTATGTTTCACAGTTTCATTCATATTCATTTCTAGTGAAATTTTCTAAGTTAGATAAGGTAGAATTCATGTTTATTGCTCTGCCTGTGGGAAAGTTTCACGTTATGTGTTCTTCTTCTGTTGAAAAGGATTCATGTGTTCATGCCCTTTTCACCCTCCTAGACAATCTTTCCATTCCGCATTACTTCAAACTTAATTGCTAGACTTTCTGCCCGTCTTGCCTCACGAAGTAATCTGTGCCTTTGTGTTAAATTATCTGCTCATTTCTGTTTGTTAGTCCCATACATCCCAGAAACTCAGTCATTTATCAAAATTTTCTTTCTTGTATCCATGTTTATTTACTAGCCTAAAATCAAATATTTCACTGTAAGTCATCTCGAACCATATCGTTTATCTTTTCACTGAGTGTGACTCGGAGAGAGCCCTCTCCTGTTCTGGTAGGGCTAGCTACCATACTGAGCGTGGTTTGTGGTTACCCTAAATTTTTCCTTCCTTCAGCCTAAGGCAGATTTAGGTGCTAACATAGTGGCGACCATACTGGGGAAGAAAATGGTTTGCTTGAAGATTGTTTTGCCCCAGTACATATCTCAAGTTCAGAGCTAATTTTTGATGGTCAACAACAATCAGACATAAGAGGATGGCTGAAATCATTCACGTGGCGACTCCTTTCACTGAAGAATCCAACAACTGGTGCTTCATGGTGACTCCACTGCAGAGGGATCAGTAGCTTTGAGTTCTTTTTTAAAATGGAGCGGATTGTAAGAAGATACGCTCCCATGAGCCGAGATCACATTCTAGGCTTTCCAAATAAGATTCCAAAAGTATATTGGTCAAGGAATTTGCCTACGTTTAAAGATGATGGTAAGAAGGACGTTGCTTTACATCTAGTTCGATTTCACATGCATATTCACAAATTGAAGGTTGATTTTCCTGAAGATTGCTTAATGAAGATATTCCTGGCCACTCTAGAAGGTGAAGCCCAATCTTGGTATGAAAGTTTGCCGCCTACTTGTATTTACTGTTTAAAGGATTTTCATGCCCTGTTCATTGAAAGATATAAAGACTCTTATCCATCATTAAATCTAGTTCATGATTGTTGCAAACATGCTTCTACTTTTATTGAAAGCCTTGAAAAATACTATGAGGATGATAATTTTATGGATGATGAGATCATGGAAGCCCTGGATGAAAATCCCTTTCAGCAGCGTAAAGACGATCATGAAAATTTGCAGCATGATCAAGATTGTAGTACGGTGGAAGATGAAATAATTTTGCATCTTGACAGTCAACAAGAATTACATGAAATGGATCAGCAGTATGAGGAATATCTATATACACCTTCACTTGAAATTAATGAAGACAATCACTGTTTGAGAAAAAGGAAACAAAGGGTCTTATCTCCTTTGTCTGAAGAGGAGATAGATCAATTCTTGCACGGTTATGTTCCAGCTCAAGCTAAAGCAGATTTGCAGTGCACACATGGTCAAGAAAGTGTTGGTGAAACTTCTTCCTCTTTTGAAAAGGATGACAGTTTGGTGAACAAATTTATAGATCAACAGGTTGAAGAATTCCATATGGCTGAAAGTGATGAAATAAAAAGTGTCATTTCGGATCTGTCCATAGAAGAAGACAGCATGCAGGGAAGTCCAGTTCTACTTTCAGAATGTGATAACATTAAGTCAACCCTTTCAGGTCCAAATTCGGATTATGGTGACCAAGAGAACCTTGTACTAAGTCCCATGAAAGAGAATTCTGCTATTAAAATCACCTGGAATGAAGAAAAAAAAGTTTTGAATCCAAATGTTCTTATGTCATCAAAACAAAGCCTTCATAAAGGGGTAGTCTAGTCAGCTCGTGAACAGCAAGATGAGATCTTTGTTCGACTAAGTGAAAAAGTTTCCTTGGATGAATTGTTGGTAGATGATAGAAATGTCATGCTTGGGTTTCAAGAATCATTCGAAGTTTCTTTTCTCATGATTGATGAATGCAAATTCAATCTGGCTGTCATATCATATGAAGATGACCTACAATACATTCAGGCTACCGAAGAGCAGAACATTCAGGATTGTCTTTCAGACTCTTCCTCATATGTTTCATTTTTTGAAGTGTTCTTTGAAGAGGAAATCCACTCATCTGCTTGTTCAGAATTTTTGGAGGACCAGGAACATACTTTTTCTGAAGTACTATGAAGGAAGATCAGAATCAAAAGAAAAAGACATATTGTTTCCTCAGCAGGTGGTAAATCTTCATGTTTTTCATGATCCAATGGCAAATCTGTTGCAGTTAGCAGTGAAGGTGATTATTGCAATATTCAGTGATGAAGGAGATCATGGTCAACTGTGTTTTTGGATGCCCAGTTACGAGTATCAATTGTTGACCAGAAGATCTGATCAGAAGAATCAGTCAAGAAGCCATCTTCTTGATTGGTTACATTGGCAGTTTGATATAGTTTGATGATATATAGTCTTGTAAGAAATGCAGGTGGTCATGTACTACCACCAAGCTTTAAGTTTTAAGTTCAGTTCTTAGTATTTTGAGTTATTTTGTTAGAGTCAAGTTTTTTCAATCATGTCAGTTTGCATTGAGTCAATTTGAGTCAAGTTTTAGTCAATAAATTGAGTCATGTTGGTTTGTCGGAATAATGGAATCCATAGCCCAATGGACAAAGGCACTGTCTGCTCACCCAAAGACCTACAGTTCTTGGCACCTCCAAGGAGCTTCCATCCCCCATTGGAGCCAATGTTAGTGTCAGTGTTTGCAGCCTTCCTCCAATGATCAAACATGCTCTTACAAAGTGATTTTAAGGTGTCAAGGTCAAATTTTATCATTTCAGTGAGTCTTGATGTAAAATTTGGTCACTAGGCATTAGGTCTAGGGTTTGCTTTCACTCCTTTCAAAGTTGTCCAAATATCGGTCTATGTCACTATTCAGCTGAGTCTACCATCATTTAGAGGGTTTTCATCATCATGTCAGGTTTCAATGGGTCATTTTACACCTTGTTCATGCTTCAGTTGCGCCTAGCTACGGTCATTTCCCTCTCCTAGGGTTTTGAAGGCAATTTTTCTTGATGGTCTAATCATCAGCAACACTTGTATCCTGATGTTCATACACCTTACCCTATCCTTAATGTACCTTATTAAACATTTCCCATCACTGAGATCCCCCAAATTCCTCATTTTCACACAAACCCTAGTTTCTTGCTACAAACCCTATTTTCTAGGCTAGGTCTGTGTTTTTCCCTTTTGGACACCTTCCCCTCACTCAATTTTAGAGATTACACTTTCCCCTACTGCCTAAAATCCCTCTCTACTTCCCAAAATTTCCTCAAGAATTTAGAAGCTCCCTATCCCCTTCATTTCGGTTCATTTCGACAAATCCCCTGTTCCACACATGAGGATAGGTTTCACTCAAATGATGTTTCTGAGAAATCAAAGATGAATTTTTTAAAACTAGGAGAGGTTTTTGTCCAAAATAGGCCAAGGAAGAAAAACCTCCTTCATGTTTTACACAGGTATCATGGTCTTAGAGAAATGTCAAAAATACAATTGCCTCGAGAGAATTGATGCACCTCTGAAGTGACCTTGGGAAAATCAAGTTTTCTCCTAGCTTGGTTGGTCAAATGACTTGCCTGATGAGTCAAATGATAACTAGACACAAATATATTTTCAATGAGCTATCATGATCGCAATTTGGAGTTGAGGAAGGCATTCAAAAGTTGACTGTAACAGCACTCTGCCTTTAGGCAGCCTCATTTGGCACATTTTGACCAGTCTTGGGAGTTTTGATTTTTGACAGGTAAAATGAACTCCAAATTGAAAAATTCCAGTTGGGTTGGAAAGTAGACTCAAATACCTTTCCAAATAGATATCTTGCACCCAATTTTAACACCAGTAAGGCCTCCAAAAGGCTCCTGCAAAAATGCGTGGAACACAAAGGGAGCGCGGCACACTGGGAGAAATTTTCCAGTTTAAATTTACACTGGTGCGACACACATGGGAGGCGCGGCGCACAGGGTTAAAAGGCCTGAAATTCATTGAAATATTCCTAAAAATTTCAAATGATTCATTTCACAAGTAGGTAAAGCCTCCATTTTGGTGTTTCATCCAAGTTGATGCTAGGGTATGGTGGTTTATGGATGCTAATGATTGAAACAAAAATTCAACCCCTCTCATTTTGAATTCCTCACATGTAAACTGCTGCCTAGGGTTTCAAAACTTGTTCGCCACCAATGGTTACTCTTTTCCATTATTTCTCTTGTCCTTAATTCCTTTTTCCCCATCCCCTAAAGTTACTAAACCCTATCCTAAATTCCCTTTCCCAAAACTTTCAAAGGCAAAACCCTAAACCCTATCCCACACATAAGACCCCTCAAAACCACCTATATTTCCCAAACAAATCTTTCCCCAATAGTCCCTAATCCCTCACTATTTTTCCCTCCCCTTACTGTCCCTCATGTCATTATTTTCTCTTGCTGACAAAGGTCAAGCACATCATCAAAGGCATTACAAGATAGTGTGACATATCAACACCTATTTGTCCAAGACAGTTTGTCCACCAGCAGACATGACATCTGATCCGTCATATGATCATGAAGAAGAGACACAGTGATTCGCCAACAGAGGTACATGCAACCATGAGGCCTCATAGAGGTGGAAATACATCCATGAAGACTAGCAGGCTGCCAAACGAAGCCTAAATGAGAGGACACCCATTCAGCAGGAGATAGAAGCTGATCAAGAGATTTGGCTCAAGAGGATCAACATCCACTTAGAGAAGCTATTGGCGAAAGCGACAAGGATAAAGCATTATTGAGGCATATGGTTTATCATTACAGGGCACGCAATATGAGTTCCAAGGCTCAGATAAGGAATTTGAAGGCGAAATTGAGGAAGGCAACAAAGAGACAAAAGAGGCAAAAGAGCAAGATTGGCTTCGAATCTTGGCTAAAGCCTCTGTGGCCCAGCATAGCACTTCATAGAGGATCTCCAGCCCAAATTTCAAGAAATTTGGGACAATTTTGGTCACATGACAAATTTTTGGGCACAACACAAGTTTTTTCTCAGTGAAGCGGCGCTTAGGATTGGGAACTCCAAATCAGGAATGGTTTGGATTTTTGGATTCAGCATGAAAAATCATGCCTACTAGTGCATGGAAAAGAAATTTGGGCATGATTTGAGTCCCCGGGAGGTCAAAAACACTCAAAAAATGACCTCTCTACCCCTATTTTGACACACAGGAAGCAATCTTGGGAGAATGAAGTTTTGGAGGGGCAAATGAGCACCAAATTCAGAAATTCCACTTGGGTTGGAAAGTAGATAGGCCAGGCTTTCCAACAAGCATAGTTGGGCACAATTTTGACTCCTACAGGTACCTCAAAACAGCCTCCAAAGTGGCGCGGCGCATATATAATTGGGCGCGGTGCATATAGAGAAAAAGGCCAAATTCACCTCCGTTCCGCGAAATTTCGATTCGCGACTTTCTCCAAGTGGGCCCGCTCATTTACACTATACTTTTCTTGGAAAATAAGGCAAATTTTAAAGAATATTTTCACCAAAGATGGGCTTCTATCCAAGTGGCAAAGGAAGGCGAGCAGTCACCCAAGCCATTTTTCATTTTTGTAATGCTGCACCTGTAACTAATGGTTGGCTTTCCACTTCCACTTTGTAATGATTCGAAAAAATCCCCAACTCTTGGTCATTCTATTTCCTCATGGCATAGTCTATTTATTATATGCAAACCATTTGCAAAAGGTTGGTGGGCTTGTAATTTCTGGGAGACTGTGGAAGAGAAACTCAGTTTTTCATTGTATATTTTGACAGAGGATTAATGAAAGGCAGCGGCTCTGTTTCATGAGATTCATGTGGTTGTGAGTGTAGCAAATGTGTTCTCTTTATGTTGCATATCTATTTCGTTATGTTTCACAGTTTCATTCATATTCATTTCCAGTGAAATTTTCTAAGTTAGATAAGGTAGAATTCATGTTTATTGCTCTGCCTGTGGGAAAGTTTCATGTTATTTGTTCTTCTTCTGTTGAAAAGGATTCATGTGTTCATTCCCTTTTTACCCTCCTAAACAATCTTTCCATTCCGCATTACTTCAAACTTAATTGCTAGACTTTCCGCCTGTCTTGACTCACGAAGTAATCTGTGCCTTTGTGTTAAATTCTCTGCTCATTGTTGTTCGTTGGTCCCATATATCCCAGAAACTCAGACATTTATCAAAATTTGCTTTCTTGTATCCATGTTTATTTACTAACCTAAAATCAAATATTTCACTGTAAGTCATCTCAAACCATATCGTTTATCTTTTCACTGAGCTTGACTCAGAGAGAGCCCTCTCTTGTTCTATAGGGCTAGCTACCAGACTGAGCATGGTTTGTGGTTACCCTGAATTTTGCCTTCCTTCAGCCAAAGGTAGATTTAGGTGCTAACACACCCAATTTGGGCTACGTCCATGGAGAAACAGCCAGTCCTTCTTTTTATATTATCCAGCAAACTGAAGAGATACAACCTATAGAAGATCCGTTGTAACACCCTCTTTGCTCTTAATCTCCTCTCTCTTCCTCACTCAGAATATAGATCTACATAGACGCAATACAATTCCCTCATATATAGCAAGGGGGTGCCTTCTAAGGCAAAAAAACCTAAATTAAACATAACTTCTACCGTCAGATCTCTGCCTAATGAACGACCAAGATTGACTACAAAATTACAACATTTGACAAGGCAATTTTACATCTATTCTTAGCTTCGAGGGCGTTGCCCCCCTGGACCCCCCCTACAGCGAATATTTTACGGGCAGTGTTGCTGCCCCATTTCAAACTGGGGTCCAATCTGGCGATACCTTTGAATACAGAAGATAATTAGGCTCCACACCCAACAGTGAACGCATTGGTACTAGACACAAATAGGATTCTAGACCTCAAAGTTATTACCTTACCAGAAGGGTCACTACACATAGAGGCAGATGAAGCAAACACCCAGCTCAAGAAGATCAAGGATGTGGGTGTCAACTTAGTCGCGCTGCCTATTCAGACCCTCCATGTGCTTCATCAGGGGGTATCAGACGAGCTCAGGATCAAGGATCAATGCACATTATCAGTCATCAGTGAGGTCAAGATGAAAAATGAGTAGATTTTCAAAGAAAAGGCTCAGGCGCTACAAGAAAAGGAATAACTGGTCGTGTGAAGCCATAACTTGGAGGTAGTAATTGCGCAGGCATGCAAGACACTATCAGAACTTCACATTCTAGAGGATGCAAAAGCAGCCACGATGATTCAAAAGTTGGCTGTTGCCGTAAGAGAATCAAAGGAGGAGGTTGGCCAAGTCACATTTGAATTTCAAATGAAGATATCAGAGATGGAATTGAAATTGCATCCAACCACTCCGCTAGAAATCTAGGAGCAACACAGAACAGCCATCAGAGTGAGCATGGCCACTATGGATGCAATAGTCACAGGCTGCACACTGATCTTCGAGAAGGCCATGGAACTATGGAAAACTCTGTAATAGGATCCAAACTTGCAGAAGCTTGGCACAGATGTCCAAGAAATGTAGTGAAATCTTGATGAAATCAAGATGACTGCGCTTTGGTTCCAATCTAGCACCTCGCTTGATTGCAGGAAGGAAAATAGTTGCAATCACAAATTAAAGAGATACAGAGAAAAGAGGTCGTTTTAAAGGCTAGAATCCAACCATGGACAAAGGAAGCAAGTCATCTTACTCTGTCCATCCAGGAAAAGTTTAAGACACTCTAGCAGACTCAAAGGATGATGCGCCTCGCGATGGAGGAGCCGACTACCGAAAATCTGGTAAAGGAAGTGTAGCAGGCCGCGGTAGCGGTTTCTGCTGACATATCATCATTGCAGGTCAATTTCAGTTACCTCTGCAACACGATTGAGGCACTAGTTGAGTGACTCAAGGGTGAGTCACCCAATTTGTGTTGGGGGCCTACTAGGATGGGGTCCCTGGGGTCAATTTTGTTGAGTTTTGAGTCATTTTTTTCAATATCTTTTTGTAGCGAAGGTAAAGTCTCCGCGAAATGTCGAAGTGGAGCACGAAGCTAAGTAGAGTCAAAGGAACTTTATTCCCTTAGGTGGGTAGGTAATAAAGCTATTTTGAGACTTGCCCATGGTCCGCGGACCATGGTATTGTAAAGCAAAGGCTATACAAAGTTACATCCTATCAAGTCTTAGAAGATAACTTTAAGTGAAGAATCATTGTAAGGACAAGGTTCTAAGACAGGAAAGGTCAGTTTCCAGTACTTAGGAAAAAGGGGAAGGCTCCTACAACTGAGTGCATGGAGACCTTGGGAAGTTCGCAAGATGAGTGCACGAGCCCCTACAGTTGAGTGCGCAGCGATAAAAATAATGTATCTAAACGTTTGCATCTAATAAAGATTGTTTTGGGTCGAAATTGATGCATCTGTGTTCTTTTATTTGCTTCTGCAAATTTTATGTATCTTTGTTCTGTAATCTGTTTTACATGAATGAATTTTTATTTACTACGTGAACCTGCTACATTTAAAATATTTATGCATGATAAGTACTATTAAGTCCCATCACATAGGTCTGAAGGTTATTTAGATAAAGTTGTAGTAGTTGTCTATCAGAAGGATTAGATCTGCACGAAGGTAGATATAAGCCATAAGCACTTAAGAAAAACCATCACACAAGCCTCTGGATGTAGAAACCTGGTTCTAGCATCCCCCAATACTACTTCAGGTGAGACTACATCCTGCGCTATGCAATTTGTTGCCAAAAGGGCCAGAAGTTAGTGTTTTGTTGGTTGGCACAGTTAAAGTTGAACCTGGAAAGTGGAGTGCAAAGCTAAGTAGAGTCAAAGGGGCTTTAGTCCCTTAGGTGGGTAGGTAATAGAGTTATTTTGAGACCTGCCCATGGTCCGCGGACCATGGTATTGTAAAGCAAAGGCTATATAAAGTTAATTCATAAGAAGTATTAGAAGATAAATTTAAGTGAAGAATCATTGTAAGGGAAAGGTGCTAAGACAAGAAAGGTCTGTTTCCTATACTTAGGCGAAAGGGGAAGGCTCCTGCATCAGAGTGTGGGGAGACCTTGGTAAGTCTACAAACTGGGTGTGCAAGCCCCGTAGCTGAGTGCATAGGGATAAAAATTTTGTACCTAAACATTTACATCTAATAAAGACTATTTTGGATAGAAATTGATGCATATGTGTTCATTTATTTACTTCTGCAAAGTTAATATATCTTCGCTCTGTAATTTGTTTTATATGAATGAATACTTATTTACTATGTGAACTTGGTAGATCTATAATCTTTATGCATGATAAGTACTATTAAGTCCCTTCACGAAGATCTGAAGGTTATTTAGATAAAGTTGAAGTAGTTGTATATCGGAAGGATTAGATCTATGCAAAGGCAGATCTAAGCCATAAGAACTTAAGGAAAGCCATCACACAGGCCTCTAGATGTAGAAACCTGGTTCTAGCATCCCCCAGTACTACTTCAGGTGAGACTACATCCTACACTATGTAGTTTATTGTCGAAAGGGCCAGTAGTTAGTGTTTTGTTGGTTGGCATAGTTAAAGTTGAACCTGGGTCAGGCCCCATCAAGCCAACAGTTTGCAACCATACCACAAGTAGTAGATGGGATCAAAGCCTACATCGGACCCTCTCCATTGGAAAGTGCTCTGGAAGAGATTTCCAACAACATGAAGAAGTCTAAAAATGGAATTTTGAATCAAAATATATGGTCTACCGAAGTCCAAGGACTTGAAGTCTTAAGAAGGAAGAAATATCGGAGATTGGAGCACATCGGGACCCAATATCAGAACCCTAGAGACCAGAATATCAGAGATGTTACAAAAATATCAGAGCGAGCGACATATCAGAGATTGGAATATCAGAAAATCAGAGCATATGACATTAGAGGTTGGGTCATTGGAATATCAGAGATCTAGGACATCAGGATATCAAAACTTCTTAATAGTAGTACTTTAAAAATTTACAATATCCAGCAGGGTCAATATTGCTAAAAAGCATTGAGGAATGTCGAGAAATTTAACAAAGGAATTGTTGCAAAGTCAAGGGTGATTGGGACTATTTTTCTGTCCTCCAAATGGACACGTGGTGGCATGTCAGTGGGCCTAAGAAAGTGAAGTGGCTAGTGATCTCAGCATATCGTAGGATAGAAATATCGTAACTCTTGTGAAAATAATGGTTAAAAAATTTTCGATGAAAGGGGATTCGATAGTGGTATGACGCTCGGTTGTGATAAGTCCAAGGAACCAAGGGCATTGAATGGCTTTCCAATTTGGGCACATCACTCCCATCATTCAGATCGGTACTTTTAGGGCTCATCAAACCCTAATTCAGTTGCTACATGCCCTAGAAAAGTCATCACATTGAATGCCATCATTCGTGAGAGTTTCATGGCCTAAATACATCCTGAAATGACTCCTTGAGGGACTAGCGCAGCCTTGGTTAGGGGTAAATGCACTGTAGAGCACTTAGGCCCATTCAAACCTACTCTACAGAGCACCTAGGCCCACTTTGACCTACGTTGGGTGATATTGAGCAAAATCTTCATAGTGTTCTAGGAATATTCTTTCATTCTAAATCATTCTAGAAGATTCCCACCCATTATCCTGTCATATGAGCTCGAAATTGGATAGGGAATGACCTCCTATCCTCTCATCCCTTACTCCATGGAAACTAACTCCCAAATTGGAAAGCCATTCAACGCCCAATTTATGACAAAACCACCTCCATTTCCCTATAAATTGAGCACTCATCATAGTGATCAGGGGCTGGACTTTGAGAATTTGTAAGGAGATACTGTTGGTTTGAGGTTTGAGATCATAAGAAAGTATTGTTATGTTTTCGGAGTGTTGTGCTTTTGGTGTGATGAAGGATGGAACTCAAGTTGGATGAGTGACATGGGATCAGAGTTCTTTGGTTGTAACTCTTCCTTCTACTTAATAAAGTTGTTTACACCTTTTCCCATATTCTTGTCTTTATGTATGATGATTATATGTGTAAATGATTTTGATTCCATTTTCTTATAGTAGTTAGATCTCTTTCTTTGGTTGGCTTTTGTCCTATGTTTATGATTGCAGGTACTTATCGAGCGAATTCGGTTCGAGAAGGAGCAACATGATCTATTCAAAGGAAACAAAGGGAAACGAAAGATAACAAGTAGGTCCCTTGTCTTATTTATCTTCTATAGGAAAAGGTTAAACTCTTTAAATCTATTGTTCTAGGTGTAGCTACCCACCTAGGGAAGTTGTGTTTATCCATAGATGCAAAATTCCACATAAAAAATTGGCGACTCCACTGGGGAATGATCATCATTCCAGGTAGTTTATCTTCATCCTAGTACACCCTAGTAGAATTTACTTGCCTCCATTGATCTTATTTCAGCCTTTTTGAAGTGTTTTTTGGTAAAAATTGTGCTTGAAAGTCCCTTGAATGGCCTCTCTGGCACCAGCGTAGGCTTGGTCAGGACACAGTGCACTGCAGAGCACCCTTGGCTTGAGGACAATGCTCTGAAGCACACTATCTCCCATTCAGGGCTATGTTGATCCTCCTTAACTCAAAAATCCCACCTTTGGCTTGGTTTTTTTCAAATTTCCTTCTGTTTTTTCTTGCTGAAATATCAATGATTGTTGTGTCTCTGAAATCAATGTGTATTTATCTTCCTAGCCCTACTTTGGCCTTGATTGCTTAGTGTTTCTTAAATGATTTATTTATCATTATAAATTCATTTTCAAAGTTAGCTTATAGTCGATTAATCTTTGCTCAAAAGAAAGTGTCGTAAAAGTCTTCATTTCTTTTGAAAAGGAACTGTCGTAAAGTCTTCGTTCTTGCAAAAAGATTGATTGATTGTATGTGCATTAGTTTCCTTTTGTTCATTTCAACATTAAGGGAATTGAAAAGAAAAACTTGCATCGTGCATTGAAAAATTTTGAGTGTGCTTATAGGAATAGTTTAAGGAAATTGCATTAGATGTGCACTTTGTTCTTTGATTAAAAGAATCTAATTTCTCTATCCCTATTAGCTAAGGTTTTCATAGTTCAAAATTGAACAAAAAGAATGCTTATCATATCAATTGCGTTCTATGAATTTCAAAGACATCACATGGTGAACCTTGAAAGGCAAATTCTTAATCAAGATCAACTTAAAATTAATCTCAATTAACCTAATGGAGCATTGTCACCTAACGCAAAACATTTAGAGGTTCTAGGCTAGAGACATGTTCTGGCATCGTAAAACATAGCAGTTGTCGCTAACTTGTTTGTGATACATTCTGAGTGTGATACCTCATTCCACGTATGTGAGTATATCGTAGCTCATCCATGTACCTTTGGGTATATAGGGCGGTGTTACAGTACGTAAAGTATAAAGGAATGCTCTCACTATGTGGTTTCACATTAGACAGCGCTAACACGGATTGGGCCTCCATGTACTTGCGGTATATATGGGAGGACTACATTAGGTTGTTATCCATCCTTAGGTAACCGAGTCAGATGCCTTGTACACTGTGATACACCGAACACAACATTCAGGGAGAATTACTCCCCGTACTTCTCAGTTTACCAAGAGGTATTCTGCAATTCACAGTTGCTTGGTAATCCTTTTGCCTAGATTACCCCATTTTGTTTATTTCTTTTTTGTAATAAAATCAATCAGCAGTCATGGAGGAACATCAATGCTTACCCCATTGTTCGCAGAGGACAGTGAGTAAACCGCCTTTACTGCCTAAAGCTACACCCATACAATCAAAGCGGTCTCATTTGACTGAATCCACTACATCCAAAAATTATTCTTCTTCATCTAAATTACCAAAAACACCTATACCGGTAAGTACTGTGACTCCAGTTACTCCTACAATTACTGGTACATCTGTTACTGAAGTGGAATCTCCACAATTACCTAAGGACACTAGAATTGAATCTAGTGAAACTGTAACTAAAGTTGTCCAACAAGAAGTTGATTCTCAACCCAAAGTTGTTCAACAAGAAATTACTTCTGAACCTGAATTTTTTCAACCAGAAGTTGATCCTGAACCTATCACCGTTCAATCATAAGTTACTTTTGAACCAGAATTTGTTCAAGAAGCCCAACCTAAACCTATTGTTCTTTTACCAGGACACTTAGATCTTGAATTTGAACAATCAGAAGTTGTTACCATACTGGAAGCAGGGAAAATTTTAGGGGCTAATATTTGCAAGTGAGCTAATTTTCCATGCTTTTTCCAAAAAAAATATTCGTCAATTTCCATTTTTTTGAAAATTGTTTTGCCCAAATTTTATAGTATAAAATTATTTTACCCTAAAAATCGCCAAAATTTTATATATACTTATATAAAATAATTATAAACCTAAATATTTTTACGAAAATTTGATAAAAAAAATTCACAATTTACATATTGGGGACTAGTAAGATTTGCCAAGGTTTCTAAATTTTAAGATAAACTTCCATCCTTAAAATTTTCCTTGACCAGAAGAAGATCGACTGGTACATCCTCAGACATTCGTAACAGTCGAGACTTCCCCTTTACCTCAGGAACAAATATTGGAAATATATTATGGACTTGACGGTGATATCCTTCCACCTGGTTTGATTTTGATAGAAGAGGAACCTGAGGAGGAAACACCCAGAACTCCATTCCATTTTGGAACTGTACTTTATATTTATCCTCATACTCCTCATTTTACTGCTCCTTTTGATCTTGATTACTTTCAGATACCCATTTATTCCTTAGGAAATTTATTTGGACATTTGACTATGGCAGAGTCAACATCCCAGACTATACCATCTATTATAGCTATGGCAGAATATTTTGTCGCAACCTCTTCGATGTTTACTACGACACCTGAGTCACATTTGTATGGTGTTTCATCCATCCCATCGGGTTACCAATATTTATCTAGAACCCACTCAGGTGTTGCTTCTAGCCCTTTGTCTTCACCCATGTCCTCTACAGGAATTTTATCGGGTTCTTCATTAACGGATACTAAACAGCTTGACCCATCAAGTCAATATCAAGTTGGCTCATCTAGTTACTGTCCAATGTATCTGCTTTACACTGGACTATCCCCATATGAACAATATGCACAATCTCTTTATCCTCCATTTTCTTGGGGGCAACCATATGTCGGTATGCCTTCGTCTTTAGGTCAGCCTAGAATGATTGTCTATCAATGGAAGCCAAAAATGTTCGTTCAACCTAGGATTTGTATCCATCACAACATATGCAATATGTCTCATACATACCTACTATGCCTGTTTTTACAACTTTACCGCAGTCATAAGCTAAGTTAGTTGTATCTCAACCTATGCAAGTTGGTCCTTCAACCTCAGAGCCCCAAGTTTCAGGTTTACAGATTCAGCCTTCTGAGGCAGTTTTATAACAACCACTTGTGCCTGGAGTCCACAAACCTTAGGTTAGTTTACCTTTTATTGGAATGACTTAGACTTACACTGGTTTAGTGTATTCACAACCTAGTCAATCTTACATTGGTGGGCAACAACCGTTAAATCAACAACCATTGTATCAACAACAGCAATAGTTTCTCCAACAACCTTGGCAACCCTAATCTCAACAACAGCAATTCCAACAATACCAACCTCATCCTAGACTTGGTCAACAAGCCTATGTTGGGTTTGGTCAACAAAAAGTTTACCCAGGTCTTGGTCAACAAGCCTATGTTGGGTTTGGACAACAACAAATGTATCCTTGTGCCCAACAACCACCGTATACCGATTTTCTCAACAAACTTATCCCTATCAAGGTTACCAGCAACAGATGCCTTATGCTGGTATGCAAAGGCCTATTGCCTAGGAAATCCCATCTTACCCTGGTTATGCTCAACCTAAACTCAATAGACAGTTGCCTTTTGTTGCAACACACGAATTACCAGATCTAAATCGGCTTACCAATGACCCAATTCTTTATGCACCTTGGTGGCCTGTGATTCCTCATAAATTACCTTCCAATATTACCAAATTCAATTTAAACCTTGGAGAATACCCATCCAACCATGTCATGACTTTTCATTTATGGTGTTCATCAAACTCCCTGAATGATGATTCAGTTAGACTACATCTTTTCCAGAGAATGCTTATTGGTCTAGATGTGAAGTGGTACATTGCATTACCACAAGCTTCTTTTGATAACTTTACATCCTTAGCTACCACGTTTTTAACCCACTTCTAGTTACCCATACAATATGAAATTGGAACGAGACTATTTACCAACTTTAAACAGACTACTTCTACTCATACCTCTGATCATATTCATGAGTGGCATCGTCGTCGTCGAATGGTCAAAACTTATGTTCCTGATCAGCTTTTAGATGAGTGGTTTATAAAATCCTTGTTGCCATCTATCACTGAGGATGTGGCGAAAGGTGGAGTTGTCACTGAAGAGCAAGTAATTGCTCGTGCCCAATATTTGGACTTGATTTATACACAGTCTGGCACGCTCTATGACAAGATCCTGAATGCACCCAGACCAGCTTTCACTATTCCTCCACCACCATCGAGTAAGGACTCTCATGCCGATGACGATGTGATTGGTTCTTCAAGCACACAAACAACAGGTAGACCATCTGGTCAAACACTTGCCATTTCCAATCAAACTTCAAATTCATCTAATAACATTCTTGCTTCCGAAATTAATGTCATGTCATCTTACAAAGGCAAGAATTAAAAGCAACCAGGAAGCAAGAAAAAGGGGAAAAACAAGAAGAAAAAAAATAATCCCCCTCAAGAGAAATCATCTGATTCCTCTCCTTCAGCTAGGAAACCTCGTTACCCATGTTTAATCTATAACAATGAGCAATTTACGCGAGATTGTCCTCACCGCTCTTAAGTCTCAAAGCTTCTTAATACTTCTAGTACATTTGCAGTGTTGACTGATCCTTTTTCGAACCCAGAGACACAAATGGTTGCTACAGATCATGCTTCCACTTCCCAAGTGCTTATGCTATCCACCTCTAAGCCTAAAATTTATGTTTTGGTGTCAACACGAACTAAATATTATGGAAATCCACCATCGTTGTCAAATAACCAGGCCACTAATCAACCTAATCTTTCGACTTCGACTTCGTCTGATCTTATTCCACCACCTATTGTACCAGAGTTAAAAATAAAACCGCCTAAGGGAGTTGTACATAAATCAACATTTAACCCTCAAACTCGAGCAACACAGAACTATAACATAGTAGAAGATCTGGCTTAGTCACCTTCTACTATGTCGATGCTTGAGGTGCTTCAAAATTGTCCCTCCCAAAAGCAAGCTTTGTTGTCAGGAATTGGTGGAATCGATCCAATGGATTCCAATCTTGTGGTTTTTAACCATGCGGGTTATACGCCACAGTTACCAACACAATTAGAATTCTTGATCCAAGTAAATGCCTTGAATAAACTTATTCATTGAACCATTATTGACGAGGGGGAATCTACTTGTATTATGTCAATGAATTGCGGGAAAACACTTAGCTCACCACCTTTGTGATGTTCACCAACAATGTTAAAAGCTTTTGACGGTCACACATATATGCCTTGTGGAATTTTGAGTAATATGCAAATTAAACTAGGGGGGAAAACAATAATTGTTGAAGTCGAGGTCGTTGACAGACCCCTTGACTACAAAATTTTGCTAGGAAGACCGTGGGTATATGCTATGTTTGTTGTGGTTTCAACATACTTTCGTATGATTACATTTCCTCATAAAGGCAGAATCATAGTTATTGATCAACTCACTTTATTCGCCTCTAGTTCACATGCTACTGGAAACATTCCGTTAGTTCACGGACCCCCACTATCTCTTCAAAACATTGGTGTAGGTCTCTTCAAGTATTCTTCCCTAATGGGTACATTTTCACTACCGTCACCATCAAACATGGTGGAAGTGGAAAAAGTTGAGACTTGCAATATTATATCTTCCACTTGATCTAATTTAAGGAATATTACCAATAGTTTTGAAGTTGATAGTAGTAATGAAATCATGCCACTAAGCCCCATTGAGCTTGCATAGCAATCAATATTTCTAGCTTGTGCAGTGAACCCAAATCCATCTTCGCCAATTGTATGGGTAGATCGTTCATTAGAATATGGTACTTTCTCTTATCCTTTTTCACGTATATTTTCTACTGATGAAGAAATCATCCAATCAATGATGACAGAAGAATAACCATGGGAAGATTATCATCATTGTTCTTGTCTTCCAGATCACATAGAAGATTTTTCAAATGAACTTAATCACCCTTCAGTTGTTGATTTTCTTTCAAATTTTGTTTTTATAGATACAGTAGATTCCGAGCGAAACTTGTCAAATATCGAAGAAACTATTTCTATCAATATTTTGACCAAACCTAAAGTTGTAGAAAACATTCATGTTGGAAAATCTTGTTCTCCATCAGAACTTGATATTTACCATGCTCTCTTTCGTGAATTCTGAGATATATTTGCATGGTCATATGAGGAGATGCTAGGTATTGACTCTAGTATAGTTGAACATGAAATTAAAATGTATCCTGATTTCAAACCAGTGCGACAGCGCCTCCATCTTGTTCATACAAAGAAGGCTGCTTCCATTAAAACAGAAGTTGAAAAACTTTTGCATGTTAGATTCATATACCCTGTTCCACTTACTGATTGGGTTTCCAATATTGTTCCTGTCATGAAGAAACAAGGGACAATACAAGTGTGTGTCGATTATAGGGGTGTTAATCAGGCTTGTCCAAAAGACAATTATCCCACTCCCTTTATCGACTAGATTATTGATGAATGTGCCTGATGTGAAGTATTTTCGTTTATGGATGGATTTTCCAGCTATAATCAGATCAATATCCACCCAGAGGACCAATCTAAAACTCCTTTTATTTGTCCATGGGGAACATTCTCTTATAGGAAACTCCCTTTTGCTTTGAAGAACGCAGGGGCAACTTTTCAAAGGGCAATGAACTATGCCTTCCATGACATCAAACACATTGTTCAACCATACCTTGATGACTTACCTGCTCATTCATGAAAGCGAACTAATCACCCGTAGCATTTGAGAGCTATATTTTTACGGTGTCGACACTACAAAATACGACTCAATCCACACAAATGTGTGTTTTGTGTTGGTTCTGGTCATTTGATTGGTTTCGTAGTGCCTAAGCAAGGAATTCGACTCGACCCTCTTAAGGTTCAGACAATTCTTGACTTGCCTCCACCTTCCAATCTATTACAGTTACAGAGACTCCAAGGGAAGGCTAACTTTCTCAAGAGGTTCATTCCCAATTATGCTAAAATGGCTAAAGGATTTACTTGTCTTTTGAAAAAGGGGATACCCTTCCATTGGGATCAGGTTTCACAAGCTTCGTTTGATGCTCTTAAAGATACCTTTATTAGAGCGTCATTAATGTATTCCCCAAATTATCAAAATGAATACTTCCTGTATCTCACCGCTACAGATACAACCATTGCGATGGTTTTAGTGCAAGAGGAAGATGGGATTGAACATCCAATATATTATTTGAGTCACAATCTCAATGATACAGAAGTTAAGTACTCTTACATCAAAAAGCTAGCTTTGGCTGTTGTTCAAGTTGTACAAAGATTTCGCCACTATATCCTGCTCTGAAAGACCACTGTCATTTCAGACTGCAACCCTATGACATATATTTTGTCACGTCAATTGCTGGGGGGAAATACTCAAAATGGATTGTCATTTTGCAGGAATTTGATTTGGAAATCATCAAATCCAAATCAAGGAAATCTCTAGCTTTCGCTGAGCTTCTTTGCGACCTTCCCTTGAATACCATTGATTCAACATCAGAACCATCAATTCTAGATGAGTCTTTGTTCCTGATTTCGTCATCTAACCCGTGGTATTGAGATATATTGATTTATCTCCAAACCCAAACTTTCTGGCCTAATACCTCTCACTCGTAATAGTGATGTATCTGATACCAAGCCAAATATTATCTGATCATTAGTGACACTCTTTACCATTGTGGTATCGATACGATTTTATGGAAGTGCCTCACACATGAGGATGCCAAGAAAGATTTGAATGATTTCCATTTAGGTGCTTGTGGTGGACACTTATCTGGTTATGCTACCGCACAGACAATTCTTTGTGTTGGTTACTTCTGGCCTACTATATTCAAAGATTGCATTATTGTTGTCAGAGGTTGTCATGCATGCCAGATCTATGACCATAAAGCTAGATTACCACCTGCACCATTGCATCCTATTGTCGTTGTTGGACCATTTTCCAAATGGGGCATTCACTTCATGACATGTAACCCTCACTTGGCCAGGGGGAATGGGTACATTATAGCCTTTATTGACTATTTCACAAAATGGGCCAAGGTGATGCCTACTTTAAACAACAGTGGCGAGACGACTGCACTTTTCTTTTTCAACCACATGGTTTCCCAGTTTGGTGTACCATAGGCTATAGTTACAGATCATGGGTTGCATTTTCGCAATCACATGATGACTGAGTTAACTACCAAGTTAGGACTTTCACATGATAGTTCTACTCCTTAATATCTACAAGCTAATAGACAAGTTGAGGCCATCAACAAATTCCTTAAGCAAATGCTTCAAAGAATGATAGGGGTTCATAAGCAAAACTGGAATTCAATCCTGTACTCTGCTTTATGGGCATACCTAACCTCGATAAGGAATGCAACTAGATTCACACCCTTTCAATTGGTGTATGTCTGGAGGAAATCTTGTCGATACAATGTGAAATTTCATCTCTTAAACTCGCAATTGACCTGTTGCCTGACACTTCTGATGAAGAAGCACATTTCTTAGAACTCATCCATCTGGATGAAATCCATCTTGAAGCCGCATCGAATAACAAAGCCCATAAGAAACGAATCAAGGCGCAATACGACCGAAATTTCAAGCCTCACATTTTCTCAAAAGGAGACCTGGTCTTGCTTTATGACCAGGAAGCTGATAAACTAGGAGCAGGAAAAATGGAACCACTATGGATGGGCCTTTACATTGTCAAGCGTGTTCTGGCAAAAGGTGCCTACGAGTTGGTTGATTATGATGGAAGTCCATTGTCACAGCCCTGAAACGGGCTATACCTAAAACGTTACTAATTGAGCATAGTAAAATCATTGTATATATGCTTTAATTGCATGTGTGTGTGTGTCAGTGTATAGTTTTTACATGATTAGTAATCCGCTTTGCATTTGTTGCAGATGTCAGAATCTTTGGAACCATTTGTTGGTTACGCTGATGGTGCTAGTCGTTGTACGTAGAACCTATCTTCTGCAGCATGGGCCATTTTTTCTCCAAGTGGCGAGTTAGTGAGTTTTCAAGGGATTTGTATCGGTCATTCTATGAAAAATATCGCTGAGTATATCACATTGATCGAACTTCTCCCCAATGCCATTTCACTTGGCATTCACTGAATCATCATCAAGCTAGACCCACAATTCGTCGTACTGCAACTAACAAGTGTTTATACCATCTGACACCCAACTATTCTTCGTATGTTCCTTAGAGTTCGTATTTTGGAAAGACAATTTAAGTACATCCAATATCAACATATTTCTAGAAAATTTCGCACATTAACTGGTTCATTAGCGAACTATGTGTTAAACAGACATTTGCAACACATGTAAAAGAAAATTTTCAATTCACATCATTAGTTGAATAGGATTGCACATAACCATATATAAAAACTCTAAAAGTAAAAATAGATAGATGTTTTTAAAAAATTTACAAAATTTGTGTTCAAGACATGTTTGGTCATCTAACCTAAAAAATCAAAATGCATACAAAAATCATCCTAAGTAGACCTAGTGATGCTCATGATAACAGGTCACAGCCTGAGCTATCATGCGCAATAGCCTCATCCAATGGCTAGGAACACCAATAGTATGGCATTTCAGCCTCATAGGTAACTCCTCGATTCAGACATCTGGAATACCGAGGGTTAACCCCTCTACATGATCCTACAACTCTGCCAATGTCTCGGTCAAATCCAAATCCTAGAGAACTTCTCTCTTGACATTTCTTTGCGCTGGTCCACCTAGCTCCTCTTGATGTCCCATAGTTCGAACAGTTTCAACATCTGTATGCATGAGAACAATTTTAGTTTAGTCTTGGAAACATCAAAAACACAAAAACATGTAGAAACTTAAAAATATAAAACATTTGGTCAAAAACAATTTACCTATAGCACCCCATTAAGCGCCCACTGGTAAACTAAAATATGGATCTCCACGAAAATCCATCCTTGTGCATGGATGCTCCTCAATGACAATGTGTTGTTGATCGAGACAACTGAATAATGTAATAGAAAATGTGATTGATGATAGACCAGCATGTCTAGCCATCAATTCGACCCACCTCTGCATCCGTGGATCTCTAAGACTAGCTACACCCAGTGTTACATGCTGAGGTTGCATCAATGGAATTCTCTCTAAGGTAAAAGCAATTAAGAATGATCCATAGCTAAAATTCTTAGTCTTACCGCTCTTTACCTTTGTCAACTGCTCTTTCATTGAAGAAATTACGACCTCACACCAGCGGAATACAGTTGGCTCAAGACACTCAAGCGCATACTGCATGTATGATCTATTCACCAAATGAAGTGTCACACTGCGTGCCAACTTTACGATAGTGAAAAGGATTGTTCTCAAAGGCAAATCACGTACATCCCTAATGTTTATTTTCCCATCCTTTTTAGGTGGTTTAGCTAGCTGATAAAACTGTCGAATATAGTCCCTCACCAATTCACCCCCATGAGAAAATCCTGAAAGATAAATGGGGGCACCATGTCTCGACAACCCGGTAAGAAAGTAAACATCATCGACCATAATAGGGACCACTTTGTCCCTTGTGTGAAAATCCTGATCTATTGGATCCCATGCATGAACTAAGAACTGCAAAAGTTCTAATTATTACCTCATACTGGACAACCTAAAGTATTTGAGCAACCCATAGTTTCTGAGGGCCTCAAAAGTACTCGGATCATTTAGGGCAACCATTTCTTGTTCTTCATGCTCTCTTTCTCACCAAGTAATAGACATTCTGATCTAATCAAAGCCTGAAATCAAACCATAAGCTTAGTTAGGATCCATTTCATGCAAAAAAACTAGAGAATTTTGGGGCCAAACAAGTGAAACAAATTTGTGAAACTCACCCAGCACAGCCCATGCAAGGAGAAAATGCGTTGCAAAGAAGGTACCCTTCTATTTGGTGCTCTGCAGCGCAGTTTTCGATGTAGAAGGTTGCGCTAATCCCATGGTGAAATATACTAACCCCAGGGGCCCTAAAAACCTAAAAAATTTACCTGAAACTACAAAATAATGACATGAAAGAAAATAGAATGGGTAGATATTCTACCTAGTCTAGATAGCATGAGAAATGATCCACACAATCTCTCATAATCAGCTGCTGAATTTCGAGGTAAAAAACTAGTTCAGAGCACAAAACTAAATGGTAAATATCAAATGGTAAAAATGGCATGGTAAATTCTTGTTTTATGTTTATTTTATGATCATTAAATGAATAAAATTTAGTATTTACCTATTTTTACCAATGAAATAGGTATGTTTGATCCGTTTGGTGTTGCTTTGAACAGATTTACAGGTGATACAGTGAATTTGATGTACACAATCGTGAATTGTACTTTGACCACAGAGCATACTTTTATCTATTTTTCGAGCTCTGTTAAACATCGAAAAAGGAACCCCCTTGGAGTCCTCTTTAGGCTCTTTTCAGACTCTCGAAATATGAAAATATTTTCGAGCGCTTATCCTTTTCAACTCGTTAAGAGATTGGAAATGACATCTACTCAGTATAAGTTTAACCCTTTTCCAGACTGAGATAGATTATTTATGAAAAAGGAATACATTAATCAAACATGATCAATAGGTTCTCTCTCATATTATTTTATGCTTTTTCGGACTTGAGGGACAAAATTATGAAAAATAACTTGTGGAGTTTTCTTTTTGTCCCTTTTCAAACTCTTTAAACATGAAAAATACCGAGTTATCATTGTCGTTAAACTCGTTAAAACATCAAATAGCGACAAAATTTTCCATCATGAAAAGATTGAGTTTCACCTTCTCTAGACTCGTTAAAACATCACATAGTGATGGATTCACCTAAAGGGTGGAATTATACAACAAGCATATGTTATCCTCTTCAAGCTTGATAAAAATAAAGAGGAATTGGTCAACAATGACAGGGGAAAATGGGAAAAGGGGTAAGCCACTTTATGGAAGCAAGTCTCTCTTGAACATGACACTTTCACTTCATGATCGTGACTATTTGGGTTGGGTTATCTTCTTGATGGTTATCATACTTATGGTCTATCATACCATTCATTACCTTGATTTTGGATCAATGCTGCCAATTCATTCATCGTCGCCAACATGTTCATGACAAGTCACTCAATTAAAATTCATCCTTTGCAATACTCATAAACCTTCATTTTCATGACTGTCATTCCTGAACCTTGTGTCTTCAGTCACATTCCGTCTCCAAAAATCATTACACTCGTTTTGTGTTGTTGATGTGGGATACATCAAGGCCCTACTGCAATGAGTCGATTCTTGTCGACATCAGCACATTATCTAAGAAGTTGACTTAGAAACACCCTTTCAGTACCCTGGGGGTTGCATACATTAATGACAAGTTTCTCGCTTCTGACGATAGGTTGACATCATTGGCCTTTGACCGAAAGACTTTGTATGGTGTTCGACATCAAAACATCCATTCACACCATGCAAAATGTATCGCAGTACCTTGAGGATCATTATCATTATCGGTGATCTCTCTCGCGTCTGTTAATGACTTACATCATTTGCTAGTAATCAAATGGTGTCTTCCCATGTTCGACTTCAGATCACATATTCACATTGTTAGACTCGTACTTGAGTGAACGATTGAACGAGATAGAAGACCCTGGATCTATTTTCATCCATCTAGGCTGTGATTTCAGGAGAGTACTAAATCATCTGTACGATGTATTTACATTGATGGTCATCCCATCATGGGTCTATATCTGTAGACGACTATCTATGTGCATGTCATGAAAATTTATATGTTGAGCATGGGTATGCCTTCCATCTGCGATTCATGAAAAATCCAAAATATCATGATATTATGTATTGTAATTGATGCAAGTCACCATCCGCTTCAGAACCTCATCATCACATCGTAAAACATATCACTCAACATTATCATTTTCGACTTCATGCTTTATGGGACAACTGTTATTGGTTTATTTGGGCACATCACTCCCATCATTTAGATCAGTACTTTTAGGGCTCATCAAACCCTAATTCAGTTGCTACATGCCCTAAAAAGGTCATCACATTGAATGCCATCATTCCTGAGAGTTTCTCAGCCTGAAGACATCCTAAAATGACTCCTTGAGGGACCATCACAGCCTTTGTCAGGGGTAAATGCACTACAGAGCAGTTAGGCCCATTCAAGCCTACTCTGCAGAGCACCTAGGCCCACTTTGACCTGTGTTGGGTGAGATTGAGCGAAATCTTCATAGGGTTCTGGGAATATTCTTTCATTCTAGAAGATTCCCACCTCTTATCCTCTCCTATGACCTTGAAATTGGATAGGGAATGAATCAAATAACCTCCTACCCTCTCATCCCTTCCTCCATGGAAACTAACTCCCAAATTGGAAAGCCATTCAATGCCCAATTTATGACAAAACCACCTCCATTTCCCTATAAATTGAGCACTCATCATAGTGATCAGGGGTTGGACTTTGAGAATTTGTAAGGAGATACTATTCTTTTGAGGTTTGAGATCATAAGCAAGTATTGTTATGCTGTCGGAGTGTTGTGCTTTGGTGTGATGAAGGATGGAACTCAAGTTGGATGAGTGACATGGGATCGGACTTCTTTGGTTGTAACTCTTACTTCTACTTAATAAAGTTATTTACACCTTTTCCCATATTATTGTCTTTATGTATGATGATTATATGTGTAAATGCTTTCGATTCCATTTTCTTATAGTAGATAGATCTCTTTCTTTGATTGGTTTTTGTCCTCTGTTTATGATTACAGGTACTTATCGAGTGGATTCAGTTTAAGAAGGAGCAACGGGAGCTATTCAAAGGAGACAAAGGGAAGTGAAAGATAACAAGTAGGTCCCTTGTCTTATTTGTCTTCTATAGGAAAAGGTTAAACTCTTTAAATCTGTGGTTCTAGGTGTATCTACCCACCTAGGGAAGTTGTATTTATCCGTAGATGCAAAATTCCACATAAAAAAGTAGCATATCAGAGATTGGAATATCATAACATCATATCATATGACATTAGAGGTTGGGTCATTAGAATATCGAAGATCCGGGACATCGGGATATCAAAACTTCTTAATAGTAGAACTTTTAAAAGTTACAATATCTAGCAGGGTCAATGATCTGAAATCACCCGTAAGTAACCTCAGAGAAATAATGAAGGTACTACAAACTCAAGTGTTGGGGTGTGCCTATGTTATTTTGTGCAACGGATTGATAATATTTCGAAATACACAGACACTGAAACAGTAAGAGAACACAGCAAGCAAACACATAAACACAACAAATTTAATAAGGAGTTCACCCAATACTCCTGGGCTATGTCTCCTGGTCCAGCCTTCAGTGGTGGCCTTTCTATTGTGTCTTAAATCAGAATTTTTACAATAAGGAGCTCAATTTGAGTCTCACTTAACAGATGATGATCAATAGGATTGTACTTGGATTCCCCAAGTCTCTAGAGTACATATACTCCCCTTACTGAACCTCGAACTCAACTAGTCTTAGTGGTATGAGTCCAATTTGGTACTCAATACCTAATAGGTATACATAGAAGAGTTGCTTGAACCTCTCAAGCCTTCTCTGGAGTTCACAGATTCTCGGACTCTCTCTGTCTTTGTCTGCTCGATGTTGCCTTTGCTCTGTAGGTCAGCTCGGTATGAGTTTTATAGAGTTCGGGGAACTTTAAGAATGTTTAAGGATCCAATTTGGATCATAGCCTTCCCACTAAAATTTTGGACCACCAAAAGTTGGTTTTCAAGCATCGACTAATTGAGGGTATAGCTGTCTCACTTGTCCAATCTCTATCCATTTTGTGCTTCTTGGCTTTGAACCCTTGAGTCCAATCTTGAGGTACTCAACATCTCCCCTATGTGTTGTCCTCACCTTCCTGTCTAGAACTGTGTCTTCCTGCAATTCATTGAGATATTCAGGTAAAAAATCATCAATAGAAGGAAATTAACTCTGCTCTTCGGGATCTTCAATTAATGAAGGTTCAAATAGTCTCAAGTTGTCTGCATTAACGACTGAATAGATGTGCATGTAAGCTGGTAAATCAAGGCGAAAAGCATTCTCACCAATTTTCTCAAGTATCTTGAAAGGTCCATACCTTATTGGCTTTAGCTTTTTACCTTCACCTTGCATTCTGTCTTTGCTGATATACAGCCAAACTTGATCACCAACTTGGAAACTATGCTCCATCCGATGCTTGTCATGCCTTGCCTTGTATTTGGCTTGTATATTTTCCAGTTGTTCCTATACTGCCTAATGAATCTCTTGGATTTCTTCAATGAACTTGGTTGCCTTGTCCACATCACTATGTCCATCAACTGTTATGTCTTTACCAAAGACAAAATCCAAGGGTGAACTTGGTGTCAAACCAAAACAGGTCTAAAAAGGAGATCTCTGTGTAGAAGAATGTTTTGCTCAGTTGTAAGCATGCTACACATAACACAAATGTTCATCCCAAAGTTTGGGATGCTTGCTGCAATAGCCTCTGAGAAAATGGATCACTGTCCTATTGACCACTTATGTTTGGCCATCTGTCTGTGAATGAAAGGTTGCACTTTTCTTCAATTTGGTGTCCATCAGTTCCCACAGACTCGACTAAAACTTCCCAACAAATCGGGTGTCTCGATCAGATATAATGGAAGTGGGTAATCCAAAATGAACCCATACATGCTGAAAGAACAATTTTGCAGTTTGTTCAACTATAATCTATTTGTTACAAGGTAGAAAAACACACATTTTGTTGAACCTATCCACAACAACATATAAATAGTCATGACCTTTCCTAGATTTTGGCAATCCTCCAACAAAGTCCATGGAAATACTTTCCCAAGGATGAGAAGGACCTGGTAGTGGAGTGTACAAGCCTAGTTTTCTATTGCTAGGCTTGCTTTTAGCACACATGGTACACCCTCTTACATATCTAGAAACTATCTCATTCATTTTTGGCCAATAGCATAATCTTTGTGGTTGTGCAACCGTTTTACTTACCCCAAAGTGACATGATATTAGAGAAGTGTGTGCTTCTCAAATTATCTTTACTCTTTCAGTTTGTGGAATGCATAGCTTCCCACAATGATACAAGAGTTGGTCCTTAATGTGATAATCCAATTCTTCTACTCGTTTTCCTTAACTTAAAGTTGCATATACATCTTTAAAATCTATATCTTGAGCATATTGTTCAATGTAGCTCTCATGAAATACTGAGTTATGCTTAAGTATAGTAGATGTGTTTATAATTGGTCTAGATAACATATCTACAACTTTATTGTGTATACCCTTTTTATATCTGATGACTAAATGAAACCGTTGTAGAAAACCCATCCATCTATAGTGTCTTGATTGCTGCAACTTAGTTTGGGAGTGTAGATATTGAAGTGGTTGATGATCAGTATGTATAACTGTCTCTTTTCCCATTAGGTAATGTTTCCACTTTTTCACACTCTTACTAATGCATACAATTCTTTATCATATGTGGGATAGTTAACTATTACATAATTAAATGTCTCAGAATGATAACATATGGGTTTACCGTGTTGTATTAACACTACTCCCATGGCATAGTCACTGGCATCCATTTGGATCTAAAATGGTCTTTGAAGATCGGGCAGTGCTAGTATTAGTGTTGCACTAATCTTTTCTTTTAAGGTGTGTTATAGACATTTTTGGGCCCTACAAACCCAAGCATGAAATTTCCATAAACCAAGGGCTCCTAAGTCCCTAAAAGTGTTGTTCTAACCCCTAAAGGAACAAGGTCAATAGATTACAGCTTCTCCCAGAAGTTCTCCATGAGAAACGGCTCAGAATTGGTCAAAACAGGATCATTGCGGCTGCTCCACTGGCTAAGTGCGTTTCATCTCACCCAAATACACTGTGAGGGTGCACTGCATTTCAAAAGTCCCTTCTGTGGGGTGCGATGGGCGAGAAATGACAAATGGCAGTGTCATTCCGCGAGGTGGAGAGGCAATGGAAGCTTCCAGAATCTTCTCCTGTGACACTTGCCTCACTGAATTCGACCAAGGATGAGTAAAAGGCCATCAGTCTCCAATTGGAAGCAAGAATTATCAGAGAGAAGAGGGGCTTCTTTGCTGGGAGGTTGATGCTGGGTCAGAACAACTGGTTGTAACTCCTCTTGGCTCTTTTCTTGTTTATCAATAAAAGCTATTTGAGTTTTCCTCCATGCTTTTGTGTCATTGATGCTTGCTACATTTGTATGGTCAATTTACATCTGATCCTAGATTGTTTATGATTATAGATCCATGTCTTTGTATAGTGCTATGCTTTTGTGATCTTACAGGTACTTTGTGAAGCTGGGCGTGCAAGGGAGCAGGTAGCTGAGGACTATCAAAGAAGAGAGGGATCAAATCGGGAGATTAATGCAAGACAGAGGTTGGTCTTTTTGTTCCTCTCTATCTATAATTCATAAAGGAAAAATGAAAGTAGCTTTTCTCTGTTTGTTTCTAAGGCAGCTGTCACACCTTAGTGGGATAGAGCAGTTCTATATAGACACTTTTCCCTGTAACAAAATGGCGAATCCGCTAGGGAGCTAATTAGTTTGTTTGTTTATCATTCTTTGTTGTTTGTTTCATAAACTTACAAGTAGCATTCGAACTTCATTTTCCATAACAAATGCAAAGTAGATAACTACTACTTCAATCCATCCACTAGATCTGTTTATGATTTAAACAACTGATTCACAAACTATCTGATTGCCCTTGTGATAGCTCTTAGATCCTCCTTAGATCTACCCCTGATTGTTGCATTACTGATTGCTTTTTGCTGGGCCAAAACCCAAGAAATGAACTGCAAACTGTGACCCGGAACCCGAACAAAGTCTCGTTTCTGGCCCAGCGTAGGTACTGTTCAGAGATTCTGAATTTCAGCGCACTTCCCGAGTGGACAACCTGCGCTGCATTTCAGATTCTCTGTGTTACGGGTGCGCTGATCAGACTAGCTCTGTGCAATTGTGGCTTCTGTGGTTCATTCTTCCCAGTTCTATTCCTGAATTTTGCTGCCTGTGATCAATATATGTCTGTTTGAAACCCCTTTTCCTTGCTGTTATTCCGCCTCCTTTGTACAAAATAACTGTAGATGTTTTTGTGTGTTTGTTGAGTCATTTACAGTTCTCCTTTGCAAAAGTAGCGTAGTCGTACTGTCGTCCTTTGATTTGAAACTGTTGCAAGTGTCGATTTCAATCGTAGGAAAGAGTTTGATTGTTGTTGATGGTCGATTATCCTGTTACTATTGCTTTTGGTCCGAATTTGTGATTTTCTAGTGTCAAGAACAAGTATTCATTTCAAAATCGTAAGGTGTTGTGATCGTCTCCATTTTTTATTTCTAAAAGAAACTTGTTGATGTTTGTCACTTGAAAAGAAATTCAGATTTGTGCATCAACTTTCTTTTTAGCATTCATATACTAAGAAAGTCGAAAACAAATACATGCATGTGCATTTGCATATAGACAGTCTGATTGGCTTGATTTAGGAAAGTGCATCTAGAGTGTGCTCTTTGCTCTTTGTGAAAAGATTCTGTCTTTCTTTTCCCTAGTAGCTAAGATTTTCATTGCATAAAGGAGATAAAAAGTTTGTTTATCATCTTAGATTGCATTTTAGGAATTACATCTACATCTCGTGGTGAACCCGAAAGGCAAACTTCATAAACAAGATCAACTTAAAATAAATTCAATGAATCTAACAACGCTTTGGAACTTAACGCACAACATTTAGAGGTCTAGGCTAGAGACGTATTCCGACGTCGTAAAGCCTGGTAACTGTTGTCCTCACTGATGGTTGGGTGATTCCTCCACTTTGAGACGATAAGTGCCAGTACGGACTTGTGCTCCCACGTACCGTCGAGTATATTTTGGGAGACCCCAATAGGTTTAATCCTTTATCCATAGGAAGCCGTGTCTGCCGCCCTATCAATCGCAATGCACTGAACACAGCATTCGGGAAGATTGACTGTCGTACCGTAAAAAGTATTCTGCAGTTTTGCGATTGGTCTGGTAATCCCTCTACCTAGATTTCTAGAGAAGTCCCTTTCGTTCCTTTTCAGACTCCTTAACGGAAAAGGTCCATCTAAGCACTTGTCACTTCAGGCTCATTAAAAATCGAAGGAGACTAGAGTCATCTTTTGTTTTTTCTCGACTCTTAAAAATTGAAAAAACAAGTTGTGTCAAAGCGTCTAAAATTTATTTTAAATGGAATATTCATTACCCTTTCCTACGTTGATCTTGGGTTGAGAAAATGGAATCCACCAACCAAGGAATTCCCCTTGGAGGAAATCCTAGTCCCTTCTCCTCTTGGGGAGATGTTGGTGCACCCCATATGGCCACATTGTCGCTTCCAGGACTGACAATTGGTTTGCCTGTATGGCTCTTCTCAACCTCTATCGTTCAGAACACCACTATTCCTGAACAATCAAATCAGCAACTAGACGAGTCCAGAGTTACCCACCAACCTTCTTCCTCTAATTCTTCCTCTCCTCCTTCCTCTTCGCTTTATGGGGCTGGTAAAGCCAAAAGTCAAGTACCTAAGGAGAAGAAGGAAAAGAAGAAGAAAGAGAAGAAGAAGAAGGAGCCAAAAGCGGATGGGGGCAAACGAGTGTCGTCTAGCGAAAATCAACACACTGCACCGACTAGGCCTAAATCGCCATGTGTCATTTGCAAAGGAGACCACTATCACAGAGATTGTCCTTGCATCCCTCAAATCTTAAGGGACTGGTCTCCTCGTTTGCACAACCCGGTGTCGTTAACCTCTGATGATCATGTTGAAAAAACACCGTCAACTAGTGAAAGTGAAGCCCCAGGACAAAAAGGAAAATATAGATTTCCTTGTAAACTGTGCGAAGGCGATCATGCCGTCCACCATTGTCCCTTCTTAGACGAGGCTAAAAGAGTTTTGGATGATCGTCCGGTTTCACCGTTACAACTTCCTCCTGGATATAAAAAACTGTTGCCGAGTCCGTCGCTAGTTGAAAATCCGGCTGGCCCACTCAGGTGGTCGGCCGAAGAATCTATCATTGAAGATAAACCAACTGAACCCATACCAGAAAAAAGTCAAAAGGTCAAGGCAGCAGTTGACCCAGTCTTGCCTTCAGAGGTTCCATCTTCAGATGATACAATCACTGAAGAGAACAAGGATGACACCGTCCAAATTCTTTTCATAAGCACCGACTCCAACGAACATGGGGGCAATTTACCCGTTCCTTTACCACAGGAAGGAAGTTCTTCAGAGTCGCACCCGGCCGTCTATTTGGTCCCACCTCCAAGCAACCTAGTTGTCTCCTTCGACTGGAATCAACTAGGCAGACCCCGTTTACCAGCTAGTATACCATTCCGAATCATTGTTCAAATATATAGAATGGTTATGGCTGGTACCATCATAGATGAGGGGGCTTCTGTGAGTATCCTTTCCTCAACTGCTTGGAAAGCACTTGGTTCACCATCGCTTTTGCCTGAGATGAGAAATCTAACAGGTTTTGACAAAGGAACCAGCCGACCGTTAGGGATCCTTCCCAATGTGCCCATAACATTGAGAGGGAAAACCGTTCACATGAACGTGATGGTAGTTCAAGGACCCCTAGATTACAATCTACTCCTTGGACGAGACTATATTTATTGCATGGAGCAATTGTCTCCTCACTCTTTAGAGTAATGTGTTTTCCGCACAAAGGAAGAGTGGTCAAGCTCGTAGACCAGCTTTCATTTCCCGGATCATACAGATCAAATAGTCATATACCATCCCTAAATGGTCTTTTCACGCAAGAAATGTCTCAATCTCCAATCCGTCCACCCGATGAACGCGAGTGATTCGGGGGGACATGATTGAATCCCAGGGGGCATGCACCCTGGTCTGCTTCGGCAAGAGAACTTCGGGTAGAGGGTAGGTTTCCGCGAGAAAATATGACTAGTCTGTACTCCCGTCCGTGATTGGAAGAGGGGGTTATTCGAGAACAAGATTCTCTTGTCAAAGTTACGTGAGTGGAGTAACTTCCTCCACTCACCTTTGGCTATTTCGATAGACATCTCCGAAGAAGTGTTTTGTTTGCGCTATGAATAGAACAATATTTGGGTAACCTGTAAGAGGTAGGCCTCTCTCGGTAAAACAAATGTTTTAACGGACTAAAGAAGGGGTAACCTTGAAACTATGTTTTATACCTGGGGGCATGCAAACCTTTTGGAGTGCAAGCAAAGAGCGATCATTTATCTGTTTTTTGGATTGGTTGTTTCCTAACTTGCATAAAGAAAGGATGTGGGGCAAAACTCTAAAAGTTGTCGTTTTTATATGAGACATTCTTATCACACGACTGGATTAATCGAGCAGTTTTAGCACATAGTTCAAGCTCGTTAAAAAATAAACATAAGACATGAGCAAATGTTTCCCCCCACGTTTAAGCTCGTTAAAAAATGAACTATTCCCCAGTAAATAACCATCGTGAATGTAGTACTTCAGCCATTAAAGCCTTGGTCGTGTTTGCACCGTCACCTCCACTTTTTCATTGGCCGATCATTCACCTCCATTTGATTGTTTACCCATTTTTGAGGAACAGCTGCGAAGAGTGATTTCATTAGCCATCCTTGTGACACTTCCGTGATTGGAAAATTCCAAACCTTACCTGGAATTAGCTGCTACCCATTTTATCACTCGTTCCTCAAAAGACGAGTCTCCTTAACAAGGAAAATTTTAAGAACCTCCCCTAAATTTATAAATATAATAAATGGGCGAATCTCCATGGTATATAGGAAAAATGGAAGGCGATTTTATCAATAATATAATATGTATATATAATTTTTTGGCGAATCTCTCACCAGGCATGGCAAATATTTTACTCAATTATAAAATCTTGTAAGATCTTGGCGAGTCTTTCGCTAAATAATAAAACTTTGTAAAGTCCTAGTGAATCTTAGCATAGGCTACATGCTGGTTTAATTCCCCCATTTAAATAGGCTACATTCCAGGTGAATACCATGGGTCAATACCATGTGCCATTTTGGTGAATACCATGGGTCAATACCATTTGCCATTTTTATTTTTATTAATTCTAATATTAAGGTTAATAATGGTTTTTTGCATGGTATTAATAACAATATAGTCCATGGTATTTGTCCCATAGTATTTTGGCCATAGGTTTCACCTAAATATAACCCATTTTTTGAGTGTTCGTAAATATAAGGTGACTTATTTAGTAAATATAAAAAAATGTTTTATTTGTTTACCATACCTCTCGTTTATTTATATTTTTATTAATTTACCATACCTCTTTTACAAATATGGTATTTGGCCCATAGGATTCACTTAAATAAAACCTCTTTTCTTGAGCCTTCATAAATAGAACGAGGGTTATGGATTAAATATAAAAAGAGGTTTTATTTATTTACGATACGTCTAGTTTATTTATAATTTTATTTATTTACCATACATTTATAAAAAGACGTTTTATTTATTTACCATACCTCCACTTTACTTATATTTTTATTTGTTTACACCCTTACATGTATATAAGGTGACTTATGGAGTAAATATAAAAAATGTTTTATTTATTTACCATACCTTTCATTTATTTATATTTTTATTAATTTACCATACCTCTTTTATAAATATGGTATTTGGCCCATAGGATTCACTTAAATAAAACCTATTCTTGAAAATGGGCGAATAGATTCACTTAAATAAAACCTATTCTTGAAAATGGGCGAAAGGAAGGTTGTAAGTCCTAATTTCAAGGGCTAAATTTACCTTTTTTACCCTCTCCCTTAAAATAAGGTGGGCTATTTAAGGTGATTTTTAAAAATGTACTATGATACAAAATATTCACCCACTAAAAATTTAAAACCCCTTAATTTCGCCAAAGGGCGAACATTCGCCCCTAAAATTATCCTTGCTCCTTAAAGCTCTTTTCATCTGACTCGTAAAATATGAAAAGATTGTCGAGCCATTGGCCTCTCCAGCTCGTTAAAGGGACAAGAAGTGTTATCCCTCCTCTAGATTTTAATCTTTTTGGACCTGAGGGATTATGACAAAAAAAGATCGAGTGCTTGTTTTGTTCGGCTCGTTAAAAGTATCGAAAATTCATCCCTTCTGTATTGTTTTATACTTTTTCGGACTTAAGGGATTAGATGACGAAAAAGGAATTTTGGAGTTACCTTTACGTTCCTTTTCAGACTCTCTAAAATTGAAAAGGACCGAGTTATCTTTGTCGTTAAACTCGTTAAAAGTATAATAGCGACAAACTTGTAAATAGACGAGAACGAGTTTCACTATCGCTAGGCTCGTTAAAACATAGCGATGGGTTTGCTCGAAGGGCAAATTATAGAACAAGCATATGTTATCCTCCTCAAGCTTGAAAAAATAAAGAGGTACTGGTCAGCAATGACTCGGGAAAATTGGGAAGAAAACTTGAAGAAACTTTGTTGGTAGCAAGTCGCTCTTGAACATGACACTTCCACTTCATGTCCGAGTTGGGTTGGGTTGTTTCATTCACCGGTCACATCACCATGGTCACGCCATACCATCCACATTTGGGGTTAATGCTACCAATCCATCACATCAGTGTCATTGATATGTTCAAGAGAATTCACCTGTGTCTCACCCACTACCATACATTATACTCCATTCTTTCATGACAGCCACCCTGAACCTTATATCACCAGATCGTTTTCACCTCCATTAAAATCATTTGCTCCGTTCCGTGTCATTGATGTGGGATCCATTAAGGCCCTCCTGTGACGGATCACTTCTTGTCAACATCAGCTCATTATCCAAGAAGTTGATCTAGGAACACCCCATTCAGTACTTTGAAGCTTGCATGCCTCAATGGCAAGTTTCTCACTTCCGGTGACAGGTTTACATCAATGGCCTTCGACTGAAAGATTTTGCGTGGTGTTCGACGCCAAGTCCTTTATTCACACCACGTGAATTGTACTGCAGTACCTTGAGGGTCATTATCATTATCGGTGATTCCTCTCGCGCTTGTTAATAGTTTACATCATTGACTGGTAATCAAGCGATGTCTTTCCATGTTCGACTTCAGAATATTTCTCACATGGATCGACTTGTACTTTGAGTGAAGATCGGATGAGATTGAAGACCCCAGATCTAGTTTCATCCATCCGGGCTGCGATATATATTCAGGGAAATAAAGACATTAAATGTACATCATTGTTGCACAGATAATCATCCACTCAAAAGGATGATGGCTCTATCAGAATAATCAGTCTACACTCAGACGATTGTCTGTCCTATGTACATAAAAATGAATTTATAAAGCTGAGCATGGGAATGCCCGCCTCAGCTAGATCATGAAAATAGTATGAAGATAATGTATTGTATTGTATCTTATTACAGGTCTCATCCCAGCATTGAAAGAACTTCGGATCCTCATAATAAAGCATTTCACCTGACATCAAAAGATTAACGGCCTCATGCTTTAGGGGGCAACTGTTATAGACATTTTTGCGCCCTACAACCCCAAGCATGAAATGTCCATAAACCAAGGGCTCCTAAGTCCCTAAAAGTGTTTTTCTAACCCCTAAAGGAACAAGGTCAACAGATTACAGCTTCTCCCAGAAGTTCTCCATGAGAAACTGCTCAGAATTGGTCAAAACGGGATCATTGCAGCTACTCCACTGGCTAAGTGCGTTGCATCTCACCCAAATACACTGTGAGGGTGCATTGCATTTCAAAAGTCCCTTCTGTGGGGTGCAATGGGTGAGAAATGACAAATGGCAGTGTCATTCCATGAGGTGGAGAGGCAATGGAAGCTTCCAGAATCTTCTCCTGTGACACCTCACTGAATTCGACCAAGGATGAGTAAGAGGCCATCAGTCTCCAAGTGGAAGCAAGAACTATTAGAGAGAAGACACTAATCAAATCACAAGCTGACTCATCCCCCTTACAGATATCTATATATGGATCCCTCATCCCAGAGATCCAGAGGCTGGAATTTTGCATATTGTAAGGAATTGTTGTTGGTTTCTTGAGACAAACATCAGATTGTTGGGTGATCTAAGCTTTGTTTGAGGTGAAGAGTGGCTTCTTTGCTGGGAGGTTGATGCTAGGTTAGAACAACTGGTTGTAACTCCTCTTGGCTCTTTTCTTGTTTATCAAAAAAATCTATTTGAGTTTTCCTCCATGCTTTTGTGTCATTGATGCTTGCTACATTTTTATGGTCAATTTACATCTGATCCTAGATTGTTTATGATTATAGATCCATGTCTTTGTATAGTTCTATGCTTTTGTGATCTTACAGGTACTTTGTGAAGCTGGGCGTGCAAGGGAGCAGGTAGCTGAGGACTATCAAAGAAAAGAGGGATCAAATCGGGAGATTAGCGCAAGACAGAGGTTGGTCTTTCTGTTCCTCTCTATCTATAATTCTTAAAGGAAAAACGAAAGTAGCTTTTCTCTGTTCGTTTCTAAAGCAGTTGTCACACCTTAGTGGGATAGAGCAGTTCTATATAGACACTTTTCCCTGTGACAAGGTGTCGAAGGCTTTCTACTGCTTGCCTCCCCACTGAAACACCTTGTTCAATCCTGTTAAAGCATGTAAGGGAGCTACAATTAAGGAAAAGTTAGAAATGAACTTTCTCCAATATTATGCTGCTCCTAAGAAGCTTTTAACTTCTGTAGCAGATTTGGGTTTAGGCCAGTTTACAATGACTGCCACCTTAGAGGGATCTATCTTCAATTCACCACCCCCTACTATATGTCCCAAATAATTCAAAGATGTTTTGCCAAATTCACATTTTGAGAGTTTAACATAAAGTTTTTCGCTTTTCAAAACATCTAGTGCCTGCTTAACATGCTTTAAATATTCTTCCCACGTTTTGCTAAATATAAGAATTTCATCTAGATATAAAATAATGAAATCATCAAGAAAAGTTCTGAGTACATCATTCATTATTCTCATGAAAGTAGCAGGATCATTAGTTAAGCCAAAAGGCATAACCAGCCACTCATACAATCCCTGCTTTGTTTTGAAAGCAGTCTTCCATGCATCTTGTTCTGCAACTCTGACCTCATGATATCCACTATGCAAGTCTAACTTGGAAAAACAAACAACTTCCTTTAACTAATCTAATAGATCATCTATGCAAGGAAGGGGATAACAATTTTTTATTGTTATCTTATTCAGTGCTCGGTAATCAATGCACATTCTCCACGAGCCATCTTTCTTTTTCACCAAAACGATTGGAGACCCACACGGTGATGTGCTGGGTCTGATGAACCCCTTCTCGAGCAACTCCTGCACCTGCTTCTTGATTTATGAATTCTCTAAAGCGGACAACCTGTACATTACGATGTTAGGTAATGGAGCATCTTGCTGCAAATTAATATCATACACTATTTCCTTTTTGGGTGGCAGACCTTTAGGTTCTTGAAACAAGATATCATATTCTGAAACAACGTTTTCTAAATCAGCTTGCTGTTTAGCATCACGACGCTCAACTACATTGGTTTTATCGGGTTTCTTTTCCTTTACAACCATCAGTAAAAATTGTTTGCATGAATTTACAATTTGCTTCATCTACCCTGAGTTTATGAGAGTATAATTATTCTTGAGCTTATGAGCTCTTACAATATATTCGATTCCATCTTTAACGATGAGATACTTGTTCTCAGCTCTATAGAAAATAGCTTTTCTATCATACAAGTAGGGACTTCCCAAAACAATTCCACATATATCCAAAGGAACTCTATCTAATTCAACCTCATTTACAAATGTTGACCCAAAAGAAAACTTAAGTTTACATTGTCTAGTCACTTGTAGTTGTGCTTTATCACTTAACCAACCTAATGGGTATGGTTTCTTGTGAGGTGTAGTCATTAAACCCAACTTCTTTACAATTTCTTCAGAAATTAAATTTACTTGTGAGCCACTATCAAACAACGTATCAATCTTTTTATGCTTGGAAATAACTCGAATATGTAAAAGCTCATGTCTTTTTCTCTCATTTTCTTCATTATTAGTAGATTGTGCAGAATTACTAGTAGATGCTTCAGAATTTTTACCTTTTATACCTATGGCTACAATGGTTGTTTCATCTCATGAGTCTGACCCCAAATCTTTCTGAATAGCTGCAGCATTCTTCTTCTTCTTGCCCTCAAACTTCTTAGGTCTCAGCTCCGGATGCAAAATCCAACAGTGCTCATCATCATGCCCATCCTTCTTACTATGAGTGCATGAAGACTTGCTTTCCTGTGCAATGTTGGCCTTCCTCTCTTTCCATTTCTATTTTCTTTTCTCCTTATTCTTGCTTGCAATGGGCTTGGATGATCCCCCAACTTCTAGGTTCCCATTCTTTCCTCTAGCTTCTAGATGTGTAGCTTGTACCGATACCTCATCTATACTAGTGGGATTAAACATGAGGATAGTGTGCCTCATGTAGTTGTGTAGACCACCTATATACTTCGACAGAGTCTCAGGTGAGTCTAATGAAATTCCTAGAATTAAAGCGCTGATGGAGGGAAATGTTCCCCTAGGGCTTTTTGGGTTGAAACCCTAGCAGACTGAAAGTTGTCTATTCAAAGAAGCACACATTCACGCAGCCATTATGCTATTATAAGCAAATTCTATGGTAAAGGGTACGTAGCTTAGGTCCTACGTTTGAGAAGGCCTTTAGGGTCCAAACCCTTCTTGGAGTTCCCTTCTTCTCTTTTGTCCTGCAAAACAACCAATTCAAAGAACACAGCAATATACGGACAAAACCTTATACAGAAACCATCTTCATGTTATAAATAAAGATAGTTAGTTATGAAATCCAAACAACCATTCACATTTGAATTCTAAACATGACTATCATTAACATAAAGAAGATTCATTTCGGGAACCAAGACATGTGTTTCTTTTATTATAGACAAATAAAGTACATAAAAAGGAATATTTTCACCTGAATCACCTCCAGCAGGCTCCAAGAAAAGTTTCCTTCCGGATCCGTTCCAGCCTCAAGCCTTTAACAAACTCCTTCCATGACTCTCTCCATGATGTCATAAATGGTGGATGAACATCAACACACAAGGAAACAAAGGTTTCCTGGACAAATGGGGGAAGTGCAAAAGGCACAAGGGACTTCAGACCTGGTCAGGGGAAAAATCTCAGCATATAACCTTTCTCTCTCTTCTCTCCTCCTTTAGGCCTTCCCTTTGAGGTCTTTTTATACCTCTCCCAAATTAGTTTTTTAGTTGGGAGTTGGTTGGGAACAGTTGGGCCACGGGCACTAATAGGTGATCAGCAGGTAAAACCCGCGATCTCCCCCAAAAAATAAGGAATTTTATATTTTTTAAAGTGTTTTAATACATATACGTGGGTTGGATATACACAAACCCGCGTATACATGTGTTTAACTCAGGGCAATGTCGCGTATAAGGGATAAAACACTGTTTTTTAAATTTTAGGACGAGGTCTAGAAGGAGGGGTTGCCCTAGGCCATGAGTACAGCATCACAAACCATAAGAGTGAGATTTGGAGCTATAACAGATGCCCCCTAATATATGAGGTCAGAAGGGGTACATGATGGCCGAAATATATTATGCGAGTACATGGAAAGGAAGTCTGTCAAAAACCGAGGAGGACTTCACCAGAATTCAGCTTGCCAAGCCACCAAAGGAGATCAGAAAGAAACAGTGTCTCAGGCGGGCATACCCATGCTCAGAAAAAGTAAATCATGTCCACATATCAAGTACAAGCAGATCCACTAAGTATACAAGTATAAATGACTAAAAGATACATAATGGATCATCTGATCATAATGAACAAGTACATGTCTGAATATCACATATAAGACTGTTAATGATGTTGAAAGATGCAACGGATCACTGATATCAGAGACTGATCCCAAAAGGTACCAACTGAACATGATGGAATAGGATGGTACTACACTGCAAACTCAGGTGCCAGCATATAGAATGTCGCCATGACTGACTGCAACATATAAAGTGGAGTGGTATCAACTAGCAGCAACAGGAGCAACTGTCAAGTGAATCAATGAATGTTGATACAACCTGAGGTCTTCACCGACCGCTGTGGTACATTTCTACACCATGGGAATAAATGATCTGAAGTCGACCATGTGAGAAATCATTTGATTACCGGTCATTGATGTATACCGTTAACAAACGCGAGACTACTCACCGATAATGATAATGAGCGTCAAGGTACCCAGTACAATCTAACAAGTGTGAATAGATGAGCTGGAGTCAAACACCTATAAGGATCTATCAATCAGGAGACAATGATGATTTCCCACTGTCGATAGCGAATGATCTGCCACTAATGACTACAAACCCCAAGGTACTGCCAAATGGACTCTAGATCTTTTCCCCAGAGCAATGAGTTGGAGTCGATAGGGAAAGATCCACTAGAAGGAAGGCATTAAGGCATCCTTCATCAATCTAGCGCGAGTGTAACCCGTAGGCCAATAATGTGGAAGGAATCAGACGAAAAAGATGTAGTAACCCAACCGAAGTACGTTTCCGGCGTACACAAGATGTGGCTAGCGCACGACAGAAACCCTCTGAACCAACCAATAATGAAAGCTGACACAGAGGTGAGGTATCCACCAATAGGGTCAAATGGAAACCAAGGTACTGCACGAATCCCAATGTGTGATAATGTAAGCTGATGTCAAACACAAGGGAAACCACTCAGTCAAAGACTCATGATACTGATCGATGCTGAGCACAAGGTGACCTATCAATAATGAAAATAGGGCCAGGGTGCATCTCTAGGCCTGTCCTCAGAGCAAGGTGTCGTCGTCAATAAGGACAACACCCGCCAGCAAGAAGTCAATGGGGACCTTCTCAAACTGGCACGAGTAAAGGACCAATATAGATGATGTGATGATAGACATGACACTGACAACCAGGGATGGCTGACTGAAAAATGAGTCAAGAGACACCGCATAGAGGCCGACTCAGGCTAACTTCCCTTGAACAAAATCACGAATCAATGTGACTATGTGGCAGTAGATGATGACTTTGTATAATTTTTCCATGCAGGAGGCACGAACCAACCCTCCATATGATTGGAAGAGATAACCAATCGAGGGAGAACTGACTCAATAACAAGGTTATGGCGTACCTAAGTCAAACTAAATCCCACCCATGCGGAGGAGAATTTGTTTTGAGTGCTTTCTTCAAAGGCGACACGACTGACTCTAGCTTCCAACAATAAATGGAAATACTGTCCCGTTCCCGCTCTTTTTGGAATATTTATTTTTTTGTCTTTTTCTGTTAAGCCAGAAAAAAGAATAAAAGAATGCTATGGTACAGTGGAAAGAACGAGTGTCGGTGAAACAGATGATCTATTTCCTGGGAATGGAACGTTCCTATGCTCAATGCAGGGAGGTGAAAACTGGTCAGTGACACTCAAAGGTGTGTTCCTTCCACGGGTCAAGGTGTGTCAAGCTGTAGAAGTCAAAGGTATGCAAGGTTGATTTTGCAGTTGTCATGGTCAAAATTTGGCTTGAACACGAGTCCAAGTGAAGCCGACTCTAGGGCAAAAGGTGCAAGTGGTCAACATGCAATGCAGTAGTACAACTCCACACAAAGGAGCCTCTAGGGTATAAGGCCAGAACAAAGCGGAGAAGCTAAGAGGAATGAGTCTTCAATGCATAAGTCATGGCGGAACTACAGAGGACTCCTGAGCCTACTCAATGGAGCAGCATGGGCAACAACTATCAGTGAGGTGCTAACTACGATGCCCATGTAAAGGATGGCTCTACCATCGTGTCATGATTTAAAGAATCAGCGAGTGAAGATGGCTTACGAACCATAACACGATGAGATCGACCCTATGGCAAATGCATCGGCAAATGGAGTCTATTATGCATAATGCAACGGAAAAAATGGTGTCCCTAACCTATATGCCAGTGAGAAAATGATACCTGCCATGACGGGTCAGCAGTCATGGAACTGTCCTGGAAACTGAAAAATGTCAAAAATGTCCTGAAAAACAAACCATTCTCGACATTCCAAGCTCCCAAGTTAAAAGTCACATGAGGCTAAACAAACTAAAATTTTGAAAAATTTGTTCACACCTAATCTTCAACGGTTGGGTGAACTGGAATGCGAACAGTCATCAAGAAGATGAACTGATCTATCCCATTTATGTATATAAATGATAGTTATCTAATGAATTAAGCAGTCAGTTTTCTTCTGTCTATTTTGGAGTTACCCTGGCCTGACATGGTATCAGAGCACAGGTCCCAGGTTCTTAAAATAGCCGTAACTCCCTTCATTTCTGCTGTTGTCCTCTGTCGTTCTGCCACTGCCTCTGTCCTGAAATGCTCTGCCTCCATTGCATTGGATTCTCCTGAGCGCTGCCTCTGTCCTGACATAGCGCTGCCACTGCCTCTGGCAGGCACCAACGCATACCATGTCCTGTAACGGTAAGAGGGCCGTGAGCTTCGGTTTCCTTGCACTGTTGTGACAAACATTTTTTTTCCTCTCGCCACTCTGAATGAGGGTTCCGCCCCGATACATTTTAGCAAAGATAGGATTGCAGATGCCCTCCAGTTCCTTCATCTTCTCTTCAAACTCATCAACCTTGGCCAACTGGTTCTGATCAAGCCAGCTGATGGCACCATTAATAGCCTCCTCGATCTTGGATTTCTCTGCCGGATCTAATTTTCCAGCAAACTTCTCATCTCGGATGGTGTTTCACATATTGTATGCATAGTTCTCGAGGGGAAACGACAGTCTTTCCATTAGTATTAGGCTTGGGCCTCTACGTCCACCATGGTGTTAGGCCTTCTTGGGCATTTCCAGTTATAAAGTCTACCAGGAATTTTGATTCTAGATATCTTCTGTATGTAATAGTTTTTTTTTTTTTACGCGTTTGAAGGGCTACATAAAGTCCCGTCAGAATCGATTGGTCTCCCACTCGTTGAATGATCCATTGGATTAGTTGGTATAACTGATGAGACCAGTTCTAAAAAACTATGTTTCGATATGTATGAATTACTTCGCCTTCCTCGGGATATTGAAACTTTCCTGGGTATAGTGCAAGCTGTCGCTCTAAAGTTTGAGTGGATGTTCTAATGAAGGTTTCCTCCAAAAGGAATCGCAGGAAATTCGACATCCTCTCCCGCTCTGCCGCCATTTGCAAATAATCAACCAACGGGATACCATGTTGAGTGTTTACCAATGGAGGGGGGTGTCCATTTTTCCGGTTCGGCTCCGCCATTGTAGTCGCAACCCACTTCCAGACCACCCTAAACCGTGGACTGTATAAACCGTGAACTGAGTTATATTATGCATAAACCGTGGAGTAAGTTGTAATCTTGTCCTTTTACATCAGTTTGGACTTGGCGGTCATCGTTTCCAGCAGTGTGTGGAAAGATTCAGTCCTATAACTAAGATCTGCAGTCATAAGTGCGACATCGATTTTGTTGTGTCATTATAATAAGTATAAGGTGAAACGAGTTTGCATCATTATAATAAGTATTCAGATAATCTTGAAAGTATTGAAGTTATGTGTGAATGAACAACTGGTATTATTCTGGATGCTTTTATCTAATATTAGAGGGATTTGAAGAAAATATGGACCATGGTGCATAAAGTTTTAGCCTTTGAGAATACTTTTTTGAGTGCAATTTCACTTTTTTATCGGTAGAAGTTTTTTATCAGCAGAAGTTTTTTTATCAGCAGCAGAAGTAATTTTTTTTACAGAATGCATTCAATCATTTCTATGGTAGGAATAGTTCTCACTGGCAAGGAGAACTATTTTGAATGCTCTCAGATGGTAAAACACACCCTCATCTACAATGAGTTGTGGAAAGGAGTGTGTGTCGGAGAAGAAGACAAAGACCTTGTGCAGCCTACATCAGATAAAGAACTTGTCATTTGGGAAAACAAGAACAGCAAAGCCTATGCATTGATTGCAGCATCTGTAAATGAAGAAGTAAGTCGTCATATTTCATCCTATTCCACTGCCTTTGAAGCTTTACATAAGCTGAAAGAACTCTATGATACAGATTCTGCACTTGAAGTTGTTCAGCTCATGATTAAACTCTTCACTCTTGAACTGAAAAATAATGATCCTCTTGCTCTTGCATCTGAAATAAAGTCTATAATGCATGATATTAAATCCACTAAGGTTGAGCTGGATATCTCTCTTATTTCCTTTCTCAAAGCACTCTATCCTACCTACTCCAATTATCTTGAGTCATTACAAGCAAATGGAAATCTTAAAGATATAACCTTTGACTCCCTTGTGAAAAAGTTGGCTGAAAGAGAGAACGCCTTTGGAAAGAAGACAGTCCCTGAATCTTCTGAAGAGACTGTTTGCCTTGCTCATAAAGAAAAGCATCCTGCTCAAGATTCTACAAGAGGAAGAGGTGGACGAAGAGGAAGAGGAAGATACTTCAGAGGCAGGGGGGGTAGACATTCTCAAGCAGAAAAAGCAGATCTGCATTGCATTCGCTGCAAACGAAATGGATCACATGATGCTTCTACATGCAAGCTACCATGGGACAAAATTGAGCAGAGAAGAAACCAGCAGAAAGGTAAAACTGATGACACAGACAAAGGTAAAGCACCTGAATCCGCTCACTATATTGAGGCACAATGTAACATTGGAGTAAATGAAGATTTGTTTAATGCTTCACTTGCTTCTTCGAAAAATGATTGGCTACTTGATTCAGGAGCAACCTGTCATATGACTCATAGGAAAGATTTTTTTGAAGATTTCACTGACAATGTTGATGGAGCAGTATACTTTGCATATCAGTCAAAAATCAAGCCATCAGGGCTTGGCACAATCAGGCTTAAACTGCCTGGTCTTCCAGACTTTCTTCTGGATCATGTTCTATATCTCCCACAGCTCAAGAGAAACTTGCTGTCCTTGGTCCACATCCGCCAGCAAGGTCACTCCATTCATATGTTTGATGTAAAGCTTGAGGTAAGAAAGGCATCTGACCACTCACTTGTCATGAGGCGTATAGAAGAAGAAAGACTTCTTAAACTGCAAGGAACCTCTGCTCATGCACAACATTTCTCATATATTTCTCATCATGAAGAAGGTACACTTCCGTCAAGTTTATTATGGCATGCTAGATTTGGACATTTAAACTATGATAGTCTCCGCTTGTTGAAGAAAAATGGTGTTGCTGGTTTGCCTACAATTCCTAGAAAACATAAGCAATGTGATGCTTGCATTCTAGGAAAGCATAGCAAACAGTCTTTTCATGATTCACATTCAAGAGCACATAGGAAGCTTGAACTCATTCATTCAGATTTATGTGGTCCAATGCCTGTTTCTTCTGCAAATGGAAATAAATATATCATGACATTTATTGATGATGACACCAGAATGTGTTGGGTTTATTTATTGAAGAACAAATCTGATGCTTTTCAAACATTCAAGAATTTTCATAAATGGATTGAAAATGATGCACAATCTCATATTGGGTCTATTCGCACTGATAATGGAAAAGAATATACATCAAATGAATTTGAACACTATCTTCGCCAACATGGGATTAAACATCAAACAATTGTGCCTTATAATCCTCAACAGAATGGTGTAGCTGAAAGAATGAACAGAACAATCTTGAATATGGTACGATCCATGCTTTTCTTCAAAAATGTAAAGATAATGTTTTGGGCTGATGTTGTTCTATGTCCTGCATATATAAAGAATAGATGTCCATCTAGTGCTATAAGAAACAAGACTCCTTATGAATTGTGGTATGGACATGTTCCTTCGGTAAAACATCTCAGGATTTTTGGTTCCACCTGTTATGCTTTACTACCAAAGGTACATAGAAACAAACTTGGTGCTAGAAGTCGTAAGTGTATCTTCCTGGGGTATTCAAACACATCTAAAGCATACTGCCTCTATGATGAAGTAAATAAAAAGTTTGTTTTATCTAGAGATGTCATTTTTCTCGAATCATCCAAATCTGACAATGTTGTTGAGCGGCAACTTGATCGCTTGGATAGATTCACAAAAACAAAATCATTTCAAGAATTTGATAATCAGATTCCACATCTTGAAGGGGGGATTCCTATACTAGAACAACATGTGGAATCTTCTTCTGAAGAACAATCTCCTCTGCATGAAACTCTAACAACGGATGATGCTTTAAGTGATGTAATTGATAGAATTGGGAGACTCAATCTTGATTCAGTCCCAAATCAATCAACAGAGCAGCCTGGACCATCTCAGAAAGGTCCCCCAAAGTGGTTGACAAAGACACTTGAAAGTGTTCATCCTGATGAAATTGGAAAAACAGGAACCAGAAATTCAAACCAACAAAATGGAGGTGATGTAGATGACTCTAATTCACCTATTGATATGGATGTTACTTATGATTGTGAATTGAACTTGTCTACAGATTTTGAACCAACTTCCTTCAAAGAAGCTGCTTCTCATGATGAATGGAAAGAAGTGATGAAAAAGGAGTATGATGCCCTCATAAGGAATGGCACTTGGAAGCTGGTTGACCCTCCATTTGGAACCAAACCAATTGGCTGCAAGTGGGTCTACAAGAACAAGTACAAAGCTGATGGCTCACTTGACAAGCACAAAGCTAGGCTTGTGGCAAAAGGTTTTGCACAGAAGGAAGGGGTCGATTATGAGGAAACTTTTGCCCCCACAGCAAAATGGGCCACCATCCGGACACTCTTTGCACTAGCTGCTCAGAACGGTTGGAAATTCCATCAAATGGATGTAAAAACTGCATTCTTGAATGGAGATCTAAAAGAGAATGTTTTTATGTCCCAGCCTGAATGATTTGCTGTGAGAGGACATGAACACAAAGTATGCAAACTTGTGAAGTCCTTGTATGGCCTCAAACAAGCACCACGAGCCTGGTATGAAAAACTAACTGAGCATCTTCTGAAACTCAACTTCAATCATTTTGATCTTGATGATGCAACTTTATTTGTCAAGAAAGTTGGCAAAACAGTTGTATATCTTGTGGTATATGTAGATGATCTTTTAATGACAGGGAGCAATGAAAGCTATATTGCATCCATAAAGAAAGAATTAGGAAAAAGTTTTGAAATGACTGATTTGGGCTATGTTCATTACTATCTTGGCATTGAAGTAACCCAACATCCAAAATCCATATTTCTTTCTCAAAAGAAATACATTGGAGATTTGTTAAACAGATTTGGCATGACAGAGTGCAATCCTCTTTCTACTCCAATGGAACAAAACTTGAAGCTCACATCTATTGAAGGAAAGGAATTTGAGGATGCAACAAAGTATAGACAGCTTGTAGGAAGTCTCATCTACCTCACTACTACCAGACCAGACATTTAATTTGTTGTTGGAATCCTCTCCAGGTTTATGCAAAAGCCTTGTGAGGTACATTGGTCTGCTGAAAAAAGAGTTCTAAGGTACTTGAAGGGAACTTAAGACCTTGGAATCAAGTATACACAGGTGGACGACTTCAGCTTGATTGGATACTCTGATTCAGACTTCAATGGAGACAAAGAAACTGGGGTATCTACTTCAGGATATGCTATGAGTCTTGGATTAGGAGCTATCTCCTGGAGATCACGCAAACAATCAGTTCCAATAGATTCCACAACAGAACCAGAATACGTGGCAGCAGCTGAAGCAATGAAAGAAATTGTGTGGCTCAGGAAAATTCTTGAAGATTTGCAGGTAAAACAAGTACAATCAACTCCACTCATGATTGATAACACCTCTGCAATAAAGTTGGCCAAGAACCCAAAGTTCCATGATCGTACTAAGCACATCAATACTAAATATCATCTGATCCGACATCATGTTGAGGCCAAAACAATCCATCTCTGTCATTGTTCCACAAATGAGCAAATTGCAGACATCTTCACCAAAGCGCTTGGAAGAGAAAAGCTTGAAAGATTCAGAACGATGCTTGGACTCACCAACATCCCTTCAGATTAAGGGGGGGAATGTTCACACCTAATCTTCAACGGTTGGGTGAACTGGAACGCGAACAGTCATCAAGAAGATGAACTGATCCGTCCCATTTATGTATATAAATGATAGTTATCTAATGAATTAAGCAGTCAGTTTTCTTCTGTCTATTTTGGAGTTACCCTGGCCTGACAAAATTTTTGCATTTTCAAAACTTATAAAAAGCATTTTGGACTCACCATTTTTACCATTTGAGTTTGAGAGCAAAGGATTTGGAGCAAAAGGAGCAAACTTCCTACAGCCAGATTCAACCATTCAAATTCGTCAAAGACCTCCAGGTAACTCTTATACTTAGCTTGCAATTGGTTGTGGTAGGTTTTAAGATTTTTGATTGATGTTTCATCGTTGAACTTTTGTCAAAAATTTCCCCGCGGCGTATACGCAGGTTGGTAATATTGAACCCGCGTACACGCGGGCCCTATACGCGACTGTGTGCACAGGGACCCATGTATACACCGCGAACCATTTTTTAAACAAAAACTAATGGTTTTAAATCGATTTTTTCTCAGGATGCCTGTCACGTGGCGTGAAAGAGAGCACTCAGCGGTAGATAATGAAGTTTTGAATAGTCCTGAAGCATTAGATGCCCTACGGGGATGTGGTTTGCTTAAATTTTTCAAACTTCCAAATATGAAAGCGAACACGCATCTGCTTGAGATGCTCATTGATTATTGGGACATCGAGGAGGAAGCCTTTATGATCGATCAGATGTCGCTCAGGGTAGAAGTGGAGGATATCTATTTTATCACGGGCCTTTCTCGAAGGGGAGAGGTAGTACATTCCCGGGGCAGGACACGAAGTAGCCTCACGATAGAGGACTATGTACAGATATACTGCCCGAGACATCCCAAGAAGGTTGGGAGCCAGATTTCCATCACACATGTGGCGAGTTTGTCACTTAGGATAATCCTGTTCACCATAGCTCGAGTGAATGGATCATCCTCTTTGCATCAGGCGTCACGGGTCATCATGAGCGTGGCAGTTGACTGTCTCACTACTGTGTTCGACTGGTGTACTCCTCTCCTGGCCAACATGAAGATCCAGCTCACTTCTATCAGGAGGGGACAGACCAAGAACTTTGGATATGGGACTATCCTGTGTACTTTCTTTTTCGAGAAGGTTCCCGCACTCCGCCCCAAGGTAGAAGTTTCCATCAGCACCCCACGCGATCCACGCATGGGCCGGTGGGCCAATCTGATGAAATGTCTGGGGGGTGGGGAGGTCCCAAGGACTGCCTTCGACGATGATTTCTTTACTTGGTGGGATCAGCAGATCATCGTCGTGGATGACTACCCCTATGCTGGGCTGGCTTTCCGAGGAGATCCTGATCTAGTGTTACCACCGAACGCAGCATGGGGCGAGATTGGTAAGAATTTTTTGCTTTTATGATTTTTTTGGATTTTTCAAATATAATGATGCATTTTGAAAAATATTTTTGATGAGATTCAAATAACTGATATGATGATCATGTTCCAAATATTGGGCCGGTACGACCAGATGGGTTCCCACGGCATGGACGGCACGGCCAAAGAGCCAAAGAGGTGGCTATGGATACAGAACAGACTCTAAACAACGTCCAGTGACACTTGGCGAGGCTGAGCTGCCGAGTCCCGATGGCCGCTATAGAGGACCTTCCTGAGGATATGCGACGTCATGTGGTTGGCATGCCACGTGACTGGGTTTGCACTTTTCTGTGTGTGGCCACTGCGATAGTTACATACTTAGATGCTTATCCTGAGCTGAGGCATTAGATATGCCGGACATGATTATGGGAATTTGAGTCCCAAATTTTGTATTTTTTTGGACACACATATGTACACTCGAGACACTTTATGATATATATATATATATATATATATATATATATATATATATATAGATATATATATATATATATATATAGTTTGACTTTTTGATGCTTGATTTTATTATGATGAATGATTGATGTGCCAGTCTAATGCCTGATTAGCGATAAAATCAGCTAACCAATTATGAGATCATGCAAATAATTAATATAAGTAAATGATCTTTGCAACAACCTCACCCTTAGATACTGGCGATATAAATATGGATCTCGTACCCGATAAATGTTATTTAATTGAGACACTATCAATTGAGAATCAAGATATACTACCAACGAGTCAATCCCATGAGAGATTGCCTCAGATAATAAATTAATAACGGTAGTATACTCGGCCATATTGTTTGAAGCGGGACCGATACACACGCCTCTTGATGCCATCAATTGACCAGTTGGATAATAGAGTACCCAAGCTGCGGAAGCGAGATTCTGAGTGTGCTGACTAGCACCATCGATGAACCCAAAATAGACCAAATCATCCATCAACACCTGCCACAGCAGACCAAAAAGTGCTGATATCAGAAAACTCTTGACGATATATGTACAAATATACATAAAGTACAAAGAAGCCATTTCCTGGCCAAAGCTAAGAAAAGCACTTCCTGAGGTATAGCCTGTCAGGGGGCTCCGCCACCTTACTCCTAGGGATGTTTATAGGTACAATTATCGAACCAATCAATATACTTCCTTCGGCGAATAACTGTGTTGGAGCCAAAGGGACCGTACAAACATCGCTAGTCATACTAGAGGACCGAGATTCGACTTCATGCACAAGGGAATGAAAACATGACCGATGATGTAGATCGTCCAAAGGTTGATCTACAGCTGTCATTGCTTCGAATATTACTTCATCCGATGGAAAAACAGTATCCGAGCAATCCGATGCAGAGTTGGAATCAATGGTCCGACAATGAGCCACATCACCATCTATCTCTTTCCCAGAGGAAGTAGTAGAATGGTTATCGATAGATTCACATCTAAGCTCTACTGCAGACATAAGAGATTCTATTCCACCCACCTTGTCATCACCTGATGTGCTCACAGATGAAGCTAAGGTTCCAGGATCCAAAGAATAAGGAGTTTGAAGAAACTCTCTCCGTAAAGGGTCCCTGGAGGATGAAATTGTATCTATTCTAGCCGTAGGAGGGGGAAGATCAAATGTACCCATTAATGAAGAGTACATCCCGACTCCTAAATTCTCAATAGGCAGACGGGGGTTATCCACTAAGGGAACAGTAGAGTCAGAAGTTGCTCGAGGATCAACTGGAGAATATTCCAATTGGTCAACCTTAACGATTTTCCCTTCATGAGGAAAGCAAATGACACGAAACAGAGTCGAAACAACGGCGTCCATTTCGTATACCCAGTTCCTTCCTAATACAAGATTATAGTCTAGGTTAGCATCTATGACCTCTACTTCAATATTGACGACCTTCCCCCAACACATATAGGAAAGGCCGAGATAATCCCATGCGGCTTATGAGAATGACCATCAAATTCAATCAAGACGGTGGGTGAAGGAACAGCCGAAGGCGATCCAATAGCCTTCCAGCATGACATCGACATGACGGACGTGGAAGCTCCTTCATCTATAACGGTACAAAAAGTATTGATTTTCCGGTATGTAGACTTTATTTGGAAATCCATATGATGAGGGAGTCGCTTTTTGACATTTAACATGTCAAAAGTGAGCACTAAAGAATTAGTTGGATCGACTGCTCCAATCGCGGAAAGTAAAGCACTTCGCTGAGCCGGACACGACTGGAGAACATCTAAAGCGGACATGGCGCATGGACTCTGAGCCAGATCCTCCATAATCGATTAATTCTGGGTAGCCCTGGCATTAGGGTTAATAGTCGCGCGTTTAGCGGAACCTTTTGGTATCCTTCATATAGTCTCAACAGGGGGTCGCTCAATATGAAGGTTGGTATTTCCGGGAACAGTCTTGTCCTTGGAAGTTTCGGCTTCACCATAATCACGTGACCGAGTAGCCACATGGATGTCAGAACCCATCATGAAAACATTCGATGATTTTTCCCCTTCCTGGTTGTCCCCTGCGGAGGTTCCAGGGTTTTAACTCGCGCCAGCAAGAAGTTGCTGCCCTTGGGGAAACGAGTTAGTTAACACAGCTTGAGAACTAGAAGTCCCTTGATGTCCTAACAAGTGCTGAGCATCTTCAATCTTAGGGCAGAGATGAGTTAAGTGGTCTCCACTGCACAACTTGCATGGAAACTTGACTTTCTTTCTCGACTCATTTCTACCACCACCAGCGTTGTTGCCGAATTTATTTGCATCAGGCTTCCCATCCTGGTTCTTTTTCTTACCTCGTCCTTTATTTTTCCCATTGGAATTTTGATTTCCTTTGGGGTTATCAGATTGGACGGCATTAATTGAAGAAGTTTAGGAAACCGGGGGATTAGACGATGTGACTTGGTTGTTAGAAGCAGTTTGTAAGGACAACTGCTGCAATTGATTCAACAAGTTCACAGTAGTTGTGTCTACTGACCCAACGATATCATCCGCGTGCGGACCTGGCTTCGACTTAGCTACGTCAACCTTAGACCCAGGAGCATCTGGCAAGTATTTTTGTAGGATCCCAGACTGAGAGTAGATCAATTCTAATTGCTGGGCCCTAAAAATGGCTTGCTCCTCAGAATAGACCCTAGACATGGAGACATCTTTGGAGATCTCGGGTTGTAAAGATTTCAAAAACCACTCGAGATGGTACTCCAAAGGGATTTCGGTTTTAATGAGCCTCTTTCTCCGTCTCCATTCCTGAATATAGTCAAAAATGTGAGTTGCCTTACCCTGACGAAAAGTGGCCAGAAGTTCAGTTCCGGCATCATAGCGGACAGGCAACTGGAAATGATTTAAGAAAATGTTGGCTAAGTCAGCGGAAGATGTGAATCTGCCCCCTGGCAACTCTATATACCATTTGGCCGCATTACCAGTCAAAGTGCGCTGAAAGAGTCTCAACCTAATCGAGTCATCGATAAGGGAGTTAGATGAGCACCACAAATGGAATGTGGTTACATGGTCGCCTATGTCTTCATCGTTCTTCCCTTCGAATTTTGGAATGTCCGAAGGGAGTTTGGTTGGGACCGGACGCCAGGCTGGATTGTATTTGATTGGGTCATTTGTTAACTTAGTGAGATCTGGCAAGTTCAACGTTGCCAGAAACGGAAGCCTAGGAGGACCTTGGGAATTCCACCCAGACTGGGCAGAACTCCCAAAGTTCTGAAAAGATTGTCCTAGATTTTGGGAGGCACCAGCTGCCCGAGGTAACCCGTAGAACCGGCTGAACCAAAAGGCAAACCTTTTGATCCAGAGAAATTTGGAGTTTGACCAACTCCGGCCACAAAACCTCCATAACCAGCAAAGTTTCCTCCTAAAGGATTATAAGGGGTTGATAACCCCTGATAAGGATTCCAAGCCGAAGCTAGGGGAGGAATACTTTGAAACGAACTAACCATGGAGTACGGCCTATTCCCTTGTTGGCCAATAAACGGATTCCCAGTTCCCACGCCACTAACCCCAGGGTTATTCCAACCTTGGAAAGGATTGCTGCTTTGTCCTACAGAAGAAAAAGGCATGGAACCTATCATCGGGTTGGAATATGGTATATGACTACTTCCGAAAGAAAAACCCTGGAATGAAGCCGATCTGCCCATCATGGACGTAGCGGCACTAAACGGAACCGATGGAATACCCTATGAGTGGGTGCCAAATGGGAAGAATCCAGTACCAAAAGCATTGGTTTGGGCATTTCTACTCGTGGACGGAATGGAGGTAGACCCAACTAAATATGTACTAGCAAAAGATCAAAACAAGGAATCAGAGGAGATGGAAATCGTTCCTCCTCCTTGCACCGATGTTGGAGTTTGCATAGTCATATCACTTGTATAAGCCATGCTTCCAGTAGTGGTCATCGATGGTAAGCGCGTAGCATAACCTGGACTTGACGGTCTATGCGTCGGAGTCCCAACGTATTGTAATACGTCTGGATGACTAGATGGTAGTGGAGAATTCAGAGCCGCTAACGACTCTGAGAGTTCTTCTACCTCTATGTTATTCTCCGCTTGAAAGAGAACTCGAGAAAGGACTGGAGTGTCCCTCTCTTGTTCAGAAGTGCCAGGCCTTGCTTGAACACTAATGCCCCCGAGAGGAGGATCAATCCCCGATGCGTCAACCGGCATGGGACGGAACCCACCGGTAGTATTACCTCTGCGCCTTCTAGGTGAAGGCTCTAAACTTGGTGGTGAAAGACCACGAAGTCTTCGAGACTATCTGGGAGATCGGTCAGCCACTTTGAATTTTTTGTTATGATCTAAATAAAGACTCAAAAAATTGAAAGCGAGGCCAACTAAGAGCACAGAGCACACACTATAAAGTCCCTAACGATAATAGCCAGTCAAACAACTTCCAAGTATTTCCGCTCCGCGTGATTAGGACCGGACACCAAAATAAAAGAAAGTGAATTAAGGGGCCTTCTGAAGATAGTCTGGGATGATGAGGGCCCAGTCCTATTAGCAAAGGTATCAGAGGAAGTTACGCTGACCTCCTAACAACATCCTGTGCTGGTGCAAGCCCCCAAGCTTCGCAAGGGTGCCCTCTTCGAGAGTGATGCAACGTCGACCTCAGGTGCCACGGGATTCCCCTCCGCAGCCACCTGTGTAGATCCCTAGGAGTAGCAACTATGGATACCAACTCGTCGCAGAAGCCAGGTGGAACAGTCGTGAGGTAAGTTCGGACAAGTAGGAGAGGGGGTATCTCTCTTCCCTGTCTTCACAGACCCTCGTGATTAACTCCCAGATCTGGAGCTTTCTAGGTCTTCCTAACGCTATTGGATTTTCTCTCGTTATTCAAACTCCTACTTTTGACGTTTATATGGCCTTGGAGAGTTAACTCTCCACTCACCTAATCCAAGGCCCTAAAATCCTAAACTTGTTGGTGTAACTGACTAAAACAAAAAGTTCTAGTGAATTTTAGTTAGCGCTTGATTTTAAAATAGGTTGTTCTTTAAGTCACAAGGTAACGAAAGTGAAACTAGTGGTGTTTTTTGACACAAAAGAAATTAATAAAAACTTAACTACATGCACATGCACTTTTTCGTTTTTTGATGAAGAGCAATTTCTATAGGGTTCAAAGGAACTTCCAATAAAACAAATTTTTCTTTTCTTTTTGTTAATTCACGCTTCACACTCACAAAAGTTAACAACTCTATGTATGCCTAAAAGGTATGCAAATCTATCCTAATGCAACAAATATATGTGGATGCAAGATTTAAAACTACTCTAAAAACAAAAAAATGAAAGTTTCTTGCTTATCAATCTTTATCTTGCCACTTAAAATGTCTAGATGGAATATGAGATGCTACTATTCATTTCATCTAAACACTAAAAACAAGTTCTAAGACAAACATAAAGCACTTTCACTCACTAAAAGGAAACCAAATGAAAACCAAGTTGAAGAAAGCAAAACTAAGTTTTTCAAAAGATTTTCTTCAAAAGCAACAACAAAAGAGTCTTTTCAAAAATTGCTCTCAACAACACTGAAACTTGTGATTGAAGAATAGGAAATCAAACACTTTTGCAAGTTGACACCACACAAAAGATGAAAAATCAACAAAAATAAATGTGTTTAAAAGTGCTCTTAACAATCAAAATCAACAATGAAAGCTTTGGCAATGAAAACCAAAAAGATCAAAAAGAAAAATTCCAAGAAAGTGTCAATCAACAACTTTTCATGAAACAAAGAAGTGGATGGTCACAAAAAGCGGTTTTTGTCAAGCAAACAAAAAGTCACCAAAATCAAGGTTAACACAAAGATTGAGATCAATCTTCCTATCCTGATGAATCTGGGCAGCCAAGATTCCTAGCAAGAATCTTGCGTGCTTTAGCAAAAAACGATGACGCTTGCAATCAACAAAAACAAGACCAATACCTCTTATAATCAGAGAGAATTCGGAACAAGATGTTCGTTGTAAAACAAATAACTGATACTGGAAAATGACTGTTTCAGACTGACTCAAACTACCAGACAGACCTTCAGAGGCAAAAAGATTTACAAATCTTGAAAATTGCAAGATATACACGACTGTACTTATGTACAGAATGCGTGTATACGCTACTGTAACTAAGAAAACCTATGTATACACGGGTTCACTTAAAGAAACATGCATACATACGCCTCTGTAACTAAGAAAAACAGCGTATATAAAAGGTTTCAAGAAAAATAAAAAAACAAAATGAAGAAACTGGCAAAACTTAAAGTTCAAAAACAGACCAGACAGCAACAGCAAACAAACAGGCAGCTGAGCCCTGATTGGCTTGAAAAAACACCCAAACTAGGAACAACAAGAGTGTTGCCCCCAGTGGAGTCGCCAATTCTAATGGAGGGAAATGTTCCCCTAGGGCTTTTTGGGTTGAAACCCTAGCAGACTGAAAGTTGTCTATTCAAAGAAGCACACATTCACATAGCCATTATGCTATTATAAGCAAATTCTATGGTAAAGGGTATGTACCTTAGGTCCTACGTTTGAGAAGGCCTTTAGGGTCCAAACCCTTCTTGGAGTTCCCTTCTTCTCTTTTGTCCTACAAAACAACCAATTCAAAGAACACAGCAGTATACGGACAAAACCTTATACATAAACCATCTTCATGTTATAAATAAAGGTAGTTAGTTATGAAATCCAAACAACCATTCACATATGAATTCTAAACATGACTATCATTAACATAAAGAAGATTCATTTCGGGAACCAAGACATGTGTTTCTTTTATTATAGACAAATAAAGTACATAAAAAGGAATATTTTCACCTGAATCACCTTCAACAGGCTCCAAGCAAAGCTTCCATCCGAATCCATTCTAGCCTCAAGCCTTTAACAAACTCCTTCCATGACTCTCTCCATGATGTCATAAATGGTGGATGAACATCAACACACAAGGAAACAAAGGTTTCCTGCACAAATGGGGGAAGTGCGGAAGGCACAAGGGACTTCAGACCTGGTCAGGGGAAAAATCTCAGCATAATAACCTTTCTCTCTCTTCTCTCCTCCTTTATGCCTTCCCTTTGAGGTCTTTTTATACCTCTCCCAAAGTAGTTTTTTAGTTGGGAGTTGGTTGGGAACAGTTGGGCCACGGGCACTAATAGGTGATCAGCAGGTAAAACCCGCGATCTCCGCCCGAAAATAAGGAATTTTATATTTTTTAAGTGTTTTAATACATATACGTGGGTTGGATATACACAAACCCGCGTATACACGCGTTTAACTCAGGGCAATGTCACGTATAAGGGATAAAACACTGTTTTTTAAATTTTAGGACCAGGTCTGGAAGGAGGGGTTGCCCTAGGCCATGAGTACAACATCACAAACCATAAGAGTGAGATTTGGAGCTATAACAAGCTCTTTTCCTAAATTCTTGGGTGTAACCTTGTACTCTTTGCCCTTTCAATTGGTGAACATTTTTCCAACTCATCATGGCTTGCTGCATGTAACGTAATGGATAGAACTCCTTTTTTATTGCAGAAACAAATTCACTCCAGACGTAAAGAATCTTACCATGTTTCTTCATGTCAGCTTGTGTCCTGCCTTCCCACCATACCAAAGTAGTGCCTTCGAGGCGTAGGATGGCCAAATGAATCTTACTCTTGTCTGAGTTGATACTCTGCACTCTACAATAAACATCAATCTGTCTGATCCAATTATCCAGCTTCTCTGTATTCAACTCTCCATCATATATTGGTAAATAAAATTTAACCTCTAATTTAATCAAGGATGTCTTCTTTTTATGTTCAGGGCTCTTACGAGGTGTGAGAAAGTTTTCTTCTTTCCCTTTTCCTTTTGAGTGGTCATGGAGGAGAGACTCTTCTTCTCCTTTATCTCGATTGGAGCCTAATGAATCTTCATCTTTATGTTTCCTAAAGTCCCTATACATTTCCTCTACCATGGACCTCATGGCCAGGAAACTATCTATAAATTGGGGGTCTGGTCCCAAGGGACTTTCTTCTAACATTTTCTTCTAAGGATAGACTCTTCCAATTTCCGAGTTAGCTTCAACCAACTCTCCTTCTCCTAATTTAAGCTTTGATCTAGTTAGCATTCAACAACAAAAATCTAGCACAAGCTTGTCTAACCTTAAAAACCACGAGCTCTGATACCACTTGATCTGAAATCACCCGTAAATGACCTCAGAGAAATAATGAAGGTATTACAGACTCAAGTGTTGGGGTGTGCCTATGTTATTTTATGAAATGGATCGATAAGATTGCGAAATACACAGACACTGAAATAGTAAGAGAACACAGTAAGCAAACACATAAACACAACAAATTTAATAAGGAGTTCACCCAATCCTCCTGGGCTATGTCTCCTGGTCCAGCCTTTAGTGGTGGCCTTTCTATTGTGTCTTAAAGTAGATTTTTTACAATAAGGAGCTCAATTTGAGTCTCACTTAATAGATGATGATCAGTAGGATTGTACTTGGATTCCCCAAGTCTCTAGAGTACACAGACTCCCCTTACTGAATCTCGACCTCAACTAGTCTCAGTGGTATGAGTCCAATTTCGTACTCAATACCTAACAAGTATACATAAAAGAGTTGCTTGAACCTCTCAAGCCTTCTCTAGAGTTCACAAACTCTCAGACTCTCTCTGTCTCTGTCTACTCGATACTGCCTTTTCTCTATAGGTCAGCTCAGCTTCTCTGTTCTCTGCAATTCACTTCTTTCTTGCCTTTCGACTTTCTGCTTATCTTTCTCTACTCTCTTTTCCTGTTCGTGGCTTAAAGCCAATCTACTCCCTGAATATTCGTTTCCGCTTCCCGACTCTCTGTATCTCCTGCCTCTGTCCACTTGAATTCCCCTGCTCTATGTCATCATCATTGTGTAACGCTTCACAGAGAGGTGGCCACTTGTTTCCTCATGAACTGAGTGTTAGTTCTCTTTGAACGGTCATTATTTCCATTGCTCCAAGATTTCTGCGAAACTGATTCCTCTACCAACTCATCCGTCATGCCAGACCTCAAATGTTATATGGCAGCCTATTTCTCCATCGAATCTGGTCATCCATTGGATCATTTCTCCGCCATTGATCTAAAGCCTCCAGATCCTACGGTCTCTGTCCATATCGCGTGGTTAAGTAGCATGACCTTTACCCACGTGATGTGAGTGGTTTTCTCTCTCATCCACTGGATGCGTGTCACCCAATGTATGGCATCTGGCGGGACTCGGTTGAACCCGCCTACCGCTTGAAGCCATTCCGATATCTTGCCGGTTTTAGCACAAGACCCGCCTTGTAATGAAATCGGCGATTTCCCATACGGTTTTATGTTTTTCCTCGTGACGAAGTGCTTGGGGCTTTTCCTTCACTAAGGGGGATGCCCTGCGATACGCAATTAGCACTAATCACGTATCAAAAACTGCCTCCATTTTTAGATTTGACCTCCCGTTTTTCAATTAGTGCCAGTGCGTGGTCACCATGGGCCAACGGTCTGCACGCTTCGACCAAGGGTTCTTGTTGTTCCATGCTGACCACAAATTGCCATTGTTCAGAGGTAATTTCTGATAAGCTTCGAAATCCATAATACTTTGAAACTTCGGTATGAGTTTGCAGAGTTTGGGGAACTTTAAGAGTGTTTAAGGATCCAATTTGGATCAGTCAATATTGCTAAAAAGCATCGAGGAATGTCGAGCAATTTAACAAAGGAATTGTTACAAAGTCAAGGGTGAATGGGACTCTTTCTCTCTCCTCCACATGGACATGTGGTGGCATGTCAGTGGGCCTGAGAAAGTGAAGTGGCTAGTGATCTCAACATATTGAAGGATAGGAATATCATAACTCTTGTGAAAATAATGGTTAAAAAAGTTTAGATGAAAGGGGCTTCGATGGTGGTATGACGCTCAATTGTGATAAGTCCAAGGAACCAAGGGTAGAGAAGACTTAACAAAGAAAGATAAACTCTCAGAAAGAACAACATGCCTTAGCACCTAAGGCTACGCCCCTAGTCATAACCCTCGGGCCTATGAGAAGGAAAACACTCAAGGATCTAAGCACTAAGGGAGCCAAGGATATCGGAGAGTGAAATATTCTAACATTTTAATTGTGTGAGTTATGATATAGAGGGACTCCAATATAGTGCTAAACCATCTGTCATAAGTCTTAGTTCTATGAGAAAGGAAATGCTCAAAGATCAAAAGGCAAAGGTGGCCAAGGATATCGGAGAGTGCAATATCGTAACAATCCACCTTTGTAAGCTACGATTTGTTGTGTTCCAATGAGGCAGTATAGCAAGTTTTAATGGATGTATGAGTCGGTAGCTAAAGAATTGAATGAAGGAAAGGTGGATTCAGTTGTCGAATTAAACTAGATCTGCAGAAGGCTCTTAGACAAGGAAACAAGGACAACATTTAACAGAGACGAATTTGAGGGAATGAAGGAAGAAATCGGCTTCTTCGTGTACACATCTAGTTGTGTTAAATGTGGAACAAAGTGGCCATCCATGAGGACTGTCAAGCACTGTGGAGCAATAAATAAGAATAGGACTCTTGGAGAAGTGTGAAAACCTCCTGAGAATTAAATTCTTAGCATGGATATTTTCGCAATCAGTCAGTAAAGAGCTCCAAGGTCCATCTCTATGCTTAATATCATGACAGGACTCATTTAGAAAATGCAACAACAATAGGGGGAGTCATTCTGAAGTACATTTGGGTAGTATGGGTACAGGTAGTAGAGATATATTTGCAAAGTGTGCTTCTGTGAACCAAAATTATCGATTGTCGTTGTGCAATTTGGGAGAGTTGGATATACTGCTAAATAGATGAGGAGTGTGGGGGGTGTAGAGTGAGAGAGGTATAAGCACCAAGAGCACACTAAGTGATTGTGTAGAAAGAGCAGTTGGAGTGTTGTGAGAAGAAAAGTGAGGGCAGAACTGATGAGTAGGCAACAAAGTGAGTGATTTTTGTGAAAAGAACAGTGTGAGTTGAACAGAGGGTGTTGTAGCAGAGGTCCTGTGCGAAAGAAGGAAGAGTACTGAGGAGAGTTTGTTATGAGCAATGAGTAATGAACAACTGCATGAGACTAAAGGGAGTTAGTCAAACAGTAGAGGATAGAGAGCAGACGTTGATTTTCCAACCAACCATTTTGGTATTTTACTTGTAATGTATATGCCTCTGTTCTCTGTTTAAAAATTTTATGAAATAGTAGAACAATGGCTAGAGCAGGTTGGTGCCTTCGTTCAGAAGAGGTAGGGGCCTCTTGGAAAGTTGGTGTTTGATAAACAAAGGGGTTCGGTGCCTTTTGTGAGTGGGTTCTCACAAACAAATAGATGTAATTAAGTCGGTGCTTAATTTACATCATAAACAAACAACAAATTTGGTTGTTTTTTCCCTTTGGGTTTCCAAATGAAAAAGATTTTGTCAAATGTTTGTGTTGCTCATGTTATTGTTGTATGAAAATGATTGTTAAAACATGTTTTTCACTTCTTTTATGAATGAATTCTCCCACAAATAATAGAATATAAAAAGAGGGATTGTAAGCATATTAGAAAAAGAAAAATATCTCTCTATTACTAATTCATCCCCCCTCTCAATAATTCCTTATTCCAACAATTGGTATCAAAGCTTGGTTCCTTTAGGAACAATCGAACCACTGGAAGGTAGATCTATAAGGAACTATGTCTAGGCAAAAGAGTCAAGATGCTTACTCAAGTAGAATACCAGTCTTTCATGGGACAAAATATGCCTTTGGAAAGTGAGAATGGAAGTGTATCTGTTGACGATGTTGGACCCACCAACATTTAGGGGATCTCCCCAGTATGAAGTCCCAACTAGACCTCACACCGTTTGGTGTAGGAGTCCCATCTAGTATGATGACACAGTTGCCATTATATTAAAGATATGCTTTATCTCTTGTTTGTCAGCACGTGAGAGTGGTCTACTTCATCTTTGAACAATGAGGTTCACATGCTTGGTGAGTACTCGTGTTACCTATGTCAAGGTCCTTTCACTGCAAGGAGAGAGGGTGGAAGTGAGTCTCTAGTCGAAAGGCAAAAAGTCCCAACTCTATCAGAGACACAAAACACAACAAGACATGCACAGATTTTGAAGGAATAGTCCACATCGATACGACAGTCACAACACACAACAGAATATAGCACGTACAACACCCAGCGGAGCAGTCCACGCGAGTGTGATGGTCATTATAACAAGTTTATGAGAAATTTTTTGTCTGATGTCGGTGAGGCAACCCATGCAGGTATGACAGCGTTAACAACTCATACAACACATTTTCATAAATATATGTATTAGAGCAACTGAAAGAGTTCAATTGTTTAAGACGGGTTAAAGCAACATGCATTACAAGTGTTCAAGATTAGTCTTACAAATAGTTACAATACATGTGTGAAAATGTGTTGTTGGCCTGTTATCATGGTTCTGAATTAAGCGAAAGTTCCAAGATAAATTGTTACACCATACATCACTAACCCATGAAAGGGGGGCATTGGAGCCACTGGTCGCTCCTCAAAGAAATGACTATAGACTCTCAAGGCTATGTGGGAGGATCCAAGGTGAAAAAGTCTCATTGATGTACAAATGTGGGGCTATTTATAGCCAAGGGAAAAAATGGCCCTTGTGAGTGTTTAACTTCCCTCATGACTATTTGACTTATTTGACTCTTCAACTTTACATGACTCTTCATATGACATGTGGGTCTCTTGGACTTCCACGTTACATTACATTTATTTATGAAGTATGGCCCACAATAGTTATGTGGCTGACATGACTCATGACACGACCTGACCCGACAATGTTGGTATGTCCATGTTGTTGTTGGTGTCCATGTCGAGTTGCAGTGCTGTTGAGTGATGGATGTGCTCTTGGTGTATGACAGCTTCACCTCCGCATGGAAAGGTGTGCAAAGTCTTTGATGGTCTTGGTGTTCGCTTGAAGTTTCATGTGCACATTACTCCTTTTCTTGTACTTTGGCATGCTTGACATGTTCGTCCATTCATGAAAAATTATCCTCGCATGTTCGTTCGTTCGCGAAGAATTCTCCTTGCATGCATCATTCGTTCATCCGTTCGTGAACACATCTCCTTACATGTATTCTCCTTGTTCATCCCATCCATCATCGCGTCATGTCTTATACATATACTTGTATCTGCAATCACTCATGACGAGACAACATCAAATCCATAAACCTCCTAGTCTACCATGATGCATTGTTATTCGCTTTCGGATGCGGTGACTGGGAGAGAGGACAAGGCTATGAAACTGCACAAGGAAAGTTTCAAGCTAGGATGTGGGCTCCAAGCACTGCTGGTGAAAAATGCAAAGAAGTCACTAGGAGACTGAGATGGACTTTCTGGATTAGCTTTGACTGTCCATGGGATCTAGCTCGGCTAGAGGGTAGATATGCGCAATTTCTGGAGGGAAGAAATGCAAGTAGAAGAGGGGCTTGGCAGCAAAAACTGCTCAATTGCTAGAGTGGGATGGAAGCGGGCTGCAGGAGGCTTGGCAGCAAAAAATGTGCAATTCCTTTAGGGAGCTGGCAGTGGGATGTGGGAGGCTTGGCAGCAAAAACTACGTAATTCCTGGAGGGAGCTAGCGGCGGGCTGCGGGATTCCTGGTGAAAAAAAATGGCAATTGTTGGGAGGTTGACTTGTTGAACACCTTTGTGCAGTTTCTAAGCTAAGGGGGATGTTGGGAAGCTGAGGGACTTTCTCATTAAATCTACGCAGTTTTCTAGGTGAGCATCCAGTCAGCTGAATGGGTGGCTAGCTGGAAAAACTGCACAATTTTTTTAGGGAGACAAGGATGGGCACTAGGTTTCTGTCGGCCCTGTTTGCATAGTTTCCTTAGTCAGCAGAGTAGGAAAGGCCTACAAATTTTGCGTATCTTTTTAGGGGAGTGAGTCCCGGGGCCACTGCCTGGTCTAACTCTCTAGCTGACCAGCAGGAGGCTTGGTTGATTACCTTATGAGCAGCGCAAATTGAAATGGCTTGTTCAACACTTTTACGTTGTTCTAGGTGATAGTCGGTCGAGTCGATTCTGGGGTGGAGGTTCGGCTATTAGAGGTTTATCCGGTCGTCAAAACTTCAGAAAAATGACTAAGTGTGTGAGCGAGTGAGTTTGTGCATATGCGACCTTGCAAACACACACTCAACATGACTTGACGACAAGATACCTCAAACCATCAATACAACACATACTCAACATGACTGACCGATGGTGCGAGTGACAAGCACGATGCTTGTGATAGATCGTTGAACAATAGCAATGTCACTTGCGCGACAGTGCATACAACTTCGTGTGTGAGTGTGACGGATGTTTACATAGTGAATACAACTTTTACACACGAAGCAAGACTTTGTGCATGACCAGAACATGACTGCAAGCGTGACGTTGTGACCAACATGCAAATGATGTCCATTGAATGGTCAATAAAGGAGGGTGCAAAGACTCAACACGAGCTCATGGGGTGAGCCCGAGTTCTTGCAAACATCAAGTTAAAACCCAAGGGAGGCTCCGAAATTAGATGCAGGACAAAATCTTGGAGGTTGTTGCAGCTGCTACAATAGTATCTTATGTCCCTAGGAGTAGATGTCAAGACTTCAGTGCTAATAGACTACAATGTCCCTCATTTTCCTCTCGTTGATGCAGATGCTAAAAAATTATATGGAAATAATGTTAAATCCAAGAATGTCATTCTCTTTGGTATTAGTCAATTAGAGCATGTAAAAGTTATGCATTGGAATTCTGCTAAGGAACTATGGGAAAAGCTTAATCAGAGTCATGAAGGAGATGACAAAGTCAAGAAAACGAAACTTCAAATTTTCAAAATCAGGTTTGAGAGCTTGAGAATGAGTGAATATGAGAGCGTAGAATAATGCTTTCCCAGAGTTTATGAAGTAACGAATATGATTAGAGGAATTGGTGAAGAGGTCAAGGAAGATACGATTTTTCAGAAAATATTAAGATATTTTCCCATGAGATTTAATGCCAAAGTCTCAGCTATTAAAGAAATGGATAATTTAAAGGATCTCAAGATGGACCAGCTGCATGGTACTGTCACAGCCTATGAGATAAGAGTAGGAAGGGAAAAGTCCAAACCTAAGGAAGCAGCATTTAAAGTATCCAAAAAGCCAAGGAGCACAAAGATCACCAAGACTGATCTAGTTGTGAATCTGATCAGGAGTTGGCTCAACTAGCCAGAAAACTAAAGCGTGGCTTAAGAAAATATAAAGGGAAGTTTCCCTTTAAATTTTTTAACTAGGGGAGAGTTGGACATTTTTCATCCAAATTCCCTTATAATGAAAAGGTTGTAAAGGAAGATGATCAGAAATTTGGAAACAAGTCTCAGAAACATCAGAAGAGAGGGCTTTATAGGAAAAAGGGATTTTACTCCAAAGAGGATAGCTCAGCACCAAAGTCAGACAATGAGAACTCGTCGGAGAATGACTCAGATAAGAATCTACTTATGCCTTTTGAAACAGACTCCAAGAAACAACGTATTATGGATTCTGAAGAGGAAGAAGAATAAATAGCTAAAGGAACAATTACAACATGTTGAAGAAGGTATATATAACTCTAATAATGAGGAATTTTCTGATGAGAAAGAAAAACTTGAAGAATTTATCAAGAGAAAATATAGTTTAGTCTTTCTTCTAAAAGAAAAACAATGAACCTATGAGAGACTAGAAGAGGAGAACAAGCATTTATTACAAGAGTTTCTCAACTTAAAAAAGGAAATGATCTCAAATACATGCAAAGATGATATTTTGTCTTTGAAAGTTAAACTGGAAGAGGCTAAACGAAAGGAAGAGGTTCTTCAAGATTTGATCCAGGAATGGGAAGAGAACTATCAGAGTCTTGAAGTAGAGGTTGTTTCTCTAAGAACTGATCTTGAGGGAATAAAGACCGAGAAGGGTTTAAATGAAAAATTTGCAGAAGGCACAAGAAACTAGTTCATATTCTAAATAGCCAAAGGCCCTCAGGAGTCAAAATAGGTATGGGATACTCATAGACACAGGAATCGTCTATGGAAAATACCAATTTCTAGTCTGTGGGATTCGAAGAAACATAGAGCTATGCAAAGAATCTTCAAGGAAGAATCAATGAAGATAAAAGAGCAGCAGGGAAAATAGGAGACCATCAATGGAAGACGAATCAATCAGCCAGACAACCAAGGTACTTTCATACACAATCTCATAATACTTCCAACAATAGGCATGCCTATTTATTTTATGGTCATTGTTATAAATGTCATATCTTTGGACATAAAGTTGTTGATTGTAGAAGGATCAAAGTTGAAAGAAATGAAAATCCTAGATATAAAAAGTATCAGAGTTATAGACCTCAAAACTCTTCTCTCAGAGATCAAAACATCTTCTCTCCCTTGTTAAGCGAAGTAGAATGGTTCAAATGTAATAATTTTGGGCAAAAGCAAGCAATTGTAGAAGCAGGTTCGGATACCAGTCTAATTCCCAAAATGTTAGACAGACACTATTGGGAAGGGGTCCCTAGGGTCAGTTAAGTCAAGTTTTGAGTCAATATTGAGAAAATTTTGTAATATATTTTTGTAGCGAATGTAAAGTCTCTACGAAATGTGGAAGCAGAGCACGAAGCTAGTAGAAGTCAAAGGGGCTTTAGTCCCTTATTTGGATAGGTGATAGAGTTGTTTTGAGACCCTCCCATGGTCCGTGGACCATGGTGTTGTAAAGAAAATTCTATATATAGTTGAGTCATAGCGAGTCTAAAAAATGGGATATAGTGAAGAATCATTGTAAGGGAAATGTTTTAAGGCAGCAAAAGTTTTTCTCTTGTATTTAGGTGAAAGGAGAAGGCTCATATGGCTGAGTGCATGGAGACCTTGTTAAGTCCGCGGGTTGAGTGCGTGGGCCCCTGTATCAGAGTGCATAGGGTTAAGAGGTCTATCATTAAAGGCGTAGTTTGTAACGAAGTTTAAGGAGATACATCAAAAGGTAAATGAGTTCGTGTGGGACTTCGATAAGAGGTTAAAGTGCATGATCTGGTAAGCTAACATGTCAATCACGGATTCTCATCATAGGGACTGGTACATCGCGTCCCTCCTACCATATTTAAGATTACCATTATCACAACAAAAGATAGGAACACAAGCGGAGGTTGTGGAGATCATGATAGGGCTACAAGCCTCACCAGTACATGACACAAATGTAGGAGTGCAACAGATTCAGTCGCAGCTGGAAAGTATACACATGGAGTTGTAAAGTTTGAACACAATAAAGAATGATCAATCTAAGGCATGCGCTGAATTCTAGTGTATAAAATGCAAAGACAAGGGACATGATAAGGATCACTGCCCTATTTATTGTAATTACTTGATTGGAGGAGGTCATGGTGCCTCTGAAGCCTAAAAACATTGTGGGATCGAGCATAAGAGTACCATTATGTTGCGCTATCTGTCAAATAGCTGGGAAGAAAGTGACTAGTAATTGTCACCTCTTGCAAAAGTTTGTTCAGACACCGCAAAAATTGTTTTGTACTTTCTGTAAAACAGTTGGACATGATGAGTGAAACTACTGAAGCTATGAATTAATGATGGAGTGGACCCCTACGTATCAGATTTAGGTGTAAAATTGACCTTGGGATTAGGGTGTGAGTGCAGCGCGTGGAGGATTTCAAGGTCATGGAAGACGAAGAGGAGGAGGGGCTAGAAAAGGTCGTGGACAAATAATTTGTTATAACTGTGGCGAAGTAGGACATTTTGCGTGTGATTTTCATAACCCTATGCATCCTTCTTGTCAATATTACAAACAGTTTGATCATGTGATAGAAGATTTCCCAGTGTTGATTGCCAAGATGCAGGAGAAAAAGACACAACAACCTACACAAAACATATAGATGATGAGGGCAGAGCCTCGTGAGAATTACCATAGCATTAATATCGTGACACAAAGTGGTATGTCTACAGGAGAAGAGAAGGGAAAGCGACTAGAAGTCAAAGGATGGGTGTGAAAGGCTGGAAAAAAGGAAGTTAGATTTGATCTAAACCGGGCTAGAGAAATTTTTATGGAGTCCAAGAAGAATTTTTTTGAAGCTTCTATGTCAGGGAGCCAAGAGAAATCAGCTGGAAACAGTGAAGTGCAGGACATGGATCCCTCGCTACTAGCCACTTTTCTGAAAACTTGTATGAAGTTGTTAAGAGATAAGAAGGTAGTGGAAGGGCTCCAGGAGCTAATCGACAATTGTATGGGAAAAATTAAGATTCATTCAGAACAATGCGTTGTAAGGAAAATGGGTAAACATAAGAAGCAGGCAGGGCATGAGATGAGGCTAACCACATAGATCAGGGAGTATGAAATGGATCAAGTCATCCTAGATTTCGGTTTTGATGTGAATGTACTACCTAAGCAGACATGGGAGACGACGGGGAGAACTGTGCTACAATGGTCTCCTATATAGCTACACATGGCCAATCAGCATAAGATCATTCCTATGGGGCACTTTTATGGGCTAACAGTAGACATCGAAGGAGAAAGTTCTCTCACTGATTTTGAAGTAATTGAAATAGTGGATGAAAACAATCCTTACCCTTTGCTACTAGGAATCGATTGGGCCTTTGATATGGATGCAGTAATTATTCTAAAGAAGCAAAGAATGACATTTGAGAACAAGGCGCTTAGGGTAATGCCACTAGACCCTATTGAGGGAGCACACTACATTGAACTGGTTTGTGACTATGTGGAGGAAGATGACTTGGATCAAATATAAAAAATCACACGCGATGAATATTGGATCAACCCCATTGCAAATGGGTGGATCATGTGGGACAGAGATAGTTCATATACCTCAGATTCAGATGAAGAGCTCAAACACTGGAAGAATAGATTGCATGAAGTATCTATGCTATGTTGCAATATGATGACAAAATCGTTGTGGTGCGTATCAACAGAGGTAAGGAATATCCCACATTATGATGGCTTAAATGATGTTAATTTATTTTTGGATGAGTTTGAAAGGGAGGTGCCCGAGGAACATCGATTCCAAGCACTGGATCTAGCACTATGCACTATGCCTGCTTGTTGGTGGGGTACACATAAGGATAGCTTCGTTAATTGGAAGGAATACAGGCAGATGATGAAGCTAAGGTTTGGTTATGCTAATACCCGGATGACTGAAAAATATAGTGGAAAGGATGACCCACGCAAGCACTTGGCGTAGTGGACTAAATATTGGGGAGAAGAGCCACAACAGGAATGGGTGCATATATTTTGTGACACCTTAGATACTATTCCAATGAATTGGTACTTGGAAAGAGAGAGTTTATTTTTAACTTTCAGCTTTGAGAATGAATTTGAGTGCATTGATGAAGCACTCTAGGAAATTAAGGTCACTATATTTAGAACACCTAAAGAGTTAGTAGAATGGGTTCAACCATACTTGTTACACTAAAATTTGTCACCATGACTATTTGCAGTCAGTATGGCTCCATCAACTGTCATACTGTCCTCCTTGGCAAGTCTTATACCTCTGCTCCTCATGTCAAACTCCAAGAAAGAGAGAAAGTCCTTAAAAAGTCAATTAACTCTGGTTACGCAGTTTCTCTTAACCTTAACTGCGTGTACGCACCTCAAGTTCACAATACCTGCGTACTTGTACGCTCTGTCTATAAAGGGGTGGGTGTGTACTCCTGTAAAGGTCAAAAGGCGCGAGTTTTACTTCAAAAAAGTTACTTGTGGTCGAATCTAAAGCATTCTAGAAGATGGTTTGACGTGTATTGAGCGCCTCCAAATGGTTCATGCATCCCTATGAAAGAGGAACTTATCCCATGAAGAGGGGAGCTATCCCATTGAAAGAGGGGCTTATCCCATTCATGGTGGACCTGATTAACTTCCTCCAAAGCATTATAAATACAGGCATTGGGCCAGAGGGAGGAGAGGTTGAAAGCTGAACATTCCTAAGGGTAGATGCTGCTGAAATTAGGACTCCCTTATAGAGCTTGAGAGGAGAGGTTCCCATCCTTTCTTAGCTTCATTTGGAAGTGGGTGAGCTGATCAAAGTAAAGGAGAACTCTTGCTGGACCCTAGGAGGGGCCTGCACAACACCAAGGCACTGGTTGTAATGGTTTCTTTTGTTTCCAATTAATGCAATTAAGTTCATTTTTCTCAACAAGTTGTTATATATAATTTGTTTCATATACTCCTTGGTCTTTATGATGAATATGTTTTATTATATGAGTTATTCAGGTGCTATGTAATCATTTGCTTGTTAGTGAATGCAAGTTTCAAAGAGAAGGAGGAGCTCATCTGGATCGGAGAGGCTTGGCTGCTACAAACAGCGTTGGACTAAAGGTATGCTTTAAACACCTGGTTACTTGTATTTTAAATGCATATTTAGGGAAAGATAGTGCTTGATTGTTTTGTTTGTCACTAGAAAGCCTTAGCTTCTAGGGAGGTCGGTTTTGTCCGCAAAATTGACTCTTTCCGCATGACAAAATGGCGACTCCGCTGGGGAATCCATGGATTTGATTGATTTCTCTTTTGATTGATACTTTGATTTGAGAAAAGTCGATTTATTTCTGGTTTTTGACTGATTGACTGTGAATTTGGGTGGAATAGCTTAGGGTTAAGTTAGTTTTTATTTTTCTTGGTTTTGTTAGCAGTATGCACCCTCTACGTTAAGCATAGTGCGTACCTGTACGCACTGCAGCTTTGTACACAAAGCGTGGCCGCACCTGTACAAACAGGTTGCCTACGTACCCTGCCAAAAGTTGAGAAAATTCCAATTTTTTCTTTTTGCTTCCTAGATTTTGTTTATAATTTGTTTTTTGCTGCCCAAATCCACTGGTTACCTATCAAAAGTTTTCATCTAAGCTTGTTTCATTAGTATCAAGGATTTTAGTGAAGTTCATAGAAGTTCTAGCCCTAGGTTTGATTTTTGCATCGGTCTTGTAGTGACTTTGGCTTTAGAAGTTGTAAAAACCTTGGATATCCCTGGTCTTTTCAGTCTTCTTAGGAGTCGGGCCTTTCATAAAATCCACCTTTGTGAGAAACCTATCTTTGTGTTGTCTCTTTGCGGGATTTCGAGAAAGCTTGTTGGTTAAGCTGTGAATTTCATTCTTAAGAAAAAGAACAAAAGATTTTGATTTTTGTTTTTGACTGGTTTATGATTCTGCATGAACTAGTCCTTGGTTGAATTGTAACTAAGTAAAACATCCTGGAATTATATTTTGTAGGCTTTTACCTCATTAGATTTGCTTTTAGGTGAATTTCTCTTAGATTTGCTTTTAGGTAAAATTGATTTGATTGTCATAGATTTTTTAAATTTGATTTTTGTTAAGTAGTTTTACATGCTTTCTTAATATAGGAAAATTACAAAAATCTCTTTTGAAGGAAAGTTTGTTTTAGTAGCATTTGAAGTCTTTAAAAAGAGAAAGGAAGTTTTCGTGAAATAATTAGTGGTCATGTGTTGTATGCTTTGGAAAAGATAAAGAGATTGTTTCTTTGATTCTCATTGCCAAGAAAGTTGTCTTTATATCAATTTTGCATTCTTCAACTCTCTTAGCTAGGGAATTCATTGAAAAGGAAAGATAGTTTAAATCATCCTAGGTGCATCTTTTTAGTGGATTTGAGTCGAGTCTACACACCATCAGTTTCATCTTCACTACCTTTTGTCCTAAAGAAAAGCCATAAAAATTAATGCTTAAATTAAAATTTACTTAGTAACTTTTTATTTACTAGGGCTCTGAAACACCAATATAGATCAGGCTAGTGTCTTGGAGTAGGAGAGTAATTAACTCTCCAAGACAGCAAAACCAAACAAGTAGCTCATCTTGTGGTAGGATAAATCCAATAGTTACATTTATGCTCTGGGAAAGCTCCTCTTAAAGGAGAAGCACGAGATCGTGTCCGAACCAGTGAGGGGATAAATCCTCCTTCATTGGGAACGACACCAGATACGCACGTACTACAAACTGTAAACCTCGAATTGACCATTGTCGAGGAACCTGAGGTCACTTGTCGGAAAACCTTGGATTATTATCAAGGAGCCGGCAAGGGGATTGAGCTTGATACTCTGCCCTTGCGTGCTATCGGATCGTAGACTATTCCCCCAGGTATATTTGTTGCTGTTGGTGACCTTAGTGACCATTATCTTTAGGGTTCTACCCAAGGTGACGGTGGAGGGAAGATCCCACTATACCTGGAGCAGACGTCGGCTAGACTCACTTGGATTTTCTGGGGGGTTCACTTCACTCGAGACGGTTAAAGTGGAGGAACTTGTGCCGATCTATTCATTAAGCAGGTTGTTGGGGTAACTGTTCCACCCGCCACTTCTGTACTGGATTCTGTGATGTTGGATTTCATCACCAACTAGTGTTTTCGGTCCTGAAGGTTACTGTTTGTGTATGGTTTGACACCCTAGATTCTTTAGGCGTGTGATTCGAGTTTGTTTGGTTCTTTAGAGACTTTAAGCGGTTTGTTTTAAGATTTTACTTTGTTTGCGTGTGCAGTAGTTAAAAGTTTTAACTGTGGCTGAATTACCGAGACAGTCCCGTAGACTTCGGGGCCAGTCTCCTGAGATTGTAACCGTGGCCGATTTGTTGAGGAAGTCCCATAGACTTCGGGGCCAACCTCCTGAAGACATCCCGGGTCATTACGAAGGTTTGAAAGTCCTTGTAACTCCTAGTGGCAGTAAAGTAGGTTCACCTGAAGAAGGAGAGTCTTCGTTGGTAGTTCATCCTGATTACCAAAGTCTAGAAACAGGTTATAATCCTGAAGCTATTGCAGTTTTTGAGCTTGCTGGTAGTTTTTCATCTACTAGTGATATAGGTGAAGAACCTGAGATATCTGAACCTGTTACTCCAACTTCTAGTGCTCCTGATTCACCTAGGGTAGAAAGAGTCATCACTGAAAATCTTCCTTCTGGTTTGATAGCTATTGAAGAACTTGCTCCAGAAGAAGAAATAGGCATCCCTATCCCTGAAAATCAACCTACTATTGATCTAGGGGAGCGTGAATCCATTTTTTACAGTCCACCTAGAAGTACTACTTGGTATCTTTCTTTACTGATTATTTGGACAACTCAGGGTTAAGTTTTTCTCCACCTCGTGCTCCTTATCCACCTAGAGGTATTTATACTCCTGTAAATATGCCAGGTCAGTCGTCCATGTTTTCTCAATCTCCTGAATATTTTTTGTACGGTGGTCCTTCTATTCCCTCTAGGTATCAGTCACTTTCTGGTGCTTTTGCGGGAGCATCTCCTCAACCCATTGAACATGGGTTATTAACTGGAAACAATGGTAATAAACCATTGAGCGTAGGAGACATTTATATGATGTCAGGTTCAATTCCCAGTTCTCAACCTCAAGGTGGCCAGTTACCGCCTGGGGGGCAGCCTCAATTAACGCCTGGGGGGCAACCTCAAGGTACACAAATTGCGTCTGGGGAGCAACCTCAAGGACAATATGTACCCGTGGTGAAATACATTCCTCAAGGTCAACCCCAGCCTCAATATGTACCCCAAGGTCAACCTCAGTATCAATTTATACCTCAAGGTCAACCCCAGTATCAGTACCTACCTCAAGGGTATCTACCCCAAGGTCAGTACTCGAGTCAAGGTTACCAACCACCCCAAGGTAAATCTTATGTTCAAGGTACGGGAAATGTACCTTTCAATTATCAATCCTACCCTCAATCCGGTTATGGATCTCAATATCCTCAACCTGTTATGGGTCAATACCCCGGAATGAACATAGTGTGGGATCCATCACAAATTCAATAGGTATTGCAGCCAAGTGTACAGTTGTCATCTCAAACTGGACAACCCTTAGTTTCTGGTTCACCCCAGCAACCAGTCCAGTCTAATGTTCAAACTTCTGTACCCTTGGTAGTTTCTCAGTCTGGGCCTATTGCACCTAGTACTCCATCTCAAACGACTGCTGCAACTACCGCAACATCTGTTCAATCTACCGCACTTACTTCTGGAGTATCGACAGCTCTGGTTTCTACTGTCTCTGTAACTACTCCTCAGACATCTTTACCATCGTATGGATCCACGATTCAAACTACGGTTCAGATGCCTGTAGGACAACCTGGTTTAAGTACGGTTGTCACTAGTCAACCACAATTCACTTATCAACCATACCAGGGGCAGTACCAATACGGGCCTGCTGTCCAGCAGCCAGTTTACCAGTATCAACCGTATCCCGGGTACACTTATCAACAATCACAACAACCCCAGTACGGTCCGATTAATCCTGGTTTTCCGGGAGGATACAATATCCTGAACGCGATTCCTATTCCAAGTTATCATGGATATCCTCCTCCTGGGACTGGTCTCGTGACCCAGAGCTTTAGGGATCCTAATCGGTAGTTACCGTTTATCGCAACTTTGGATTTACCAGACTTGTCGCGCCTAACGAACAATCCAATAAATTATCTTCCGTTTTGGCCGCCAATGCCAAATAAGTTGCCCAGTGACATACCCAAGTTCGAAGGTAAGTCTGGAGAGGACCCGTCGAATCATGTGATGACTTACCACCTCTGGTGTGCCTCTAATTCCATCTCGGATGATTTGATCCGCTTACGTCTTTTCCAGCGTACTCTCATTGTTCTCGTGGCCAAGTGGTACATTGAGTTACCACGGGCCTCTTTTTATAATTTTAGCCAGTTAGCTACTTCGTTTTTAACTCATTTTCAGTTGCCGGTCAGATATGATAATGGCACGGAGTTACTAACTTCATTAAAACAATCGACGTCCACTTATATTTCCGATCATATTCATGAATGGAGACGTCGAAGGTGGTTAGTGAAAGTTTTTATCCTGGACCAAATCTTAGCTGAATGGTTTGTTAAATCATTGTTACCGAAGATTACTGAAGATGTAGCCAAGGTCGGCGTAGTCACTGAGGAGCAAGTGATTTCTCAAGCGCAGTACCTTGACTTAGTTTATACTCAGTCAGGTACGTTACACGAAAAGATCCCAGATCTTCCTAAGTCAAATCAAATCGTTGCTGCTCCTTCGGGCTCTCATGCTGCTGATGGCATGATTGGTACGGTGAACACTAAAAGTAAGAAGAAATCCTCAAAGAATTCTTCTCCTATTATAACCTTACCAGACTCCCCGACAGGAGAATCTTCTGCTGAAGTTTCCACCGATATTCACGCTGTAGAGTCATCTATGGCTAAATCAAAATCCGGTGGGAAAAAGAAAGGCAAGAAGAAGAATAAAGTAGACAAAACTCCAAAGGAGAAAACTGAAAAGTTGGAAACTAATGACGAAAAGCGCAAACCTCGTTATCCTTGTCTTATTTGTGAAGAGGATCATTTTACAAGAGATTGCCCTCATCGGGCCGAGGTTGTGAAAATCATCAAACGCTCCCCAACTCCTGCTGTTTTGAAAGATCCATTTCCAAAGCAGGAGAGTAAGATGATAGGTTCTTCCTCGAGTGCCAGTGAAGAACCCATATTGATGATGTCTCATGTAAGGATTACGACTCGATCGCAAGATTATGGTAGTAAAAGTCCTGTTGATGGCAAAGAAGCAGAATCTTCTCATTCTAATCCATCAACCTCAGCTCCCGGTTCCGATCCACTACAGATCGAGAAACCTAACCCGGACTTAGTAATCAAACCGCCCGCCAAGGGTGTACTTCGAAGGTCTGCTTTCAATCCACATGCGAGAGCGGCCCAGAATTATAACATTGTTGAGGACTTAGCTGTTTCACCCTCAGCAATGTCGGCTTTGGAAGTGCTGCAATCATGCCCAGCACAACGCAAATTACTTTTGTCGGCTATAGGAGCTGTTGATGTTCAGGACCCGAACCTAATAATCTTTGATCTAGAAAATAGTACACCGCGTTTACCTCATCAAATGGCTTTCCAGATCCCCGTGATAGTCAAAAACAGGCCTATTCATCGGACTGTAATTGATGAGGGAGCTTCCATGTGTATTATGTCGATACAGTGTTGGAGATCGCTTGGTTCTCCTTCACTAAATCAATCCCCGACAATTCTTAAGGCCTTTGACAGCCGTGGATTCCATCCGTTTGGCATTCTACAGGATTTGCCTATAGGGGTCGAAGGAAAAACCATTAGTCTAGATGTGGAGGTGGTTGATGCCCCTCTAGACTACAACCTTCTCTTGGGTCACAGTTGGTCTTACGCTATGACAGCGGTCGTTTCATCGGTCTTCCGAGTAATAAAGTTTCCATATAATGGCAAGATCGTAACAATAGACCAGCTGGCTTACTTTTCATCCGACCCATCCTCATCAGAGAGTATTCAGCATGTTGGTAAAACGACTATCCCTTATAAGGATGTTGGAGTAGGATTAGTTAAAGATGACGGTTTACTGGGAACTTTTCCTTTTCCTCCAATCAACGCCTTGTCTTCGTTTGCATCCATTCATATGATTACATCAGATACCATTGTTTATGACGATCCTTGGATCGTTCTTTCTGAATCTGAGATAGACTCATTTGGTGATGTTATGCCTTTGAGTCCATATGAAATTGCCTATGAATCCGTGCAATCTTTTACCGACCCGCGTTCAACCAAAATCGACCAAATGAATGTGGTCCGTGAGGAATCACTTTTCACGTCAACCTCGAAGTTAATAACGTTTCCTGAAGTTGTGTCATCTGACGAGAAACTTCGTGAAGTCCTATGTGTAGACGATTTACCATGGGAAGATCTCCATCACAGATCTTCGTTTTTACCTGAGGAGGATCGTTTTGAAAATGATTTCTCATCAATCTTTACAGCTGAATATGTCAAAGAAGCTCAGAATCCAATGAAACATCTTGATTCAGAGCTGAATTTGGGAAACATTTCTCGAACTATTCCCATTGACATTTCAGTCAAGCCCAGAATTGTTGAGCACATTCATATAGGTGCCTCGTGTTCCGATGACGAAATTCAGACATACAAGGCCCTATTTCAAGAATTCCGTGACGTGTTTGCCTGGTCCTATGAGGAAATGCCAGGAATTGATCCCGCAATTGTTGTCCATGAGATCAAGACTTACCCGGACGCTAAACCCGTCCGGCAACGTTTGCGTCAGATTCACCCCCGAAAAGCGGCTGCAATTAAAGCAGAAGTCGAGAAGCTGTTGAAAGCAGATTTCATTTATTCGATCCCGTTAACGGATTGGGTATCGAATATTGTTTCGATTAACAAAAAACAGGGAACAATAAGAATATGCATCGACTATAGGGACATTAATTGAGCTTGTCCAAAGGACAACTACCCAACACCCTATATCGATCAAATAATTGACGATTGTGCCGGCAGTGAAATATTTTCCTTTATGGACGGTTTTTCCGGTTACAATCAAATCAATATTCTACCTGCCGATCTACCAAAAATGGCTTTCATTTGTCCATGGGAGACATTTTCTTATTGCAAATTACCTTTTGGGCTTAAGAATGCCGGAGCCACTTTTCAAAGGGCGATGTCTTATGCGTTTCATGACATCAAACACATTGTGCAACCGTATCTCGATGATTTGCCCACTCATTCATTACATCGAACTGACCACCTTGTCCATTTACGAGCAATTTTTATGAGGTGTAGACATTATCGTATTCGGTTGAACCCACACAAATGTGTCTTCTGTATATAAGTGGGACGATTACTGGAATTTGTAGTTTCGAAAGCCGGCATTCGCGTCGATCCCTCGATGGTAGAAGCTATCATCAAATTGCCTCCTCCTTCGAGTCTTCGCCAACTCCAAAGTTTGCAAGGGAAAGAAAACTTTTTACGACGATTCATTCCTAACTACGCCGAGGTTACAAAGGGTTTTACCCGATTGTTGAAACAGAACGTTCAATTCTCTTGGGATGAGATAGCTTAGAAATCTTTTGATGCACTCAAGCACGTGTTGACCCATGCACCGTTGCTGCATCCTCCCAACTACAACCAGGATTACTTTTTGTACCTCGCCACTGCTCATTCCACCATTGGAATGGTCTTAGTATAGGAAGATGAATTCGGAACGGAACATGTGATATATTACCTTAGTCGGACGTTAAATCCAACTGAACTCAAATATTCACATGTGGAGAAATTGGCATTGGCAGCCGTTCAAGCTGTCCAACGTTTTCGTCACTACATTCTACTCCGTAAAACTACAGTCATTTCGGATTGCAACCCTATGATCTACATTTTGACTAAACAATTGCTAGGGGGCAAGTACTCTAAATGGATCGTTATCCTGCAAGAGTTCGACTTGGAGTTTGAGAAATCTAAGTCTAAGAAATATTTAGTTTTTGCAGAGTTAATGTGTGACTTCCCGCGTGCTGACACGGAAACTGTGGCAGAGGAGCCAATTGCGAATGAATCTTTGTTTCTAATCAGCACTTTAGATCCGTGGTATGGGGATATCATCGTCTATCTCCAGACCCAATCCTTTCGGCCTGAAGTTTCAAAGTTGGAACGTCGGAAAATTCGATTCCAGTCCCAACAGTACAAAATTATTGGAGATACTCTTTATCGCCGTGGGGCGGACTTGGTTTTTCGACTTTGCTTAACTCACGAGGAAGCTGAAAGGGTTCTGAATGACTGTCACTCTGGAGCGTGTGGCGGTCATATGTCTGGGTATGCCATAGCCCAAAAGATATTGCGCGCTGGCTACTTCTGGCCGTCCTTGTTTAAAGACTGTATTACTGCGGTCCAGAAATGCCACAACTGTCAAGTGTTTGATCGCAAGATGCGCGCTCCACCTGCTCCTCTCCACCCTATAATTGCCGTTGGTCCTTTTGCCAAATGGGGTATCGATTTTATTACATGTAACCCTCACTCGGCCGGGGGGCATGCGTATATCATCCTTACGGTAGATTATTTTACTAAGTGGGCCGAGGCGATGCCTACATTCGAGGCAGATGGCAAGACAGCTGCAATTTTCGTATTCAATCACATTATTGCTAGGTTTGGTGTCCCACAAGTGATAATCACTGACCATGGGCACCATTTTCGAAACGTTATGATGACAGAACTTACAAGCCAGCTTGGTTTGTGTCACGATAGCTCAACTCCTTATTATCCACAAGCGAATGGTCTGGTTGAGTCCATCAACAAAGTTTTAGTTATCATGATCCGACGAATCATTGGTATTCATCGGTCGAATTGGCACAACATGTTATTTTCCGTGCTTTGGGCATACCAAACCTCAGTGAAAACATCAACAGGGTTCACTCCTTTCCAACTAGTTTATGGTTTGGAAGCTGTGCTACCCATTGAATGCGAAATCCCGTCACTGCAAATGGCCATCGAATTACTTCCAGCTACTTCCGAAGAGGAGAAGCGTTTATTATACTTAGCTCAACTAGATGAGACTCGATGTGATGCTGCATTGGCGATCAAGACTCATGCAAAACGTATGAAAGCTCAGTATGATCGAAATGTGACCCCTCGAAATTTTTCGGAAGGAGACCTAGTGCTATTATATGATCAAGCTAACGATAAATTAGGTGCTGGAAAATTCGTTCCTATGTGACATGGGCCCTATATTGTCAAGCGAAAGCTAGAAAAAGGGGCCTATGAGCTGGTAGACTCTGACGGGGACTCTTTGGGTAAACCCAAAAATGGACTTTACCTAAAGAGGTATTATGCTTAAATGATGGGTATGGAGAATTTTTAGTTAGGTTGGTTTTTTCTTTCTAGCTGGTGTGTTTGTTAGTTTAGACAGTGTCCTTAGCTTAGAGAGTGTGTTTTTCGTCGTGTTTTTCGTCGTTATTCTGCTTATCTTGGTTTTACGCTTGATGTTTGCAGATGTCGATGCCTCTCCAAACATACATTGGATTTGCTGATGGTGCTTGTCGTAGTACACGGAATATCTCTTCCGCAGCTTGGGTTATCTATTCACCCTCTGACGAGTTAGTTTCTATGCATGGGGTGAGCCTCGGTCAAACAACAAACAACATTGCCAAGTACAGTGCAGTGATTGAGTTATTGTCTGAATCTATTTCATTTGGGATTCGGAGTTTGATAGTGAGGTTAGATTCTGAACTCGTTGTATTACAGCTTAATAGAGTGTATGCCATTAGAAATCCAGTGTTATTAAGGTTATTTTTGAGAGTGCATCTCTTGGAACGTGAATTTGATTACATTGAATATCAGCATATTCCAAGGTCTTTAAATACATTAGCAGATGCAATTGCTTCTCGAATGTTAAATAGACATTTGCAATAATCATACATGTAAATTTAAAAACATTTCATCACACATGTTTAACAAGATAAGCCGGTAATAATGATATATATAGATAGGAGTGTGTCAAAAAATACATCGTCTTCGATCATAGGTTGAAAAACACCTTATGATCGGCAAAAATGATAAGTACAAAAAACCAAAATGTCACATGTGTCTACAAAAACGACCATCCAATCACTGGTGATGCTCTCTATACGACACCACTGCACGGGCTACCCTACACAAGAACCTTCTAAAAGGTCCTGGGACTGCGACTACATAGCGCTGAAGCCTGATAGGAATATCATCTATAGTAGTCTCTGGTATATCTGTTGTAAGACGCTCTAGGTCTTGTTCCAACTCAGCTAAGGTCTCTGTGGCCTCGTCCCGTGGGGCCGGTGCTGCTGCAACTGGTAGTCTCCTCTCGAAAGGTTGGAGATTGGCTGGACGACGTGGGCCTACATCTGCATTTTGAAAATTATTACTGTCATTTTTGAGACGATATAAAAAAAAAAAAATAGATAATTTAAAAACTTGTGAAAAATGAATTACCTGTGTCATCCCATTGTTCTCCCGGTGGAAGAACCATGTTCGGACCTCAACGAAAATCAACTCCGGCATAAGGAAAATCCTGTATAGAAAAGACCTAGTCCTCCAACCAGTGAGAGTACTCCGGAGTAAATCGGACAACCTCTGTGCCCTCATCAGGATGACGGGCCATAACCGCAACCCATCGCATCAATTTAGGCTCTCGGGGAGGCCCAGCCTCAACAGTGAGCTGTTGTGGGATCAGCATCGGAACCCTCCCTAAGGCAAAACTCACAACTAAAGGCCCATAACCAAAAGTCTTTAGCTGTCCGTTTTTTACTCTAGTCAGTTGGCCCTTTAAATTGGCCAACACAGCATCACACCAGTTGAAAATGGTGCCTCGATAGCAATCAATCGCCTTCCGCATCTGGGATCCAGTGGCAATGTGTAAAGAGGCAGCCCCGCAAAGTCTGGTAACTGTAAAAGCAATCACCATAAGTTCAGGTCGGGATATAGTTTTGATCTCTATCCCCTTCTCCTGAGACTGAGTGTTACACCACTCTAGTCGGAGACTGGCGATGGACTGGCCACCCGGCCTAGTCCCGAACAGAGTCAAGTGTTCGCCTCTCTTGGGAAAACCAGTGAGGAAGTAAATATCTGAGGGCTCTATCTCAAGCTAGTGCCCTCCAATGTAAAAGCACTGGTCCTAAATGTTCCATCTCTCTACCAGCCACTCTAGAAAGCGCACCTGGGCCCTCATGCCAGGTATGGCCCAGTATTTGTAAAGGCCGCATGCCTTCAAAGCATCAATGGACGGTTGATGACTAATGGCAGCCAAATCAACATCTTCGTGCTCTCTCTCGCGCCAATCAAGCATGGTGGGCAATCTACACACCAGAAAACATCCATTAGAATCCATGAAATCAAAAATTATTGGTCCAATTTGGAGAATTTGGGGTTTGTAAACCCTTTGCGCGAAGTACACACCCCGCCTTTAGGAACAGAGCGTGGGTATGCGGGTTCCCTTAAGGCAAGGTGCGTACGCCCAGCATTTTCCCAACTGCGAAAATGTCGGGGTACGCAGGTCACTAGTGGAGCACCTGCGTACCCCGAAAGGCGGATCTTGAAACACCAAAGCCTCCAAAAAATGACATCTAGGGACTAAAAACAAATTCTAAACGGATGAAAATGAAGAGGAAGATGTTGTAGAATACCTGAAAGAGACGGTGTTCGATTTCTATGGTCAGATTCTCCGCAATGTCCACGGGAAGTTTCTTGCCAAAAGCCCTTTTTCTCTCCTCAACAGTAAAACGGTAAAAATGAATTGGTAAAAGCCCTTTTTATAGGTTTTTTGGGTAAATAAATGGTAAATTTGTTTATTTTTCACCATGAAAAGGTATTTTTCAAAGTATTTTTATCTATCTTCAAACAGGTATGAGTAATGTGTTGGTTTTTGTGCAGGATAAAGGATTTTCAGGGAAAATTGTTATTTTTTACAAACAAAAATATCAGAGTCATCTTTAAGCCCTTTTCTGACTCCTAAAACATGAAAATATTGTCGAGCGTTTCTTTTACACTCGTTAAAACGGAATTAAAAGACGGTCCTCTTATAGCCCTTTTCTGACCGTAAAAAAATGAAAAGATTACCGGATTTTTGTCGTTTCAAATTCGATATTGGAAATAAAACAATGTGTCCTTGATCGCTTTTTACTTTTCAGGTCAAAGACACTAATCATGAAAGTACTCCTTGGTCGTAAAGATCAAGCGGTTCTCTCAAGTATTATTTTATACTTTTTCGGGCTTGGGAGACACAAATTTACGAAAAAGGTCAACCCTGGAGTCTTCTTAAGTTTTTTCAGACTCTCTAAAATTGAAAAACGCCGAGTTTCTCCTATACTGGACTCGTTAAAATTTCACAGTAAAGGACCTGTTCGATTACAAACAGGAACGGACCACTCCTTCTTAGGGTTCGAATCTAAACTAAGTTGGACTCATCCGAAGGATGAGCTTATAATCAAGCATATGTTATCCTCCTCAAGCTTGTAAAAAATAAAGAGGTACTTGCCAGAAATGGTGGGGGAAAAGAGAGAAAAATGAGCCTATTTGTTATCCTTTGTCTCAGAGAAACCTTATCACCACTCTTGAACACGACACTTTTCATTCACCTGGGTTGGGAAATCCTTTGCCTAACAATTGATCAAACCACATTGAAAGTCTTTAGCCATTTTCCAGGTATTAACTTTGGGTCAATTGTCACCAAGCCATCTGTTGTGTCGTTATGTGTTCAAGAGGTCACTGCAAACAAACCATTCATCTGCAAAATACCTGTCATCCATCTCGACCATCCCTGAGTCAGTCCTTACAGCTACATTTCTTCAACTTGATCTATGATTTCGTGTTGTGGGCTTGCCTGCAACAGGTCGCTTTCTATCGACATCAGCACATTATCTAGAAAGATGACCTAGAAATCGTCAGTACCTTGAAATCTGCATGCATCAATGGCAGGTTTCTCGCCTTTGACGACAGTTTACATCATTGACTTTCGATCGAAGGATTCCGTGATATGTTCGACATCAACACATTCATTCACATCTCATGGATTGTACTGGGTACTTTGAGAACCATTGACATCACTGGTGGTCTCTATCACACTTGTTAACAGTTTACATCATCGACTGGTAATCAAGTGGTTTCTACCATGTTCGACATCAACTCATTTATTCGCATGGATAGAATCGTACTATTTCGGGAAGTAGAAATGAAGACCCTGGATCTAGTTTCCACCATCCAGGCTGCGAGGAGTTTTGTATTCATTATATAGTAGACTAATCATAAACAGATGGCTGCGTCCATACTGTGTCTACATGAGTCTATGATTATGATGTACTGCGAAATCATTCCTATATCAGAGCAGTAGTTAGTTTGTTAGTTAAAGTTTTCAATCTGAGTATGGGAATGCCTACCTCAGTGACGATATGATCTTATATATGTATTTTGTGTTGAATATTTGCAGGTTCCGACCGGGCTCTCCACAAGATAATCCTTGAAATGATAAAGTACTTCACCCTTCCTAGATGATATGAAACCCTAATCTACTACAGGCTTCACACTTTAGGGGGCAATCTGTTACACTAAAATTTGTCACCATGACTATTTGCAGGCAGTATGGCTCCATCAACTGTCATACTGTCCTCCTTGAAAATTATTATACCTCTGCTCCTCATGTCAAACTCCAAGAAAGAGAGAAAGTCCTTAAAAAGTCAATTAACTCTGGCTACGCAGTTTCTCTTAACCTTACCTGCGTGTACGCACCTCAAGTTCACAATACCTGCGTACTTGTACGCTCTGTCTGTAAAGGGGTGGGTGCGTACTCCTGTAAAGGTCAAAAGGCGCGAGTTTTACTTCAAAAAAGTTACTTATGGTCGAATCTAGAGCATTCTAGAAGATGGTTTGACGTGTATTGAGTGCCTCCAGATGGTTCATGCATCCCTATGAAAGAGGAACTTATCCCATGAAGAGGGGAGCTATCCCATTGAAAGAGGGGCTTATCCCATTCATGGTGGACCTGATTAACTTCCTCCAAAGCATTATAAATACAGGCATTGGGCCAAAGGGAGGGGAGGTTCAAAGCTGAACATTCCTAAGGGTAGATGCTGCTGAAATTAGGACTCCCTTATAGAGCTTGAGAGGAGAGATTCCCATCCTTTCTTAGCTTCATTTGGAAGTGGGTGAGCTGATCAAAGTAAAGGAGAACTCTTTCTGGACCCTGGGAGGGACCTGCACAACACCAAGGCACTGGTTGTAATGGTTTCTTTTGTTTCCAATTAATGCAATTAAGTTCATTTTTCTCAACAAGTTGTTATATATAATTTGTTTCATATACTCCTTGGTCTTTATGATGAATATGTTTTATTATATGAGTTATTCAGGTGCTATGTAATCGTTTGCTTGTTAGTGAATGCAGGTTTCAAAGAGAAGGAGGAGCTCATCTGGATCGGAGAGGCTTGGCTGCTACAAACAGCGTTGGACTAAAGGTATGCTTTAAACACCTGGTTGCTTGTATTTTAAATGCATATTTAGGGAAAGATAGTGCTTGATTGTTTTGTTTGTCACTAGAAAGCCTTAGCTTCTAGGGAGGTCGGTTTTGTTCGCAAAATTGACTCTTTCCGCATGACAATACTGGAGTACCTAGTTGCACCATGCACTAGAATGCTACAATGTGACTACATAAGAAGAAGAAGAAGATCCATGAAAAATCAACATTCCAGAGACTGAGGGACAACGTGAGGTTGAAGGCCCCAAAGTAGTGAACCGTGATATAATAGAACCTTTGAGGACCAGGAAAATAAACACTGGATCCGACGTGTAGCCTAAGTTTGCAAAGATATGTGATTATTGGGATGAAGATACCATTTCTAAAGTGGTGGAATTGTTGCACAAATACCAGGACTTGTTTCCTACCAATTTCTAAGACCTGAAAGGAATAGTAGGGAATATAGGCATGATGAAGATCACTCTAAATCCTGATGTGAAGCCCGTAAAATAAAGACCTTACCATCTAAATTCTAAGTATAGGGAGAAGGTGTGCAAAGAGCTGGAAAAAATGTTCGAAGCTGGAACCATTGAGCTAGTAGAAGAGTTTGATTGGGTAAGCCCTATGGTTGTTTAGGAAAAGAAGCAGCAAGGTGAAATCAGGATATGCATAGATTTGCGGAAGCTTAACGATGTGTGTGTTCATGACCCATTTCCAACCTAGCTTACGGATGTAGTTTTGGAGAATTTTGGAGGGAAAGAAGCTTATTAGTTCATTGATGGGTTCTCAGGGTACCATCAGATTAAGATCGCGCAGGAGGATCGCAGCAAGACAACCTTCACGAAGGAGTGGAGATTCTTCCTGTACACAGTGATGCCATTCAGGCTAAAGAATGCACCTGTGATCTTCTCAAGGGTTGTAATTTCAATGTTTAAAGAGTTCATCCATAAATTCTTAGAAGTGTATTTTGATGACTAGACTTTGTTTGGATTGGTAAAGTGCCACGTTGCAAGTCTGCGCCTTATGTTGGATACTTGTCGCATATACCAAATTTCCCTAAATCTTAAGAAATGTATCTTTTGTGTGCCTTATGGGATATTTCTCAGCCATGTAGTCTGCAAGTAGGTATTAATGGTAGACCCTTTGAAGATAGTTGTGATTGTCAATTTAGAAGCTCTAAAGAACGTAAAGCAGTTGGACACAATGCTGGGGCACACTGGCTACTATAGAAAGCTTATCAAAGCTTACGTGCAAATAACTGCGTCGATAGAGAAATTACTGAAGAAGGACATGATTTTCTGTTGGGATGACGAGTGTAAGGATAGTTTGGATGTGTTAAAGGAAAAGATTTTGATTGCACCCATTTTGCTTTTTCCATACTGGAAGAAATAATTTCATGTACATGTGGATGCCTCCTGTATTGTGTTGGGTGTGGTATTGACCCAGCCAGAAGAAGGCAAAATTGATCATCCTATAGCCTTCGCAAGCAGAAAATTGTCAAAGGCCGAGAAGAATTCTTCAACTATAGAGCACGAAGGGTTAGTGATGGTATACGCACTACATAAATTATGATGTTACTTGTTAGGCACGCATTTCAAAATGTACACAGATCACTGGCTCTCAAGTACTTAATCATCAAGCTTGTGTTGGGGGTGAAGATATGTAGGTGGTTACGGTTTTTTCAGGAATATGATTTTGAAGTGCTTGTAAGGCTTGGATGACTAAACGTGGGACCAGATCATCTATCCATAATTGAGACAGGCGAAGAACCAACTAGTTTGGAATAAGGGTTGTCGTATTTGCAGCTCTTTATTGTACGTGTTGTTGATGATCATTTTGTGGATATAATCGAGTTTTTAACTACTGGCACCACCGCGAAAGGATATTCTACTCAGCAAAAGAAGTAATTAGTGGTCCACGTTGCTGACTTTTATGTGATTATGAGGCACTTGTATAAGATGGGCACTGATGAAATATTGCACCTATATGTTCTCGAGTTTGAACGCTCTAGCACACTCGCCGAAGGACATGGAGGAGTGGCGGGAGCATACTATGAAGGTAGAGAAATTGTGCATTCATCAGCGAGGTAAAGAGGAAAAATGAACATATCTTTGCAGAAAAGGCACAGGCCCTGAAAGAGAGATAAAAACTAGCCATGCACAACCAGACTTTAGAGGCAGCCATTATGCAGGTATCTAATGAGCTTCCAGAGCTCAACATTCTCAAAGATGCACCGTCAACAGCAAATCTTAGGAAATTCGTTGCCATAGTAATGGAATCCAAAGAGGAAGTCGGTTGAGTCTGATTTAACTTACAGATGCAGATCTTAGAGCTGCAGTTGAAATTATAGTCAACCACTCTGTCAGAGGTCAGGGAGCAGCGTGGAGTAGCCATCAAAGAGGGGATGGAAATGTTAGATGCAATTATTAAAGGTTGCACTGATTTTTTTGAATAGGAAATGGAATTATGGATGACTCTGCAGGAGGACCCAACTCTAAAGAAAATTGGAATAGATATATGGGGGAAGCAGAAACAATTCGATGAACTCAAGACAACTGGACACACTTTGGCACCATTCTAGTGCCCTGCTCACTTAACCATGGGGAAACAGGTGTAAGTACAAATTAAGGTGCTGCAGAGAAAAGAGGCCATCTTGAAGGCCAGGACACAACCATGGACAGAGGAAGCAATCCATCTTACTAGGTCAGTATAGGAAAAATTGAAGACAATCCAGCAAACACAATGGATAATGGGCCTCGCGGTGGAAGGTCCTACAACAAATATGTTGGTCGAGGAAGTGCAGCAGGCCATAATGCAAGGTACTGCCAACTTGCAAGTTTTCAAGGTGGAGTTCACCGAACTACAAGCCAAGATTTTTGCACCAACTGAGTGACTCGAGGGTGAGTCACCCAATTTGTGTTGGGGGCCTGTTGGGAAGGGGTCCCTAGGGTTAGTTAAGTCAAGTTTTGAGTCAATTTTGAGCAAATATTTTAATATATTTTTGTAGCGAATGTAAAGTCTCTGTGAAATGTGGAAGCGGAGCACAAAGCTAGTAAAAGTCAAAGGGGCTTTAGTCCCTTAGTTGGGTAGGTGACAGAGTTGTTTTGAGACCGGCCCATGGTCCGCGAACCATGGTATAGTAAAGAAAATTCTATATATAGTTTATTCATAGCGAGTCTAAAAAAATGATATAGTGAAGAATCATTGTAAGGGCAAGGTGGCAAGGTAAGAAAAGTATGTTTCCTGTACTTAGGTGAAAGGGGAAGGCTCTTGTAGCTGAGTGCACGAAGACTTTGGTAAGTCAGTAGGTGGTAAGTCAACAGGCTGAGTGCGCTAGCCCTTGCAGCTGAATACACAAGGATAAGAGGTCTCTGATTGAACGCTTAGACTTAAAAATTACTTTTTTGGGCCAAAATTGATGCATCTGTGTCTTATTATTTACTTCTTCTAAGTTCATGTATCTTCACTCTGTGATATATTTTATATGAATTAATGCTTATTTACTACGCGAAAGTGGTATGTTGGGCATCGAATCCCCCCACAACATGTTGTGGGGCTCAAAGCCCAAGTTTTAGTCAGATGTATTGTAAGACTCCACAAATTGCAGGCGTGGAGCATGAAGTATAGGTTGAGTCATAGGGTTGTCCGCCCTAAGTATTGGTCCACGGAGAGAGGCTCTAAGTTGTAAAGATAGCTAACTGGAGAGATAGATGAATACGAATGGTTCGAGCATAGAGTAAGATTATAAGTGTATTAGGTCATAGTAGTAGGAAGAGGCTATGTAGCCGAGTGCGTAGAGGCCTAGTAGAGCGCGCAGCTGAGTGCGTGGACCCCTGCTGCTGAGTGCGCAGGGTGGTGTCTAAGTTTGTAATCTTGAAAAAATAATAATAAAGAGAAGTTGATTCCAATTTCTGTGCATCTTCTTGTGTATTGCCTTATTTACATTTATACTATTTTGTTTATCACGCGCACTTATATGATTGCTGGATATATTGTTAATTATCACTAGTCTTACACAAATAAGTTAAGCAATCTAGTAATAACAAATTAAATAGTAAGGAACTTGGGTATAATACAGATCACGCCCCGAGTAAGGTTGCACGGAGGTAGCATCATAGGTTACAAGGGACTAATAGGTGCGCGCAGCGATGTGCAAGTAGGGTCAAACTGCGGACCTCCAAAAGCTCATCAGACATTCCCAGTGTGTAGAAACCTAGTTATAGCACCCTCCCATACTACTTTGGGTTAGACCTCAGTTCGCGCTCTGCGGACTATTGTTGAAAGGGCTAGTAGTACTCGGATTTGCTTGGCTAAATCATCTCTGAGCCTGGGTCAGGCCCATACAAGCCAACAAATGGTTCCGTTGCTGGGACCGGGATCTACATAAGGGATGTTGATGTCGTACCACTGGAATCCAACAAAGAAATAAATTGAAGGGTGGTTGGACAAGAAGATCCATGAGTTCACGACGCAAGAAAATAGAAATCCATGAGTAACTAAGGAAAAGTGGTTGGAGCGCTACTTGTATACAGAAATCCATAAAATTTTCTTTGCATCCTTTGCTGCTGAGCTATATGAGTGGATCACGAAACTAGCAGACAGTCAGGGAAGGTGTAAGATCCACAAACCAATCGTGTGGACTCCAAAATTATTGCGCAAACTAGAAGCGTCAGGAGATAAGATCGCGCGAGATATGGACCATTGTGTTGCACTAAAAATTGTCACCTTGACATTTTTCTATCTGTGTGAATTCATTACCACTCATACTTTCCCCCTCTTCATGTCTGAAACATCAGTTCCTCATATCAAGCCTAGAAAATAAGAGAAAAGCCTTCAAAAGTCTTTAAAACTCTGGTTCCTCACTTTCTCTTTGTCTTACCTGCAGTCCCACACCTAATGGTCATGTCTCCTGCGCACCTGACTGCACTGTCTCTGTGTTAAAGGTGCAGACCCCTGTAAAAGTTTAAAAGGTGCGAGTATACTCTGAAAAACTCACTTTCAGTCATTTTCAGAAGCTTCTGGAAGTAATCTTGAGGTGGCATGTTCGCTATTTAAGGTTCATGCACTCCATTCCTTAAGGAGCTAACACCTTGATGTGAGGAAATTATCCCTTTGAAGGAGGATTCTATCCCTTCATAGGTGGACCTGTAACCTCCTCCTCTGCACTATAAAAAGAAGCATTGGGCTGGTTACTGGGGAGGTTAGAAGCTGAATATTTTTTGAGGTGAAATGCTGCTGGAACTTAGTCTTCTTTAGTTGATTTTTTATGAGGAGAGATTACATACCTCTAAGATCTCATTTGGAAGAGTGCAAGGCTTTTCATTGTAAAGGAAATTCCTGTTTTGGACCCTAGGAAGAGATTTTTCAACATCAAGACTGAAAAGGTTGTAAGGTTCTTCTACTTCAAAGTTAATATAAATAAGTTTGTTTTTCTCAATAAGTTGTTGATTCATGGTTTATTTTATGGATTCCTTGATCACCATAATAGACATGATTTATAATATTTGCTATATAGGTGATATTTAATGTTTGCTTGTTTGTGATTGCAGGTCTTTAAAAGTAACTCTTTCGGACGATTGGAGGGTAACTCTTTCGGACGATTGAAGGATGACTACTACAAACAAGCATTGGATCTAAGATCGATTTATCCAGCCAAAAAATTGGCAGCTCCGCTGCTTAGGGTAACTCTTTTGGACGATTGGAGGGTAACTCTTTTGGACGATTGAAGGATGACTACTACGAACAAGCATTGGATCTAAGGTAGGATCTTAACACCTTTGTAGTATTTACTTATAAATCGCATATGTCTAGAGAAAGATAGGTTTGTTTGTCCGTTTGTTGCTAGACTATCTTCTGATACTAGGGAGATCAACCTTGTCCACAAGATCGATTTATCCAGCCAACAAATTGATGACTCTGCTCGGGAAGGATATTTGATTTCTGGTTTTCCTTTGTTTTGACTTGAGAAAATTGTTTTCTTTTCTGGTTTTTGATTGATGTATACTGGCTTGGGTAGTTTTCAAAATCTGGAAGTATTTTTGTTTTTCTGAAGTTTTTAGGGGACCGCACTTTCTCTTTACATACAGTGCAGGCATCTCCACACTTTTCCTTTAGTAAACAGTGTGGAACCACACCTGTTACTTCTGGAGCCTGTGGACCCTGTTAAAATTTATTGAAAAACCTATAATATCTTCTTCCAGTTAAGTTTAGGTTTGATTTAGGATTTTTACAGTCTACCCAGATCTGTATTTTTCATTTCAAAAGTCTCTTGTGAGTGAGTTCCAATAGTATTTTTGCTTTAGATGATTTTCTAGAAGTTTTGCATGCTTGGAGTGGTTTTCACTTGGTCTCTGTAGTGACTAAAAGATCAGAAGCTTGAGAAACCTTAGATCACCCTGGTGTCTTTTCATCTTCTTGATGAATCTGACATGGTTGTGAAATCTATCCTTTGTGAGAAATAGATTTAGTTTTCTCCTTGCAAATCTTTGAACAAACTTTGCTATAAGTTCTTAATTTCATTTTTACAAAAGAAAACATATCTGGATGTTTTTTGATTGATTTTTTATTATGAACAAATGAATCCTTAGTTTACTAAACAACTAAGTAAAACATCCTCAAAAAGAATTGAAGCTTTTATTTAATTAGATTTTTAAAGTTTTTAGATCTCAAAATTAGTTTTTGTAGTTTTGAGTGTTTTTCTAGAACTTGTAGATCTCTTTTGAAAGGAAAATTGCTTTTTGTAGTTTCGAGTTTTGAAAAGGGAAAGGGATTTATTGTGAGCATTAATTATTAGTATTGTTATGATTTCTTATTGAAAAAGACAAAAAAATTTTCTTTCCATTTCCATGTTGAAAGAAAGAATTGTCTCTTAAAGAATTACATTCTCGAACTCTTTCTTTTAACTAGAATTTCATTGAAAGAAAAACGAATTGCTTATCATTTTAGGAGCATTTTTAGTTTTTTTGGAGTCGAGTCTTCACACCATCAAAGTTTCATTTCCATACCTATTGACTTAAATAAAAACCCATAAAAGCAACGCTTAATTAAAATTGATATAGTAATCTTTTCTATTTCCAGGGCTCTTATCACCAATATAGCTTAGGCTAGTATCTTGGAGTAGAGAGTAATTAAATCTCCAAGATAGTTAAAACAAACAAGTAGATACATCTTGCGGTAGGAAATAAATCCAATTGTAATTGATACATTCTGGGAAGCTTCTCTTAAAGGAGTCAATCACGAGATCATGTCCGAACCTTTGAGACAATCAATTCTGTTTCATTGGGAAAGATAGAAGATTTGCGCATATTATAAACAGTAACCTCGAATTAACCATTGTTGAGGAGCATGGGGTCACTTGTTGGTAAACCTTGGTTTGACCATGTCGAGGAGCCTTCAAGGAGATTGATCTTTGTTACTCTGCCCTTGCGCGTAGATCGGATTGTAGACTATTGCCACAGTTGTATTTGTTGATGTTGGTAACCTTAGTGTCCATAAACTTAAGATTATTTCCTAAGGTGACAGTGAAGGAAGGATTTCAATGTACCTGGAGCAGACGTCGACTAGACTCACTTGGACTCTCTAGGGGGTTCTCTTCACTCAAGATGGTTTTGTGAAGAAACTTGTGCCGGTCTATTTCATTAAGTAGGTTGTCGGGGTAACTGTTCCAACCAACCTTTCTGTATTAAACTTCTACCAAGTTGGATTTCATCACCAACTAGTGTTTTTAGTACAAGAAGTTACTATTTGTGTGTGGTTTGAACTCTTAGAATGTTTTTAGGTGTGTGATTCAATTGATTGTTTCTTTAGAGACTTTAGGTGTTTTTATTGAAATTTTCTTTGCTTGCGTGTGATTAATTAATATTTAATCATGGTCTAATTACCGAGACAAGCACATAGACTTCAAGGGAAACCTCCTGAGTATACACCAAGACAGCTTGAAGGGCTACGAGCTCTTGTATCACCTAGTGACAATAGAGTTGGATCACCAGAAGCTGGAGAATCATCTTTAATTGTTCATCCTGATTATCAAATACAAACAACAAAGTATATTCAAGAGCCAATTTCATTTTCCGAAGTTACTGGTAGTATTTCTCCTTCCAGTGAATTAGCTGAAGAACCTGAAATTTCTGAGCCTGACACTGAACCTGCTGTTACTCCAACTTCAGGATTTGCTTCTCCAACTTCTAGTGGTCCTGGTTCACCTAGGGTAAGAAATATCATTACTCAAAATCTTCCTTCTAGCCTCATTTCTATTGAATAACTTGTTAGTCCAGATGAATACGTAACCCTTCCCGAAAACCAGCAGATCTTAAATCTTAGGGAGTGTGAATCAATATTCTACAGTCCTTTTAGGAGTGATGCTTGGTATTTATCATTGACAATTTTTTTAGAAAACCCGGGTCTTAGTTTTTCACCACCTCGAATTCCTTTTCTTCCTACATCAAGAGGTTATTATCCTTCATCGATTATGTCAAGACCATCATCTATGTTTTCCCAATCACCAGAAACATTTTTATCCGGTGGTCCTTCTGTTCCTTCGAGGTACCAGTCACTCTCTGGTACTTTTTCAGGAGCAACTCCTCGACCAATTGAACAAGTGTTATCATCTGGTAGTAATGGAACTCAAACGTTGAACACAAAAAAAATCCTTATGATGTCTAGTACTACTCCAAATCCTCAACCTCAAGGTAGTCAGTTACCGCCTGGGGGGCAACCCCAAGGTAGTCAATTACCACCTGAGGGGCAACCCCAAGGTAGTCAGTTACCACCTGGGGGGCAACCTCAAGGTAGTCAGTTACTACCTAGAGGTCTACCTCAAGGTTTTCAACCTTCAAGACAGTACATACCCCAAGGTCAACCCCAGACTCAGTACATACCTCAAGGTCAACCCCAGTTTTAGTACATACCTCAAGGTCAACCCCAGTTTTAGTACATGCCTCAGGGTTATCAACCTCAAGGTCAGTACCCATCTCAAGGTTTCCAACCACCTTCTGGTCAATCATTTTTTCAAGGAGCTAGAAATGTACCGCTTAATTATCAGCCCTACGTTCAACCAGGTTATGATCCTCCATATCCACAACCTTTTATGTGTCCATACTCCAGAATGAACATGGTGTGGGATCCATCTCAAACTCAACAGACTTTGCAACCTAATGTGTAGTTACTTAATCAACCTGGATAGCCTTTGGTTTCTAGTCCAACCCAGCAACCTGTCCAACCTATTGTTCAAATCCCTGCATCTGGTACAGTTCAGCAGCTTGGGCCTAGCTCACCTCGTACTCCATCTCAAACTGCTGCAACTACTGCAACTTCTGTTCAACCTACAACACCTATTTCTAGAGTATCTGTAGCTCTGATTTCTACTACCCCTGCATCAGTGTAAATTCCTCAAGTCTCTATGCCACAATCAGAACCTACAGTTCAGACTTCAGTCTAGATGCCTGTAGGACAAGCTAGTACAAGTATGATTGCTACAATTGCCACAAGTCAACCAAAATTCACATATCAACCGTACCAGGGACAATATCAATTCATTCCTACTGTACAAAACCCAATTTATCAGTATCAACCATATCTTGGCTATACTTATCAACAACCCCAGTTTGGTCCAGTTAATCCTGGTTTTCCAGGAGGTTATAACATTCCTAATGCAAATCTGATTCTAGGTTATCCTGGATATCCTCCTCCTAGAACTGGTCTCATTACTTAAGCTTTTCGCGACCCTAACCATTAGTTACCATTTATTGCAACTTTGGGTTTACCTGATTTGTCGCGCCTTACGAACGATCCGATTTACTATCTTCCGTATTGGCCACCAATGCCTAGTAAGTTTCCTAGTGATATCCTGAAATTCGAGGGTAAGTCAGGAGAGGATCTGTCAAATCACGTTATGACTTATCACCCCTGGTGTGCATCTATTTCAATAATTGATGATTCAATTCGATTGTGTCTTTTTCAATGAAATCTCATTGGTCTTGCCGCCAAATGTTACATTGAGTTACCACGAGCCTCTTTTAATAATTTCAATCAGTTAGCCACTACTTTCTTAACTCATTTTCAGTTTCCTGTCAGATATGACAATGGCACAGAACTGTTAACTTCACTAAAACAATCCACGTCCACATATATTTCTAATCATATTCATGAATGGCAATGTAGAAGGCGTTTAGTGAAAGTTTTCATTCCGGATCAAATTTTAGCGGAATGGTTCATTAAATCATTGTTACCCAAAATCACTGAAGATGTAGCTAAAGGAGGAGTTGTCACTGAAGAGAAAGTCATTGCTCAAGCTTAGTACCTTGACCTTGTCTATACGCACTCAGGTACTTTACATGAAAAAATCCCTAATCTTCCAAAACACGGTCAAATAACTGCAACTCCTTCAGGGTCTCATGCCGCTGATGGTATGATTGGTTCAGTTAGTACTAAAAGTAAGAAGAAATCTTCAAAGAATTCTTCTCCTGTAATAACTTTACCTAATTCCCCGATAGGATATTCTTCCGCTAAAATTTTTGCCGACATCCATGTCGTAGAATCATCTACGACCAAATGAAAATCCGGTAGTAAAAAGAAAGGGAAGAAGAAAATCAAACAAAATTCAAAAGATAAAACAGATAAAAATGAATCTACTAACGAAAAACGAAAACCTTGCTATCCTTGTTTCATTTGTGATGAGGATCATTTTACTAAACACTGCCCACATCAAGCAGAGGTTTCGAAATTCATTAAAGGTTCTCAAACTCCTGTTGTCTTGAAGGATTCTTTTCCTACTCAATATAGTAAGATGATTGGTTCTTCCTCGAATGCCTTAGAAGAACCCATTATGATGATGTCTCATGTCAAGATTGCGACGTGATCGCAAGAATATGCTAGTAAAAATCCTGTTGGTGGTAAAGAAGCAGAATCTTCTAACTCAAACACATCAACTACACCTCCTCCTGGTTTCAATCCACTACAAATCAAGAAACCCAACCATGACTTAGTAATAAAACCGCCTACTAAAGGTGTACTTCATAAATCATCTTTCAATCCACATGCGAGAGTTGCTCAGAATTACAACATTGTTGAAGACTTAGCTATTTCCCCTTCAGCAATGTTGGCTTTGGAAGTGCTACAATCGTGTCCAGCATAGCGTAAATTACTATTGTTTGCTATAGGAGCTATCGATATTCAGGATTCAAACCTAATAATCTTCGATTTAGAAAATAGTACACCCCACCTCCCTCATCAAAATGGCTTTCCAGATTCTAGTTTTAGTCAAAAATAGACCTTGCTTTCAGACTGTGATTGATGAAGGGGCTTCTACGTGTATTATGTCGATCAAGTGTTGGAAATCGCTTGGTTCTCCCACACTCAATCAGTCTCTGACAATTCTAAAGGCTTTTGATGACTGAGGGTTCCATCCTTTTGGTATTTTACAGGATTTACCTATAGGGGTAGAAGGCAAAACCGTAAATCTTGATGTGGAAGTGGTTGATGCCCCTCTAGATTACAACCTTCTCCTGGGTCGCAGTTGGTCTTATGCTATGACTGCTATTGTTTGATCGGTTTTTTGGCTTATTAAGTTTCCTCATAACGGAAACATCGTTACGATAGACCAGCTACTTATTTTTCATCTGACCCAGCCTCTACAGATAGTATTTAGCACACTGGTAAAACAACTATCCCTTACAAGGATGTTGGCGTAGGTTTGATTAATGATTTTGGTTTGTTGGGAACTTTTTCCTTCCCTCCTCCTAATGTATTGCCTTCTATTACATCTATTCATATGATTTCATCGACTACTGTTACTTTTGATGATCCTTGGAACGTACCTTCCGATTTTGAGGTGGATTCATTTGGTGGCGTGATGCCTTTGAGTCCCTTTGAAATTTCATATCAGGTTGTACAGTCATTTTCTGATTCCTATTCAACCGAAACTGATCCAATGAATGTGGTCCATGGGGAATCACTTTTGATATCAACCTCAACTACATCAACACTTTCCGATCATGTTCATACTGATGAGCAGATTCGTGAACTTTTGCCTGTTGATGATTTACCATGGGAGGATCTTCATCACCGATCTTCGTTTTTACCTGAGCTTGATCATTTTGAAAATGATTTTTCTTCTATTTTTAATACTGATTATGTCAAAGACCCACAGAATCCATTACAACATTTTGATTCTGAGTTAAATTTGCAAAATATCTCTCAAACGGTTCCTATTGACATTTCAGTTAAGCCTGGAATTATTAAAAACATTCATATAGGTGCTTCCTGTACGGACGATGAAATCCAAACTTATAAAGCCCTATATCAAGAATTCCGTGAATTTTTTACCTGGTCATATGAAGAAATGCCAGGAATCGATCCATCAATTGTTGTCCATGAAATTAAAACATACCCAGATGCTAAACCTGTCTGAAAACGCTTACGTCAGATACATCCAAGAAAAGTTGCTGCTATCAAAGCTGAAGCTGAAAAATTACTTCGCGCAGGTTTCATTTATCCAATTCCTTTAACCAATTGGGTATCGAATATTGTTCCTATCAACAAAAAACAAGGAACAATAAGAGTATGTATTGACTATAGGGATATTAATCGAGCTTGTCCTAAAGACAATTATCCAACCCCCTATATCGATCAAATTATTGATGATTGTATCGGTAGTGAAATTTTCTCCTTTATGGATGGTTTTTCCGGTTACAATCAAATCAACATACTCCTTGTTGATCAAGCTAAAACAACTTTCATTTGTCCATGGGGGACATTTTCTTATTGCAAATTACCCTTTAGATTGAAGAACACTGGAGCAACTTTTCAAAGGGCTATGTCTTACGCATTTCATGACATCAAGCACATTGTGCAGCCTTATCTCGATGATTTATCTACCCACTCATTGCGTAGAGCTGATCATCTCACTCATTTAAGAGGTATCTTTATGAGATGTAAGCATTATTGAATTCGGTTGAATCCACACAAATGTGTTTTCTGTGTAGAAACGGGTCGTTTACTATGATTTGTCATATCAAAAGTAGGCATTCGTGTCGACCCCTCGAATGTTGAAGCTATCATCAATCTACCTCCTCCTTCGACTCTTCGCCAACTCCAAAGTTTGAAAGGGAAAGAAAATTTTTTACGTCGTTTTATTCCTAACTACGCCGAGATAAAAAAAGGTTTTACCAGGTTGTTAAAACAAAACATTCCATTCTTCTGGGATGAGATCATTGATCGATCTTTTGATGCACTCAAACACGCTTTGACCCATGCACCGTTACTGCATCCTCCCAATTACAACCAGGATTACTTTTTGTACCTCGCCGCTTCTCATTCCACCATTGGGATGGTTTTAGTTCAGGAAAATGAATTCAACAATGAACATGTGATTTACTATCTTAGTCAAAATCTGCATCCGACTAAGCTTAAATATTCGCATGTGGAGAAATTGGCCTTGGCAGCTGTCCAAGTTGTCGAAAGATTTCGTCACTACATATTATTACGCAAAACCACAGTAATTTCTGATTATAACCCTATGATGTATATCCTGACTAAACAATTGCTAGGGGGCAAGTATTCCAAATGGATAGTTATCCTACAGGAATTTGACTTGGAATTTGAAAAATCCGAGGCAAAGAAATCTTTGGTTTTTTCCGAACTCATGTGTGATTTCCCTTGTACTGATACTGAAATAGTGACGGAAGAGCCCATTGCGGATGAATCCTTGTTTCTTATCAATACTCTTGATCCTTGGTATGGAGATATTATTGTTTATCTCCAAACCCAATCTTTTCGGCCTAAAATCTCATGATCTCAGCGACAGAAAATATGTTTCCGATCCCAACAATACAATATTATTGGTGATACACTTTATCGTCATAGAGTGGATTTTGTTTTCCGACGTTGTTTAAATCATGAAGAATTTGAAAAGTTTCTGAATGACTGTCACTCTGGAGCATGTGGCGGTCATATGTCTGGGTATGCCACAACCCAAAAGATATTGCGTGCTGGTTATTTCTGGCCATCCTTATTCAATGATTCTATCTATGCAGTCCGAAAATGCCACAATTGTCAAATCTTTGATCGTAAGATGCGTGCTCCACCCGCTCCTCTTCACCCTATAATTGTTGGCGGTCCTTTCACAAAGTGGGGTATTGACTTTATTACATGTAACCCTCACTCGGCTGGGGGGCATGCGTATATTATCCTAGCAAGATTATTTTACTAAGTGGGTTGAGGCGATGCCTACATTTTCGGCAGACGGAAAGACTGCTGCAACTTTCGTATTCAATCATATAATTGCTAGATTTAGTGTTCCTCAAGCTATTATTACTGATCATGGAAGTCACTTTCAAAACATCATGATGACTGAACTGACAAATCAACTTGGCCTATGCCACGATAGTTCTACTCTATATTACCCACAGGCTAATGGTCTAGTTGAATCTATCAATAAAGTTTTAGTCACTATGATCAAAAGAATCATTGGTATTCATAAGTCGAATTGGCATACCATGTTATTTTTAGCACTTTGGGCATATCGGACTTTAGTAAAAACATCGACTGGTTTCACTCCTTTTCAACTAGTCTATAGTTTGGAAGCAATGTTACCTATTGAATCTGAAATTCCATCATTACAATTAGCCATAGAATTACTCCCAGCTACTTCTAAAGAAGAGAAACGTTTTTGTACTTAGCTCAGCTAGATGAGAATCGACACACTGCTGCAATAGCAAACGAGACTCATGCGAAACGAATGAAATCTCAGTACAATAGAAGTATTACACATCATAATTTTTCAGAAGGAGACCTAGTTTTACTATATGATCAAGCGAACGATAAGATAGGGGCTGGAAAATTTGTACCTATGTGGCATGGTCCTTACATTGTTAAGCGAAAGCTGGCAAAAGAGGCTTATGAATTAATAGATTTTGACAGTGTCTCTTTGGGTAAACCCAAAAATGGACTTTATCTGAAGAGATATTATGCTTAAATTCTGTGTGGAGATTTTTTGTTAGATTAGTTTCTTTACAGCTGGTGTGTTTTAGATTAGAAAAGTATGCCTAGTTTAGAGAGTGCTCTTATCATTATTCCTGCTTATCTTGATTTTACTCTTGATATTGCAGATGTTGATGTCTATTCAAATATACATTGGTTTTGCTGATGGTGCTTGTCATAGTACACGGAACATTTCTTCTGTAGCTTGGGTTATCTATTCACCCTCTGATGAGTTAGTGTCTATGCATGGGTAAGCGTCGGTCAAACAACGAATAAGATTGCAGAGTATAGTGCAGTGATTGAGTTATTATCTGAATCCATCTCATTTGGGATTCGGAGTTTGATTGTTAGGTTGGATTCTAAACTCGTTGTATTACAGTTTAACAAGGTTTATGCCATTAGAAATCCAGTGTTATTAAGGATATTTTTGAGAGTTCATCTCTTGGAACGTGAATTTGATTACATTAAATATCAGCATATTCCAAGACATTTAAAAACATTAGCAGATGTAGTTGCTTCTAGTATGATAAATAGACATTTGCAATAATCAAAACAGTAAATTTAATAACATTCGATAACATGTTACACGAGATAGCCGATAATAATGATATATCATAGCATAGAGGTGTGTTTCAAAATATACATCGTCTTCGATCATAGGTTGAAAAACACCTTATGATCGGCAAAAATGATAATGCAAAAAGACAAAAATGTCATGAGTCTACAAAATCGATCATCCTATCCCTGGCGATGATCATGATAAGAAACTACTACTCAGGCCACCCTACATAGGAACCTCCTAAAAGGTCTTGGGACCCCAATCACATATCTCTGTAACCTAAGTGGAATATCATCTATATCAGTCTCTAGAATATCTAGTGTCAAGTGCTCTAGATGATGCTCCAAGTCAGTCAGGATCTCTGTTGATTGGTCCTGTGGGGCTGGTGTTGTTGCAGCTAGTTATCTCCTCTCATAAGGCTGGAGAGCAACTAGTCGACGTGGACCCACATATGCATTTAAACTTTTGATTACCAGTTTTGGACAATTTAAAATATAGAGAATAAATACAACTTAGAAAGTGTTGAAAATGGTTTTTACCTGAATCATCCCATTGCTCTCCTGGTGGAAGAATCATGGTTGGATCACCGTGGTAATCCATCCCGGCATATGGAAAGTCCTGAATCACAAAAATTTGGTTGTTCAACCAATGAAAATATTCAGGTGGAAATCGAACAACCTCTCTGCCCTCCTCAGGGTGACGGGCCATCAAAGCAACCCAACGAACCATCCTAGGCTCTCAAGGAAGACCAGCATCAACAGGAATATGTTGCGGGGCTAACATGTGGATCCTCTCTAGAGCAAAGCTGACTACGATAAATCCATATCCAAATTTATTCAGCTATCCATTCTTTTCTCTGGTTAGTTGGCCTTTCACATTTGCCAACACAGCCTCGCACCAGTTGAATATGGTGCCTCGAAAATAGTCTACAGCCATCTGCATCTAGGATCTAGTAGCCACATGCAATGCTACACTCCCGCATACCCTGGTAGCAGTGAATGCAATAACCTTAAGCTCAGGATGGCTAATAGTTTTAATATCAATCCGTTTGTCCTTTGATTGATCATCGCAAAACTCCAATCAGAGACTAGCGACACACTAGCCACCTGGCCTACTCCCGAAAAGAGATAATTGTTCACCCCTCTTTGACAAACCAGTCAAAAAGTATATGTCCTCCAGCTCGATTTCGAGCTGGTGGCCACCAATCACGAAGCACTGGTCCTATGTGTTCCATCTGTCTACTAGCCATTGCAAGAGGTCTACTTGGGCCCTCATGCCCTGTATGCCCCAGAACTTAAGCAATCTACATGCTCTCAATGCTTGCAATGTGGGCATATGATTTATTGTGGAAAAATCTACATCCTCGTGCTCGCGTTCTCGCCAAATAAGCATTTTGAATGTCCTACAATGCATAAAAAGACATATTAGAACAAGCTAGTTCGAAAAATTTTGGGCAAATTTGGAAGAAATTTAAGTTTGAAAATTCATTGCATGGGGTCCGCACCCACTGCTTACAAATAGTGCGTAGGTCTGCATGGCTTGTGAGCAATAGGTGCGGACCCACGAATATTTCCTTTATATAAAAAATTCGGGGTCTGCAGGGGCCGCATGTTGCACCTGCAGACCCCCGCAAGCGAATTTTTAAACCTAATTTTCATTTTTAAATCAAATTTAAAGCCTAAAAACGAAATGTAAATGGATGAAATGCAAGTTAAGGAGGATGTGGATTACCTGGAGCTGACAGTTTTCGATTCCGACGGAAGGATTTTCCAAAATCTTCACAGGAATGTTTTTACCCAAAAGCTCTCACTTCTCACTCTAAACTCAAATGGTAAAAATGAAGTTAGAAAAGCCCTTTTTATAACTTTTTTTGAATAAATGAATTTTTAATTTATTTATTTTTCACTTTAAAAAGGTAAATTTTTAAAACATTTTTATTTATCTTAAACAAGTATGTGTAATGTTTTGAGTTTTTTTGCAGAATATTAGATTTTTCGGTAAAATTGATCCATTTTCAACAAAGAGCATACTTTTATCACTTTTTCAAACTCTTTCAAAAATTTGCAAAAAAGCGAAACATTGGAGTCCTCTTTAAGCTCTTTTCAGACTCCCGAAAATTGAAAAGATTGTCGAGCACTTGATTGTTCGAACTCGTTAAAATAAATGAATAATCATCCCTTCAGTATAAGTTTACCCCTTTTACGGACTGAAATGGACTATTTACGAAAAAGGTATACGTTGACTAATTACGGTCAATGGAGTCCTCTTTAAACCCTTTTCAAACTCGTTAAATATGAAAATATTTTCGAGCACTTGTCTTTTCCAGCTCGTTAAAGTATTGGAAATGTCATCCCTCCTGTATTATTTTATCCTTTTTTGGACCTGAGGGATTATTTTACGAAAAAGTACCCCCATGGAGTTTTCTTAAGTTTTTCTTCTGACTCCCTAAAATTGAAAAACATCGAGTTTTTCCTATACTGGACTCATTAAAATTTAACGGTAAAGGACCTGTTCAATTTTAAACAGGAACGAACCACTCCTTCTTAGGGTTCAAATTTTCAACTAATTTGGACTCATCCGAAGGATGAGCTTATAAAAAAACAAATGTTATCCTCCTCAAGCTTGTCAAAAATAAAGAGGTTCTTGCCAGAAATGGTGGGGGAAAAGAGAGAAAAATGACCTGTTTGTTACACTTTGTTTTTTTTTAAAAGTCGTCAACCACTCTTGAACACGACACTTTTTGTTCACCTAGGTTGGGAAAATCCTTTTCCTAACAGTTAATCAAACCACATTGAAAGTCTTCAACTGGTTTCTGGGTATTAGCTTTGGGTCAATTGTCACCAAGCCATCTGCAGTGTCGTTATGTGTTCAAGAGAACAGTTCAAACAAACCATTCATCTGCAAGATATATGTCATCCATTTTGACCATCCCTGAGTCAGTCCTTGCCAATATATTTCTTCAAAACTTGATCTATGATTTCGTGTTGTGGGCTTGCCTACGACGGATCACTTTCTATTAACTTCAGCTTATTATCTAGGAAGCTGATCTAGAAATCGTCAGTACCTTGAAAACTGCATGCCCTAATGGCAGTTTTCTCGCCTTCGACGATAGGTTGCATCATTGACCTTCGATCGAATGATTCTATGACATGTTCAACTTCAGCTCATTTATTCACATTTCATGGATTGTACTGGGTACTTTGAGAGCCATTGAAATTACTAATGGTTTCTCTCACACTTGTTAACAGTTCACATCATTGACTGGTAATCAAGTTGTTTCTACCATGTTCGACTTTGACACATTCATTCACATGGATAGCATTGTACTAGTTCAGGAAGCGGAAATCAAGACCTTGGATCTAGTTTCTACCATCCAGGCTACGAGGAATTTTTTTATTCATTATACAGTGGACTATTTATAAACATATGGATGCATCCATACTGTGTTAACACATGTTTATACTCTTGATGTATTACAAAATCATTCCTGTATCAGAACAGTTTAGTCATTTTTCTAGTCAATTTTGATCTGAGTATGGGAATGCCTACCTCAGCAATGATATGTCTACATATATATATATATATATATATATATATATATATATATATATATATTTCATTGAATGTTTTTACAGGTTCCGACTGGGTGTCCACAGGATGATCCTTGAAATGATAAAGTACTTCACTCTTCATAAATGAAAGACTCTATCTTCATCTATTACAGACTTCGCACTTTAGGGGGCAATCTGTTGCACTAAAAATTGTCACCTTGACATTCTGCGATCTGTGTGAGTTCACTACCACTCATACTTCCCCCTCTTCAAGTCTGAAACATCAGTTCCTCATATCAAGCTTGGAAAATAAGAGAAAAGCCTTCAAAAGTCTTTAAAGCTCTGGTTCCGTACTTCTCTTTGTCTTACCTGCGGTCCCGCACCTAATGGTCATGTCTCCTGTGCACTTGACCACACTGTCTCTGTGTTAAAGGTGCGGACCCTTGTAAAAGTTAAAAAGGCATGAGTATACTCTAAAAAACTCATTTTCAGTCATTTCTAGAAGCTTCTGGAAGGAATCTTGAGGTGGAAAGTTCGCTCTTTTAAGGTTCATGCACTCCATTCCTTAAGGAGATAACCCCTTGATGTGAGGAGCTTATCCCTTTGAAGGAGGATTCTATCCCTTCATAGGTGGACCTGTAACCTCCTCCTCTGCACTATAAAAAGAAGCATTGGGCTGGTTATTGGGGAGGTTAGAAGCTGAATATTTTTTGAGGTGAAATGCTGCTAGAACTTAGTCTTCTTTAGTTCAGTTTTTATGAGGGGATACATACATCTAAGATCTCATTTGGAAGAGTGCAAGGCTTGTCAAAGTAAGGAAATTCCTGTTTCGGACCCTAGGAAGAGCTTGTTCAACATCAAGGCTGAAATGGTTGTAAGGTTCTTCTACTTCAAAGTTAATACAAATAAGTTTGCTTTTCTCAATAAGCTGTTGATTCATGGTTTATTTTATGGATTCCTTGATCACCATAATAGACATGATTTATAATATTTTCTATACAGTTGCTATTTAATGTTTTCTTATTTGTGATTACAGGTCTTTAAAAGTAACTCTTTCGGACGATTGGAGGGTAACTCTTTCGGACGATTGGAGGGTAACTCTTTCGAACGATTGAAGGATGACTACTACGAACAAGCATTGGATCTAAGGTAGGATCTTAACACCTTTGTAGTATTTACTTATAAATCGCATATGTCTAGAGAAAGATAGGTTTGTTTGTCCATTTTTTGCTAGACTATATTTTGATACTAGGGAGATCGGCCTTGTCCGCAAGATCGATTTATCTGGCCAACACATTGGCTCGACCGAATTATAGGAGGATTTATCACTGAGTTCATGGTAGACACGACTGTCAGCTATAGTGAGGCGAAGCGACGTTTCCTCAAGGGACCGTGAGGTAAGTATATTAAATCTTTGAACACTTGGATTAAGATGTTATTGTGTGAAAAGCGGGTTATGTGAATAAATTAATGTTTAGGACTACACAAAGTGGGAAGATCTATAGAAGTGGAAGTAGTGAAGAATTGGAAACCAGTCCCTTAATTTCCCCCTCGCAGGAAAGCAAGGAAGAGCTCACGAAAGTTTCTCTGAGAAGCGTGGTCAGTCTAATAAGGCAACGCATTCCGCGTTTACCACCGCCACCCATCTCACCCTCCTCACCTCCATATCCACCCACCCAACCTCTGCCACCACCATAGTTTAGTATGGAAAGTGCGATCAAACTACCGATATTTAGAGGAGTAGGGAATGAAGACCTGGACCAATTCTGGTTCATGGTAAGAGCAGTATGGGAAGAACAAGGAGTCATGGATGGAAATATCAAGAAGGCTATGCTGGTGAGCACATTGCAGGATCGTGCATTAACATGGTACATCAAGCATTCTAATGACCATCCAAATGTAGGAATCGCAGAAATCCAGACTGCGCTGAACAAGGAATTTAGCAGGCCAAAGTTGGAAACACAGTCAATCATCGTGTTTAAGGAGATCATGACACTACTGGGTGAGACCCCCTAGGATCTGGACCAAAAACTGAAGGGTATGATTCGCGAAGCCAACATGATGTTGAAAGATGGACACCACCGTGCACGGTTTGTAGCATCACTAACACCGCACTCAAGGATGGCATTGTAACAGCAAAAACTTTCCACCCAAGCTGAAGCTTTGGAGATGGCAATGAGATTGCATGAGACCCCTATACAAGACCCAGGTCTGGGAGTCCAACAAATCCACACGCAACTACAAAATATGTTTTTGGAGATGCAAATTTTGAAACAGGAAAGGACACCTTGACCAGAGGCACGTGAGGTGGTATGATACATAAAATGCAAAGGCCAGGGGCATGACAAGGACCATCGTCCAGTGTTCGCAAATTACTTGGCAGGAGGAGGGCCAATGTTGTTAAGACCTGAGGCACAGGCAGGAGGAGGGCCGATGCCATTAAGACCTAAGGCACAGGTAGGACCAAGCGCAACGCCTGCATTATGATGCACGATCTGTCAGATAGGAGGAAAACACTCATGGATAATTGTCATCTATTGCAGAAGAATACGCAGACGTCCCAACAATTATTTTATAACTTCTACAGGTTGGTAGGCCATGATGAGCGCACCTGCAGAAGCTACAAACTAATTATGGATCATACTCCTACCTACAAGGTGCAGTCAGAAACGTGAACCCACGACCCAAATGCAGGAATGGCATGCGCTGGATTTCAGGGGCGCGGTCGAGGTCGATGTGGAATGAGACCAGGAAGGGGTCGCGAAAAGTTAATTTGTTATAATTGCGGAGGGCCAGGGCACTATGCCCATGATTGTACAAACCCAACAAGGACATCATGTTTTTAGTATACTTAGTTTGATCATGAAGCATAATATTTCCCTACATTGATAGCGAGACTGCGCGAAAAAGGGGTACTTCAGCCCCCTCCGACTCATAATCTACAAATGATGAGGCCTAAACCACGTGAAGAAGACTCGAATGTAAACATGATGCTCAGGAGCGGTATGACCACTTGTGATGATAAAGGTAAGTAGTCAGAAGAAAGTGTGTGGATTCGCAAGGTTCCTACAAAGGAATGCGAATTTGATTTAGAACGCGCAAAGGAGACATTCATGGAATCTAAGAAGAGCTTCATGGAGGCCTCCACTTCAGGTAGTAAGGATCAATTAGAACCAGGGATGGATCCTTCAATTCTCACTACCTTTCATGAAACTTCTACGCGACAGCAAGGTAGTAAAAGGACTACAGGAACTTATCACTAGGTGCGCAGGGTCAGGAGAGCTGCATGTGGTCCGGAAACTAGGTAAGCATGCATTCCGCACAAGAAGGGAAATGAGGTTGACTGCGCAAATCGGTGAATAAGAAATGGATCAAGTAATCCTGGATCTGGGATCAGACACGAATGTACTGCCAAAACAAACATGGGAATGCATGGGCAGACCCGCGCTATAGTGGTCTCCTATTCAGTTACGAATGGCAATCCAACAGAAGATCTTGCCCATGGAAAGATTGCAAGGGGTAACAGTAGATATTGAAGCTGTGATCAGTGGAACACGTAGATGGATTTTGAAGTGATAGAGATTTTCAATGACAGTAATCCCTATCCCATGCTACTAGGAATAGACTGGGCCACCAATATGAAGGGAGTCATAAATCTGAAGAAGCGCAAAATGATCTTTGAGAAAAAGTCACAACGCATAGTAGTACCACTAGATCCAGCCGAAGGAGCGCGATACACTGAACCGGTGTAGGACGATGATAGTGATGATGATCTCGACTGTATTTACAAGATAACCGTGTGAGAAGAGGATTGGGTGAATCTGACTGCAGATGGAAGAATTTCATGGGAGTACGAAATATCTTGTACTTCGGATTCAGACGAAGAGATAGAGCGATGGCAGAATCAGCTGCACGAAGTAACAATGCTTAATTTCAACATGATGGTTAGATCACTATGCTGCGTGACAACAGAAGCAAGGGATCTGCCAACATATGATGGGTTGATAGCAGTGGATGAATTCTTGAACAAATTTGAAAGTGCAATACTAGAACGGCAGCGATTCGATGCTCTTAAGTGGGAACTGCGCGCAATGCCCGCATGATGGTGGGGCATGCATCAAGAAAGCTTTTAGCACTAGCATGGATTTAGAAGGATGATGCACCTATGCTTTGGAAAACCCCGACTCAGAACAAGAGCCAATCAGCAAGGGCAGAACAACTTGCGCACCCACCTTTCCTGATGGGTACAGACATATGATGAATAGCCCGCACAAGCGCACACCACTCCCAGAATAGAGAATCGTAAAAAACCACAGCAGCAGGAAAGGCAATGTGCGCTACCAATTATCCATGGAGAAGCATTCGATAGGGTGTATGAAGTACTGAATAGGGTTCACCAAGCGAAACGCACTGATGGAGACTTGCACGTACCAACGGTTCGATGGGCCTTCAGGACCATGTGCAAAACCCTGACCACGGAAACAATTCCAAAGGTGCGGAATAGAGTAGAGATGGTAATTTCTGAAGAGAATGCAAAGAGGAATCCGCACGTAATAGCTTCGGATGATGTGACAGTGCGCAAAGACCAGGACAAAGAAATCACACAGCTAGGCGAGGTCAAACACATAAGGATTCAGGAAGCCATTCGGTGAGGGAACCTTAGACTTCACAAACTCGAAAAAGATCGGGTACGATTGAGGCTGGAAAATGAGATCAAACAAGCATGTCTCGTCGATAAACCAAGGATGACAAGGAAAGGTGCAGATGATCATACCATTGAATTAAAAGACTGTCACCGAGAATTTATGACTCTGCTACCATGGCTACAACTGCATCTCATCAAACGCGATAACTAGGGAAGTGCACTACATATGATAGAATGCTCGATGCCAGCTGTCACAAGGGAAATTGAGGATTTTTCGCGGACTATAATGGAAGGCAAGTTGAAGCCTCACACAGGTGATGCGACCATCTGACTAGCTATAGGGAGCATAGTCTCAGCGCTCCAGGAAGTTGAAAGAGAGTGCGGGTCTATAAAAGAGTCTGTTTGGGAGTTGCGCGATAAGGGAGGTGCACGCAGAATCAGCATGTCACAAGGTTCGCAACCGTGCATGAGGGGCTGTGGTGCTGCGCGGGTAGGCTGGGAAGTGACCGTTGGTGTCATTATTCATGATGGGATTTCTGATTTAAGGCAAAAGGGAGCGGGCGGTGGGAATTTAAGATGCGAATTAAGGGTAAGATTTGGGACAATCTACTGTGAAGAAAGCATTAATGGCCTAGAATTGGGGGGAACGGTCGAATTTGAATTCAAAAGGTTGTATAAAACTCTAGGGGCTAGCCACGAGACAACACTTGTTCACTTGAGATTTGAGGAGTTAATTAGAGCATAGAGTGTTTAGCGTTGAGTGATATTCGAGCCTTGAAGTTCACAAACAACCACATACAGTTCAAAAAAGATGGCGGCTACCAGGATAGGTTTGGGCTTTGCAGAAGGAACCACCGACGAGGCCGCGCAGAACCCCATAGTACACAATGTTCCTGAAGATACTGGGGTCGTGTTGGAAATCTCGAAATCGCCTCGGACGCTGAGACCCAAGAAAGATAAGCAGGCATCAGGACGAGTCCGCATCTCCCCAAGGAATCCACGGTTTGGTAAGCTCTCAATGGAAGAAAAGGGCAAGGTTGTCACCATTGAGACAGATGATGAGGAGGAGGACCTACAGGCTCTCATCAATAAGATAGAGGAAGCAGGGGACATGGAAGAGGATATCTAGCCAGTGCGCTCTACAGCGAAATTTCCCGAGTACGTCCCTCCGTGAAAATGGAAAACTAAGATACCAAAGGATCTGGATGCCACCAAGAGCACACTCCAAACCCCGCTCCTCCCTGATGGAATTGTGTTTGAGGGCTCGCACTTGGGCCACGTGCCACAATGAAGTTTGAAGATTGGAACCTTGCAGATAGCGCGAAGTTCCCACACTTAGATACAGAGAGCCTCATGAAGCAGAGCACGGTGGGGCCAATCTCAACATTAGAGCCGCGAAAATGGCTACGCGGTGTGGAGAAGGCCAGATTGCTTCATTTTTTGTGGATTCCACACTTTCGCCATGTGCCCATCACTATTTTCATCATCAGGCAGCTGCTTTTCCTGGTGCACGATGGGTACTTATGGCTGGAGGAGCCAATTCCCATCATGGCGGATCTCATCCATAGAATTTCTCGGCTTCCCTGTAAAGGAAAGGACCCTGTGGTGATCACAAGAAAAAGCAGAGATTTGTCTCTCGCGGAGGCCATGAAGAAAAAATATAAGCTTGAGAAGAAAAAGAGGGGTTACGCAATCAGCAGCATCAAAGAAAAAGGGGTGCGCATAGCCACCCAACTCCTGGTCGAGAAGGTAATGAGAAAATGTTGCGGCGATGAGGTACTAGTGCCTGTAGTTGCAGTGGCTGAACAATGCACAGAGGGGGTCCAATTCAACTGGGCCGAGTTCCTCTACGAGGAATTATTGACCAACTGCAATGAAGCCCAGGATCAGGGTAAGACCTTCCACTACGCGTGGCTACTCTTGGCCATTCTGCTAGTAGTGGGATAACTGCCAGAGGACAGTCAGTTCCCGAGCATTGAACAGGACTTACCAAAGGCAGCAAAGTATGCTTCGCTCTGGGCTACCAAGGACGTGAAGCGAATTCACGAGACAAAGATCTTTTTGGTCCTCATGGAGGCAAGCATCCGGATGTGGATTAATAGGCAGCTGTGCCTGTCCACCACAGTGCACAATAGTCTGAGGAGCTTTGCAGACTTCAAGGCAGACATGCACAATATTTACATCAAGGCACGAAAGGATCCGGTGCAGCAGTGGACCAAGCTCCCCTTCATCACCACTGATGATGCAATTTTTACAGTAATAGAATCATGGCTGCCCAAGAGGCACACCCTGGATTTGGCGGAGCTGGGTAGGACAACAGCACAGAAAATAAAGGATGAGGCCAAGATGCGCATCACAAAGTTGGTTGAGAAGTGGCACAATGAAAAAGCGGCAGCATAGGTAAGGGCAGTCCACGAGGCAGAAAAGGCAGCAACGAGGTAGGAAAAGGCTGTCGAAGTAGTAGTAGTAGCGCAAACAATAGGGGCCACAACAATGTAAGAAGATGAGGGCCATGAATTATCTACAGGACAGGAGGCAGAGGACAGAGACCTTGCAGAAGAAGGCGCGGACCCAGGCACAACTTCCACCCAACTGAAAAGGCTGCATGTCACAAAGAGATCAGGTCCACGGAAAAAGGTCTAGGCCTCCAAATTGGCCATCAACCCGATCACATAAACAGAAGGCGACCTCTATGACATCGGCAACACGGTTCGCGAGGTCACCAAGGAAGCGCTCCAAGAAGCCATGTCGGAGCAATAGACTGTGTTGGGGGCCCTAAGGGCGCAGCTGCAGGAGCTACAGGTGCGACAACCACATGAAGGAACCATAGCCACCTACACCATAGTTGGCACATCAGCAGTAGAGCAGATGCTACGTGTAAGGATGGCCAATACCGTATTGCTACCAGAAGGGGCACTAGCAGCAGAGAATGAGACCGACAGAGCCGCAATTGGCAAGATCAAGGGACTTGGCCTTAATTTGGCTACCCTTCCGTGAGACACACTGTACCAACTGCAAGATGGAATAACAGCAGAGCTCCACGCCAGGGAGGGCCACACGATTCAGGTGATGAGTGAGCAAAATATCAACCTGGAACAACTCAGCCTAGTATAGACAGTTGATGAAGCTGTAGAACTTCCCACTGTAGATCAATAGATTATGCAATATACTAAAACACAATACAAGATCTACTTCTAGAACACTTTGCGAAAGATTAATCGAATATGAGCAAGATCAATTAGAACACATATAACTAAGAATGAGAAATCAATCACACATAACACAGAAGAAATAACCCGGGGAAAGCCTCAGCCTAAAACCCCAATCTTTGTATTATCATACAAGTGGAAATATTGTTCAAGTTACAAAAAGAATCAGCTCTCAAGCTATCCTGCTCTCTCTGCAATCAAATAATGTTGCTCATAGACAGTCAAAGGCTTCTCCAAACCTTCTCCTCTGCCCTCCAAGCCTCCTCTTTCCTTGTGCAGTTTTCCTTTGGGTCCAGTGTTGCCACCTATGTGAATTGGCCTCTTCACACACTCACTAACCTCTGATCTAACTGCAATCCTGAAGGAGATAAATCCTTCTACATGGATGAGTTTCCTTTATAGGAAAAATTCATCCAACTAACAGTACATTGTCCCTCCTCTACTCAATTGGGTCTCCAACAGAACTGACATGCATGAGTTATTTATGAGAGAATATTTAGTTATCTGAAGTGCAGCAGTTACATGCATGCAGACATTAACTAACTGAACTCACAATTAATTCCATAAATTGTTGGAACTAATCTAACTGGACTTGACTTAGTTAACTGAGCCAACTAATTACAACTCAATATTACAACTCATCCTTATCTCTTTAACTGGTGGATAAATTCCTCAATCAATGGAGAAACTGTTGTATGTCTTTACATAGACTTCATGTTTGATTTTCCTTAACTAATTAACTCATGGTGAATTAATTAATTATTTTAAAAACAGCTGCTCAGATCAAATTCGAATTTTTACTTCTCTATTTTATTTCAGGGACGAACTAAAATAGGAATCTATCCCAAACTGCTATTTTTAGCAATGCTATTTATAGCACGTACCCGAACTGCTATTTATAGTAATGTTATTTTTAGCACTTCTATTTTAAGCATTTCTTGTTGCTATTTTCAACACTCCCTCTCAACAAGAAAGGAATTCAACTCAAACCCGGTCCTAAACCTTTGGAATGTCCTACATGCAACACTTCTCCCAAGTGTTATTGCTCCAGCAACTCTAGAAACAAAAAATCTCCCAACTAACCTCCCAGTTAGGCTAGAAACATCTTTTGATGTTGATGCTTCCTCTGCCACTAACAAGTGCTCCCTCTATGACCTCTAAGTTGTTGCAACACTCCATGCATCTCACACTGATGCACACCTCTCTATGCCATCTTGCACTGGTGCAACACTCCTGTGCCTCTCACATTGTTGCAGCCTGCTAGCTCTGCACTGTCTTGGGATTCTTGCACTGTAGCTCTCTCTGCTGCTCCATCCGCATCTATCTCTACCCACTCATCTAGTCCTACTACTCCTCATCGGGGCTCCCGTAGCAAGGTATAATCAAAGAGATTGGGTACCTCACTGATCCTGCCCCTATTCCAGCCTTCTTGGGACTCTCACTCCACATCGCCCCACCTCCTACCTGGAGGTATGGATGCATGTGCTCCCTCTGTCCACTTGGCTCAAAATTCCACCCTACTGGAGGTCTCTACATGAGTGGATGCCTCCACTCGATCTCCTCTCGGCTTCTCTAGTTGTGACTGCTCCACAACCTCCTAAAGCTGCTTCACCAATTGTGGCTCCTCCACAATTGTCTGAGACTTCTTCTAGCGCTGCATGTTGAGAGGTAATGTACTCTCCCTCTCAACCACCAAGTCTCCATCAGTTGCCTTGCTCCTCAAGGCTTTTCATGCATCTTGAACCTCAAGAGAATATAGGTTCTTGACTCATGAACCGATCTGCTTCACCTGTCTCGTGGTGATGTGTCGAAGGAAAGCCTTTCCCTTACTAATGACTACATCATAGCCTTTGTCTTCCAGCATTGCGATCGACACCAAATTTTTCCTCAGTCCTAGTACATACTTGACATCGGTCAAGGTAATGCGAGCTCCATGGTCCCTCTCAAAAACAACCATGCCTACACCTAAGACACTATACTTTTCATCATTACCCATTGCTACGAGTATCTGGATATCCTTCTCCTCCAAGGTACTAAACAAACTCTTGTCGTCAATCATGTGGAATGAAGCTCCACTATCAAGGAACCAACCACATCCCACCATGGATGAAGCCATGCATGCAAAGAGTGTGAAATCCAACTCAAACTGTGAGGCCAATGCCTCACCTTCTGATCCTTCCATGGATCCCTTCTTGGATTTCCTCAGTGGACAATTTGTAGCAAAATGGCCCACTTCATGACAACGAAAGCATCGCACTTTCGATTTGTCAAACTTCTTCCCACCATGGAAAGAACTGTATTTGGGATGAGAATCCTTCTCCTTCCCTTTCTTTGCCTTACTCGATAAGGTGCAATTTTCTTCATCTTCCTTGGATGAAGAAGATCCATCTCTGGTGCTTCTCCATATCTCCTCCTGCATTATATCTGACCAAAGTCGTTCCCAATCTGACAGTTTCTCTCTTCCATTTACCGAGTCTTGGTAGCTATGCCAGATCTTAAGAAGACCGAGGAGTGCAAGACTCACCATGTCATCATCAGTGGTCGAGATCCCTACACTTCCAAGCTCATCCCTACAGGTGGTGAGCTTGTTCAGATATGTAGAGATCATGTCGCCCTTTTCACACTTGATTTTTCGAAGCTTGTCTTTCAGTGCCAGCTTCCTCTAATTGCTGCTGTTCTAATATAGATATTTCAATGTTTTCCACATTGAAAACAGTGTCTCCTTCCCATGGAGGCTTGAGACAATGTGGTATCGAACTCCCTCCAGGAGGATTCTCCTTACTCTAGCCACACATTTCTTCCATTCCGCCAATTCAGTAGCATCAGTCGGCTTGGGGACTTCTTGATCAATGAAGTCCTTTAGACCATTATCCTCTAATACTGCTTCCATGCGATCATTCCAGGCTATATAATTTGAGCTGCCATCAAGGGCATACTCGAGTCTTAAACCACTGAATGCCATTGGTGAAATTGAGATGTGATAAGAACTCAATTTCTATATTCAGGAACCTCAAACTTCGAACTTCTCCCTTCTTGTATATTTTTCTTCGCCTTGATCACCTTTGATCTGATACCATGTAGAAATTCCCACTCTAGATTAACAAATTATGCAATATACTAAAACACAATACAAGATCTACTTCTACAACACTTTGTAGAAGCTTAATCGAATATGAGCAAGATTAATTAGAACACATATAACTGAGAATGAGAAATCAATCACACATAACACAGAAGAAATAACCCAGGGAAAGCCTCGCCCTAAAACCCCAATCTCTGTATTATCATACAAGTGGAAATCTTGTTGAAGTTACAAAAAGAATCAGCGCTCAAGCTATCCTGTTCTCTCTGCAATCAAACAATGTTGCTTATAGACAGTCAAAGGCTTCTCCAAACCTTCTCCTCTGCCCTCCAAGCCTCCTATTTCCTTGCGTAGTTTTCCTTGGGGTCTAGTGTTGCCACCTGTGTGAATTGGCCTTTTCACACACTCACTAACCTCTAATCTAATTGTGCAATCCTAAAGAAGATAAATCCTTCTGCATAGATGAGTTTCCTTTATAGAAAAAATTCATCCAACTGATAGTACATTGTCCCTCCTCTGATCTCAACTGGGTCTCCAACAAAACTGACATGCATGAGTTATTTATGAGAGAATATTTAGTTATCTGAAGTGCAGCAGTTACATGCATGCAGACATTAACTAACTGAACTCATAATTAATTCCATAAATTGTTGGAACTAATCTAACTGGACTTGACTTAGTTAACTGAGCCAACTAATTACAACTCAATATTACAACTCATCCTTATCTCTTTAACTGATGGGTAAATTCCTCAATCAATGGAGAAACTGTTGTATGTCTTCACATAGACTTCATGTTTGATTTTCCTTAACTAATTAACTCATGGTGAATTAATTAATTATTTTACAAACAACTACTAAGATCAAATTCGAAATTTTACTTCTCTATTTTAGTTCCAAGACTAACTTAAATAGGAATCTATCCCGAACTACTATTTTTAGCAATGTAATTTATAGCACTTCCATTTTTCATTCCTTGTTGCTATGTCCAACACTGGTACCCGAACTGTTATTTATAGCAATGTTATTTTTAGCACTTCTATTTTTAGCATTTATTGTTGCTATTTTCAACAGAAGCATGCTGGTGAGTCCCTGAGTTGTCCATCGCTGCATACCTACCAACAGGAATGTGGATGCATTGTCTAGCAAGTGGAGTCCAAAACGCGTTCGAGGAAACAACGCATGTGCAACTGGAACTGAATCTCCAGATTTCCGAGCTGCAGCTGAAGGCACAACCTTCCACTCCCCCAGAAGTTAGAGAGCGACGTGTCAGCACTATCCAAACAGGGTTGGAAGAAATTGGACGGGTAGTACAGGACTATACCGGTATGTTGGACCAAGCCTTTGGAGTCCTCACATCCTTGTAGGAGGACCCCAACATATAGCGCCTAGAAACAAAGGGGCACGAGCTTTAGGAGTAGTACGACAATGTAAGGGGAACTACGCAGATAGTCGTCCTCACTCAATGGCTCACAAAGATGCAGCAAGCAACGGCACTGAAAGAGCAGGTGGGTGCCGCAAGATTGAAAGAGGCACTTCTCAAAGTGCGCGTCTAGCCATGGATTGATGAGGTCTTCACCATTACGGAAAATATCGAGGGAAAGCTCACACAGATGCAGGGGCTCTAAGAACTAATGCAGGGATTCGATCCTCACAAAGAAGCATCAGAAGAGTGTATGTAGTAGGTCCAGCAAACCGCAGAACAGTGTGTTGCGGACCTCCGAGTAGTACAGGACCAGTTGTAGGGGCTCCGTGCCAAGATCACCACGCCAACAGAGTGACTCGGGGATGAGTCACAATGATTGTGTTGGGGGCTTGTTGGGCATGGAATCCCCCCACAACATGTTTTGGGGCTCAAATCCCAAGTTTTGGTCACATGTATTGTAAGACTCTGTGAATTGTGGGCGCGGAGCGCAAAGTATAGGTTGAGTCATAGGGTTGTCTACCCTAAGTATTGTAATGTAATGTCATGTCGGCCTACCCATGGTGCATGGACCATGGGATTGTATAAATAGAGCAAGGCTCTAAGTTGTAAAGATAGCCAATTGGAGAGATAGATGAATACGAATGGTTCGAGCATAGAGTAAGAGTCTAAGTGTATTGGGTCGTAGTAGTAGGAAGAGGCTCTGCAACTAAGTGTGCAGAGGCCTAGTAGAGTCCACAACTGAGTGCGTAGGGCAGTGTCGAGCCTAAATCTTGAACGAAGAATAATAAAGAGAAGTTGATTCCAATTTCTGTGCATCTGCTTGTGTATTGCCTTCTTTACATTTATACTATTTTGTTTATCATGCACACTTATATGATTGTTGGATATACTGTTAATTATCACTAGTCTTACACAAATAAGTTAAGCAATCGAGTAATAACAGGTTAAATAGTAAGGAACTTGGGTATAATACGGATCACGCCTCGAGTAAGGTTGCGCGGAGGCAACATCACAGGTTGCGAGGGACTAATAGGTGCGTGTATTGACGTGTGCACAGGTTCAAACGTGGACTACGGGAAGCTCATCAGACATCCCCAGGGTGCGAAAACCTGGTTCTAGCACCCTCCCATACTACTTCAGGTGAGACCTCAGTCAGCGTTGCACGGACTGTTTCTGAAAGGGCCAGTAGTACAGGGATTTCCTTGGCTAAATCATCTCTGAACCCGGGTCAGGCCCATACAAGCCAACATGGTAGATCTATAATCTTTATGCATAATAAGTATAATTAAGTACTTCATGAAGATCTAGAATTTGTTTAGTTACAATTGCAGTAGTTATTTGTTCGTAAGGATTAGTGTTGCGCGAAGGTAGATCTAAGCCATAGGGACTTCAGGAAACCATCACACAGGCCTCTGGATGCAGAAACTTGGTTCTAGCATCCCCCAATACTGCTTCGAGTGAGACTGTAGCCTGCGCTATGCAGGTTGTTGCTGAAACAGCAAGTAGTTTGTTGGTTGGCACGGATAATGTTGAACCTGGGTCATGCCCCATCAAGCCAAAAGTCACTAAAAGGAGCATGTACTGTGGACTTTATTTATCAGCTCATAATCAACAAAACAAATGGTATGTGGATAGTGGTTGTTCCAAACATATGAATGAGGACAAAAGAAAAAGTTTGTCACTAAGAGAAAAGGACAGAGGAAACAATGTCACCTTTGGAAACAATGCTCCAGCAAGAATCAAGGGTAAAGGCGTAGTCAATATTGATCAAAAAATAGAAGCACAAAATGTGTTGTATGTAGAAGGACTCAAGCACAATCTGCTTAGTGTTAGCCAAATGTGTGATAATGGCTACGATGTGAGCTTTCTATCTAAAGATTTTGAGATCTCCAACATGAAGAATGGAAAACTAGTGGGAAAAGAAATAAGAACCCACAATAATGTATATGTGTTTGATGATTCCATGGTTAAATTTTATTTAGGAAAAATGAGTGAAGCAAGGTTATGGCATAAGAGGCTTGGGCATATTAATTTTGACAGTTTTATCAAATTTAGCAAGATGGGAGTGGTGAGAGGATTACCAAGACTGTCAAGGCTTGATAACTCAATCTGCAAGCCATGTCAGTTTGGCAAGTGGACTAGACTCATTTCAAGGAAAAATAGTTCTCCTCATCTAGACCTCTGGAGCTCATTCACACAGATATTGGCGTCCCAACTAGAATTAAAACACCAAAAGGAGAAAGGTGTTTTATGCTACTCATTTATGACTTTACCAGGGCCACTTGGATTGTGCTCTTAAAATAAAATTCAGAAGCATTCAATCACTTCAAGAAATTTAAAGCTCAAGTAGAAAATGAGAAAGACTTGAAGATAAAATGCCTAAGATCAGACAGAGGAGGAGAGTACACCTCAAGAGAGTTTGAGGAATTCTGTGAAGAGCACGGCATCAGGAGGCAATACTCAGTGGCTAGAACTCCACAATAGAATGGTGCAATGGATAGGAAGAATAAAACAATTTAGGAAATGGCCAAAGCAATATTGGATGAAGCAGGTGTGTCTCATGTCTTATGGGGAGAAGCAGCACAGGTAGTAATATATCTCTCAAACAAAACTCAACTCAGGCCTAATATTAATAAAACTCCTTATGATTTGTGGAAGGAAAGATCTGTATTTAACATCTCAAGGTGGTTGGAAGCAGGTGCTTCATCAAAAGGAATGATAAGAATCCTAGAAAGTTTGACTCTTGCACAGACAAAGGAATATTTCTCAGGTACTCTGCTCGAATTAAAGGATATAAGTGTTACAACAAGCAAACAAATAATATTAAGGACTAAATTGACAGTATAGTAGTTAAAATAGGTTCACAACCTAAGTCCTCTAAAATAAATATGAACTTAGATGATGAAGAAAGTTCAGATATGAGGTCTGCAGATCTAGAAGAAACAAATTCAGACAATGAAGATGAGGAAGCAAGCACGGCTTCAAGGCCAAAGACACCCTTCAGGTACATATAGAAAGAACATCCTGAGAGTCAAATACTTTGAGATCAAAGAAAGGTGTCCAAACCATGATAAATCTTGTTGGAAATACAAGTTATGAAATTCTAGCTATGTTATCGCAGATTGAACCCAAGAACCTTAGCCAAGAAAGTGAAGATAATTTCTTGGTGAAAGATATGAATGGAGAACTTGACCAGATTGAAAATCATGACAATTGGGAGCTTGTTCCAAGGCCTAGAGAGAAAAATTTTATTGGAAGAAAATGGGTTTTCAAAAACAAGTTGAATGAGCAAGGTCAAGTAATGAGGAATAAAGGTCAATTGGTCGGCAAAGGATATGCCCAACTAGAGGGAGTAGATTTTGAGGAAACCTTTGCACCAGTAGCATGACTGGAAGCGATGAGGATATTTCTTACTCTTTCCACCCATAAAAACATCAAGGTATATTATATGGATGTGAATTCTACATTTCTCAATGTAAATTTAGAAGAAGAAGTTTACATTGAGCAACCAGAAGGATTTATACTCACCACAAATGATGGTTTTGTATGAAAATTGAAGAAGGCACCGTATGTATTGAAACAGGCTCCCAAATCTTGGTACGAAAGGCTATATAAATACCTTCAGCAATAAGGCTTTACGAAAGGCATGGTTGACAGTAACTTATATGTAAATTCTGAAGGCAACTACCTACTAATTGTAGTTTTGTATGTGGATGATATAATATTTGGTAGCGACGTGGAACAATTGGGGCATCAATTTGAAAAATGTATGCAAAAGAGTTTGAAATGTCTATGATCGAAGAGATGTCCTTCTTCCTGGGTTTTCAAATTTCTCAGTCTCCACAATGAGTGCTTATATCCCAATCCAAATATCTCATGGAATCTCTGAAGAAATTTGGGTTGGAAGGTTGCAAGCCAGTAAGCACATCTATGACTAGAGGCTGCAAGTTGTTTAAAGAAGATGGGACACCACAGATGAATCAGACTAAATACAGATCCATGATAGGAATCTTGTTGTATCTTATAGCTTCGAGGCTAGACACCATGCAGGTTGTGGGTCTTGTGGCCAAATTTCAAGTTTTCCTACGTCAACGTCATGTTGTTGTTGTCAAAATAATTTCTAAATATCTTCAAGGAACAACAGAATATGGACTGTGGTATGCTAAGACAAAATAATTCAAGTTTAAGGCCTACATTGATGTTGATTGGGCTCGAAGTCTTGATGATAGAAAAATCACCTTTGGTGCATCTTTCTACCTAGGAAAATGCTTAGTGTCATGGGTTAGCAAGAAACAACCCTCCATTTCTTTATCAACTATTGAAGCAGGATATGTTGTTGTTGCTACATGTTGTATGAAGATTCTATGGATGAATCATAATTTAAAATCAATTTAGGTAGATATGACTGACCTTATTCCAATAATGTGTGACAACACAAGTGCCATTAATATCTCCAAAAATCCATTCATGCATTCACAGATTAATCTTATTCCTATCAAGTTCCATTTCTTGAGGGAACAAGTTGCAACCAATATTGTCAAACTTGAATATGTGGCCATCAAAGAGAAACTTGCAGATATCTTTACAAAACCACTGGTAAGAGAACCATTTGAATATCTCAAGAAGTAGATAGGAGTTATGACTCCTCCCTCCAAATGACTACATTTTGGTAGGTGGTGGCATCTACTCAGCATGTGGGAGCCATGGAAGAGTAGGTTGGAATGGTTCAGGGGGAGCATTCAAGAAGTATTCCTTGACATTGATTCAAAAGGGGTAGAAGATTATTGGGGCATCGAAGAATACCATGCCTATCCAAAGGGGGATCTCATGGTGTTTCCATCAATGCCAAAGGGGGGGATTGTTGGAAAAATTGGTGGTAGTTTTGTTAGTCTTAGAATTGATGTCAACTAGACTCGCATCGATGCTTGTTGCAAGAATATATTGGTAGTAGTGGCCTAGGTGGACTCCTTCAGTACTCTGTAGAGAATCATCATAGTATAAGGCTTATTGGAAAATCCATAAAATGATGACTATGGTGGTTCAGAGTTCAGGATTCCATGCACGGGAATAAGAGTCAAGGAGAAAAGAGTGGCATAGAGTTTGCATCCATATCAGAGGTAGTTGATGGACCCAAAGCCTAGATTGGACCCTCTTCATTGGAAAGTTCTCTGGAAGAGCTTTCCAATGGTATGTGGAAGTCTAACAATGGACTCCTAAATCAAAGTATATGGTCTTCCAAAGTCCAGGGACTTGAAGTCTTAAGAAGGATGAAATATCGGGGACTGGATCCATCGGGACCCGATATCGGAACCCCAGAGACCATAATATTGGAGATGTTACCAAAATATCGAAGCAAGCGACATATCAGAGATTGGAATATTGGAACATTAGAGCAGATGACATCAGAGGCTGGGTCATCGAAATATCGGAGGTCCTATATATCGGATATCAGAACTTCTTAACATTAGCAATTTAAAAAGCTATGATATACATCAGGGTTGATATTGCTAAAAAGCGTTGAGAAATTCCTTGCAAGTTAAAAAAGGAACTGTTGCAAATTCAAGGTTGATTGGGACTCTTTCTCTCTCCTCCATATGGAGACGTGGAAAAATGTCAGTGGGCCAGAGAAAGTGAAGTGGATAGTGATGTCAGCATATCAGAGGATGGAATATCAAAGGATAGCAATATCGTAACTCTTGTGAAAATAACGATTAAAGAATTTTTGATGAAAGGGACTTCGATGATGATATGACGCTCGGTTGTGATGATTCCAAGGAACCAAGGGCGGAGAGACTTAAAAGAGAAATATAAACTCCCAGAAGGAATAAAAGGCCTTAGCACTGAAGGTTAAGCCCCTAATCACATCTCTCGGTCCTAGGAGAAGGAAAACACTCAGGGAGCTAAGTGCTAAGGGAGCTAAGGATATCAGACAGTGAAATATCATAAGATTTCAATTGTGTGAGTTATGATAAAGAGGGGCTTCAATATAGCACTAAACCATTGGTCACAGGTCTCGGTTCTATGAGAAAGGAGATTCTCAAGGAGCTAAAAGAAAAGGGAGCCAAGAATATTGAAGAGTGCAATATCGTAATAATATTCCTGTGTAAGTTATGATATGTTGTGTTCTGATGAGGCAGTACAGTGAAGTTTAATGGACGTATGAGTCAAGAGTTGAAGAATTGAATGCAGGAATGATGGAGTTGGTTGTCAAAGTCAACTAGATCTAGAGAAGGCTCTGAGTGATCTGAGTTGACTCAACTCTTGGATTTAACCAAGATCTTTTACTTTCGTGATGTGATTATAATTGCATTTAAAATAGCATAATTGAACATTTTTGCATGCTGTAAAGAAGAAGGAACATGACAATCATCAGCAACATAAAACTCAGGATGTTGATAACGGAGTTTGTCTAGGAGGGACTACATCTCCGGGCCACATGTCAAGATGGTGTAGGCCACTGCATTTAAGTGTTGTCAATAGTGATGATGTACATAGGTGGTGATTTCGCTATCATACAAGGAAAATCCCTCAAGCAGGAGTGGCTCCACGAGATGTTCCACTACAAGAACTCTCAGTCAAAAAGGACTCCTATCAGTATGACATAAACTCATGCATGATGATAATGAGAATCCTGCTAACACGGCATCAGAGGGATCTCAATGCAAACATACATGGCGACACATGAGTATCCCTTCAACATGACGACAAAGGGATCTCAAGAAAAACATGATGAATCATGACAACAAGTATATCGCACAGATGATTCCACATCACATCAAGCAGGAATCATGAAACAAGTAAGAAAACAATATCCCACATCAAACATCAAACAGGGATCTGTGCAGCACAATGCATCTCCTAGCAAAAAATAAGTACATGAACTTACTGCCTATACCTCACACCCTGGGGCCGTCTGAAGAAAAGGATGTTAAACTGCTGAAGCTGGTTGTACCATCAATCTCACGGCATTGAATCACATGGAAATGACTGCTCGCACATGAATGCTGACACCTGTACTCCACTTGGAAAAGTGGCTAAAAATGAAATGATCAAATGGGAAATATGATTTCACCATCAGATTCGTGGCATCGAATAGTGTAAAATCGACTGTAAAATTTTTGAATTCTGAGAAAGTGGAAATCTGGGGCTATACGATTCTTTTAGATTACCCCTAGATTCCTCAAAGATTTCCTCCTTTAGGTCATCTAAAGATCTGCTGCTCAAATCAAAATTATGACTGTGCCATCCAATTCGTGTCACTGAGAGGTGTAGGATAGACATAAAGTTTGTCCAATTTGGACAGTGGAAAAATTTCGCCCTCCTCAGAATTTCGCTCAATCATGGTTCCGCCTGTGCTTTTTCCAGAATCATGGTTCCTCCTGTAAAACAATTAAAAAAAATGGGTGTCTCAAAAAACGCGTGAGTCTTTGGCCTTCGTTCTATTTTGCATCACGTGGCTCCGTTCCATTCTCATCCGACCTCCCCGTGCAAATGAAAGTGAGGTTATATATATATATATATAAACGTGTGGTGGAGATTTCAAAAACCAACCATGTGGTGCATCGGTTGGTTCGCTTGACCGTATGTCGTTTGGCACACCCATGGGTCACGGATTCGAATTCCTTAACCATATTTTTTTTTAATGTTACAGTTTGGGTGCATCATGACCATTTGTTGTTTAAACGTGGGTTGGTTGGAGTAATGGCGCTAGTTGGTTTGGAATTAATGGTTGGCACGTTAGCGCAGGTCGTACATGGGGCCACCCGGTGGGGGCCGGCCCACATGGGTCGGGCGCATTCAATCACCGTCGGCCTCACATTTTCTTAATGAGCAATATGTGAATGGTAATTTGTTTGGGGTGTGGGCCAAGTCCACCGAAGGTGGCCTGCCCACCCCATGATATAATATTGTCTAATGTTGTTGGAGGGTCTGGCGGCATCATGGTCGACGGCCCATTAATAATACATTTTGTTATGTGGGTTGGGTGGGCCGACGAGGGTCATGGCCTGTCAGCTAAATTTAATTAAATTTTGATATTTAGTGTTGGATCGTTGGGGGGTGACAGGGTTGGTGGCCCACCACCCCATAATATAGATTTTTTTATTTTTATAAAAACAAACACATTTTTTTGAATTTGTCTAATAGAGGGGATATTAGACAAATTAACAATCCAACAAATTTGCCTGCTTTTAGGACCTAGGTTTCACGCCCCGGGCTCAGAAAAATTGTAGGAAACTTAAACCTAGCCCATAGTCCAACTTTGACCAAAACTTCAATTGGCTCGTTATCCCTCATATGAGCTCGCATTGACAAACCATTCACACCGTTGCGATCAAGGTGACAAGATCTACATTGTGGTCCTAGTTTGAAATCATTATAATCACTTTGATTTTTTTGCTTTCATAAGCCCTCTTTGTCTATGTGTGTCTCTAGAGCCACCTGGATCAATCCTCCCCACTAAGGATCTTTTGGTCCTCCAAAAGCATGAAAAATACTCTGCAACTTCTCTATGCCTTGTCTGCATCACAAGCGTCCCGAAAAGGTATCGCTTCCATCTCCTTCACCTTTGTTCTTTGGAGCTTTAAGAAATGAGCCGACACCTGCAACCTCTGCAACCTATAGTACATTGTTTTTGCAAATTACATGCTTGACTTTCATGACCAACTAATGACCCAAGCATCCCATACTTGCCACGAGTTTATAACACATACTTGGTGGTCAAGTTTACACCAAATGGAAACAATACCCCAGCTACCAAAACAAGGCCAACATATCATTGTTGCTCCAACAAGTGATGGAAAACACATCATCACTACAACAAATGATTTACAAAAATAAGGCCAAACACTATTGTTCCTTTGACAAGTGATGGAAACACGACATCACTTTCATAGTTTAAAATGTAACTCGAAATAAGACCAGACATCATTGTTGCTTAACAGGTGATGGAAAACACATCATCACTTTTACATCTTAAAATGAAACAAATGACTTATAAAAGCATGACCATGACAAGCTAACATATCCAAAAACCATTTTTCACTCATTAATGTGAATGGGTCACCCCCCTGTGATGGTTTTTCCTATCGAACCATTGTTTCACCTTGTTCATGCATGGATGTTTTGTCTTTAAGGCACTGCACTGGATGGAGCCTCCAACATGTGGCTCTTTGATGGCCACTTCTGTCGCAATGATTGCAATAGGTCTTCTTCCTCAAGATCTGCTTAACATGTTTCTTTGCCTGTTGTTGAGAGGGTCTTTCATGCCTCCTCCTTTTGGGTGCTACTATTCTTTTCCAACACTTAGAAAATGTATGGTTATGTAATCCACAAAAGGTACATGTTTTTCGATTCCATGATTTACGTTCATCTTTAACAACATGATTATAATCGAAATGAACATTCGAATATCGAAATTGGTTATACCTTTCCTTGTTGTCTTTGATGTCATTATGGCACTGAGAGCTTGCCACAGCTATTTCCCTGCAATGAAAACTTCCATGGGATGATGGGGATGTGTGCCCATCATTCTCTTTCCTCACGATTTTGACAATGTCTCGGAAGAATCTGACACCTTCCTACATTCTTCCTCGGTGTATATCAAGTCTGCAAATTGAGGTCTCTGCACAACCTCCAATGGTTGAGTTATGCCTTAGTTATTAACACAAAGTTCTTTTTCCTCCTTGTACCTCATCCTAGTAAGGAGCCTCATGTTTGTCCCTGTAATTGGGATCTCCAAATCTCCAACAAAAATCATACTATGTGAAGACGAAACTAAAAGGAAATCAACATCTTTTACCTCCTCTGTCAATTTGGAAAGAACTGATGAGGACTTCTCATCATCTATTTTTGGTGGTTTGCTAGCTGTCTCGGCGCATTCCCCAACTTCCTTTCTGACATAACCAAGTCCTGCCTGACAGGTTAATTCTTCTACTTTGATGGGGTTGACAATGCCTTGGCCATTAATGAACAAGCCTTTTCCTTCATACCCCATTCTCTTCAACAGTTTAGAGCCAATTCCTGTGGTATGATTTTCAAAAACAACAAAATCATCATTAGGAAACATAAATGAAGATGGGGAACTACTTTTTACCTCACATGGGTCACACTACAGCTTTTCCAAGGCCTCATCCTTAGCTTGTAGTTGTCGTAACAAACGATGTTTCTCCTTTTTCTCTGCTTGTAGAAGCATCTTCAATTCAACGTTATCTATTTGAAGACTTTGGTTTTTGTGCTTCAGTTCTTCCAGGACCTCTTTCGTGGCTCACAACTGAAGCTACATTCACTCCTTTTCCTCTGTCTCTTTTTGTAGAGCTTCATACATTATTTCCACCCTTTTAGAAATTTTGAGCATGGTCTCGTACATCGCTTTTCATCCTTTGTTGCTGCACGTTCCATTGTTCACACTTGCAATTCACATCCATGCAAAGACCACTCTGATACCAAACTTGCTTCGAGTTGACACAACTCCCGGATTTAACCAAGATCTTTTACTTTCATGATGTGATTAGAATTGCTTTTAAAATAGCATAATTGAACATATCTACATGTTGTAAAGAAGAAGGAACATGACAATCATCAGCAACATAAAACTCAATACTTTGATAACGAAGTTCATCCAGGAGGGACTACGTCTCCAGGCCCTGGTGTCAAGATGGTGTAGGCTGTTGCATTAAGTGTTGTCAATAGTAATGATGTACATAGGTGGTGACGTCACTAACATACAAGGAAAATGCCCTCACGCAGGAGTGGCTCCACGAGATGTTCCACTACAGGAACTCTCAGTGAAAAAGGACTCCTATCAGTATGACATAAACTCATGCATGATGATAATGAGCATCCTGCTAGCACAACATGAAAGGGATCTCAATGCAAACATACATGGCGACACATGAGTATCTCGTCAACATGACGACAAAGGGATCTCAATAAAAACATGATGAATCATGACAATAAGTACATCACACAGATGATTTCACGTCACATCAAGCAGGAATCATGAAACAAGTAAGAAAACAAGATCCCACATCAAACATCAAACAAGGATCTGTGCAAGACAATGCACCTCATAGAAAAAATGAAGTACATGAACATACTGACTATACCTCACATCCTGGGGCCATCTAAAGAAAAGGATGTCAAACTGCTGAAGTTGGTCGTACCATCAATCTCGCGGTGTCAAATCGAATGGAAATGATTGCTCGCACATGAATGCTGACACCTACACTCCACTTGGAAAAGTGGCCAAAAAATGAAATGATCAAATGTAAAATCTGATTGCACCATCAGACTTGTGGCATCGAAGAGTGTAAAATCGACTATAGATTTTCTGGATTCTGAGAAAGTGGAAATTTGGGGCTACAGGAATCTTTTAGATTCCCCCTCGATTCCTCAAAGATTCCCTCCTTCGGGTCATCTGAAGATCTGTTGCTTAGATCAAAATTCTGACTGGGCCATCAGATTCAAAAACCAACCATGTGGTGCATCGGTTGGTCTGCCTGACCGTATGCCGTTAGGCCCACCAACGGGTCACAGGTTTGAATTCCTTAACCACATTCTTTTTTAATGTTACGGCTTGGGTGCATCATAACCGTTTGTTGTTTAAACGTGGGTTGGTTGGAGTAATGGCGTTGGTTGGTTGGGAATTAATGGTTGGCTCGTTAATGTGGATTGTATATGGGGCTACCCGGTGGGGGCCAGCCCACTTGGGTCGGGCAGGTTCAATCCCCGCCAGACTCACATTTTCTTAACAAGAAATATGTGAATGGTAATGTGTTTTGGGTGTGGGCCAGGTCCACCGGAGGTGGCCCACCCACCCCATGATATAATATTGTTTAATGTTGTTGGAGGGTTCGGCGAGGTCATGGCCACCAGCCCATTAATAATACATTTTGTTATGTGGGTTGAGTGGGCCGACGGGGGTCACAGCCTGTCGGTCCAATTTAATTAAACTTTAATATTTAGTGTTGGATCGTTGTGGGGGTGGCGGGGTTGGTGGCCCGCCACCCCATAATATATATTTTTTTATTTTTATAAAAACAAACACATTTTTTTGAATTTTTATAATATAGGGGATATTAGACAAATTAACGATCCAACAAATTCGCCTGCTTTCGGGACCCAGGTTTCATGCCCCGGGGTTGGTAAAATTGTAGGACACTTAAACCTGGCCCACAGTCCAACTTTGACCAAAACTTTGGTTGGTCTGTTGTCCCTCATACAAGCTCGGATTGATGAACTATTCACACCATTGCGATCAGGACAGGAAGATCTACGCTATGGTCCTGGTTTGAAAGCATTCTGATCACTTTGATTTTTGAGCTTCCATAAGCCCTCTTTGTCTTCTGTGTGTCTCTGGAGCCACCTAGATCAATCCGCCCCACTAAGGATCTTTTGGTCATCCAAAAGCATGAAAAATAATCTACAACTTCTATGTACCTTGTCTGCATCACAAGCATCATGAAAAGGTCTCGCTTCCATCTCCTTCACCTTTGTTCTTTGGAGCCTTAAGCAATGAACCGATACCTGCAACCGCTACAACCTGTAGTACATCATTTTTGAAAATTACCTGCTTTAATTTCATGACCAACTAATGACCCAAGCATACCATTCTTGCCACGAGTTTATAACACATCAAATGGAAACAATAACCCAACTCCGAAAACAAGGCCAACATATCATTGTTGCTCCAACAAGTGATGGAAAACACATCATCACTGCAACACATGATTTACAACAATAAGGCCAAACACTATTGTTCCTTTGACAAGTGATGGAAACACAACATCACTTTCATAGTTTAAAATGCAACTCAAAATAAGACCAGACATTATTGTTGCTTAACAGGTGATGGAAAACAAATCATCACTTTTACATCTTAAAATGCAACAAATGACTTAAAAAAGCATGACCATGACAAGCTAACATATCTACAAACCATTTTTCACTTGTCAATGTGAATGGGTCACCCCCCTATGATGGTTTTTCCTGTCGAACCATTGGTTCACCTGGTTCATGCATGGATTCTTTGTCTTTAAGGCACTGCTCTGGATGGAGCCTCCAACATGTGGCTCTTTGATGGCCACTTTTGTTGCAATGATTGCAATAGGTCTTCTTCCTCCAGATTTGCTTAACATGTTTCTTTTCCTGCTGTTGAGAGGGTCTTTCATGACTCCTCCTTTTGGGTGCTACTATTATTTTCCAACACTTAGAAAATGTATGGTTATGTAATACACAAAAGGTACATGTTTTTCGATTCCATGATTTACGTTCATATTTAACAACGTGATTATAATTGAAATGAACATTCGAATATCAAAACTAGTTATACCTTTCCTTGCTCTCTCTGATGTCATTATGGCACTGAGAGCTTACCTCAACTCTTTCCCTACAATGAAAACTACAATGGAATGATGGGGATGTGTGCCCATCCTTCTCTTTCCTCGACGATTTTGACAATGTCTCGGAAGAATCTGACACCTTCAAGCACTCTCCCTCGATGTATCTCAAGTCTACAAATTGAGGTCTCTGCACAACCTCCAATGGTTGAGTTATGCCTTGGTTATTAACACCAAGTTCTTTTTCCTCCTTGTACCTCATCCTGGTAAGGAGCCTCATGTTTGTCCCTGTAATTGGGATCTCCAAATCTCCAACAAAAATCATACTATGTGAAGACGAAACTGAAAGGAAATCAACATCTTTTACCTCCTCTTTCGATTTGGAAAGAACTGATGAGGGCTTCTCATCATCTGTTGTTGGTGGTTTTCTAGCTGTCTCGACACATTCTCTAATTTCCTTTCTGACATACCCAAGTCCTGCCTGATGGGGTAATTATTCTACTTTGATGGGGTTGACAATGCCTTGGCCATTAACGCCCAAGCCTTTTCCTTCATACCCCATTCTTTTCAACAGTTTGGAGCCAATTCCTGTGGTATGATTTTCAAAAACAGCGAAATCATCATCAGGAAACATACATGAAGATGGAGAACTACTTTTTACCTCACATGGGTCACGCTGCAGTTTTTCCAAGGCCTCGTCCTTAGCTTGCAGCTATCATAACAAACAATGTTTCTCCTTTTTCTCTTATTGTATAAGCATCTTCAATTCAGCAATATATGTTTGAAGACTTTGGTTTTTGTGCTTCAGTTCTTCGAGGGCCTCTTTCATGGCTCGCAACTTAAGTTGCAATCGCTCCTTTTCCTCTGTCTCTTTTTGTAGATCTTCATACATTATTTCCACCGTTTTGGAAATTTTGAGCATGGTCGCGTACAACGCTTTTTCATCATCTATCACTGCACGTTCCATTGTTCACGCTTGCAATTCATATCCATGCAAATACCGCTCTAATACCAAACTTGATCCGAGTTGACTCAACTCCTGAATTTAACCAAGATCTTTTACTTTCATGATGTGATTAGAATTTCATTTCAAATAGCATAATTGAACATATCCACATCATGTAAAGAAGAAGGAACATGACAATCATCAGCAACCTAAAACTCAAGACGTTGATAATGGAGTTCATCCATGAGGGACTATGTCTCCAGGCCCTGATGTCAAGATGGTGTAGGCCACTACATTAAGTGTTGTCAATAGTGATGATGCACATAGGTGGTGACGTCGCTATCATACAAGGAAAATTCCCTCACACAGGAGTGGCTCCATGATATGTTCCGCTACAGGAACTCTCAGTCAAAAAGGACTCCTATCAGTATGACATAAACTCATGCATGATGATAATGAGCATCCCGCCAACAGGGCATCAAAGGGATCTCAATGCAAACATACATGGTGACAGATGAGTATCCCGTCAACATGACGACAAAGGGATCTCAAGAAAAAAATGATGAACAATGACAACAAGTACATCCCATAGATGATTCTGCGTCACATCAAGCAGGAATCATGAAACAAGTAAGAAAACAAGATCGCACATCAAACATCAAACAGGAATCTGTGTAGTACAATGCATCTCATAGCAAAAAAGAAGTACATGAACATACTGCCTATACCTCACATCCTCGGACCATTTGAAGAAAAGGATTTCAAAATACTGAAGCTGGCCATACCATCAATCTCGCGGCGTCGAATCGCATGGTAATGATTTCTCGCACATGAATCCTGACACCTACACTCCACTTGGAAAAGTGGCTGAAAAATGAAATGATCAAATGGGAAATCTAATTGCACCATCAGATTCGTGGCGTCGAATAGTGTAAAATCAACTGTAAAAAATTTTTAATTTTGAGAAAGTGGAAATCTAGGGCTACAGGAATCTTTCAGATTCCCCCTAGATTCCTCAAAGATTTCCTCCTTTGGGTAATCTAAATATCTACTGCTCAAATCAAAATTCTGACTGCGCCATTAGATGTGTGTCGTTGAGAGGTGTAGGATAGGCATAAAGTTTGTCCAATTTGGAAAATGGCAAAATTTCGCCCTCCTGAGAATTTCGCTCAATCATGGTTCCGCCTGTGTTTTTTCCAGAATCATGTTCCACCTACAAAACAAATAAAAAAAATGGGTGTCTCGAAAAATGTGCCATTCTTTGGCCTCCATTTGGTTCTGCATCACGTGGCTCCATTCTATTCCCATCCAACCTTCACATGCAAATGAAAATGAGGTTATATATATATGTGTGTGTGTGTGTGTGGCGGAGATTTCAAAAACCAACCACGTGGTGCATTGGTTGGTCCACCTGACCGTATGTTTTTAGGCCCACCCACGGGTCACGAGTTCAAATTCCTTAACCACATTCTTTTTTAATGTTATCGTTTGGGCGCATCATAACCGTTTGTTGTTTAAACGTGGGTTGGTTGGAGTAATGGTGCTGGTTGGTTGGGCATTAATGGTTGGCGCGTTAATGTGGGTTGTACATGGGGCCGCTCGGTGGGGGCCGGCCCACTTGGGTCAGGCAGGTTCAATCCTCATCAGCCTCACATTTTCTTAACGGGCAATATGTGAACGGTAATGTGTTTGGGGTGTGGGTCAGGTCCACCGAAGGTGGCCTACCCACCCCATGATATAATATTGTTTAATGTTGTTGGTGGGTCCGGCGGGGTCATGGTCATAAAATACATTTTGTTATGTGGGTTGGGTGGGCCGACGGGGGTCATGTCCTATCGGCCCAATTTAATTAAATTTTGATATTTAGTGTTGGATCGTTGCAGGGGTGGTGGGGTTGGTGGCCCGCCACCCCATAATATATATTTTTAATTTTTATAAAAACAAACACATTTTTTTGAATTTGTCTAATATAGGGGATATTAGACAAATTAACAATCCAATAAATTTGCATGCTTTCGGGACCTAGGTTTCATGTGCTGGATTCAGTCAAATTGTAGGATACTTAAACCTCGCCCACAGTCCAACTTTGACCAAAACTTTGATTGGCTCATTCTCCCTCATACGAGATCGGATTGACGAACCGTTCACACCGTTGTGATCACGACGACAAGATCTAAGATTTGGTCCTAGTTTGAAATCATTTTGATCACTTTGTTTTTTGAGCTTCCATAAGCCCTCCTTGTCCCATGTGTGTCTCTGGAGCCACCTGGATCACTGAGATAAGGCAAGGAGGACAAAATTTATCAGAGACAAATTTGAGGGAATGAAGGAAGCAATCAACTTCTTAGCATACACAACTAGTTGTGTTAAATGTGGAACAAAGTGGCCATCCCTGAGGATTGTTAAGCTCTATGGAGAAATAAATAAGAATAGGTCTCTCAGAGAAATGTGTAGGCCGCTTGATAATTAAATTCTCAGCATGGATATTTACGCAGCTGATCATTAAAGCGATCCAAGGTCCATCTATGTGTTAATATTGTGACAGGACTCATTTATAAAATGAAACAACAACAGGGGGAGCCATGCCGAAGTACCTTTGGGCAGTATGGGTTGAGGTAGCAAAGACATATTTTCACAGTGTGCTTCTATGAATCAAAACTAGCAATTGTTGTTGTGAAATTTGGGAGGGTTGGATATACTGTTGAATAGTTGAGGAGTGTGGGGGCTATTGAGTGAGAGAGATCTAAGCACCGAGAGAACACTAAGTGATTATGTAGTAAGAGCAAAGGGAGTTTTCTAAGAAGAAAAGTGATGGCTAAACTGAATAGCAGGCAACAGAGTGTGTGATCACTGTGAAAAAAATAGTGTGAGTTGAACAGAGGGTGTTGCAGCAAAGAGCCCATGTGAGAGAACGAAGAGTGTTGAGGAGATGTTGTTGTGAGCAATGAGTAAAGAACAACCACATGAGAATAAAGGGATTCAGTGGAACAATAGAGGACAGAGAGTAGAAGTTGATTCTGCAACCAACCATTTTGGTATTTTACTTGAAATGTATATGCCTCTATTTTCAATTTAAAAATTGTATGAAATTGTATAACAGTGGCTAGAGCAGGTTGGTTCCTGCATTCAGAAGAGGTTGGTGCCTCTTGGAAATTTGGTGCTTGCTAACCAAAGGGGGTCGGTGCCTCCTATGAGTGGGTGCTCACAAACAAACAGATGTAATTAAGTAGGTGCTTAATTTACATCATAAACAAACAACAAATTTGGTGGTTTTTTCCTCTGGGTTTCCACGTGAAAAACACTATGTCAAATCTGTGTGATGCTCATGTGAATGTTGTATGAACATGAATGTTTAAACGTGTCGTTCACTTACTTATGAATGAATGCTCCCATAAATAACAAAATGTAAAAATGGGGACTGTAAGCATATTAGAGAAATAAAAGTATCTCTCTATCATTGATTCACCCCCCTCTCAGTAATTCCTTATTCCAACATTTATAGTTGCACCTAAGTCAATCAATGTATTTGGAATTTCAATCAATTGTAGACTCTCCCATCATAATTTCTGCAATTTTTCATATGAGTTGCACTTTTTGTATTTCTTTTCTTTTTCTTCCAAGTTTTCTAATACACAACTCCTTTATTGTTTTTTCAAAAATAGGAATTTCCTTTATTGCTTGAAGCAAAGTGATTTTAATACAAACATTTTTCAACTTATCTGACATATTATAATCTGGTAAAATAATTTTCTTCTCTACTATCAATTTGTAGTCTCTCTGGGAAAGGAGGGTTTTGTAAGGATATATGGGGTTGCTCAACTAGAGGAGTTGTATGAGTTGGTCTTATTTCATTTTCATCTATTTGTTTAGGAATTTCATCCTTTTGAGGGGTTTTATCCTCTTTATATTCTTGAATGACAATAGGAGGTGTTTTCTTTTGTTAAACTCTCCATGATTTAAGATGAATATCATTTAAATATAGAGGAGTTATCATATAAGTTTGAAAATTTTGGTCTTCATCACTATAAGTACATTGTTGAGGTGTTTTACTATTAGGATTGGGGAGTGGTTGTGCAAGTAATTGGTTTGTTCATTGATGGAATGAAGTAGGTGGTAATGGAAGGGGTTGACTTATAGCCAATTGAGGATGGAATTGAGATTGGGGAGGCTATGGAGGTTGAGGTGGAGAATAATTTTAAGGATGATATTGAGGATATTGGTTGAAATATTTAGGGCATTATCGATTTATACCATAGGAACCTTTCCATCCTTGTGACCAAAATGATATTTGAGGTTGGGGTGGCCAATTTTGCCATGATAGGGGTGTGTTCCAACTATTCTTAGGTTGTGCTTAATATTGAAATTGTGCATTAGGATCATGTGCCATACCTATTTGATGAGGCTACCAAGGTCTTTTAGGAACAACAAAACAAATTTGTTCTAGAGTTTGACTTGTTCTAGATTCCTCTTGGTAAAAAGAATTTAATCATGGTATTTAAGGGAAATGCTTTGTAGCATGATTATTTGCACAAATAACAAAAAATTCAATATTATCAAGAGGAAATTATTGTAATGTATGTTTCTTTCTACATCTATGATAGAATATAGACAAAGCAACATTTTCACTTTTTTCTTGTTTTGCATTCTCAACATATCAATTTGTTCACTAAGATTACCAATAATAGTATTTTTAAATTTATTAAGAAAATTACCAATTTTTACTCAGCTTACAACTCTCGATGTGGTTTTACTTGCTCTTGACATAACTATATCTCTAGGATTCCTACCATATCTTCTTTCCTCTTGAAATATGTTTGTATAGTTTACAAATCCCTTTTAATGATACTTGAGACACATCTCCTTTATCCACAAGGTTAATATGATCAATCCATTGTTAGAAATTGTAGCAAGGAAGACTAAATTTGACTTGTGCCTTAGTCAAATTTAGTAATTTGATTTTCAACATCAACAAGATGACCTGGATTACAGTTAACTTGTGTGGCATGGATTTGTATACTAGTTTACTCGGTAAATTAGAGTTATAGGCTAGCAGTAGACTTGTGCATGTAGTGATTGCTAAAATTTAGCAATATAGTTAAGTTATTTTTAGTTTTCATCAGTTCACAGAGCTCAATTACCTAGTTGAGTCAATTGAAGGTTAGTTGAGTAGTAGAATTGTTTTTAAATCAATGATCTCTTAGTTAAACTAGTCAATCAACTAAAAATAGCCTAGACATGCATGGAATTCAAATTTCCTAGCTGGAGTGGATGAAAAGGAACATTTTAATTATCAATTATATATTAGTTGAGTGTACAGAGCTTGGAATTGTGCAGGTGAATCATTCCTTGGGAATTGTGAAAGAAAATAGGAGAAAAATCTTATCTTTTAGGAGCTAATTTCCTCCAAGATTTCACAAGGAAATAGGAGCTAGTTGGGTCCTTGAATTCTCTAAGTGTTGGCCATAGAAGGACAGTCAGCAGGAGAATAGGTTTACAATGCAGGGTGTGCTTCATATTCAAAGCATGACATTGTAATATTTTCTCATTCTCATTTGATTAATGAAAAGGAATGGAGGGGTTTTTACCAGTTGATTTCCCTTGTAAGTCATTGTGTTCTTGTGGTGTTTTAATGGTTGCATGTCATTGCATGTGTTTCTAAATTTTGATTTCCATTCTGTAAAATAGTAGAGGAAATTTGTAATGTCTTGATTTCAGTTCAATTTATTCAGTAGTAGCAAATTTGTATTAATTTCTACATGGTATCAAAGCAGAAATCACACTAGAAACCAGTCAATGGATCTTCTCCCTCAGAGATTTTTATTTGCAAATTAGTGAAGAATTTCTTCTTTTGTGTAGGAAAATGTCTTTCAAGGGATTGAAATTGGAGTATTCCCTTCAGGGAACCTCAAATTTCACATCCTGGAAGGACAAAATGGAAGAAATGCTTAATTATAATGATGTGTTGGAGTACACCAAAACTGACATTCCAAAGCCAACAGTATCGGATGTACAAAAGTTAGCCAAGTAGAAGAATGATATTACAAAATCCAGAAGGATCATCTTGGAGGTTGTGAGAGACCACATAATCTCGAATTTACATGCCAAATAGACTCCATTTGCTAAGTGGAAGACCCTCACTGAGCTATTCGAAAATGGTAGCAATGCCCAGAAATTGGCATTGAGGGACAAACTCAAAAACATCCTCACGTAAATAGGAGAAACCATTCCACATTACCTCTCCAAGTTCACCTAGTGTCGAGATATGCTTGGAGGAATGGGAGAAAATATTCCCTCTTCAGAACTAGTGAGCCTATCTCTCCTAGTACTTCCAAAATCTTGGCACAACTACCAAGACTCTATAAATGGAAAGGACAAATTTCCAAATTGGGAGAGACTCCAGTTTGAGCTGGTGTAGGAAGAAATTCAATGGAACACTAGAGATGGATTAAAATGCAAATTTAAGGAGGAAGAGAATTTTCCCTTTGTTGGGAAGGGAAATAAGGCTGAAGACAGATAAGAGACAAGCCAGAACAATGGTAAGAAGAAGGACTTAAGAAAGATAAAATGTTTTCATTGCCATGAATTTGGACACTATACAAAAAAGTGTCCACACAAGAAGTCTAAAAAGAAGCCTTTAGGAGGATTAGGAGGTGAAGCACTTTCCTCACAATTTGAATTATACTTCACCCTGATTGCATGCATGGTGAGCACTATAATGGGGAGTGTGTGGTATCTATATTCAGGTGCCTCATTCCATATAACAGGATCCAAATAATTATTCAGTAGCCTAGAGGAGAAGGATCTCCAGATGCACATAGAACTTTGGGATGATGGGTGGTACAGTACCGGAGGAACTAGTATCGTAACCTTTAGAGGGGGTCGAGCTCCCATATTCATCTGAAAGATGTTATGTATGTACCTGGGATGAAGAAGAACTTAATCTCTGTAGTTTTATTATAGGATCGTGGCTATGGTGTTGTTTTCAGTAAGGAGAAATCCTTTTGATGACAAGTAGCTATCAGGAAAGTGAAATAGATTAGATTTCGTGTGAAGAACCTATACAAACTTAAGGTGGAAGCTTGCACTACACTGAGCAGCAAGGCAGAAAAAGTGTAGAGATGAGATGTTGGAGAACTCTGGCACAAGCGAGTGGAACACTTACACCATGCAGCCTTAAAAATCATGCAGTAGATTACCATTGGTCTCCTAAAATGCACTCTTGACCAGCATGATGTCTGCAAGGGATGCACATTAGGGAAATATGCCAAATCCACCTTCCAAGGCCAGTATAGCAGAGCTGGAGAAATCTTGGATCGATTTCACTATGAATAATGTGGACCATTTTCTAAAACCTCTACAACAAAACACAGGTAATATGTAATTTTTGTAGATGACTTTTCAAGAAAATATTGGATCTTCTTCATGCAAAAGAAGGATGAAGTTTTCTCAAAATTTGTTGAATTCAAAGCATTGGTTGAAAAGGAGATTGGTAAGAAACTAAAATCCCTGAGAAGTGATAATGGAGGAGAAATTTTTTCTATCACCTTCAAGGAATTTTTTGCCAAAGAGGGTATTAGAAGAGAACTAATAGCACCCCATAACCCACAAAAAAATGGGGTATCTGGAAGGAAGAATAGAAGCATAATGGGAGCAGCAAGAGCCATGTTCCATGATCAGGGGGCTACCATTCAACCTATGGGTAGAAGCATGAAACACTATATTTTATTTGCAGAATAGGATCCCTCATAGAATACTTGGCATGATCCCAACCGAAGAAGCATTCTTTGGGAGAAATCTAGATGTATCTCATTTCATAATTTTTGGAGATATTGTGTATTGTCATGTCTCCAAGGATAGAAAGAAGAAACTTGAGCCTAAATTTGACATGGGAGTCTTTGTAGGATACACAGACACACCACATAATTATCGGGTGTATTTTCCCTCACTCAGGGTGACATTAGTGAGGTCATATGTCAAATTTGATGAGGAAACGTCTATGAGATACTCGCTAGAGTGAATTTGAGTATCCATAGGAGGAGGAGCTTTTAGTTCCTAAGGAGGAGCCTCATGTAGAGCTTTAGTAGGTTGTGGAGCAACCACATGCAAAGGAGCAGACATGAGGCTACCTGGAAGCACCCACTCAACCAGAATCTTCTAGAGAGGGGAGGAAGAGAAATAAAGAAGTTCAAATATTAGTACAGGATGAAAAAGATCATGTGGGATCTACTACATATTAGCGCAATAAGAGGAGGTCACCAGATAGGTACATTGGATATATGTCTCTCCTGACATAGATCGTTGAGTCAGAGCCTTCTTCATTCAAGGAAGCAGTTTCTCAACTAGTTTGGGTTGGTGCCATGGTGGAGGAGTATGACTCCATCATGAAGAAAAATGTATGGGAGGTGGTACAGATGCCAGAGAACAAGTCATTGATTGGTTCCAGATGGATCAAAAAAGTGAAGCATGTAGCCGATGGGAGCATCAAGAAGTACAAGGCTATATTTGTGGCCAAATGCTTCTCTTGGGTAGAGAGAGTGGACTATGAGTAAACATTTTCACCAGTGGAAAGATATTCCTCAATCAAATCCATTTTAGCATTAGTTGTGAAGTTGGGGTGGAAGATAAATCATATGGATGTGAAGATCACCTTCCTCAATGGATTTGGTGAGGAAGAAATTTGCATAGGGAAGCCTAAGGGATTTGAGACATATGAAAAGGAGGAACATGTGTGTAGACTCAAGGCAGCCCTATATGGTATCAAATAGGAACCTCGGGCATGGTACACTTGGATCAACACATATCTCATTTGATTGGGCTTCACAAAAATTGAAGCAGATTTCAACCTCTATCACATTGTGTTAGATGGCAAGTCGCTTATCTTGGTATTGTATGTTGATGACTTGATACTATAGGGGATGAGTAGTTGATCCGCTCTTTCAAAGAGTACCTGGCCTTGCAAGAGAATTAGAGATGAAGTACATCAACTTGATGTTGGCTTAAGGGGACCTGACCCAGGTTTAGAGTTGTTCGCACCAACCAACAAAACCATAACCGTTGGCCCTTTCAGCCACAACCTGCATAGCACAGGCTACAGTCTCACTCGAAGCAGTATTGGGGGATGCTAGAACCAAGGTTCTGCATCTAGAGACAGTGTGATAAGTGGGCTTAGCTCTTATAGCTCAGATCTTCTTTCGTGCAGATCAGTAATCTTCTATGACCTAATACAATAATGACTAAAATGGATTCTATGCCTTTGCAAAGGTATACGATTAGTCTTTACGGACCCTAACAGGCAAATTATTAACTTTCAAGCATTAATAAATAACCCTAGATCTGCCTTTATGCAGATCTCAAAAATTATAACAGAAATAACCCTTATCTTCGGGAAAATGGATAATTACTTAAATCCTACACAAATAAGATAAATTCAGTAGTTTTGTGTAGCATTTATTCATTACTCCATAGAAAACATATTATAAAGCAACAGATCATAATGTAAACAAAATTAATGATAATACTCAAATTGCAAGATAATTCTTGAAAATCATTCTTTATTCGTCTTCAACGTTCAGATTACAGACTCTTTCACCCTGTGCACTCAGTTGCAGGAGTCCACGCACTTAGCGATGGACTTACCAAGGCCTCCTGCGCACTCATCTATAGGATCCTTCCCCTTTCGCCTAAGTACAGGAAGCAGAGCCTTCCTGCCTTAGCACTTGCCCAAAAAAAATATCTATCTTGACTCTTCACTACTATTTGTTACCTCTTCTAGACTCGCTATGACTCAAATATATAGCATTTCCAATACAATACCATAGTCTGCGGACCATGGGTGAGTCTCCAAAACGACCTATTTACTTACCCAAATAAGGGGCTAAAACCCCTTTGACTCCTATTTACCTGCATGCTCCGCATCCACATTTCGCGAAGACTTTACATCTTTTACAAAAACTTATACAAAATTTGGGTTAACTAACCCCAAAACTGACCCTAGGGACCCTATCCCAACACTTGATGCATTACTTCCTTGGGCTGGAAGTATGGCAGGGTGATGGTTAGTTGTTTGTGAGTCAGGGGAAGTATGCCTCAGAAATACTTCAGACATTTCGCATGGAGAACTACAAGCCTATGGACACACCTATAGATACAAACTAGAGGAAGCAGTGCTTCTTCAGGAGAGAAAGTAGTTGTTAGCATCTACCGACAACTTGGGGGATCCTTGATGTATCTAGTGAACAAAGGGATCGATATATGCTATGATGTTAATCAGTTGAGTCAAGCCATGGTGAATCTTACCAAATTGTATTGGAAGGTATCAAACCATGTGTTAAGGCATCTAAGAGGCACAACCAAGTATGGGTTATGGTACAGGAGGACAGAGGGAGTGAAGATCCAAGGCTTCACCAATGCAAATTGGGCGGGGAGTCCATCAGATAGGAAAATTATTGTAGGTGCTATCTTCATTGTTGGGTCTACAACTATTTCCTCGTATAGGAGGAAATAGAGGTTTGTGGCACTCAGCTCACAAAAGGTTGAATACATGGTTACAAGTCAAGCATCATGTGAGACCATATGGATGAGGAAAATACTTGTGGGTCTTTTCAATCAGCAAATGGATCCGATAGTGATTTATTGTCATAATCAAAATTGTATCAAAGTATCTAAGAATCTAGTGTTTCATTATAGGTCCACGCACATTGATATTATGTACCATCACTTACGTGATTGTGTGCAGAGGGGAATTATGATTCTAGAGTACATTCCAATTGAGGAGTAGGATGCAGATATGTTGACAGCCATTTTCAAGAGGCAAATTTGAATTTCGCAAGTGCAGGATAGGGGCGGTGCAAAATCCCCTTCTTGCTAAGAGGGAATGTTAGAAATTGTAGAAAGAAAGGCTAAATTTGACTTGTGCCTTAGTCAAATTTAGTAATTCAATTTTCCACATCAACAAGATGAATTGGATTGCAATTAACTTGTGTGACATGGATTTGTCTACTATTTTACTCAATAAATTCGAGTTACAGGCTAGAAGTAGAGTTGTGCATGTAGTGATTGCTAAAATTTAGCAACCTAGTTTAGTTATTTTAAGTTTGACTTAGTTAATTTATCTCAAGTACCTATTTGAGTTAGTTGAAGGTTGGTTTAGTAGAATAATTGTTGTTAACTCAATGATCTCTCAATTAAACTAGTAAATCATCTAAAAATAACCCATACATGCATGGAATTCGAATTGCCTAGATGGAGTGGAGTAGAAAGCACACATTAATCATCAATTGTATACTAGTTGAGTGTACAGAGCTTGGCATTGTCTAGGTGAATCATTCCTTGGGAATTGGGAAAGAAAATAGGAGAAAATTCCTATATTTTAGGAGCTAATTTCCTCCAGGATTATGCAAGGAAATAGGAGCTAGCTTGGGCCTTGAATTTTCTAAGTCTTGGCCAAAGTAGGACAGTCAGCAGGAGAACATGTTAACAGTGCAGGGTGTGCTTTAGATTCAAAGCAATATATTGTAATTGTTTTTCATTTTCATATGATTAATGAAAGGAACTGGAGGGGCTTTTCCCAGTTGGGTTCCCCTATAAATCATTGTGTTCTTGTGTCGTTTTAATGGATTCATGTCATTGCATGTGTTTCTAAATTGTGATTTCCATTTTGTAGAAGAGTAGAGGAAATTTGTGATCTATTGATTTTAGTTCGATTTCATCAATAGTAGAAAATTTGTATTAATTTCTACATCCATTCATCCCTTATAGTTCTAATTAAGAGAGTTTTTAATCTATCAAGTCCTAAATAATGAAATTTGGCTCTTTTAATATCATATGCAAATATTTGTACTAAATCCTCAAGGCTTTCATCTTCCTTTTCACCCATTTCAAAAACCTCTTCTCTAAGGTCACAATGTATACAATAATCCTTGTATTTTTGTAAAAATAATGTTTTATATCATCCAATGTCCTTATAAAATTAGTTCCTAAACCCATAAACAATTTGAGATCCCCATCTTTCAATATGGTTGGAAACAATTTCAACTTTTTAGCATCAAGAAAATAATCATAAGATCTACATAATACTTCAATTTCAAAGAGAAATGCTTGTATATGCTTTGTCCTTATACCATGGAATTTAGGAAGACAATATGGAGAAATGTTTTTCATAGTGGCAGTAGTATCAGTATCTTGAATAGGAAATCCAGAGGGATCTTCTTCTTCATTTTTATCTCCATCATTTCCTTTTCCTCTTCATCCACCTCTACCAACTCCAGAAGGAGGCCTTCTACCTCCTCTGCCACCACCGAATGGTGTTCTTTCTTATCCTCCTCCTTATATGTGTCCATAATGTACCTCTCCTTTTCTTTATACCATTATTGATTCTTCAAAACTTATTTAAGGTTCATCAATTGGATTGTCTTCCTCTAGTTCCTCTACCAATGCTTCTTCAGGAAAAGTTTTTTCTGCTTCCTCTTTTTCTTCTTCTTCGCTAAGTACTTTTAAATCTTGTCCAATAAGTTGTTCACCTGTTGAAAACAGGAAGATGACTCCTTTGGTTATAGATGTAGGTTCTTCTGCCACTAATTATGTATATGAAGTTGGTTCTTCTCTATGCATAATTTCTGATCTTTGTACCTCATGAAGTCTTATTCTACCTACAAAATATGGAATACATGGTATGGATGGAGTTGTGGCTCTTACAGCACCATATGGTCTAGTGGGGGTGGTTAGTGATGATGGAATTGAACTACAACCTCTAACAAATCTACCCCTAGAATTTCTAGACCTATACATGCATCCTAAATGATTTTTAATGTGAGTTTTAATTGTGCATCTAAAAATGAATGAAATTACAATATATCTGGTTAGGAAGAACCCCACAATCATGATGCACAGATTCTTACCTCTCATCTTAATACTCCTCCTAAATAGAGTTATGTAAATAAAATGACATTCTAAATTGAAAGTAAATTCCTATGTATACTTCCCCAGCAATGATGCTAAAAGTTTTGGGTAATTTGATTGTGAGTTAAATTACTTAGCATTAAATTATCAATCTAGGTTCGTACACTTGTGAAGCACACTTGCACAATATATGCTAGGAAATTAAATTTCAATTTTAAAAGAAAATCTAATCTATTGAAAGAAATTGTAAGACTGAAATAAAATCCTAATCATGAAATGATATCCAAAATGAGCACACACACTTTCTTATTCTATGAAGCAGAAATACAAATTGTTCTATAAATGCAATAAGATTTGATCTATGAAAAGCAATAAATTATAAACTAGAAATAAATGAAATTTTAATCTATTTGAAATAAAAGCACAATTTTACTCTATGAAGAATAAATGTGATTCTATTCTATGAAACCAATTCTATTCTATGAAAAATAAGTAGATTTTTATACTTTGAAAGTAATAAACTTCCTATGCTAAATTCTTATGCTATTAAATCTTTTACATTTCTTATTCTAAACCTGTATTATGAAATCTTTTAGAATATGTTATAGAGTCTATTCTATAAAAACTTATTAAATTCCATTCTAATGAACATGAAGATGGATTTATTCAATGAAAGCCATAAAATGTATTTTATGAAAACTCAAGTGAAAAACTATGTTCTAAAAAGGATTATAACTCTGTTTCTAAAGAAGCAAATGAACTCTAGGCTAAGAGAAAATAAGGACAACTTTTATATGAAAATGAACATATGCTTATTCTGAATTAAATTGAAATCACATCTAACTATGAGATCAAAGCGAATTGAAATTACTGATGTGCATGTTCAGAGTTTAGAGTTCATTCATGTCTATGTGTTATCTATAAATTTGAGACTAATTAAATGCAAAGTTAAAAAAATTAAATCAAGAATCACGTAATAAATATTTTTGTTGTTTTTAGAGGTTTATTCATGCACTTGTATCTATAGAATAAAAGAATGAAATGAGCAAAATACAATGCGTAAATAAATCAAAGAAAAACAGAGCATCTAAGTAAAAGACTTGAAAGAAACCTTGCAGAAAATGAGCATAAAAGTCACTGATCTATCTTGTAAAAATGAAACATACGAAAAACTAAGATACACTCGTACTCAATGGGGGGGCCTCCTGAGGTGCACAAGATATGGAAAAAATTAGGAAAATACCAATCAAGCACCAAGTCTTGTCATGAAGGCACAATTATCTAAATAAATTGTATTAATTGAATAGTGCATGAACTTCAATAGTATTCAAAAGTATTAATAGCATTCAATCATATATCCAACTTTCAACATTATGGTTCACTTCCTAGTGAAGCATTTTATAAAGTTTTAAAATAACTACTCTAAGAAACTTATGATAAAAGATAGCTCCACAGATCAACATCTCAAACTAATTAATTAATAAATAAAAATGATTTGTTAATTACTTTAAGGAGATATGGTCAAGTTAAGTTAGAAACAATTATTGAATAATGATTTAATAATTATTTCATAGGAGAAAAGTGTAATGATTAAGGAATAATAAATAAATAGTTATTTATTTAATTATTCTTGGGTAATGTGGTCAAAAAGGGTTAGAGAAATTACTAAATAGTGATTTAATAATTATTTCAAGGGAGAAAAGTTAAATTATTAAGGAATAATAAATAAATAGTGGTTTATTTAATTGTTCCTATGGATGGGTGAAACAATTTTAATTATTTTTGCAAAATGGGTGAATTTGAAAATAACATGAAATTAATTAAATGAATTTATGGATTATTTTCAAGTGGATAAATAGAAATTATTTAGGAAAAGTGGTTTTTTTAATTATTTTCTTACGTGAAAGTGGATTTTGATGTGTTAAACCCATACTACATGGTGTATTTCGATCATCCTAGTGGATAATGGCTAGGTGATCACTTTTGAGGTCATAACACATATGTATAGGATGAGTAATTTGAGGAGGTGCTTTAGCAATTGCAAATCCATAGTCATGGGCACGATGGTAACATCACAATTTACTACCATCTCCATCAAGGATTACTATACATGTTAGATAGGTTATGTGTTCCTAAAGATGAGTGTCTGCAACTAATAAAAGTGTCTCACACCTCCAAGGTCACAGGGCCTTTTTGTGTAAGGAAGATAGTGGAGAACTTGTAGAGGTATGTGTATTAGCTGAGGATATAAGAAAAGGTAGTTAGGTTCACAAGAGGATGCATGCTTTTTTGTACCAACAAGCTTAGTAATAGGAAATAGGGTCTATGTAATCCATTTTGCTATATCCACTCACCCTTAGGAAAGTGTTTCCATATACTTTATGGGAGTTTTACTAGCAACTAAGAAGGGACATGACCACCTATTCATGCAAGTTGATAGGTTCAGCAAGATGTGTGTTCTAATTCCTTGTAAAAATACCATCAGTAGAAAATAAGCTGTGAAATTTTTCTTTGGACACGTCTCGGTGCACTTTGGGATGCTAAGGAGCATCATTTCATATAGAGACATAAGATTTATTAGTGCAATTTGGATTAAATTATGGTAAAATATTGACACAAAGTTGAAGAGGTCTACAACATTCAATCCACATATAGATGGGAAAAAAAAAGCAGTCAACAAGACTTTGGTATATATTTTGAGGGGTTATAATTATAAGGATTTGAATACTTAGGATAAAAATATAGTGTATACATATAACACTATTATAAGAGAGTATTTCACACTTCTACTAGTAATCTCCCATCTAAAACATGTTTTGGATATTTTCCACTTTCACCTTTGGATATTGCATGTGGGTAGCAAGGAGGCGTGAGGGATGATCTCACCATGGATTCCTTAAGGGCAGAAAATTTTGAGAAGATTGGGAAGATCCATCTACATGTACTAGATACATTGTATAAGTTAGGGTAAAAATACAAGGACATGCACTTAATAGAGAATTCATTCAAGGTTGGAGACAGAATATGATTATAGTTGAACAAGGAGAGGCTACATGGTCCTAGTAAGAAAATCAAGGCTCTATGATATGGTCCCTATAGGATAATAGAAAATTTTGGAGAGAATACCTATAGAATCAATGTACCCCCACGCATTCACATTTACTTAGTGGAAAATGAAGAAAATTTGAAACACTATGATCCCTTCATGTTGGATCATGAAGAGGAACAATTATTATCTTATGTAGAGGATTTGGAAACAAAATATTAGGTAGATTTTATAGAGGATGTTGGATTAAGGGGGCCTAACCCAGGTTGAGAGTTAATTGCGCCAACCAACAAAACCCTAACTGTTGGCCCTTTCAGCAACATCCTGCATAGCACAGGCTGCAGTCTCACCAGAAGTAGTATTGGGGGATGCTAGAACCAGGTTTTTGCATCCAGAGATCATGTGATAAGTAATCTGAAGCCCTTGTAGCTTATATCTGCCTTCGCGCAGATCAGTGTCTTCCTATGGTCCACTATTGCAACTCTGCTAAGATGGCTTCCATACCTTCGCGAAGGTCTACAATTATGCTTTTCAAACCTAAAATAAGCAGAATTACTACTTTCTCTTAGTAAATAATAACCCTAGATCTTCCTTCACGTAGATCTATCTGCTTTGAATAGTTATCATAAAAAATTTAGCTAATTCCTTCGCGAAAACTGATCATTACTCATTTCATGTATAGACATTAAAGATTCAACAGATTCACACAGAACATACACTTTATTTCATAGAAACAGATCATTAAGCAACAATGCCTAAACTTAAAAAGAATTAAGAACACGACACATATGCAATATATTCGGTACAAAATCAATCTTTATTAGATTTAGCATTCAAATTACAGACTCTTCCACCGTGCGCACCCAGCTGCAAGGGCCCGTACACTTAGCTGCGGACTTTCCAAGGTCTCTGCACACTCAGCTGCAGGAGCCTTCCCCTTTCGCCTAAGTACAAGAAACAGAGCTTTCCTACCTTAACACTTGCCCTTACACTTGTTCTTCACCAAAAGATCTATCTCTAGACTCACTATGACTCAAATATTTATAGCCTTTCTAATACAATACCATGGCACGTGGCCAATGGGTGAGTCTCAAAACTAACCTATCACTTACCCATACAAGGGGTTAAAGCCCCTTTCACTCCTACTTAGTTACACGCTCTTCTTCCACATTTCGTAGAGACTTTACATTCTTTACAAAATTCTATTCAAAAAATGATTAAACTATCCCATAATTGACCCTAGGGACCTTATCCCAACAAGCCCCCAACACAAATATGGTGACTCGCCCTCGAGTCTCTCAAATGGCTTTTTGACTTCGTGGCAGAGCTCACTGAACTACTTCTTCAATGCATTCAACCCTATGGTACTTTGTACTATAGGCTTCTTCACTTCTTAGAACGCGTTTTAGTAGTTGGTCCCTTTACTGCAAGCTACATCGTCCAATGAGCTTTTTGTAGATATTTCAGCTTCTCCTTAATGGTTTGATAAATTTGGCTGGCCTCTTCTATCCAAGGTTGAAGCTGAGCCTTTAACAATGATTCTTTTTGTTGCAATCCCTATAATTGTGCCTGTATCAGCTGCCCTTCACGTAGGTGCGTGAAGCACTCGATTGGCGCCAATGTGCACGCATTCACTTGAATCTCATCATACATTTTCTTGGCCTCTCTGATTTCTCTGCTCAACCTTTGAACGTTTGGGTCCTCTTGCAAAGTGCCCCATAATTCCATGGCCTATTTAAAGAGAAAATCATGTCCTTTAACTGCAATCTCCAATGTATTCTGTTGACGGTGCTGGACCTGCCAACATGTAAGGGTATCTCCCTAGTAAGAACACCCAATTAGACCTCAAGCTGTTTGGTGTAGGATTCCTAGCAATGGGTCGTAAAGCAATGCCTTGACCGTGATGCCGCACAGAGGAAAGTAAGATAACTCTGTCAGTAGCAAGGTTGTGACTGCTGCAATGAATCAAGGAATGTGTATGAGAGGTTCTAACACATGGGGGTTGAGATGAGTGCCCCCCTTGGCAACCTATAATAGTACTCAGCTAGGAAGGGAACACACGAGCGAAGATGCATCATAAGCTAGAAAGCAGGTCACCAGAAATCCAAAGTTATGGTTAAACCAATAACACATCTGCAACAGGATTCATATAATTGCATATAAAAAAGTTCATACACAACTACGTAAGTCAAACAACATATGTTGCTATAGCAACCCGAACAGTCCAACTACAATAACAACATATGCATGAAGACATGTTGGCTCTTATTATATAAAGAAATGTAAGTTCCAATCATACAATACATCCATGTAAACCCGCTAGCCCCAACATTGGAACATTATAGCCACATCTGCCTGCTCCTCCAAAGAGATGTACTAGCTCCGTGCAGTGGAGAAGCCAAGGTGTGTTGCAATATTATCCAAGCTCTCTCCAAGATAGTCTTATCGAAAGCTTGGTTGACCAAAAGCCTATACAATGAGTTATGAGGGACTATTTATAGAAAAGGGTGGGGTGACCCTTGACATCCCCCTTTGTAACAATTCATCTACCCTCATGACTCTTCATCTACTTTGTGGCTATTACATCCAACTATAGACTCTTGACTTACACTTGACATGACATTACATTACAATGCACATGTACTCATGTGAGACAACATGGCTTGAGCAAGCCATGCAACATATCACTAACACTCGGTCTGTTGTGGTGAAACCAACTCTTTAACATTCTTGCAATAGTGAAGGTAGTGAGCTGATGCCAAGCTTGATCATCTATGATGGTGTGCATCCACCCCATGGTGACATCTTGCTGAAGTGAACTCTTCCCTCTGTTGCAACCAGTGCATTGGTTTGGCTCCTTCATCTAACTCATCTGTTAACATGTGCATGGTCTTCTTGGGTGCGTCTGAACTGGAAACACACTGATGCACAGTGTCCATGCTGATCTTCAAGTGTGTGTTGGTGGTCATGTGCATCAACTTGCCGAAGTACATGTTCAACTCTAGTTGAACTTACTTCTTGTCTTCGCCTTGGTGAGTGTGCTGAAGGGGTTGGATCATATATGTGCACACAATGACATGCATGCAGGTGAATCCCTTGCATGCGATCAACAACACTGCTCACCATGTCTGCTTCGTGCCAGCTGGTGGGATGGATCTTTAAATTGTACGGGTGAAATTTCATCTGTGAGTGCATGTTGTGCCCATAGCTGTTCTTGTTCCTATTGCAACTCATTCGTATGTATGTGCAGCTTCATGTTCTTCCTTGAGTTGCTGCTTCAGCACATGCAACTCCTTTGTTCCATTCTCTGTCTTCGCGCAATCTTCATGTCACATCGCCACCTCATAGACTGAGTCACCAAAGTTGATTTCATCGTCAGTGGATCTGCTTGATCAACTTTGTTTCACCTTTTTGTTGTCAACAACCTTCCTCTTACATTCGCTACATTAGTTGTGTTCGCTACATTCGTTGCGTTCGTTGTATTCGCTGCATTCATTCTGTTCGATGCATTCCCTGTGTTCGTTGCATTCATTGCATTCAGTATGTTTCCTTCAGTTGTTGTTCATGATGCTTCTTGCTTTGATACCTTGATGTTCTTGTCTACGAACAACTTGATATCTTCGTGAGTAGGCAAGCTCATAGACATTTGATCGACGACATCTCTAGGTGTGCTCTGAATGGTGTCTTTGACTCTGATCTCTTGGAAACCATTGCACTTGCATTGCTGAGAGGTAGATGAACACCTGTGATACCTAGAGACATGGAAACACTCACGGAAAGCAATCTGTCAGTCAAAAACCAAAACGAACTTGAGAACTAACTTGCAACATACCTGTGTGACTGAACATGAAGGTTGCACAATTTCAGCTGGGAGGTTGGGAGACTGACTACCAAGACTACATAAGGCATAGTCTGGGCTACTAGGAGACTGACTAACTGCTGGAACTGTGCAATGCACATTCCAGTCTAGCTGCTGATTGCTAGAATTGCACAATGTGAAATCTCAGCTGGCAATGGTTGCAGGCTCACTAACTACATTGCACAATTTTCTAGGCCAACAGTCACTGTCCCTCAGAAATGCGCAAAATAGTCCTGGAGGACAGTGCCTGGGTATAAATACAAATTTCGTGAGAGGAAGACAGAGCCTTCCCTCTCATTATTGCGTAATGTTGTCTTGGTGAGGTAGAGTCTAGGCCAAGGCTACCCAAACTCGCTGACAAGCAACTTAAAGTGAATGTGAGTGCGAATGTATGGTGATACTGAGTGTAAGCATAAGTGAATGATCATGCATGCAAATGGTGAATGAAAGATTCAGAAAACGGAACAACATGCATGTGGGTGAGGCAAGTCGCCTAATCGATGATTGTTCGTGAAAAATAGTTTCATGCATGCGATAGCAGTGAGATAGCAACAAAAACTAAAATAGTGCTAGGACAAGCTAGTATACATGTAAATGACAGCAAGCACTCAAAGAAATCAAGCAAATAGTACACACACAAGCGAAAATTGTTCCTAGATGTGATGTGGGATGTTAGAGCTGCAAGGTTGATGTGAGGAATGAGCTTTGCAGCATCCGGTTGATGAGTTTTGATAAAATCAAGGTTGTGACGCGCATGCCACAAATCTAGGGAAAGTGACACTTGGTGGGAGGTTTCTGAAGTGATCCTTGCATGTAACCTCCAACTGCTAAATATAGATCCCTGAAACAAGGGATGCCTTTGCATGTTGCCTTAGGAGAAGCATCTCATGCATGCAAGTTAGCTTTGCTTAGTCCCGGCGGGAACTGATCAACTCAGCTGCACATGCAAGAGACTCCTCTACTGCTGGGAGAAAATACACACTTTTGGCTAGGAGATGGGCTGGTTACCTAGGAGATTTGCACAATTTTTGGGTAAAGCACCTGACTACTACCCAGATTTGCAAAAATTTTGGGCTGAGCAACCCTGCTGGGAAAAATTGTGCAATTTTCTCTGTGAGGGTTGACAGATAGAATTGCGCAATTCTGGAGCCCAGCGGGCTGCCAGTCAAGATTGCACAATTTCTGAAGGAAAGTCTGGTTTCCCTCCAAAATTGCGCAATTTCTTGGGGGAGTTGCTCACCCCACAACTGGACCAAGTCCAGGTGATTAGCCTGTGAGGGGAATGCATCGAGTTGTGATCGACAGGCTGCCTTTATGCAAGCAGAACACTGAATCTTGTGAACTTGACGAAGTAAGGAATGTTGATGTGAAGGCTGGAAGGGAGGCTCCAAAATGAATCTAAGGAAAAATTTTGGAGGGTGGTTGTAGCCACTATAACACTTGGCGACACACTGGTAGAACTCCATCTCTCTGAATGAACCTTGTTCGTGAAAATCAAGTCTAACACCTCCAGGAGTATTGTTTAGCTCTCAGCTCATCTTGGTTTCATACTAGCTTGATTGTAATATGTAGCATATGCCAAGATCATGGTCGATTGACTCACATTCCAAGCCAAGGTGACACAGTTGTTTTTTATTGGGATTGAGGGGTATATTGGAGCACAAGTAGTATAGTCATCAGAGTCTTAGTTCCATCTCTGGTGTTGCTCCACTCCCAGCAAGCCTAGACAGTACCCTGGCGGAGTCACATAGGAACACAAGCATGGATCCACTACCAGCGAGCCTATTCAGTACCCCGGCGGAGTTACTTGCATCACCTCTCTATGCAGGAAGTGTTTCTCATCTTTTGCCTTATTCATTTTCATTTTTTTTCAAACTTTTTCCACTTTTTCATTTTTTTCATTTTTCATCTTCGTAATTGTGCACAACATTTATTCATTTCAAAGGCAGAAGAGGGATCCCAACTTATTGAGAGCAAGAGGTTGTTCCTGCAGAGAAGTAGTTTATTATACCTCTGACGTCCTTGTTAATGTTTTCCCCCTCACCTTACTCTACTTGACTGAGCTGACAAGGATTAACCCAAAACAACTGACTAGAGTAGGTGATACTAGTTAGCACGCAAGCGTTGTGTTTCACCAAGGTTCACTTCGAACAGTAGGTATTTTCAATTGACGTATCATGGACTGAAAACATTAAGTTGTTCATACATAGGCTAGATGACATATAACCAAGTAGTGATAGTTGTACGAGGCCTCTTATACTTTACCCAACTTGTTTCAAGAGTCATACATGGTTTCATGTGAAACTATCCAATGAACGAAACAAGCGAACTAAAAAACAACAAAGCAAAGCAAGAGAAGAAGCAAAAGTGAAAGAAATGCAAGTAAGCAAACAAGCAAGCAAACAAACAAACAAACCAGGCAAGTAAGAAAACAAGCCTACAAGCAAACAACTCAAAATCAAACACTACTCCTACTTCTAAGCTAACAGTGCATGGGTCATCTCACGTGAAGTGATACTTCCAATGCAGCGAACGACGCATTGGCTGACCCATGTTGGTGAAGGCATGGTTCGCGAACAAGATAGCTATGTAAACCAGCAAACAAGAAACATATGACAGTGAATACAAACACACTCTGAGCATACAAGTGACCACAGAACAAAGATGAGTGAATGTGCATGACCTGCATTTTGTGGTGCTTCCATGATGTTGTGCTGCACTGTGTGCATATGTTGAGTGTATGCATTCTCTAGACCGTGACATGCAAGAAAACGTGAGAAAGGTAGACCACTTATGTTGTGCATGTGTGCTTGTTGTGTAAGATACCTCCAATGCATGAGCAATGGGATCGTGTAGTACAAGTGGAGGAAGTGAAAAATGGGTGTTTGGTTGATATTCAATGCAAAAGAGAGAGTGATGAGGAGCCTTGAGTGTTTCAATAATTTCATGACCGAAAGTGAAACCAACCTCAGGACAACGAGGGCCTGACATAACCATCAGCTCGGGCTGAAGTGCCTCAATGGTCTGAGGGGTTTCGACCTTATTTACAGATAGATCATTATAGACTAGTGTCTTGGATAGATTAACAACGATTTAATCAGCATCGTGATTGGATGAGGAAGTGAATAGATCACGACAACCAAGGTAAGAAAATTCAAGATGCTTGTCGGCATCCTCATGATTTGATGAATTGGGAAGAGCGGTAGATGACAAGCAAATATGTTCACCCTCTATGTTTTCAAGAAAGATAAATGACAGATTGGATAGATGTTCCAAGGAAGATGTTTCCTTTCCACACTATAATGACAGACTGACATCCGACGTGTCTTGTGAATGATCGGAAGTAGAAGCATCCGGAAATGAATTTTCACAGGGGAAATCATCAGTGGCAGAATCACAAGGTATGTCAGGATGAAGCAGATGAGGAATGGCTGGAAGGGAGTCATCCTTCACCCCGAACTCTTCTTTAGATTCCTGCACACACTCATCATGAATGATGGTGCAGGCTGGCTACATAACACCAACTCCGTCTACATCTTGATCCTCGTTCACAACAAGTAAGGAGTCTGGAATGGGAGAACACAAGACAGTACAATCTATAGGATCAACAGAATGTGAGGACAGAGGTTGAGGGAACGATTCCACGTTACAACCAACAAGCTTGCAAGCCAAATCTGTGTAAATCTCAAGAGCAGGTCAGGTGGGAGAGCGAGACAGTTCAACCGAGGTGTGTGCATGATCTCCCACATCACTCCACGCTAGTGGAGATGTTTGATGAGGTGAAGGTGGACAGTCCCTTGTAACAACAATTGTGCCTTCCTGTGATTGCACAACTCCATCACCGAAGTTTGTTGAGCGGGGTTCAGATACATGAAGAAGATACTCAAATCTTCCATCAAGAAATTCCTAATCAATATCATCTTCCAGGAATCGGTATGCAAGATTACAAAAGCGTGTGTGAAACTCTTCAATGGATTCATCAGGTGCTTTCCATAATTCCATAATTTCTTTGTTGAGTGCTTTATAGTTAAAGTGATTGAAAGCATGGTCTATCTCTACAACCAGATGAGCAAGATAATGAATATATTTTTTGGCCAACATGGCAAACCAGTGCATTGGGTGCCCTCGAAGAGTGTAGATGAACAGCGCACAACTCATGTATTCTTCAAAGAATCCATGTCTTTCGCATGAGTCTACAATGCTAACTGCATGCCTTACCAAGGCTACATAGCCTCCACCATCAAATGTTTTATGATACAAGTTATTTGAGAGCTTTTTCGGGATGAGGAAATCAATTCCATAAGACATACATTCTAGAAGAGCAGCTCAGTAGTGAGTCATGATATATGTGTGGAGATTCAAAACAAATGTGAGGACTCAGCTTGTCATCTAGCCCTCCTTCTAGCACCAAAATGTTGATGGTGTTGGACCCGCCAACATGTAAGGGGATCTCCCCGGTAAGAAGTCCCAATTAGACCTCAGACTGTTTGGTGTAGGAGTCCCACCAGTGGATTTTAAAGTAATGCCTTGACCATGATGTCGCACAGAGGCAAGTAATATAACTTTGTAATAGCAAGGGTGTGACCGTTGGAGAGAGTCAAGGAAGGTGTATGAGAGGTTCTAACACATGGGGGTTGAGATGAGTGTGCCCCTTGGCAACTTGTAACAGTACTCAGTTTGGAAGGGAACACACGAGAAAAGATGCATCACAAGCTAGAAATCAGGTCAGCTGGCAATCCAAAGTGATGGTTAAACCAATAGCACATCTGCAACAAGATTCATATAATTGCATACAAAACAGTTCATACACAACTACGTAAGTTAAACAACATACATTGCTACAGCAACCGGAACAGTCCAACTACAATAACAACATATGCATGAAAACGTGTTGGCTCTTATTATATAAAGAAGTGTAAGTTCCAATCATACAATACATCCATGTAAACCCGCTAGCCCCAATAGTGGAACATTACAGCCACATCTGCCTGCTCCTCCAAAGAGATGTACTAGCTCCATGCAGTGGAGAAGCCAAGGCGCATTACAATATTGTCCAAGCTCTCTCCAATATATTCTTATCGGAGGCTTGGCCAACCAAAAGCCTATACAATGAGTTATGAGGGACTATTTATAGCAAAGGGTGGGGTGACCCTTGACATCCCCCTTTATGACAATTCATCTACCCTCATGACTCTTCGTCTACTCTATGACTGTTACATCCAACTATCGACTCTTGACTTACACTTAACATTATGTTACATTACAATGCACATGTACTCATGTGAGACAACATGGCCCGAGAAATCCATGCAAGACAACACTGACACTCAGCCCGTTGTGGTGAGACCAACTCTTTGACATGCTTTTGATAGTGAAGGTGATAAGTTGATGCCAAGCTTGGTTGTCCATGATGGTGTGCATGTACCCCATGGTGACATCTTACTGAAGCAAACTGTTGCCTCTGTTGCAACCGGTGCATTGGTTTGGCTCCTTCATCCAACTCATCTGCTAACATGCACATGGTCTTCTTGGGTGCAGCTGAACCAATAACACACTGATGCATAGTGTCCATGTTGATCTTCAAGTGTGTGTTGGTGGTCATGCATGTCAACTTGCCAAAGTACATGTTCAGCTCCAGTTGAGCTTGCTTCTTGTCTTCCCCTTGGTGAGTGTGCTAAAGGGTTTGGATCGCATGTGTGCACACAATGGCATGCATGTTGTTGAATCCCATGCATGCAATCAACAACACTTCTCACCATGTCTACTATGTGCCAGTTGCTAGGATGGATCTTTAACTTGTATGGGCACAGTTTCATCCATGAGTGCATGTTGCACCCATTACTGTTCATGTTCCTGTTGCAACTAATTCATCTGTCTGTATAACTTCATGTTCTTCCTTGAGTTGTTGCTTCAGCATATGCAGCTCCTTCTTTGTTCCATTCTCTGTCTTCGTGTGATCTTCATGTCACGCTGCCACCTCATAGCCTGAGTCTCCAAAGTTGCTTTCATCATCAATGGATCTGCTTTATCTTGAAAATTTCTTCTACCTTTGTGTTGTCAACAACCTTCCTCTTGCATTCACTCTATTCATTGCAATTCATTGCATTCGTTGCGTTTGTTGTATTCACTGCATTCGTTGTGTTTGTTGCATTCGTTGCATTCAGTATGTTTCCTTCAGCTACTATTCATGATGTTGCTTGCTATGATATCTTGATTTTCTTATCTATGAACAACTTGATATCTTCGTGAGTAGGCAAGCTCATAGACATTTGATCAACTGCATCTCTAGGTGTGCTCTGAATGGTGTCGACTCTCCTCTCTTAGAAACCATTGTACCTACACTGCTGAGAGGAAGATGAACACCAGCAATACATGGAGACATGGAAACAGTCATGGCAAGCAATTTGCCAGTTGAAAACCAAAATGAACTTGAGAACTCACTTGAAAAATACCTATGTGACTGATCATGAAGGTTTCGCAATTTCGGCAGGGAGGTTAGGAGACTGACTATCAAGACTACGCAAGGCACAGTCTGAGCTTCTAGTAGATTGACTGACTACTAGAACCTATTGAAGACTCGAAATTGTTGCCTCAACAAGGGGGATAACCACCCGGTCCGGACCTTGGGACGCCTCCTTTTCCATTTGGAATAGTGGCTCCAACTGGGGATGATGGGACCAGTTTCCCAATCTATTTTTATTCTTGTGCTAACGGGATAATGTTTTGAGATTTTTGGAGTAATACCTAGCCTCAAACTAATCTAATTTAACTAATAATCCTATGCAGTTTATCCTAATCAAAAATATTTATCTAATTCTAACTATCCCGAGAGTAACATGATATATGTGATCTAAAATGATATCTGAAAGTAATTGATAATAAAGATCATTCAATTACAATAAGAAGTGAATTCGTTTAACAATGATCGTTTCGTATAAAAAGTTAGCCGAAATGATATGACAGATATATCGCATAAAAATCATTCATGTATTTAGCATAAACTATAAATCATCATCATACAATAGTACAATAATGACAACCTAAAATTCAAACTTTCATACATAAATAACTTGAAGATAATGTATTGCTTGATGCATAAGTAAAAAGAATTAAGAGATAAAAGTACCATTTATAATACGTTCTACTCATGTGCTCCAGCAATATTGATCTACTTTCAAATCATCCAACATCATCTATGAGTACAGAAGTGCAATTTCAGTAGAAGATGTCAAATTGAAGTAGAAAATAAATCATGTTCTATTAATTTCACCAGAACTTCCTCAAAAGGAGCATAAGTGCATGTTCTGAAGAATGTTTCTGATAAAATTTCTAGACCCCTCTCTAAACGCATGAGACGGGTTTAAATACTAACTTATGAAACTAAAAATAGATTATTACAAAAAATGTTGAGGAGGTTTAAACAACCTGCCTCAATTTAAGAAAAATAAAACAAAAATAGAAATGTGCATAATGACTAATCTTGCATTCGATCTTTCAGATTGCAAATATCTAGCATGGTCTTGAGGAGTGTAGGTTGGTTTTGGCTTGCTGTAACTACTGTTCTAGTGACACAATTTTGTTCACTTTTTCTTTAAGCAAAACTTGTACTTCTGTTGCTTTGTCAATAGTTGTCGTAGTGTATGCACCTGCGAACTGCAAGAGCCTGGTGAGGTTGGCCGATGGGTCGGTGGATGAGTCTTTCTAGAGGACATCCATCGGCTCATTGTCTGGAGTGGTAGAAATTGTGGATTCCAATTTTCTTTTCTTTCTCTGTCTCTTAACAATGGCCTTGTGTTGTGGGCTGTAAAATAGATGAAGAGGGGGAATTTCTTCTATTCTTAAAACAATCTTAGAGGTGGGGGTAACGAGAATGTGTTCTATTTCTTGAGTATTCACAGTTCCCCTTGTTATAATTTCCGGAGTTGTTTCTTGATGTGTCATTTGTGTCTCCGGTGCTTGTTCCTCTGTGTTGAGTTTTTTGTTGAAATTATCCCACTCCTCTTCCAAATCAATTACCAGAGGCTTTATTAGTTGTATAGGGGGAGTATGGGTTTCAGTCTACTTGATGGTCGAAGTATGTTCATCTGTCTTTGCTGTAGACTGGGCTATATCCTGGATTGATTCTCTGCTCCTGCTTTTCTTATTTTCTGAAGACTTCTCAGATGCCTTTCTAGAATTGGTTTTAGATTTTTCCTTAGAGTCACCATCTATGCTTACGCTAGGAGTGGGCTCCCTTATTGGTTCAATTAACAATTGGTCCAATGGGACCTTTGATAATCTCTTTTCTTTGTAGCTATAAAATGTTTCAAGACCCTCTTGATCAAAAAGTATCTATGCCATATGCTTCACATCTCTGAAGGTACTCTTCTGTAAGAAAACATCAGAAAATGGGTCCTTCTCATGGTTGAATATTTTTACTTTGACCATAGTGGTAAAATCCTTGACAATACCAAATGGGTCGTATTGTCTTCTTGGGAACTTAGGTAGTCGTAGAGACAACATATTATCTACTTCCCTGAACAAATGTCCAAGGTCATGTAATGCAAACACTCCACATGATACAGGAAATTGAAGCCAAATGGCCTTATTTGACTCCAATGCTTTTCTCATCCCTCCTTCACTGCATGTCTGATAGGCTATCTGTCTAGCCATTAATTTATCTAGGACATAGAAAGGGAGAACATGGGGAGAGGCGATGCTACCAAATACTCTGATATATGTAAATGTCTCTTCCCTGAACCATCGAGCTACTGGGTGGATGCCTATCTCGACTTCTTGAGAGAATCTAGGGGCATCTCATTTATAGATTCGTTTATGGATGGAAAGCATAACCCCGTGACAAATCTTGAAAAAATGTGGTTCAAAATTGGATTCCCACATGTCTTTATGGTAGATGTGAATAGGAAGTGGATCTTGAATAGTCCACTTCCATCCCATAAGAGGGAATTTAGAACCAAAATAGATAGCGTCCATAACATAAGCACACATGAAAAATGGATGGTAAACCCTTGAAGCAATACTCGTTTTCATTCTACACTCTATAATTGCTTTAGCTAAATTATCAGATAAGATTTGTGCCCAATCTATTATTGTTGCATTAACGGCTGCGTCTATTAAGGGTAACCATTCTAAGGAGAATTTGTTACTGTCGGGTTTACCAAATAGTCTACAGAGCATAGCTGCAGCAAAAAAGAAAGGGGAACAAACAGATGTGGTGGTGTACATATTGTTTTTGTCTTTCTTGATTCTTTCTTCATTATTTGACCAATTCTTTGTGCAGTCCGCTGAGTCTTCATTTTCTTTGATGAATTTCTCAACAAATTGACTGTTGTAGCTAACCTGTGGCTCCGGCAGGTGGTACATAAGCCTTAGGTTATCTGGAGTGAAAGATCCTATAACTTCCTAGCCTCCTATTTTGAATTCTCTATCAGATATATTAGCGTCATCAATAATCCACTTAACCATATCGATATAGGGGATTATTTTTGATCGTGCAGCTATTCGGTGCAAAAATGAGCACGTGAGTTCATTTTTGGAAGCATCAGAGGAATCGCGCCCATCAATTGTAATCTTTGTCTCAAGAATCCTTGGTTGTTCTTCCTCCAGTAACTGATACATAGCCTCCCATGTAGATGTCCCTGCTTCCCTATTACATGTAGTATCCGTGAACAGAGGAGTCAATTCCGACTTCTCAGAGGCGACTACTTTCCCTTTCTTCACCATTACTTTCGGCTCCCTGTTCTGCGGCTTTTTCCTGAAAGTTTCAAGAGGAACAGTTTATCAGATAAAAATGATACTGAATGTAGGAATGAATTGATGAAGAAAACTAGTAAAGGTGATAAAGGTGTTTTATTTGAAATCACGTAAGAAGATATCAAATCACTCTAAATGGCCTTTCACACATAAATGCAGTTACTTCTTCATAAATGCCCACTAATGATCTGTTATCTTTTAACTTGAATGTCCATAAATATTCACATCGTAAATCGGGAAACAATCTCCTAGGGTGGTGAGCCTTTAAACTGTGATAATAGCAATTTTGCTATTTGCAAAGCAATATCGCAGATCGCTATATCGCATAATTTTTTTCATTTAACTTACCATTTTTTGAGTTTGTGCGAGAAGTGAGATGCGAGAAATAAATGTCATAACTTACCGGGCCTGTTTTTTAATGAATAATGGACCTCCGCATGTGTTGATGGAAAGATTAAGAGGTGGGTCCAAGACGAGATCGCATTTCACAATATCTGCATATAATAGGTTGAGGCTTGTGTCGTATGATTGAAATGTGATGCGAGAAGGCTATTATACCATCGCAATCTCGTAGATCACAATACTTCAGGGTAACCTCTTAAGATAAGTCTTTTATAAACAGGGATGTTGCAATGCTATACTTTACCTTTTTAAAGAAGCTTTAAGGACTTTCTAACATTATGACCATTTTTCGAATATATATTTGCTTTTTTTATTGTTTCATCGTAGATCGTGGTGGGTTAGAAAGGTATCGTTTGTGATGCATTTCATGCTAAATAAGAAAAAGTATCATTTTGATGGTTTTATAGGTTTTGTTTTGATATCTTGAATTATTCTAAAAATAGAAGAAATACCTACATGCTAGGATTGATTTTTTTCGGTATATTCATTTTCTGAAAGGGTCCCCATTTATTAAAGTAATATTTTACTATTAGCTTTAATAAATGGGGGGTTGTTGATAAGCACAACAATTGGCAATTCACTTAGAAGAACCAGTTATCTCTGAGAGCTTTTTGAATTTTCTAAAACTTCTAAAATAAAGATATTTTTTGAAAATAAAACTAAACTGCATAGAATACAAGGTAAGTAGTACTGCTCGTTTAGCAATAAACAACATTTGTTCTAACTATCTTTCTTCTGATTGCCCTTTTCTCACAAATAGTCATTTTACCTACATCAGTCATTACTTGGTTATAAAGATAAAAGCAAAAGAATCTCGTTTGACTAGTTTTGGTATACTCATTTGTCGTAGGTAGAACCTCTACTGCCAGCAGGTGTTCATAGCCTCGAGAGGGTTACCTGTTACCCAGCAATGATTCAGTATCCCACTTAAGTAATAATACAAATTTAGAGATAAATTCTTCAGTATACTTGATGCTCTCTTTATTTTATCGAAGTAATTCATTCTTCTTTTATTTCTTAAAGGACAACGTCTTGGTTTGGTGGCCAAAATTGACAATGCCATTCACTTGATTTGTAACTAAACTAAACAACCTGGCTCTTAATAAGACCCCTTGTCTTTTGATTGATCAATCTCAAGCCATTACCCTGTTTTGATATTCAGTATTGGTAATGTCAGTTAGTTATAATCTCATGATCATGGTAAGTCAGCCCTTGATGAGACCTCTTATCCTTTAAGTTTAAAGTATATTTTAGAATTAAACTCTAAAATTGAAAGCTACTTAAGTGGGGGGAACCATTGGCTCCTTAAGAGTTTTTGGATGACAATTGTAGAGTTTAAAGATGCTTTTCCACAGAGAAACTTTGCTTTGTTATTGATCCTTTTCTTGACTGATGTAAATAAAATTTCTTTCTAAAGTTAAGTTTTATCAAAGATTGGATAATTTAATAGAAAAAACAGGCATTTTCGGAGCTGTAGCACTCAATTATTTATTACATGAATGAATATTAATTTTCATAACCATTTCTACTTATACAATTGAAAAACAAAATTAAAAAGAGAAACTATCCTTCAGTAAAACCAAGCATAAATGTTTTCAACTTGTATTATTATTTCAAAAGAAAATTAACTAAAGAATATACTATACAGTGATCAGAGGAGATCATCTTTTATGGAAAATATTTCTTTAGGACCTGCCCATTAACAGGTAAAGGTTCTTTCTTACCTGCTAAATCTTGTAACAGAAAAGTTGATGGGCCTATTAGCTCGACAATCTGGAATGGGCCAAGCCACATTTGTTGGAACTTAGTATGCTTTCCTTTCTCTTCATGGGCTTTATCCCATTTTAACACTAAGTCTCCGAGTTGGAAATTTTTTGAAGATATAGAATTTGAATCAAAGGATGCTTTGACTAACTGCTAATGATGTGCATGGGTAATTCTAGCCTTTTCTCGTTCCTCTTCAAGTTTAAGGATTTGTAACTGTCTAAGTTGCATAGACGAGGAAGGAGTGTCTTTGATGAATTGAACTAAGGCCAACGAGGGAATAGCTATGTTTGTTGGTAGGACAACTTCTTTCCCATAAACCAGATTAAAAGGAGAAGTGTTGATGGAGGTTTTCTGAGTGATTTGATCTGCCCACAAAGCAAACACTAAAGATTTATGCTAGTTATTTTGACTTTGATCAACAATTCATTTAATAATTCTGATAAGGTTCTTATTTATGCATTCGGCTAACCCATTTCCTTGTGGATAATAATTAGCATAATATTTAAGTTTAAAGCCTCTTCTAAGAGCAAATTCTATCATAGCATTGCCTGAAAAGTAAGATGCATTATCGAACATTAAGGCAGAAGGTAAACCAAACCTGGTGATGATAAATTGATCTAGAAATTCGATAATGTTCTTAGAGTTGGCTACCTTGAGTGGAATTACTTCAACCCATTTCGTGAAGTAATCAGTGGTTGTAAGGATATATTTATGCTTCTTAGATGAATGAGGAACGATCTCACCTATTATGTCCAATCCCCATTATTCAAATGGTTGATCAATGTTGACTGGTTGTAATGGTAATGTTGGTTTCTTCTATCTTTCGGCAGCTGTCTGACATATCTTACATTTCCTTACATAATTGTGTGCATATTTGAATAGGTTTGGCCAGTAATAGCCTGCACATAGGATTTTATGTGATGTAGCATCTTCTGCAAAGTGTCCGCCAGTTGGTCCATCGTGAAGTTCCTGCAATACTTTTTCTGTTTCAGATTTCTCTAGACATCTAAGCAAAACATAATCATAATTCATCCTAAACAACACATTTTTGACAATTTGATGTTGTTTAGATTTCAACCTCAAGGCTCTTTTCTTCGTGTAATTCAAATGTGGAGGTGCATATCCATTTTTTAAATAGAATATTATATCAGTATATGTTGATTCAGTGTCGGTAAGTCTTGCCTCACATATGTGTACCTCGTCACCTGAATGTTGTGATTCTGACATATTCGATGCTCCTGCCAACATCCTGCAAAAACCTTGACCTTTCACAATGTTCGTTGGTTTGATTTCAATGTCATATTCTTGTAGAGCCATAACCCAATTTGCTCTTTTTTCACCCACATCCCTTTGTACTAGAAGATTTCTTACTGTTGGGAATGGTACTATCACCTTGGTGTGGGTTTTGAGAAGAAAAGGTCTGAAGTGTTTTATTGATTTGAAAACAGTGTAAGCTTGTTTTTCAACATCTGAGTAATTCAATTCAGCTCCCTGTAAATTAGAGCTAAAGAAAGAAATCGAGGCTTCGACTTTGTCTTGATTTTCTTGAGTCAATATGGCTGTGTATGATTTCTCGGAAGCAAAAGTGTACAAAGTGAAATGATTGGAGAAATTTATAGTTGCTAAAGATGAGGCGTTTATGATTGCTTGTTTTATCAAGTTAAAAGCTTCATGTTCCAACTGACCCCATTTAAATAGAGAATTTTTATTTATCATGGCTTGAAGGGGTAATACAATTCTTGAGAAGTCAGGGACAAATCGTTTGACAAAATTTATTTGACCAAGGAAATATTGCATCGATTTTTTGTTATGGGGCAAAGGTATTTCAAAAATTTCTTTAATCCTGTCAGGGTCAATATGAATCCCTATTTTGGAAACAATAAATCCAAGGAGTTTTCCTTCACTTAACACGAAAAAATACTTCTTGGGGTTAAGGGAAATCTTGTACTTATGACAACGTTCAAGGATTTGTTTTAGATCTCTCAGATGATTACCACATTTTTTGGAATATACAGTTATATCATCTAAGTAGATTACCACTAACCTATTTACTAAACCCTTGAATGCAATGTCCATTGCTCTTTGGAAAGTGGCACCAGCATTAATTAGTCCAAACAGCATCTTTTGATAGGCGTAAGTGCCCCATTTTGTTCTGAATGTAGTTTTCAGTTGATCATCTAGATGGACTAAGATTTTATTGTAACCTGAGAAACCATCTAGAAAGGACATTAATTTTGAGCCTGCAACTGATTGCAATATCTATTCCATAGGAGGCAACGGAAAATTGTCCTTTTGGAAAGCTTTATTGAGATTATGAAAGTCTATACAAATCTAAATATCCTCATTTTTCTTTCTGGCTGGGACGAGATTGGAGACCCACCTAGAATGCCTGACAGGAAAAATAATTTTGGCTTCTAGTAGTCTATTTAACTCAGATTTAATCTCATTTTCTAAATTGGGCTGAATTTTCCTTAATTTTTACTGAACAGGTTTTTCATCAGAGGTCATAGGAATAGTATGTTGAATAATAGAAGTGTCATAGGTTTTAAGATCGTCGTAATTCCAAGCAAAGACATTCTTATATTGTTTCAACAAACGTATAAAAGCTGATTTTTCTTTTGATGTGAGTCTGAGACCTAGATTGATGTTTTGTGGTTTCATGTCAGTTCCAAGATTGATTAATTCATACCTCAGAGTTGAACTCTGAAGTTTTGAATTAGTAGATCGTTTGAATCTATCTTTGAGGTCGTATAAATATTCCAATTTAACTACAGATTTTGGTATAGTGTTGTTGTTGGTTTCTTGCTTCAGTTGGTTTTCATGCTGGTCTTCATCAACTATTTGGTCCTCATAAGAGCCTTCTGAAGTGAGGAAGCTTATGATATCGATATCGTTGTTAAAGACTCTCCAATTGGTGATATTATCAGGAATAGATGACCTAAAAATCAATTCAATGGAGAATCGATCTAGGCTGTAGTCTTCTGGTGGAATAAGCTTGGAAGCTACATTAGCTAGGAAATCGGTGCTAGCATTTTGGAGTCTTGGGATTGAAGAAATATTAAACGTTGTAAAATGTGAGTTCATGTCTTGGACTAACGATTGATAGTGTTTCAAATGTCTTGGCAGACAGTGTATAGTATTTCTTACTTTTCTAATGACAATTTCAGAATATCCAAACACTTGGAGGTATTTGATATTAAGACCAATTGATTTGTACAAACCTTGAACCAACGCTTCATATTCATCAACATTGTTTGTGCAATCAAATTCAAGTCTACATGCTAACATAGTCTTTTCCTGTTACACTAAAAAATGTCACCATGACTATTTATAGTTAGTATGGCTCAATCAACAGTCATGCTACCCTCTTAGGCAAGTCTTATGCCTCTGCTATCCATCTCAAACTCAAAGAAGAGAGAAAGTCTTGTAAAAAATGTGTTTATCTCTGGGGACGAAGGTTCTCTCAAGCCTTACCTGCGGGGACGCTCACAATTTTCACAAAGGCTGCGTCCTTGGACGCTCTGTATGTTAAGGGACAGGTGCGTCCTTCTGTAAAAGGCAAAATGCGCAAGTTTCATCTTAAAAAAGTTACTTGTGGTTACTTCTAGAACTTTCTAGAGGTCGGTTTGATGAAATGGATGCGCCTCCAGTTGGTTCATGTATCCCTATTAAGGAGGAACTTATCCCATCAATAAGGGAGCTATCCCACCCAAAGAGGGGGATTATCCCATTGATGGTGGACCTGAATAACCTCTTTACAGCACTATAAATAAAGGCATTGAGCCAGAGGGAGAGGAGGTTGAAGCTATACATTTTCTTTGGGTAAATGCTGCAGGAATTAGGACTCCCATTTAGAACCTTGTGAGGAGAGATTGTCTTTGCTTGATTCTACTTGGAAGTGGGTGAGCTTTGTCAAAGTAGAGGAAAACCCTTGATGGACCCTGGGAGGAACTTGCACAACACCAAGGCCAGGTTGTAAGAGTTTCTTTGTTTCGTTATTAATACAAACTGGTTCATTTTTCTCAATAGCTTGTGTTAATGAGTTATTTCATGTGTTCCTTGGTCTGCATGTTGAATATATGTTTTATTATATGAGATGCAAGTGCTTGGTAATTGTTTGATTGTTTGTGGTTGCAGGAATTGATGTGAAGGAGGAGCTCATCCGGATCGGCAAGGATGGACTACAACAACAACGTTTTGGAATAAGGTAAGCCTAAACACTTGTAGTTTTCATGTTTTAAAAGGTGTATTTAGAGAAGGATAGCTCCAGTTTGTTTTGTTTGTCATTAGAATGTCTTAGACTTCTAGGAAGGTCGGTTGTGTCCGCACTCTTGACTGATTCCGTGTGACAAATTGGCGACTCCGCTGGGGATTCCATTGATGAGAAAAGTATTTTCCTTTGTGTGAACTTTGCTTTGAGAAAATTGGTTTATTTTTCTGGTTTTGGCTCTGTGATTCTGTCTCTGGGTGGGTTAGCTTAGGATTAGTTTTATTTTGGTTTTTCTTGAGTTTTTCAGTAGGACGCACCCTCTGAGTGCTGCACAGTGCGTCCCTGGACGCACTTTTGCTGCGTGCACAGAGCGGGCCCGCACCTGTGCTAACGGGTTGCCTGCATCCCCTGCCAAAATTTGAGAAAATTCCATTTTTTACACTTTTTGCTCTTAGATTTTGCTTTTTCTTAGTTTTTTCTGCCCAGATCCATTAGTCTCCTGTCAAAGATCTTCACCTAATCTTGTTTCATTGGCATTCCTACTTTAAGCTTTCATCAATTGGGTGTTTTGAGTCTCTTTTTTGAGAAATTCTTGATCTGATTTCCTTTGGTCATTACTTGGAGGTTTGTCTCAGTCCTTTCACAATTTTGCATCTTTTTGCTTCTGTTAATCGCCTTTGAGTGTTTTTATTTTTGATCTTTGGAACTCTCGCCCAGTTTTCTCAACTTGCACTTGATTGGTTCTTAGATTACATTAGGATCATCTTGTGTTTGAGAATTCTTTTGCATAGATTACATTTGTATAATTAGAATTCTCATTTTCGGAATATGAATGAAAAATGTGCATAGATTACATTTGCATACTTTTCGAGTGAATTGTGCATAGATTACAATTGCATAGTTTACATTCTGGAAAATCAATCGTAGATTTAGATCAGTTTTCTTTGATTTGAATTTACACAAAAATAAAAATAAAAAAAAAATGGTTTGGAATTGATTTGCATTAGTTTTTCTTGATAAAATTAGTGCATTAGAGAATTTGTTATATTTTCTCTTAATGATCAATTTTTTGCATTGTTGGAAGTGAATGGAAACTCTCTCCTTACTTTAGTTAGGATTCATCGAATTGAAAAGATTACATTATCATATTCGATTGCATTCAGTTGAGTCGGGTCATAACACCATTGGTTTCATCTCCATTTACCCATTTGAGTAATAACAGCCTTAATAACACAGCGCTTAATTAAAATTCATCTAGTAATTTTTACATTTCTAGGGCTCTGAAGCACCAACATAGCTTAGGCTAGTGTCTTGGAGTAGGTGAGTACTTAACTCTCCAAGACAGTAAAACCAAACAAGTAGCTGATCTTGTGATAGAATCAAATCCAATTGTTACATTTACACTCTGGGAAAGCTCCTCTTAAAGGAGAAGCACGAGCTCGTGTCCGAACCAGTGAGGGGATCCATCCTCCTTCGTTGGGAACGACGCCAGACAGTACGTATTACAAATGGTAAACCTCGGATTAACCATTGTCGAGGAGCCAGGGGTCACTTATCGGTAAACCTTGGATTACTGTCAAGGAGCCGGTAAGGGGATTGAGCTTGCTACTCTGCCCTTGCGTGCTGTCAGAGTTTAGACTGTTCCCCCAGGTGTACTTGTTGCCGTTGGTAACCTTAGTGACCATAATCTTTAGGATTCTACCCAAGGTGACGGTGGAGGGAAGATCCCACTGTACCTGGAGCAGACGTCGGCTATACTCACTTGGATTTTCTGGGGGGTTCACTTCACTCGAGACGGTTAAAGTGGAGGAACTTGGTCCAATCTATTCATTAAGCAGGTTGTCGGGGTAACTGTTCCACCCACCATTTCTGTACTGAATTCTGCGAGGTTGGGCTTCATCACCAACTAGTGTTTTCGGTCCGGAGAGCTTACTGTTTGTGTGTGGTTTGACTCCTAGATTTGATAGCGCGTGTTAATTTGTTTGTTTTTACTTTTAGAGACCATAGGTGTGAATTGTGAATTTTAATTGTTAGGTGTGAATTGTGAATTGTTAATTTTAGTTTTAAATTGTTAATAAAATTCACTGAAGTTGAATATAATGGCAAATGTTCCGGAATTTATCAACCTAGGAACCCCTCCTAATGAGAATCCTAGTACTTTTCCTTACTTTGGAAATGTTGGTCCTCCTTATATGGCTACTTTGTCATTACCTGGATTTACAATAGGTTTACCGATATGGTTATTTTCAACTTCGTTGGCCCAAAATACTCCAATTGTTCCATCTCAACCGGATGCTTCACCTCAACAGAGTTCACCATCTCAACATCAGCAACCCTTTGTTGACCCTTTACCTTCTTCGCCTAATTTTTCTTCCTCCATTTCTTCCTCTTCGCCTGGTAAAAGCCTTGAGGCTAGTAACCAGGAGGCTAAGAAGAAGAAGAAAGGGAAGAAGAAGAAGAAGAAGAAGAAGCAAGATAAGAAAGAAGTCAACCAACCAACCATGGCTGTAAGTGTTAGTTGTGTTGAGGAAAATTCCGACATGCACCGTAAACCCAAATACCCTTGCAGGCTTTGTAAGGGTGACCACTTCCTTGTCAATTGTCCTGGCATTCCAAAAGTCTTGGAAGTATGGTCAGAAAAATCTCATCAACTTTCCGTTGATCCATCAACCAGTGATAGTCAGGTTCCTGGGAAAAAGGGTAAAGTTAGGTTTCCTTGTAAGTTATGCAAAGGGAGTCATCAAACTCACATTTTCCCTCACATGGATGAAGCCTCAACATTGTTGGAAAAACTTACTGTTCCACAGCAAGAATTTCCAACTGGTTACCGTAAACTTTCTCCCAACCTACCGTCAACTGACAGAGTGATTGATCAAATTTCAAGTACAGTCAATCACACTCTTCCATTGGAGAGTGAAACTCATGTCACTCACATTGATGATCCATTAGTTGATCAAGTGGTCGATTCAATTTCGCATTCGGTCGATCCCACTTTCCATTTAGAAAGTGAACTTCATACTGCTCAGGTTCTTCTTGTTACATCAGATTCTTCTATGCCGGGGGGCATTTCACCTGTTTCTACAGAACTCCCTCCAAGCACTGAGGTCTTTTCCTTTGATTGGAATAGACTGACAAAACCTCGTCTTCCTTCCTCCATCCCTTTCCAAATCATTGTCAAGGCTGGTGGTAGGGACATACATCGTACTCAGGTAGATGAAGGTGCTTCTGTTAGTATTTTATCCTCAACTGTTTGGAAAGCTTTGGGTTCCCCTCAGCTTGCGCCTATTACGCAGAATCTGAAAGCTTTTAACAGAACCATCAGTGAACCTTTAGGGATTCTTCCTAAGTTTTCTATTACCTTGGAAGGTAAAACTGTCTGTATTGATCTTATGGTAGTTTGAGGTCCCTTGGATTTCAATTTACTCCTTGGGCGAGACTATGTTTATGCAATGAAAGCTGTCGTATCGACACTCTTTCGCGTGATGTCTTTCCCTCACAATGGCAGTATTGTGACTGTAGACCAGCTTTCGTTCCCTAGTCTTGTCTCAACTACCAATAATATGACACCCCTAAATGTTCCTGATTCTAAAGTGGTATCTACCCAGCCACGGGTTAATTATGTGGCAACTGGTCCCATGTTTTCAGTTACCGATGTAAGTGAGCCTCTCACTGTTGATTTAGATCCAGTAATTGACATGGAAAACTCTATGGGATTATTTGAACACAATGTTCTTATCCCTTTTGAGTCCCTTGACGTGTGTTCCTTCCAAAAAACTATTCTTCCTTCGGATGAAGACCTTTTGGAAGCCATGATCAAGGTGTGTCCATTGACATGTCTTTCTTCCAGTTGGAAGCCATGATCAATGGTATGAGGATAGTTTTTTCCTGTATCAACCTCGTTAAAAAATGAAATAGGCTGTAGTGACGAAAGTTCCTTTTACTGTGTCGACCTCGTTAAAAAACGAATCAGTGAATGCGAGGATAGTTTTTTCCTGTACCAACCTCGTTAAAAAATGAAACAGGCTGCAACGAGGATAGTTTTTTCCTGTATCAACCTCGTTAAAAAATGAAACAGGCTAGTATGAGGATAATTCTTTTACTGAGTCAACCTCATTAAAAAATGAATCAGGTAGATTTTAGGATATGTAGGTAGATTGTAGAAAGTAGGATTATGAGGACGGTTCCTGTTACTGAGTCAACCTCGTTAAAAAATGAATCAGGTATGAGGACAGTTCCTGTTACTGAGTCAACCTCGTTAAAAAATGAATCAGGTATGAGGATAGTTCTTTTCTTGTGTCAACCTCCTTAAAAATGAAACAACTCCCTTTTCAAGTTAAATATTGAAAGTAAACCTTCATTTCATCCAACCTGTTGAATGCAATGAAGCCTGGGGGGCATGTACCTCGCTTTGCATCATTATGCTGGGGGCATGCGAACTTTTTGAGCATAGTTCCTTGTCTTGTGTCAAGCTCGTTAAAAAATGAAACAAGGTTAGGTTAAGTAGGTAGATTGTAGAGTAGTTACGAGCATAGTTCCTTATCTTGTGTCAAGCTCGTTTAAAAAATGAAACAAGGATTTTAGAGCATAGTTCCTTATCTTGTGTCAAGCTCGTTAAAAAATGAATCAAGGACTTTTAGGTAGAGTTTTTGTTAGATAGATTGTAGAGTAGTTACGAGCATAGTTCCTTATCTTGTGTCAAGCTCGTTTAAAAAATGAAACAAGGGTTTTGAGGATAGTTCTTTTCCTGTGTCAACCTCACTAAAAAATGAAACAACTCCCACGAGTCTTTCCTAGATCTTGAAAGTAAAGCTTCATTCCATCCACCTCATTGAATGCAATGAAGCTTGGGGGGCATGTACCTCGTTTTGCGTCATTATGCTGGGGGCATGTGAATTATAACAAGCATAGTTTTTCGTTTCAAGCTTGCATAAACATGAAACCGAATCCGAGCATAGTTCTTTTCCTGTGTCAAGCTCGTTAAAAAATGAAACAAATCCTCCTCTAATTGAGCCGAGAGTTTGACTAGACCTCATAGATGTTAGGTTGTACGTTTAGGTTAGTTATTTCAGTTTTTGCATAATTTTCTTACAGTTTTAGGTCGAGTCTTTCAAATGATCTCGTTCTTGAACCTTCATTTCATCCACCTTAGTTGAATGAAATGAAGCTGGGGGGCATGCGCTCTAACAGTTATGCTTAGGGGGCATCAAGCACAGTTTTATCTCTGTTTCAAGCTTGTGTAAAAATGAAACTAATTTGAAGCATAGTTTTTATCTGTTTCAAGCTTTTGTAAAAATGAAACCTATCTCGAGTCAATTTCAGTTATTTTCAAGACTCGTTAAACTCATGAAAATCCTGAGATTATTTTGCTATTTTTCATTCTCGTAAAACAAATGAAAATGCCGAGTTCTTTCCGTCTTTTCCTGCTCGTAAATTAAATTGAAAGTCGGTCATATGAGTACATTTTTATCCCTTTTTCGAACTCATTAAAATTTACGAAAAAATGAAAACCATGAGTACATTTTTATCATTTTTTTCGAACTCACTAAAACTTACGAAAAAGTGAAACCTAAAGAGTCATCTTTTAAGCCCTTTTCTGACTCCTAAAACATGAAAAGATTGCCGAGTGTTTCTTTTACACTCGTTAAAACGGAATTAAAAGACGGTCCCCTTATAGCTCTTTTCTGACCGTAAAATCAGGAAAAGATTGCCGGGTTTTTGTCGTTTCAAACTCGATACGGAAATAAAACGACGTGTCCTTGATCGCTTTTTACTTTTCAGGTCAGTGGCACTAATTATGAAAGTACTCCTTGGTCGCAAGATCAAGCGGTTCCCCCAGGTATTATTTTATACTTTTTCGGGCTTGAGGGACACAAATCTACGAAAAAGTTCAACTTGGAGTCTTCTTAAGTTTTTCAGACTCTCTAAAATTGAAAAACACCGAGTTTCTCCTATACTGGGCTCGTTAAACATTTCACAGTAAAGGACCTGTTCAATTACAAACAGGAACGAACCACTCCTTCCTAGGGTTCGAATCAAAACTAGGTTGGACTCATCCGAAGGATGAGCTTATAATCAAGCATATGTTATCCTCCTCAAGCTTGTTAAAAATAAAGAGGTACTTGCCAGAAATGGTGGGGCAAAAGAGAGAAGAATGAGCCTATTTGTTACCTTTTGTCTCAAAAGAAACTTTATTACCACTCTTGAACACGACACTTTTTCATTCACCTGGGTTGGGAAATCTTTTACCTCACAGTTGATCAAACCACTTTGAAAGTCTTTAACCGGGTTTCGGGGATTAACTTTGAGTTATTCGTCACCAAGCCATCTGTCGTGTCGTTATGTGTTCAAGAGGTCTGCAAGCAAAACTTTCATCTACAAAATACTTGTCATCCATTTGACCATCCCTGAGTCAGTCCTTACAGCAACATTTCTTCAACTTGAACAATGATTTCGTGTTGCGGGCTTGCCTGCAATGGGTCGCTTTCTATCGACATCGACACATTATCTAGAAAGATGACTTAGGAATCGACAGTACCTTGAAGTCTGCATGCATCAATGGCAGGTTTCTCGCCTTTGACGTCAGTTTACATCATTGACTTTCGATCAAAGGATTCCGTGAAGTGTTCGACATCAAAACATCTATTCACATTTCACGGGTTATGCTTGGTACTTTGAGAACCATTGACATTACTGGTGGTCTCTCTCACGCTTGTTAACAGTTTACATCATCGACTGGTAATTAAGTGGTTTCTAACATGTTCGACATCAAATCATTTAATCACATGGCTAGAATCGTACCAATTCGGGAAGTAGAAGTGAAGACCCTGGATCTAGTTTCTACCATCCAGGCTGCGAGGAGTTTTGTATTCATTATCTATGTAGACTAATCATAAACAGATGGCTGCGTCCATACTGTGTCTACAAAAGTCTATAAAAATGATGTACTGCAAGATCATTCCTGTATCAGAGTAGTTAGTCCATTAGTTAAAGTTTTGAATCTGAGTATGGGAATGCCTACCTCAGTGATGATATAATCTTATACATGTATTTTGCGTTGAAAATTGCAGGTTCCAACCAGGTCATCCACAAGACAATCCTTGAAATGATAAAGCGCTTCACCCTTCCTAGAATTACAAAACCCTAATCTATTCCAGGCTTCGCACTTTAGGGGGCAATCTGTTACACTAAAAAATGTCACCATGACTATTTACAGTTAGTATGGCTCAATCAACAGTCATGCTACCCTCTTAGGCAAGTCTTATGCCTCTGCTATCCATCTCAAACTCAAAGAAGAGAGAAAGTCTTGTAAAAAATGTGTTTATCTCTGGGGACGCAGGTTCTCTCAAGCCTTACCTGCGGGGACGCTCACAATGTTCACAAAGGCTGCGTCCTTGGACGCTCTGTATGTTAAGGGACAGGTGCGTCCTTCTGTAAAAGGCAAAATGCGCAAGTTTCATCTTAAAAAAGTTACTTGTGGTTACTTCTAGAACTTTCTAGAGGTCGGTTTGATGAAATGGATGCGCCTCCAGTTGGTTCATGTATCCCTATTAAGGAGGAACTTATCCCATCAATAAGGGAGCTATCCCACCCAAAGAGGGGGATTATCCCATTGATGGTGGACCTGAATAACCTCTTTACAGCACTATAAATAAAGGCATTGAGCCAGAGGGAGAGGAGGTTGAAGCTATACATTTTCTTTGGGTAAATGTTGCAGGAATTAGGACTCCCATTTATAACCTTGTGAGGAGAGATTGTCTTTGCTTGATTCTACTTGGAAGTGGGTGAGCTTTGTCAAAGTAGAGGAAAACCCTTGATGGACCCTGGGAGGAACTTGCACAACACCAAGGCCAGGTTGTAAGAGTTTCTTTGTTTCGTTATTAATACAAACTGGTTCATTTTTCTCAATAGCTTGTGTTAATGAGTTATTTCATGTGTTCCTTGGTCTGCATGTTGAATATATGTTTTATTATATGAGATGCAAGTGCTTGGTAATTGTTTGATTGTTTGTGGTTGCAGGAATTGATGTGAAGGAGGAGCTCATCCGGATCGGCAAGGACGGACTACAACAACAATGTTTTGGAATAAGGTAAGCCTAAACACTTGTAGTTTTCATGTTTTAAAAGGTGTATTTAGAGAAGGATAGCTCAAGTTTGTTTTGTTTGTCATTAGAATGTCTTAGACTTCTAGGAAGGTCGGTTGTGTCCGCACTCTTGACTGATTCCGTGTGACATTTCCCCTTCTGGACTAACTAATATGCATCCTGCTCCTACTCCATCATTGGATCTAGATCCATCAAAAAATAATTTCCAAAATAAAGATTTATGTACAAGTTTATCTACAAAATTCACACATTTAGAGGTGTCTGTTTGGGAATAATTTTCGATTTGAGATACAACAGAGTTTTCTAAGAAAGGTGAAGTACGTGCATTGAAATTCCCTAGGAATGACTCAACAGAATAATTTCTGATTATATTATTGCTATATGCTACCAGCTCATTTTCTCCTTCTAGTTTTGTCACTATATATTTTTTATGTTTCTCTCGATCAACCCTTATCTGATTTGGCTTGCCATTATAGGGAAGCCACATGTGAGACCAGTCAGTTGTGAAGTAACCATGGAGCTTTTCTGACCAGTCCCTACTAAGGATTAAGCCATAGAATTCAGGAATATCAGCTACAAGTATATCAATGACTTGACAAACTTTTGGGTTTGATGAAAGTCTAATGGTTACTTGATTAAGTTCTTCGACAACTTCGAATTGAGACCAAACTAATTGTACTATTCGTACTACAGATTTCTGGGGCTGGATGTTTAACTTAGTGCAAATTGTTCTAGGAAAAATGTTAGATGAAGCACCAGAATCAACTAAATAGTTCTGCAAGTTTTTATTAAAGACTTAAAAAGTAAGGAGAAATGGCGGAGTATGAGATTTAGATCTTCCGCCAATTAGAACGATGTCTTTTAGATCAATTTTGTTTGCAGAAATACTAGGGGGTCTTCCCTTTTCTTAAGCGGCATGTGATATTAATACGGTAGGAAGCGGGGTAGTGGGAACTGCTTTGAGTTCTTTCAGAAGTAGCTTCTACTGATGTTTTAATTTACTAAGCTCATGAAAGGTGATGTTTTCCCTAGTTTTCTTCATATCCTCAATAATATTGTATTCCATTTCGTCAGGAATTATCAGTGTTTTGGATGAAGGTGAAGGATCTGATTGGGTAGGGTTTGTTTGAGTAGATTTCGGTGGAGATTTCTAACATACGACTAATCTCTGGGAGGTGGCATTGAAGTTTTCTGTTTTGAACTTGATTGAGGTGGATCAAGCTGATTTCTGCTTCTAGTGGAAACAGGTAGTGCTTTCTGATCCTCTTCGTTTGGAAGGATAAAATCCCAAATTCCTTGTATTTCCGCTATTTCTTCATCGTCTGTTTTATCTTCACTCGAGGCTTCTTCCTCATCTCCATCTGATTCAGCATTCAATATAGAATTTGGAGGTTTAGGATCAGTTAGGGCATTCCTTTTATATGGTCTAAAAGGTTTCTTGGAAGAATATTCTGCTACTTGCTTTTTTATGTCAACCATTTTGTTAGACATGGTCTTGAGGACTTTTTGTAGCCCTTCCAGATCAAAAGGATCCTTTGGTGATTTTTTTCTAGAATCGTCTCTAAAGGTTACTTTCTTGGATTTTCTTTCATCTAATGCGTTTTTCTTTTCTACAGCCAAGATATGTTTTTCAACAGCTATTGCTTCTTTCATATTTTCTGCTAACATTGGTTTGGCAGCTCTATCAACGAAGATGGTTGTGTTTGAAGGTAGAGTAGAAATGTCCCATTCATTTCAGACCTCCTCGCTAGGCTTGGACGTCGTAGGTATTTTATTCAATAACTTATTAAAACGTGAGTTGAAGTCCTTAATGGGTTCTTTTGGTTCCACTTTCAAATTGGAGAGGTGATTTATCAAAGTTGTTGTAGACCTATCATCTCCGAATTTAGTTAAAAATTGCTCTTGAAAAGCATCCCAGCGATTAATCGAGCCTAATGGTAATGAAAAGTACCATGATCCTGCTGCTCCTTGTAGAGTATATGGGAATAATCTTACAACTACATCTTCTTCTGCTACTCCATTCAAATTAATGGACAACATGAAATTATTTATATGTTCTTCAGGTAACAGGCCATTATCAGGATTAAATTTAGGTAACCATTTTTTTGGATGTGCTGGCAATTGGGTCAAAGGTCCAACCATTCTAATAGCTCTTGTGTTGGTCCATGAAATTGGTTGAGGTTGATTCTGTGCCATTGTTGGGATATTAGTAGAAGAGAGTGAAGCAGTGGTTGAAGGTGATTGGGTAGAGGATGGTGCAGCTCCTGTACCTGTGTGAATCACAATCTGGAGTTGCGAAACGGGTGTGTGACCTTGTAATGATATGGATGGAATGGACGATGATGATGAAAGAACCTCGATTTGAGATTTTGATGGTGTTTTCTTAGCCTTTTACGACTTGGTAGAGGGAATTCAAATGGTGAGATTCTAATTTTTTCACTCTGTGCTCTAGTTAGCGGTTGTGATGGGATATATTGAGAAGTGACACTGCCTTGGGATAACTCAGATTCTTCTTGAGATATTGAAATCCCCTGCAATTTGTGGATCATAGATTGTACTTCAGGGGTTCAGAAGAAGAACCACCTGGCTTGTTTAGGATTTCAGCAGTGGGTTGTGTATTTTTCTTTTCAACTTTTCTCTTGGGAATAGGAGATTTGGAATGCGAACGAGAAGTTGGAGGTGATGGTGAGGGAGTATTACTCTTAGAATTGCATGTAGATTTAGATTTACTTTCCATTCATATTCAGTCCCTCCTTCTAGCACCAAATATGTTGAAGGCTCGAAAATCATTGCCTCAACAAGGGGGATAACCACCCGGTACAGACCTTAGGATAGCTCATTTTCCGTTTGGAATAGTGGCTCTGACAGGGAATGATGGGACCAGTTTCCCAATCTATTTTTATTCTTGTGCTAACGAGATAAAGTTTTGAGATTTTTGGAGTAATACCTAACCTCAAACTAATCTAATTTAACTAATAATCATATGCAGTTTATCCTAATCAAAAATATTTATCTAACTCTAACTATCCTGGGAGTAACATGATATATGCGATCTAAAATGATATCTGAAAGTAATTGATAATAAAGATCATTCAATTACGATAAGAAGTGAATCCATTTAACAATGATCGTTACATATAAAAATTTAGCCGAAACGATATAAGAGATATATCGCATAAAAATCATTCATGTATTTAGCATAAACTATAAATCATCATCATACAATAGTGCAATAATGACAATCTAAAACTTTCATACATAAATAACTTGAATATAATGTATTACTTAATGCATAAGTAAAACGAATTAAGAGATAAAAGTACCATTTAAAATACGTCTACTCATGTGCTCTAGAAATATTGATCTACTTTCAAATCATCCAACATCATCTAAGAGTACAGAAGTGCAATTTCAGTAGAAGATGTCAAATTCAAGTAGAAAATAAATCATGTTCCATTAATTTCACCAGAACTTCCTCAAAGGGAGCAGAAGTGCATGTTCTGAGGAATGTTTCTGATAAAATTTCTGGACCCCTCTCTAAATGCATGAGATGGGTTTAAATACTAACTTATGAAACTAAAAATACATTATTACAAAAAAAAGTTGAGGAGGTTTAAACGACCTACCTCAATTTAAACAAAATAAAACAAAAATAGAAATGTGCATAATGACTAATCCTGCATTCAATCTTTCAGATCGCAAATATCTAGCATGGTCTTGAGGAGTGTAGGTTGGTTTTGGCTTGCTATAACTGATGTTATAGTGACAAAATTTTGTTCTCTTTTTCTTTAAGCAACAGTTGTACTTCTTTCGCTTTTTCAATAGTTGTTGTAGCGTATGCACCTACGAACTGCAAGAGCTTGGTGAGGTTGGCCGATGGGTCGGTGGATGAGTCTTTCTAGAGGACATCCATTGGCTCATTGTCTAGAGTGGTAGCAGTTTTGGATTCCAATTTTCTTTTCTTTCTCTGTCTCTTAACAATGGCCTTGTGCTGTGGACTATAAAATACATCAAGAGGGGGAATTTCTTCTATTCTTAAAACAATCTCAGAGGTGGGGGTAACGAGAATGTGTTCTATTTCTTCAGTATTCACAGTTCCCACTATTATAATTTCCGGATTTGTTTCTTGATGTGTCATTTATGTCTCTGGTGCTTGTTCCTATGTGTTGAGTTTTTTGTTGAAATTATCCCACTCCTCTTCCAAATCAATTACCAGAGGCTTTATTAGATGTATAGGGGGAGTATGAGTTTCAGTATGCTTGATGGTCGAAATCTGTTCATCTATCTTTGTTGTAGACTGGGTCATATCCTGGATTGATTCCCTGCTCCTGCTTTTCTTATTTTCTGAATACTTCTCGAATGCCTTTCCAAAATTGGTTTTATATTTTTCCTTAGAGTCACCATCTAAGCTTATGCTGGGATTGGATTCCCTTATTGGTTCAATTAACAATTAGTCCAATGGGACCTTTGATAATCTCTTTTCTATGTAGCTATAAAATGTTTCAAGACCCTATCAATCAAAAAGTGTTTATGTCATATGCTTCACTTCTCTGAAGGTATTCTTTTGTAAGAAAACATCAGCAAATGGGTCCTTCTCATGGCCGAATATTTTTACTTTGACCATAGTGGTAAAATCCTTGATAATACCAAATGGGTAGTATTGTCTTCCAGGGAACTTAGGTAGTTGTAGAGACAACATATTATCTACTTCCCTAAACAAATGTCCAAGGTCATGTAATGCAAACACTCCACATGATACAGGAAATTGAGGCCAAATGGCCTTCTTTGACTCCTTCAATGCTTTGCTCATCCCTCCTTCATTGCATGTCTAATAGGCTATCTCTCTAGCCATTAATTTATCTGGGACATAGAAAGGGAGAACATGGGGAGAGGTGATGCTGCCAAATACTCTGATATATGTAAATGTCTCTTCTCTGAACCATCGGGCTACTGGGAGGATGTCTATCTCAACTTCCTGTGAGAATCTTGGGGCATCTCGGTTATAGATTCATTTATGGATGGGAAGCATAACCCCGTGACAAATCTTGAAAAAAAGTGGTTCAAAATTGGATTCCCACATGTCTTTGTGGTAGATGTGAATAGGAATTGGATCTTGAATAGTCCACTTCCATCCCATAAGAGGGAATTTAGAACCAAAACAAATAGCATCCATAACATAAGCACACATGAAAAACGGAGCGTAAACCCTCTAAGCAATATTCCTTTTCCTTCTATACTCCATAATTGCTTTAGCTAAATTATTAGATAGGATTTGTGCCCAATCTATTATTGTTGCATTAACAGCTACGTCTATTAAGGGTAACCATTCTGAGGAGAATTTTTTACTGTCGGGTTTATCAAATAGTCTACAGAGCATAGCCGCAGCAAAATAGAAAGGGGAACAAGCAGATGCAGTGGCGTACATACAATTTTTGTCTTTCTTGATTCTTTCTTCATTATTTGACCAATTCTTTGTGCAGTACGCCGGGTCTTCATTTTCTTTGACGAATTTCTCAACAAATTGCCTGTTGTAGGTAACCTGTGGCTCCGAAAGGTGGTACATAAGCCTTAGGTTTACTAGAGTGAAAGATCCTATAACTTCCTCGCCTCCTGTTTTGAATTCTCTATCAGATATATCAGCGTCGTCAATAATCCACTTAACCATATCGGTATAGGGGATTATTTTCAGTCGTGCGGCTATTCGGTGTAGAAATGAGCACGCAAGTTCATTTATGGAAGCATCAGAGGAATCGCGCCCATCAATTGTAATTGTTGTCTCAAGAATCCTTGGTTGTTCTTCCTCTAGTAACTAATACATAGCCTCCCATGTAGACGTCCATGCTTCCCTATCACATGTAGTATCCATGAACAGAGGAGGTGTTTCCGACTTCTTAGAGGCGATTGCTTTCCCATTCTTCACCATTGCTTTCGGCTCCCTATTCTGCGGCTTTTTCCTGAAAGTTTCAAGAGGAACAGTTTATCGAATAAAAATGATATTGAATGTAGGAATGAATTGATGAAGAAATCTAGTAAAGGTGATAAAGGTGTTTTATTTGAAATCACATAAGAAAATATCAAATCACTCTAAATGGCCTTTCACACATAAATGAAGTTACTTCTTCATAAATGCCCACTAATGATCTGTTATCTTTTAACTTGAATGTCCATAAATATTCACATCATAAGTGAGGAAACAATCTCCTAGGGTGGTGAGCCTTTAAACTACGATAATAGCAATTTTGTGATTTGCAAAGCAATATCACAGATCGTTATATCGCACAATTTGTTTTCATTTAACTTACCACTTTTTGAGTTTGTGCGAGATGCGAGATGAGAGAAATAAACGTCATAACTTATCAGGCCTCTTTTTGAACGAATAATGGACCTTCGCATGTGTTGACGGAAATATTAAGAGGTGGGTCCAAGACGAGATCGCATTTCACAGTAACGGCATATAATAGGTTGAGGCTTGTGTTGTATGATTAAAATGTGATGCGAGAAGGCTATTATACCATTGCAATCTTGCAGATCGCAATACTTTGGGGTAACCTCTTAAGAGAAGTCTTTTATAAACAGCAATGTTGTGATGCAAGACTTTCGTTGTTTAAAGAAGCTTTAAGGACTTTCTAAAATTATGACCATTTTTCGAATATAGATTTGATTTTTTTATTGTTTCATCATAGATCATGGTGGGTTAGAAAGGTATTGTTTGTGATGCATTTCAGGCTAAATAAGAAAAAGTAGCATTGTGATGGTTTTATAGGTTTTGTTTTGATATCTTGATTTATTCTAAAAATAGAAGAAATACCTACATGCTAGGATTGATTTTTTTTTGGTATATTCATTTTTTGAAAGGGTCCCCATTTATTAAAGTAATATTCTACTACTAGCTTTAATAAATGCGGGGTTGTTGACAAGCACAACAGAACCATGCAATGCACAGTCCAGTCTGGCTGCTGACTTCTGGAATTGCACAATGCACAATCTCAATTGGCAATGGTTGTCGGCTCAGTGACTACATTGTGGAATTTTTTGGGCCAGCAGTCACTGTCCCTCAAAAATGCGCAAAATAGTCCTGGAGGATAGTGCCTGGGTAGAAATTCGCATTTCGTGAGAGGAAGACAAAGCCTTCCCTCTCAGGATTGCGCAATGTTGTCTTGGGGAGGCAGATTCTGGGCCAAGGCTACCCAGACTCGCCGACGGGCAATTGAAAGTGAATGTGAGTGTGAATGCATGGTGATACTAAGTGTAAGCATAAGTGAATGATCATGTATGCAAATGGCAAATGAAAGATTCATAAAATGGAACAACATGCATGTGGGTGAGGCAAGTTAGTGAATCACCGATCGTTCGTGAAAAATAGCTTCATGCATGCGACAATAGTGAGATAGCAATGAAAACTGAAACAGTGCTAGGACAAGCTAGTATACATGTAAACAACAACAAGTGCTCAAAGAAATCAAGTAAACAGTCACACACAAGCGAAAACACAGAAAGTGACATAAATGCAGCACAAGCCATGGAAAGCAGGCTTACCCAAAAACAGTTAAGTTGAATGTGCCGACTGCTCCTAGGTGTGATGTGGGATGTTAGAGCTGCAAGATTGATGTGAGGAATGATCTATGCAGCATCTGATTGATGATTTTTGATAACATCGAGGTTGTGACACGAATTCCACAAATCTAGGGAAAGCGATGCTTTGTCGGAGTTTTCTGAAGTGATCCTTGCATGTAACCTCAACCTGCTAAACATAGATCCATGAAACAAGGGATGCCTTTGCATGTTTCCTTGGGAGAAGCATCTCATGCATGCCAGTCAATTTTTCTCGGTCCCGATGGGAACCGGTCAACTCAGCTGCACATGCAAGAGATTGCTCGACTGCTGGGAGAAAATGTGCATTTCTGGCTGGGAGTTGGGTTGGCTTCCTAGGAGATTTGCACAATTTCTGGGCAGAGCTCCTGGCTGCTGCCCAGATTTGTGCAAATTCTAGACTGAGCATCCCTGCTAGGGAAAATTGCACAATTTTCTCTGTGAGGGTTGACTAGCAGAATTGTGCAATTCTGGAGCCCAGCAGGCTGCCAGTCAGGATTGTGCAATTTCTAGAGGGAAGGCTAGTTTCCTTCCAGAATTGCACAATTTATTCGGGGAGCTACTCGGCCTACAACTAGACCAAGTCCAGGTGATCAACCTGTGAGGGGAATGCATCGAGTTGTGATCGACAGGCTGCCTTTGTGCAAGCAAAACACAGAAGCTTGTGAAATTGACGGAGCAAGACAAGTTGTTGTGAAGGTTGGAAGGGAGGCTCCAAAACAAAGCTAAGGCAAAATTTTGGAGGGTGGTTGTAGCCGCTACAACATATTCATATATTCCTTAATGGTTGCATTATGCTGCTCCCTGACCTATAGCAGAGTAGTTGGTTGTAGCTTCAACTGTAATTCTGATATCTTCATCTGGAAGTAAAATGTGTCTCTGCCTATCTCTTCTTTTGATTCATGGACTGCATAAGCTAGTTTCCTGATATTCATTGTAGTTACGGCGTCTTCCAGAATATTTAACTCTAGGATTGAATTGCATGCCTGTGTTATTACTGTTTCCAGACTCTAACTTCATGCTTGTAGCTCTTCCTTTTCTTTAAGAACTTGAGCCTTCTCAACAAACATATGTTTGTTGTTTACCTTAAACTCGTTGATAATTTCAAGTGCGCACTGCTCTCTAATTCTAAGCTCTTATGAGACCCCTTGATGCAGCGCATGGAGAGTCTGAAGTGGCAGCGTGGCTAAGTTCACCCTGAAATCTTTGATTGTGCTTAGTAGAGCGCAATGTTCCTATGTTTCTGTGCAGACTGATCCTTCTGGTAAGGAGATGACCCTAAGGTCCAGAGTCTATCCCATCTCCAATACTTTCTTGCTCCCTTGCACTAGGCTTGCTTGCATCCCACTCGCTTGCCCTACTCTTGCTTGAATCTTACCTGTTTGGATCTACAGCTCGTGTAGATCCTTCTGGACGCTCCCTAGCATCTACATGTATTATTGTTCAAATTTCTGCCATAGCTCCATTGTGGTGTCTCTAACTTTGTCCCCAATTTCGTCGAGATCCCCTTCTGTGAGGGTCCCTAGGGTCAATTTTGGGATAGTTTAATCAATTTTTGAATAGAATTTTTTAAAGAATGTAAATTTTTCGCGAAATTTGGAAGCAGAGCGCGCAGCTAAGTAGGATTCAAAGGGTCTTTAGCCCCTTGTATGGGTAAGTGATAGGTTGGTTTTGAGACTCACCCATAGGCTGCAAGCCATGGTACTGTATTAGAAAGGCTATAATATTTTAGTCATAGCAAGTATAGAGATAGATCTTTTGGTGAAGAACAAGTGTATGGGCAAGTGCTAAGGTAGGAAAGCTTTGTTTCCTATACTTAGGCATAAGGGGAAGGGTCCTGCAGCTGAGTGGGTGGAGACCTTGGAAAATCCACAACTAAGTGCGTGGACCCCTGCAACTGGGTGCGCAAGGTGGAAGAGTCTGTAATTTGAATTTTGAATCCAATAAAGACTAATTTTGGACCAGATCTATTGCATATGTGCCTTGTTCTTAATTCTATTTAAGTTTAGGCATTGTTGCTTAATGATATGTTTCTATGAAATAAAGTGTATCTTCTATGCGAATCTGTTGAATCTTTAATGTCTATGTATGTTTTAACCCCGTACAGAAATTACCTACATACGAATTCTAAAAATAGATAATAAACAATGGCGAGAGCATAACACATAAAACAAATATACACAGAGATTTTCTCCTGGATCCCAAAACCGGGACTACCAGATTATTTTTTCATTATGTTCCTTTCAATGTTACAATATGTATATATACATGCCAAAGCATCCATAAAACCCAATCCGTTAACAATAGATTAGAACATAACCATAGTTCCATTAACCGGATCTACAAAATACCATGGACCGAAAACCATCGCACCCAAAACCATGTGCGAAGTCCATGCACAAAACCATAGGTAGGTCTGCCCACATAATATAGGGTCCAAAAAAAATTCCTGGGGCACTACCCCAAACCCCATGCAGGGGGGTTGTCGCCCCCTTGCCTACCCCCCGGCAGCACCCAGCGCAATGTACAGGGGAAACTAGTTGTGGAAAGAATATAACATAACCCAAAATTCTCCCACTTGTTGTTTTCTTTCCACAAGGGGACACAGGAGAGCTTAGTCACTGATCCAACCCTACAATGCTCATTGTTTCTATACACCAAGAGAAATTCTTAGTGGTCACAGACTTTGTCAATGCATTTGCAGTATTCTTCAAAGTGTCCACCTTTACCAACAACACCTTTTTGTCTTCTACCATAGCCCTCACAAAGTGATACTGAAAATCAATGTGCTTTTTCTTTGAATCATAAGCAGGGTTCTTTGCCAAGAAAATTGTGCTTTGGCTGCCACAGTCTATCCTTATAGCTCACTATACTAGCCCCATACTTGAACACAATCTCTGCAACCAAACTACTTCCTTGCTTGCATGAGTGGCTGCCATGTATTCTGCCTCTATAGTTGAAAGTGCCACTATAGATTGTCTCTTACTCATCCAACTAACTATACCTCCAAATAGGTTAAACACATATCCACTTGTAGATCTTCTCTACTCTAGATCTCCAACCCAGTCTGCATCAACAAAACCACGGATGTCCAAAACTCTGTCCAATCCTGGTCTTCTTTGGTAGCACAAACTATAATCACTAGTGCCACGCAAATACTTGAAAACCCACTTCATTGTTGTCCAATGCTCCTTCGCTGGTTTTGACATAAACCTACTCAATACTCTCACTGCATGTGCAATGTCTAGTCTAGTACAGACCATCACACACATCAGGCTACTGACTACACTAGAATATGGAACACGGGACATGTCCTCTTCCTCTTCTTATGTCTTGGGACACTACTCAACAAATAACTTTACACCTACAAGAATAGGAACCTTCACCGTTTACTATCCTGCATATTAAACCTCTACAGTATTATCTTGAGATACTTCCTCTAGTTTAACCAGAGCTTCCTCTTTGCCTGATCTCATTTAATTTCCATGCCCAAAATATAGTTTGCAGCACAAAGATCTTTCATGTCGAATTTGGAGGACAATTTGGTTTTCAAATCCTAGATAATTTCTTTGTCATTTCCAACCAGCAACATATCATCCACATACAATTCCAAATAAATAACACGGTCACCAATTAATTTAAAATACACACAGTGATCTACTTTGCTTCTGGTGAAGCCAAGAGCCCATATAAATGTATCAAATTTCTGATACCACATCTTTCATGACTATTTTAACCCAAACAGAGACTTTTTTAGCTTGCATACCAGTTCTTTCTTACCCTTCACCACAAAGCCTTCAGGTTGCTTCATTTAGATCTCTTCTTCCAGATCCTAGTGAATAAATTTTTTCTTCACATCCATCTGTTCTACCTCAAAATCAAAAGAAACAGCAACAAATAAAAGTGATCTAATAGAAGCTACCTTGGCAACAGGAGAAAAAATATCACCAAAATCAATTCCTGGCACCTGGGAATAACCTTTCACTACCAACCGAGATTTGTATTTCTCCACCTTTCCTTCTACATTCATCTTCTTCTTGAACACCCATTTGCTGCCAATGGGTTTCCTTCCAGCCGGCAACTACACCATATCCCAAGCCTCATTTTTGTGTAAAGATGCCATTTCATCAACCATGGCCTCTTTTCAGAGTTTTCCATCCTCTGAATCTACTACCTCCTTCATAGTTACAAGATCATCATCAGTAATAGATAAAGAAAAATTTGGACTATACCTTTCTGGCAGTCTTCTTTCTCGAACTAATCTTCTCACAACCGGATTTTGTGGCTCTTCATCTTCTGATTCGTCTTCTGCTGTAGAGTCGGATTCTTCCTCCTTTAGCTGAAACTCTATCTTCTCAGGTTCTTTTGGTAGGACTTCATGTTTAATAACATCTTTCACCTCTCTAAACACCACATCCTGGTTGTACACAACCTTCCTTGTTACTGGGTTCCAAAGCTTATAACCTTTTAAACCATCCTTATACCTAATAAAGATGCACTTTTCATATTTACTGCCCAACTTTGTCCTTTTCTCCTTTGGAACATGTACATATGCATCACATCCAAATACACTCAGATGTGAAAGACAAGGTTTCCTACCAGTCCATACCTCTTGTGGAGTCTTATCCTCCAACGTTGATGAAGGTGATATGTTGACCAGGTAACATGCAGTGTCTACCGCGTCTACCCAGAATTATTGTCCTAACCCGGCACCACTAAGCCTGATTCTTTCGCTTTCCATCAGCGTCTTGTTCATTCTTTATGCAACTCCATTTTGCTTAAGTGTGTATGGAGTAGTCTGATGTCATGCTATACCACACTTCTTATAGAACTCTTCAAATTCCTTCTTGCAAAACTCTCCCCATTATCTGTACTCGCCACCTTTATCTTCTTCTTTGTCAGGTTTTCCACGAGAACCTTGAATTCTTTAAACATGTCAAATACTTCAAATTTATTCTTGAGGAAATATATCCATGTATTCCTTGAGAAGTCATATATAAATGATTCATAGTACACAGAATTACCCAATGATGGAACCAACATAGGTCCAAACACATCATTGTTCACAAGCTCTAATATTTGTTTCACCCTCTTACCACTAGAGGGGAAATTCACCCAATTCTACTTCCCATATACACAATTTTCATAGAAATCAAAATCCAAAGAGCTATTAGACATACCTTCTACCGTACCTTTACCATGAAGTATTTGAAGGCCCTTCTCTCCAATATGTCCAAGCCTTTTATGCCATAGCATGGTATTTTCTCCAAAGACCACTAGACTTTTTGCTCCACTTTTAGGAACCACAGAACTGTTGCACCCATCAATAACAGTGCTACCTTGCAGCTTGTACAGAGTTCCAATCTGAACTCCCTGCATCAATACCAGTGCCCCTCGAACCATCTTGCAGGTATCTTTCTCGAACATTATTTTTAAACCTGCATCATCTAGCTTTCTTACAGAAATCATATTTCTAGCTAATGCAGGAATATGAAGAACACCTGGAAGTGTTCTAATCCTTCCACTTTGCAACTTCAACTTGACTTTTCCATGACCAATGATTCTAGCCTTCCTGTCATCCCCTAAGAATACATCACCACCATCATATTTCTCATACTTTCAGAACCACTCTTTATGGGGAGTGAAGTGAAAGGATGCACCTAATTCAATCCACCATGCCTCATGATCTACATGTGTACTTGAAGAAGAAGCCAATTACACATCCCCACCTTCATCTAAGGTGGTTTTCACCTCTATAGAAGGAGCATCATCAAATCCCTTTCCCTTCTCAGGAGATTTCTATTTACATTCCCTTTTGTATTTCCCTTCCTTTCTGCATTTCCATCAAACCTTTACAAGTTTTCCTAGAGATTTAGATCTCGCTCTAGATTTATATCTCCCACTCGAGGACTTATTTTTGTTTCTTTTCTGGGACCATCCTCATACAGACAAGGCATCACCATTCTAACTCTCCATATTTTTCTGTATCGTCTCCTCCGTCAACAAGGATGAGACTATTTCATCAAACTGCAAGGCAATTGCATTGCTACCTATTGCAACAACCAGACTATCCCATGAATCTGGTAGAGAAAACAAACTGATGCACTTATCCTCATCTGAAATTTTAATATCAATAGATAATAATTGGCTTACCACAGTATTAAATGCATTCATATGCTTTGTCACCAAATCCCCATCTTTCATCCTCAGGTTATACATCTTTTTCCGTAGGAATAGTTTATCCATCATATACTTAGATTGGTAAAAAATCCCTAACTTGTCCCACAAATCCTTCGTTGTAGCTTCCCCTGATACATTTAGCAATACTGGATCTGAGACACACAATCGTATTGTGATTTTTTCCTTTCGATCCAACTTCTTCCATTCTTCATTGGACACTATCGTTGGTTTAGTACCTGGATATACCGCGATCCACTGTTCTTTATCCACCAGTAGATCCTACATCTTGAGTTTCCACAACTCAAAACTCTGACCATTAAAATTCTTGATCTTTATCTTGCCATTGCTCGTCATCTTCTTTCACCACAAGAATCGATCCTGCAGATCTCCCACTTTACAGGGTCTACCACAGGCCCGAGAAAAACCCCTCAGCAACAAAGGCATCCCCTTGAAGCCAAAACAACTCAGATACCAAACGTACATTTTAACCCCATACAAAAATTAACTGCATGCGAATTCTAAAACAGAAAATAAACAATTGCGAGAGCATGACACATAAAACAAATATATACAAATATTTCCCCTAGATCCTAAAACTGGGACTACTAGATTGATTTTTCTTTATGTCCCTTTCAATGTTACAATACATATACCCTGGATTAGAACATAATCGTAGTTCCCTTGACCGGGTCTACAAAATACCATGGACCGAAAACTATCATGCCCAAAACCATGTGCAAAATACATGCACAAAACCATAGGTAGATCCACCCACCTAATATAGGGTCCAAAAAAAAGTTCCTGGGGTGTTGCTCGTTGCCCCAAACCCTATGCAAGGGGGCTAACGCCCCCCTACTTACCCCCCAGCAATGCCCAGCGCAACGTAAAGGGGGGGCGCGTGGTCTAGTCGTGGAAAGAATATAACAAAACCCAACAGTTATACATGAAATGAGTAATGATCTTATTTCACGAAGGAATTAGCTAAATCTATTATGATAACTAGTCAAAGAAAATAGATCTACGCAAAGGCATATCTAGGGTATTTATTTACTAAGTGAAAGTAATAAGTCTACTTATTTTAGGTCTAAAAAGCCTAATCGTACACCTTCACGAAGGTCTAGAAGCCATCTGAACAGAGTTGCAATAATGGACCATAGGAAGACATTGATCTACGTGAAGGTAGATATGAGCTAAAAGTGCTTCAGATTACTTATCATGTGATCTTTGGATGCAGAAACCTAGTTCTAGCATCCCCCAATATTACTTCGAGTGAGACTGCAACCTGCTCTATGCAGGTTGTTCCCAAAAGGGCCAACAGTTAGGGTTTTGTTGGTTAGTGCGATTAACTATGAACTTGGGCCAAGCCCTCTTAAGCCAACAAATGGTTCCGTTGTCAGGACCGAGATCTGTTTAAGAGATGTGTGATAAATGGTTTCCTACAAAGAAAGAGATTCAGAAGTGGATTGACTGAAAAGTGCACGTGCTTTCAGCTCAAGAGAATAGGAGCCCTAAATTATCTAAGGAATAGTGGTTGCAAAGATATTTATACACAGACGAGACCGAAGAATTCTTTTGTTTCTTCCCTGACGAACTACATGAGTGGTTGTCTAAATTGGCTGATAGTCAAGGGACGTGGAGGCTTGACAGCCCTATAGTGTGGACTCTAGAACTAGTGCAATGTATGGAAGCATTAGGAAGAAATATCACGCAGGTCGTGGATCATTGGATTGATCACACACTTGGAAGTTTTGTGACTGAGTTCACGATCGATAGAAATATCAACTATAGCGAAGCGGAATGTAGGCTCTTTAAGGGACCGCGAGGTAAGTATTTGAAATCATTAAAAACTTGGATTAAAATGTTGTTATTTGAAAATAGGGTTATGCAGTTACCTTGATGTTTGGGGATACGCGAAGATGGATATTCTTTAGAAGAAATGAAGGAACAATCTTAGAGTACAGTCCGCTCATTGAACCCCCTTCAAGTGATGATGAAGGGACGGTGCTGACTACATTGTGACGTGAAGTTCAGTTAATTAAGCAGGGTATTCCGAGGATACCTTATCCATCCACCCCACCTCCACCTCCAGCCCATACGCCTACACCTTCGCCTCCACCTCCACCTCCACTTCCACCATTCAACATGGTGAACACGATGAAGATGCTTGTTTTTTAAGGGGTATGGAGTGAAGATCCTGAACCATTCTGGTTTGTTGCAGGAGCTGTATGGACTGCAGATAATATTACGGATGATAGTATCAACAAAGCGCAGCTGATCATAACCTTACAAGATCTAGCATTGACATGATACATCAAGTACTGCACCGATAATCCCATCACAACGTTGGCAGAAACACAGCAAGCTCTGAACAAGGAGCTTAAAAATCCTAAGTTAGAGGCGCAGTCAGTCACTAAGTTTAAAGAAATTCGACAAAGTAGATAAGACACCTTAGGATTTCGATCAAAGGTTGAAATGTCTAATCAGGCAAGCTAATATGCTAAAAACAGATTCCAAGCATCGCAGCAAGTATATAGCGTCACTCTTGCCGCACTTAAGAGTGCTTCTGTCACAACAAAAGATAGCAACACAAGCAGAAACCTTAGAAATTGTGATGAGGTTGGACACCTTGCCTGTATAGGATATAAACCTTGGGATACAACAGATTCACTTACAGCTGGAAACCCTGCACTTGGAGTTGCAGAGCTTGAAGAAAGGAAAGGAATCCTAGCTGAAGGTGCACACCAAAGTCTGGTGCTTGAAATGTAAGAGCCATGGGAACGATCATGACCATTGCCCAGTTTATAAGAACTATCTTATTGCGGGAAGACCTGTTCCCCTAAAACCAGAGAGTAACGTTGGGTCGAGCGCGTGAATTGCGCTATGGTGCACTATTTTTCAGGTTACAAGACAGCATGCGACTGATAATTGCCATTTACTACATATGTTTGTACAGACCCCTCAACAGTTGTTTTGAAATTTCTGTAAATTTGTGGGACATGACGAATGCCATTGTAGGAGTTATGAGCTATTGATGGATAGAAAGCCTACCTATTGAATGCAGGCAAAACGCTGACCTCAGGATTAGGGCGCAGGAGAAGCACTACTAGGAATTGACTTAGCTTTTGATACGGACATGGTAATCAACTTGAAGAAGCAAAATATGACGTTTTAAAGGAAGTTGCTCAGGGTTGTAGTCTCGGTAGATCCTGTTGAAGGAGTGTGTTATACTGAACCTGTTTGTGAATTTGTGGAAATTGATGACGATCTGGATCAGATATAAGATCATAGTGTGAAATGAATATTGGATCAATCCTACGGCAGATGGACGAATTACGTGGGATAGGGATAGTTCCTACATCTCAGACTCGGATGAAGAGCTTGAACATTGGCATAATCGGTTGCATGAAGTCTCTACGCTCCGTTGCAATATTATGACCAAGTCACTGTGGTGTGTCTCAGTTAAGGTAAGGAAGCTTCCACATTATGATGGTTTGACTGATGTGGATCTATTTTTAGATTAATTTGAAATGGAAGTACCAGAAGAACATTGCTTCCAAGCACTGTAGTTGGCACTGCGCGCTATGCTTGCCTGTTGGCGGGGTATGCACAAAGAGACCTTCACTGGATGGAAGGAATACAAAAGGATATTAGATTAAGGTTTGGGTATGCTAATACCTAGATGAAAGAAAAGCATAGTGGGAAGGATGATCTGCATGATCATTTGGCACAATGGACTAAGGCCTGGGGAACATAACCACAACCCGAATGGGTGCACATTTTTTCCATATCTTAGATAAAATCCTGATGAACTGGTATTTGGAAACAGAGCTTCTCCATGGGGCAACATAATGGGACATCTCAAGAGAGAGTTTCTTATTGAATTTCAGCTTTGAGGACTAGTTTGAGTGCATTTATGAAGTGCTCCAGAAGATAAAAGTTGCTATATTCATAACGCCTAAGGAACTAATAGAATCATCTCAGCCAGATTGGAGTACATAGTTGCACCATGCGCTAGAATGTTATAATGTGACTGATGAAGAGGAAAAAGAAGACCCATGGAATATTAACATTCCAGAGACAAAAGGACAGCGTGAATTCAAAGGACCGAAATCTAAGAACACGGATATATCAGAACCTCTGAAAACTAGACAAGTAAACATTGGGTCTGAAGGAGAGCCTAAGTTCGTGAAGATAGGAAACTATTGGGATGAACCTATAGTCGATAAGGTGGCCAAACTTCTACACAAGTACCAAGATCTATTCCCAACAAAGTTTTCTAATTTGAAGGGTATTATGGGAGATGTAGGTGTTATGAAGATTACGTTGAAGCCAGATGTGAAGCCCATCAAGAAGGGACCCTATCACCTAAATCCAAAGTATAAAGAAAAGGTGCGCCAAGAGCTTGATAAGATGTTGGATGCTGGTATTAAACCTATAGAAGAATCCAATTGGGTGAACCCAATGGTTGTCCAAGAGAAGAAACAAAAAGGAGAAATCAGGATATGCGTAGTTCTAAGAAAGTTGAATGATGCATGCATGCACGATCCATTTCCAACACCATTTATAGATGAAGTATTAGAGAATGATAGAGGACAGCAGGCTTATTCATTTACTAATTTCCTTTTGAGATATCATCAAATAAATATTACCCAGTAAGATTGAAGTAAGAAAACCTTCGCAATGGGGTGGGGTTGCTTTCAGTATACAGTAATTCCATTTGGATTAAAGAACGCGTCTGCAATCTTCTCCCAGATAGTAATCGTGGATTTCAAAGAGTTTATCCATAAATTTTTGGAAGTTTCTTTCGATGATTGGACTGTGTTTGGGTTGGTAAAGCGCCATGTTGCAAGTCTACGCTTTATGTTGGATACATGTCAAATGTATCACATCGTGCTGAATTTCAAGAAGTGCATATTTTGTGTGCCCTTTGGAATTTTTCTCGGACATGTAGTATGTAAGCAGGGACTGATGGTGGACCCTACATAGATCGTTGTGATTGTGAATTTGGAAGCTCCCCAGAATGTAAAATAGTTGTGTGCGACCTTGGGACACATTGGGTATTATAGAAATTTTATCAAGGCGTATGCTCAGATAACCACACCGATGGAAAAATTATTGAAGAAATATGTGATGTTTTGTTGGGATGAAGAATGTCAGTGCAGTCTGGATGTCTTGAAGGAAAAGATGGTGATTGCACCTATTTTGGTGTTTCCAGACTGGAATAAAAAATTCCATATGCATGTAGTTTCTTCTTGCATTGCTTTCAGTGCAGTATTAACATAGGCAAGAGAGGCAAAAATTGATCATCCGATGGTCTACGCACTGCAAAAGTTTCAACATTATTTGTTGGGCGGACATTTTAAAATGTATACAGATCACTCCGTGTTGAAGTACCTAGTCAATAAGCCTGTGTTGGGGGGAAATATCTACCAATCATTATTATTGTTTCAAGAATATGACTTTGAAGTGATTATGAAGCCTAGAAGGCTGAATGCAGGTCCTGACCACTTGTCAAGGATTGAAATAGGCGAAGAACCAAATAGTTTGGAGGAAGGACTGCCAGATGTGCAACTCTTTGTGGTGCACATCGCAGATGACCATTTTTCTGATATCATTTAGTTTTTAACCACGGGTACAGCTCCGGAAGGATATTCCACTCAGCAGAAGAAGGAATTAGTAGTTCACTCTGCATATTTTTCAGTGATTTCGAGTCACTTATACAAGATGGGAACAGATGAAATATTGTGAAGGGATGTTCCAAAATTTGAACATGCTAGTATCTGTGCCGAAGCACATGGAGGAGCAGCAGAAGGACACTATGATGGAAAAGAAACTGCGCAGAAGATTTTGCGCGCTGGTTTATGGTGGCCGACATTACCTAAGGATTCTAAGGCATACTACAAGGCATGCGATGCTTGCCAAAGAATGGGAAATACTTCGTGAAGAGATGAATTGCATTTAAATCCTCAAGTTTCATTGTAGGTATTTGATAAGTGGGCTATTGATTTCATAGGCCCAATACAACCACCAGGAAAGAAGACAGGCACGCGGTATATTATTACTGCAATAGAATATTTAACCAGATGGGCGGAAGCATGGCCAATGAAAGATTGTAAAACTGCCACCACTGTGAAGTTTTTGTTTGAATATGTCTTAACACAGTTTGGATGCCCTAAGATATTGATGAGTGATAGGGGTACACATTTCTTGAATGAAACAATTAGCACGATGCTTGAAGAATTCCAGGTATACCACCAAAAGAGAATGCCCTATCACCCATAAGTGAATGGAAGTGTGCAAGTATTTAACAAAATCTTGGAGAATACATTGACAATGGTCTGCAACGCATAGAGTAATGACTGGGATATGTGCATACTAGCAGTTCTATGGGCATATAGGACGACCTACAAGAAGTTGACAGGCCAAACACCATTTAGGTTGGTCTATGGGATTGAAGCGGTGATGCCTATGGAGTACATTGTGTCAAGTCTATGTATTGCAGCTTTGACGGAAATGGCGGATAGCGAGACCTTGGAGGAATGGCTCACGCAACTGATGGAGTTAGAAGAGGACCGTTTTCTTACAGGATTTCACCAGCAAGTGCAAAAGGAATGCGAGAAATCATGGCACGATAGGCATATTAAGCTGTGCACTTTCAATGTGGATGATTTAGTGTTGTTATATGACAGCAAGTTCACAAAATTCCCAAGGAAATTTCAAATGCACTGGTTGGGGCCATAAGTTGTTAAGGAGATCACGGATGGTGGCACAGTTCATCTCGTGAAGCTGAATGGGGAGTCATTCCCTGGAAGAGTGAATGGAAGTAGATTGAATTTGTATATAGGGGATCCTTTCCCTGTCCAATGACTATGTGGTAGCATAATAGTCTTAGTAATCTAGGCAGCTGCAAGGTATTACGGGACTATAAACTACATCACCCGAAGGGGAGAAAAATATAGTAAGGAGGTTGTGTGATGAAAGGAAGGAGTGCGAAAGGTGAAGTTACATTGGATGAGCTACGCCACAGGGGGAGGTAACACGCAAACGGTCCAAAAGTAGCTGTTGGAGTCACTATTCATGATTTGATGGCAAAAATCCCATTACGAGGAGTGGGTAGGTGCCATTTATGGCAAAACTCTTTGGATATCTACCGCCAAAGATGCATTTATGATCAAAAAATGGAGGGAATGGTCATATTTGAATTCAAAACCTCCTATAAATCGGGCATGTTGGTCCACCGAAGAACACTTTGCATTCTGACGACTGTGTATGAGCCCTCTTGTTCTAGCTATATGAATCGAAAGGTTTGGGAGGATGTAGTTTCCAGTCTGACATTCGCAAAGCCGCTTGAAATTAGTCAGTTGATTATTCTAGCACAAATGTCTACTCCAGTCAGTTCTAAAGCCGCAATTTCTCAAGCGGAAGGCCCTAAAGTCGTATCTAAGGAAGTTACACCCCTTGTGCTTACGGCGCTGAGATCACCTCGACCGAAGCAATCAGATGCTAAGGAGAAGTAGAAGAAACCTTTACTAGTGAGGCATTCACCGAGGAAGAACCCAGAGATTCGGTAGAAGCAGAAGAAGGATAAGTAGCCAGAGAAGATCATGGAATTGGAGGAAGAAGAACTCTGCAATAGCGTGGAGGAATTAGATGTTGAGGAGGGCGAGCCTATCACTAGGCTCTCAAGGTATATCCCTCTGCAAATAGGGAAAATGAAAGTAACCAAAGACCCAGATTCAGGAAAATTTATGGTCTCGATGCCACTGTTACCATAACATGTCGTTTTTGAAGGCGCGGTCTTAGCACGCATCCCGGTGTTGAAGATGGAGGATTGGGATCTTGCTGACCATGAGAAATTCCCTCACTTAGCTACTAATAAGTACATGACGAAGATCTACTATGAAGAAATTGGGGTTACACAGTTGGAACCCATGAAATGGGTCAGAGGTGTTGAGCAGGTCAGATTGTTGCACATGCTTTGCGTACCACACTTCCACCAGTCGATTATCAACATTGTGTGTGTGCGCCAGCTGCTCGCGTTGGTGCATGATGGGTGCTTATGGCTTGGTGAACCCATCCCTATCACCGATATGCTCATCCATAGGATTACAAAGCTGCCCTATAAAGGGGTGGACCTTGCCAAGGAGTTTGGAGGAAAAAGTGGAGAAAAGGAGCTGGCGGATAGGATGAAAACTGAATTTTGATTAATCAAGAAGTCGCGCAAATATTCTATCGCTCCATTCAAGACCAGGCGATGTAGTTTTCTACCCAAATTCTAGAAGTAAAGATTATGAGGAAATGCCAGGCGAACAAAGTTCCAGTGCCAGTAGTGTCATTGGTTACCCAGTGCGTGAAAGGAGTACAGTACAACTAGGCGTAGTATTTATGTAAGGAATTCCTCACGAACTGTCGCGAAGCATAGGAGGATGGCAAGCCATTTCATTATTCCTAGCCAATGTAGCTAATTTTACTAGTAGCATGGTGCTTGTTAGAGGATAGTTAGTTTCTTCTACATGAAGAAAATTTACCAGAGGCAGCAAAATTCGCTTCGTTGTGGGTAACAAAGGATCCGGAGAGGATCAAGGAATCCAAGATTTTCTAGATATTGGTTGAAATGGACCTTCGCACAGTAATCAGTCAGCGGCCAAGGTTGTCTCCAACCTTTTTTAGAAGTTGAGGGCCTTCGTGGAGTTTAAGGCTGACTTCCATAATGTATCAATCAAGGCGAGGCGAGACCCTAAGCATATATGGCACAAGTTTCCATACTTAGTCTCAGAGACAGATGTGCAAGAAATTGTGGGGAGTTGGCCAGTAGAGTGGCGAAAACCCATAGATGTTGGTGTAGCTACTAGTTAGGGTAGAGAAAGCTCTACTTCGCGAATGACAGTTGTACACAAGCAAAAAGAAGCAGCACAGAAAGTGGTGCGAGCATTGGTCGAGCAGAGAAAGAAAGAAGTTTTTGCTAAGGCAGCTAATAAAAAAGAGCGCGCTACAAAAGAGTGTGCTAAGACAGAGTGCACCAACACAGAGGAAGTTGAAGCATCGGCTTCCTAGCATACTGAGGAGAAGGAACTGTTATAGTAGGGCGGAGATGGAGGAGAGGAGTAGAGAACTCCCTTCACATTGAAGAAGCGCAGTAAGGAGACAATTGTCAAGTCAAGGAAGAAGCAAAAATCAGATAAACAAGCACGTATTGACCCAATGATCCTCACAGAAGGGGATCTCGATGAAATTGGGGACAAAGTCAGAGACACCACAACAGATCTATGGCAACAATTTGAACAGTAGTACATGCAGATTCTATGGAGTGTCCAAAAGGATCTGCATGAGTTGTAGATCCAAATAGGAAGGACTCAAGGGAGTGTAGGGAAAGTGAGCCCAGCGCAAGGGAGTGAGAAATTATTGGATATGGAACAAACTCTGGACCTTAGGGTCACCTCCTTACCAGAAGTATCAGTCCAGACGGAAACGGAAGAAGATCACGCTCTGTTGAGCATGATCAAATATATCGGGGTGAACTTAGCCATGCTACCACTTCAGACTCTCCATGTGCTGCATCAAGGGGTCTCAGACGAGCTTAGAATTAGAGAGTAGTGCACACTTGCAGTTATCAGCGAGTTTAAGGTAAACATTGAACATATGTTCGTTGAGAAGGCTCAAGCTCTGAAAGAAAAGGAAGAGTTGCAAGCATGAAGTCAGAGCCTGGAAAAATCAATAACACAGGGGTGAAATTCAGCCCCTATCCCAACATAGTATACAGTTTTTCAAAAGAGGTCTAAACCTATAAGATGAAGGTAGTATGACCTTTGGGAATTTGGGTTGAAAGGACAACTTCCAAGGAAAAGGCTAAATGGTATTCCAGGGAGAAGGTGGAGGAAAATTTTCATCAGCTCATTTAGTAAAATATTTTTGGGGCAAAAATTATCCTAAAATGGGGATTTATGATCCAAATTGGATCATTATATTATTTTTCATCCATTTTGACACTTTTAGAGTGAAACTTTTGGAGGAATAAACTCATGGGACCATTTTTAACTACGAGCCCCAATTTGGAAAATTAGGGCGTAAAACCTTCTATAAGTAATTTGGGGTATCAAACAATGTTTTTTGGGGGTAAACATTTTCTTCTTAATCAATTCACCCCTTGCACTATTCTACACATAGATACCATTACAATAGTGCAAGAATCACCTCAATTGAATTTTGTATGTAAAAGTTATGTCACCAAGAAGTTAACCATCTTTTTTTCACCACCATGATTCGAGAGGATTCCATGTGAGCCCCACATATTCGTGGAAAGGGGTCTAGTCATGTGATCATGATGAAGAATACTATACAAGATTCAATATTATAACTCTAGTTAATATTTGAATGAGTAAACTTAACCACCAGTAGGCTATCAGGTTGTGATATAATTGAGCCATTAGGAGGAAAAGGTCCCCCATTCTATTCAAGTTTGTTTTGTTCCATAGATGAGTAGAGTAGTTAAGAGATGATAGAGAGAGATAATAAAGAGAGAGGGTTTATGTATTGTTGTAACCCACAAGACACAAATCTCACCCTTTTGTACTTGCATCCATTTCCATTTAAAGAGAGAGTAGAGCAGCCTCACCTTCCTATTGGGTTTTTTCCCATAAGGGTTTCCTAGATCATATATTATGTTCATTGTGTTGTGTGAGTTTTATTTCATTATTGTCTATTTTCCATATTTTATCTATTGTATGCATAAGCATAACATAGTAATTAATTAATCCATAAATCTAAGGATAAATTAACCCTCATAGTGTAGTTTTTACATTTTCAAATACATTTTAGTAGATATATTGTGATGAACCATCTAATGGAATACTCATCAATTTCCTGGTTATTTATTTCTACAACATTATAATCAATTGTCTATAATATAAATTTCAACATATGTGTTTAAGTTCTTGTCTATGATTTCATTTGGTTGTATTTATAATTTTAGTAGAATAAATGTGTCACTACTTATGTTTACTTGAGTTTGATTAATGATAATTGTATCTAGATTTGTAATTCCTCTACAAGGTTGAAAGTTGAATAACACTTGCAATATAATCAACAGTCAATTCACTTTTATGAAATTTACATTTCTAGCAAGAAAATGTGTGTGTTACTTTTCTTCCAAGTAGATTAGCATTTTAATTCATGTTTTCACAACAAGGGGTTACAACAATCATGCTTCATTTCCTTATTGGATTATATTAGTTTCATTTCCTACATTTATTGCTTGTCCTAGATTAGCATAGTTTAATTTCCTATTATTTTGATCAGTCAATTAGTTTCTTGTGTTGACTATGCTAAAAGTATCCTTAAATCGCTACCTTGTAGTAAAACCTTTCGTGTTGCAACTTCATCACTAGGAATAGTAGTGAATATTTCTTTGACATATATAGTACAAGAAAGTTGAAAAGTTCCAAATGTACATTGGGTTGACAATTAAATTCACAACCTTCTAGTTTTCTTTACGAGCATTTAGAAGGGTAATTAAAAGGCCGGTTACTTGTACTTGTAATTAATTTATAAGGAAAACCCACAAATCATTTATAAGGGATTGAAGATTGGATAAGATGAATTAAAATAATGGTTATTGAGATTGAGAAAGTATTTCCAACACAATATAACAATTTCTAGTTATCAAAATGCTTCACTAAATCACCTTCTTAAATAGTTGTTGCTTAACTAATCATACATAATATATAATCAAAATATATTACCTCTTATATTTCAACAATTCAAAATCATTAATCTACTTCTTCATCCAACTATATATCTATATCTTATGGTTCAAAATCTATGTTGAAATGATTGGCCATAGCATCATGAACAATGTCACTTTTTATAATTTCATCATAATGTGATGATCATTGAGAAAATTGTCATTTGCATCTGGTTGAACGTCTTATATTTCTTCATTTGACACATCTACTTGCACTGAATCATATGCATCATCTTCTTCTTCAATATGATCATCTTCTTTTGCTACATCATACTTTGTAGGCCTTCCTCTTGGTTTATATCTAACAACGTGTGACCAACCCATTTTACTTGGAACCTCTTTTTTATGCCTTTGTTGGTGAGAGAAAGAGTCAAACTCCTAGGGCCTATTTTCATATTCCCTATGGAATTTTATAGAGGTGCTAATCCATTTTTCGCACACTCATATATTCAAATAACTCAAATATTACACTGTAAACAATCCACGCATGCACATGTGAGTGGACCATGTGATTTCAAAATAAAAATAAAATAAAATAATGACAAGATAGTTAAATGTATTTTCAATATTCATTCCATTGTACGTATCCATTAACACATCATCAAGAGACACATTTGAAGTGAATTCAACAGACAGAATAAAAAGAATATGGCTCAGATGTTCAGACAACTCTAAAATGATTTCATGCATTTAAATATCATAAATAACATAATAAAACATTCACAAGTTTCCTACTGCTTCTTTAAAAAATTTAGGACCACAAATGACATGCTCCTAAAAATAGCTCTTTGTGAGTGTCAAGGAATCATTTTACAAAGTTAAGTTTTTGAATAAAGTCAATTCCTACAACACTTTACAAAATCCTGATGCTTAACATAAAGGAACTCATTTGTAAGGGATTAGGATTGGGATCCCATGTACCAACACATATGAGGGTACATGGAATAACGAGAGAAACTGTAGTTAGGGATTGGATTTACAAATATATATAACAATTCATAAATTTGGATGATCAAATATTAGGAAGAAAATGGGGAATTGCATAATATATATATATATATATATATATATATATATATATATATATATACTCACAAAATTGCAGAAGTACGATGAGTGGAATGAACTCTATTTGCACTTCTAATTCTAAATTTTTCCTTATATAATCTTGTCTTTATCTTTGCAACTACTTGATGGTTAGGTTTTTCCTCTTTGTTTTAACTAAATAAAGATCCATTTTTAGAAATATGAAGTTGGGAATTAGTCCTCCAAGCTGGATCCCACTTCAGATATTCCAAACTTCCTTTTGCGTTAAAGCATGGAGTTAGGTTACACTTTTTGGTGAAACGAGGGAGCGTTTTGGTGAAAAAAGGATGCTCGATAGAGCAATTTTAAGCACTCGATCAAGTAATTTTTAAGCGCTCAATCGAGCTGTTGAGGCACTTAAAATAGCTCAAACAAGCATTTAAACAAACCCTCAATCGAGCTCTTGTGTAACGCAAGTTAGGAGCTCGGTCAAGCCTTAAAGCTGGCAATTATAAATTTTATGTAAATATCAATAATGATATGCAAACTTTAAAATTGCAAGTATTTGATAGTTTGAAGAAAAAACAAATTTAATTACTAATTACATTTGAATAGGTAACTAACAATGGTATGGATTAATTTCTCATTACATTTCTAGTGTTTTGGTGTATAGATTTGAAAGGCGATTCTATCACACTTGCAATTGAAATTGTAATATTCTTATATCTATAATTTAGTAACTTAAAAATTAGTTTTTACTATGATTTAAATTCTCAACGTTATAATTTAAATAATAAATTTATTATAAATATAATTTAAATAATAAATTGATTAAACATTAGAAAAATTATCAATTTGATTATAATAAATATTATAATTTTTTATATGCATAAGTGTAACTCAAAAAAAGTGAATTTGATGTTGCTGTAAATGTATATTTTACAAAATTCACTAAAGTGTTAATAAACATGATTCCCTCAATGATTTGTGATTATAAATCTCTCTCAACCTCTAAAATGTGATTGCACACAATTCTAGCCTGCACAAGTGCAAAGTATATATAGAAATTTTTACTCTTGACTTAGGTTTGCAATATATATTTTTAAAATAATAAAAACATAAGGAAATCATAAATTTTAAAACATTATTTGACTAATTTGAATTTGAGTAATCTAGATATAAATGTGTGTATGAAATTATTTTTAAAATAATAATATTATAAAATTAGTTTAGTTTAGTTTGTTGTTTTTTAATTTATTTATTATATTTTTTTGGGCTTAGTCTCGAAGTATCCACAGTAGAAACCATATTTTTGTCAATGTTTCAAATCCCAACAAGGATCCATCCTAAAAATCCACAAATGCCTAAAAATCCAGTATTATATTTTTATTTATTTTTATTAAAAAAATATACATAAAAAATTATAAAATGTTTAAGTATAAAAACATGTTATATTTAAAATCAAATCGATAAACAAAGTATCATTTTTAGTCATTTCAAAATTGAAAAAGAAAAATTAGAATCTTTTATAGAAAGTTATCAATATATTATTATAAGTATATTGTTTGTAAAATAAAACAAAATTTTGATTTATAAATAAGGAAAATTAAAGTTTTGAATATATTTGAATATTTATAAAAATTATTTTGTGGAATAAATAAATTTTATGATTTGCTTAAAGAAAAGCATTGAGAGGTTTTATTTTTCTTTTTTTAGATAATTATGATAGCTCGACTAAGCCTTTGTTTAACCATGTTCAGGGCTCGATTGAGGGTTTCTTAAACACTCGATCGAGCATTTTAAGTGCTTGATTGAGTTGCTGAGGGCCTAAAAACATATTTTTAGCTCCGCTTTTGCAGATTTTTCTGCAACACCATTTTGTACACTGGTGGACTCCAAGTAAAATTTGTCCTTAAGTAGCAAAGTTGATCATGTTGGATTCAAGAAGGAACCCTCTATCCAATGGCATATGAGTTTGACATTTTTGAATTCATATGATATTTTTTATCTAATTTCTTTTAAACATAATGCTTGAAACTTTTTTGGACAGTTTCAAAGGGGTTGAATAAAAAATCAATAACATAAAATATACACAATGATAAAATTTCAAAAAATAACTTTATCTTCATTTATGAGTCCTTTTCAAAAGGGTACTCTTGGTTTTTCAATATATTTAAAGAGTTGGAAAAAAACTTACATGAACATGTGTCTCGAAAATGCAATTGAAATATTACTTTGCCAATTTTGAAAAATAATAAAAAATATAATTTTACATGATATATATATATATATATATATATAATATGAAAAACTTAGTTCTCTCCGTGTGTTCTCTCCGGGTAGATCACGCTTATATATATATATATATATATATATATATATATATATATATATATATATATATATAAGCGTGATCTACACGGAGATATATATATATATATATATATATATATATATATATATATATATATATATATATCTCCGTGTAGATCACGCTATATATATATATATATATATATATATATATATATATATATATATATATATATATATATATATATATATACTTTTTAGACTAAGTTATGCTACTTTTTAGACTAAGTTATGCTACGTGAACACACACATACCTCTTAAGTTTTGTGAAAATTTGCAAGGACATATATTTCATTTAATGGAAAATTGAGATATTATATGACACTAAAAAAAATTGCAAAAGATATCATTTTGACAACAACATAAATTCTCCACATATTTTCTTTTTACTCTGAATCAAAATTCACAATGCTTATATGAATTTTAAGGGCTGCAATTTGATAAAAGAGGAACTTAAAATTTCATCACCACATTTGGCCCAAAAGTGTAACCCATCTTCATGCTTTCACCCTTTTTATAAACCATTTTGAAAATAATTTGGTGATAGGCCCAATATTGGTCATGGCCTTTATTTTAAATTTTGAAGTCAATATTTATAATTTTAACCCTAGATACCACTCTTAATTGTTCTTTATTCTTCTAGCATTACAACAGGCTTTCATTTTCGAAAAACTAACACCTAGAGCTCAAGTTATGGCCTTTTAAAGTTCATGATTTAACCATAGTTTATATCAAAAAATGACTCATCAATCATTAATTCACTTCACATAAATATTGGCCTTTTGATTTATAATTCCAATTTACTCATCCCACATGTGGGAGGGGATTTATAATGCTTTATAAAGAAACAGACTTGTTATATTATTTTTATTTGACATAGATAGAGATGGAAGCTTGCATATGTTACATATATTGTAGGTTTTGGTTACCACCTCATTTCCCAATCATTATGCTAATTCATTTCCTAGTAATCTTTATCCAACTGATATCTTCCAAGTGTCACATCAAGATATGCCAAATATTCCATGTGTCATAAGGAGATATCCCAAAAGAAATTAAGATAAAAATGATATGAGGAATAATAACAATGTGAAGGTGAGGTGCAGGAAATTGGAAAATAAGCTATGTGTTCAAAGAAAAAGTAAGTAACGGTATATGAGAAGTGGATAAAATTAAGGTTATGCGAGAATTATGTGGAAAAAAGGTTTATGTGGAATTTATGGTTGTGCAAAGGTAATGGTGTGAGACAGATGAGGTATGAAAAACCTTTTTCACATCCTTGAAAATTGTTATGGAATATAATAAATGGTTGTGTGGATAAAGGATTGTATGGAGGAATCTGATGTGGGAAGAATAGTGATATCTTTGGCATGTTACCTTTATTTTTTATTCCATAAAATGCTAGATGAATTTGAGACATAGGGATATCCAATGAGAAGATGAACATGGTAAATTTCTTTGTTTCTTGTATCTTTTCTTTTCTTCTTTCTTTTCAAAAGGAAAACCATCCTTGTTTTCCTTGCATGAACAAGATTAAAATAGAATGAAAGCTTGTTTTTTAGGATTTCTCCAATTGATGTGTGGCATGGAAACACTTCAACACCTCTAAGTAAAAGACCTACTCAAATTGACCTGAAAGAACATAATACTATGTATCTAACTCAATTATCCTTGTATTAACCATGGTAAATCCATTAGCATGCTCAATAACAGTTCTTTCACAATCATGTTCATTCAATTGTAACTTACCATTTGACCTCAAACATGACTACTTTAAAGGATTTAAATTCATACTAAACAATATCATCCAAATACCCACGATGTTTATTTTCATATACTTCTAGATCTATCACTTCTAGAGGAAACAATAGTGACCTGAAAGATTGAAATTATCCCACACTCAGTTTTTATTCTTGTCATCCCACGGTTTGATGTGAAATTTACAGCCATTGCAACACATATCCTTTTGGTGTTTCAACTATAATATTCATGCACATAAAAAATGCATTGTAATTTAATAAACATAATTGTACTTAGAAAATATTTAAAGAAAATAATAAAACCACATACAATAATATAATGGGAAAAAACTAAACTATGGGTGAATATTCTTTCCTATTTATATTTTAAGACATATGCTAAATATATTTCCCTCTATGTAATATTAGTATCGTGATTAAAACCAATGTAGCCACCCATTCCCATGATAGCCTACCATAACATTGTATACTTATTTCTATCCATACTTTCATCCAATCAAGATTCCATGTATAAATGTATTGCATTCCACTCTCGACCAACTATATAAAGAAAGAAAAAATCATTAAGCATTCGTTGCATGGTAAAGCACGATAATTTATAGAAGAATAAAAATTAATTAAGTACAATAATATAGATAAAAATGAATAATTAATCAAAAGTAGTATAAATTTGTACTATCTAGTAATCACCTTTCACTTTCCTCATTCTATCTTTCCCCAATAGAACCTCCCCTTCAAATTTGTTGATGGAGTTGACATCCCAAATGCAAGGTACATTCATAGTTGCTTCTAATTTATGAATATATTTACTGATATGTATCAAGGATTGATATAACATATAGCCCTCCACCATGAAACCCTTTGAGCGTCCTCTTTGTCAAAAAAATCCTTCAATAATTTCAAATGCCTTTCCACCATCCACATTGACCATGTTTCTATAGGTCCACAAATTTCAACCTCCTCAACAAGATGCATGAGGTAGTGCTCTTGTACTTTGAAAAATGCCAAAGGTAGGTTCTTTTGCATTTTACACATCATGTGAGGAATTTCTCTCTTTTAATACTTTATATCTTCATTATGGATTTATTTAGATAAAAATCACCTACACATGATGTAAGGAAAGCATATGAGGTTTTAATAAAATTGGAATAATTTAAGAATATGTGAGTAAAGGACATAGATCATATTGTAACAAAGTATTGATCAAAAAATTACTAAAAGGATGTATACTAATAGAAACATATAACAAAATAATTACCTTAATGGAGATATGTCAGCCATGAGATTTTACCCCACCAAATTCACCTTTATTTATGTAGATATTATTTTTGTTTGAAAAAATCCTCTGGAAATTTCATTTCCCAGGATGACCTCTTTTACAATAATTATTGTTTCTATGTTAATAACCATGGAATGTTATTTCAATGTCCATTGCTATTTGAATTAATGAAATTGTGCATTGCATGATTGGATTCTTTAATGTCACTACATTTTTTTACAATCTTTGTCACTCCTTACATTTAAGATTCTCCAAAATGCTTATGTTATGTTCTTCTTGATATTAATTGTATCAAATAATGAGATATTTGTAAGTTCTCATAGTAAGGAAACCCATTAAATTGTATAGGGTTCATTCCTCATGGAAGCGCATTAATTACTTGATGACCTTTATGAAACATAAATGAAATTAAAATAATGATTGTTAAACATAATAAATAGAATTCAATATAAACAAAAAATGCAAAACATCAAATCTATGATACATGGGAAATTTGTTTGCCTTGACAATTTTATTATATAACTTCCATAAATGAGGTGTCAATCTTATAAGTTTTATTCTTGTTTATTCTTTCCCATTGAAAGCGTGTTTTTCACTAGTTTGATACTTACAGTTCTTAGGGAGGAAGTGCATATACCCATTAAACACCTCATTTCCTAAACTTCCTTAACAACAAGATGTCATCCGAGGACCACAAGATAAACATGAAAATCTACCCTTTCTTTTAAGAATTACGAGATATGGATTAATGTCAATATTAATTATATACAAGGAATTATTTAAAAAACATGCATGATATTTTGATAAAAAAGTACACTATCGAAGTGCAGTAGGTTGGTCAATCTCCAAACCATTGCTTTATTGTGTACCAACAACACTATAATAGGGGTGTTATTGTAGTATTTTACAAAAGTTTTATAGCAAAATAGCAACATAGTAATAGGGCTATTGTAGCAACAATATAGGAGTGTAACAATAGCACTATACAGGGGTGTTATTATACCCCTATAACATTGTTGCAACATCCCTATTATTGTGTTTTTGTTACATTATTGCAACACATCTATATAATGTTGTTGTAACACCCCTAATATAGTGATGTTGTTACATAGTGGAGAAATGGTTTGGAGAATGACCAGCAAGTGGTATAAATAAATGTGGTTTTGAACCTTGTTTGTAAGGTTTTGGATAACCAAATCCCCATGAATGTATTGAATAATAAGATCAAGTATTCTTTCTTTAGGTTTTGGGCTTCATTTCTTTTCTATAATTTATCTATTTTGAATTTTTTTACAATGCTATTATTACATTGCTACAACACATTGAGCCCTCAAATTGTTCCTTTAGTTATCCCTTTTCCAAAATTTGAGACTACCTTAACTACTCTATGTTTTGATTAAGAAATGGTAGCATTTATAAAACCATGTTATTCAAGTGATAATTTAGATTGTTATGTAGTCTCTGCTTAGTTTTGGGTTTCTTAGGTGTTGGTCTGGAGAAGTATGTTTGATTGGTTGTAGATTCTCGAAGAGTGCATGCCTTTTTGGTATGATTTTACTCTAATGTTGTTTCTTGTAATATCACGAAAATTACTTCTATTACATTATTGGATCTTGAGCATCTGGTCTTTAACTGATGTTCAGGCGTAAAAGAAACAAAGATCAACCTAACAATAGATGGGATTTGAAGCCGCTATGATAATTGGGAGCATATTGTAAAAAAATACTCACTTTTGAACTATGGATGTAATAGCATAAGATATTTGCAATCGATTTATGTCTTAATATGTATTTATTAGTTTTGATTTTTGGTTGGGTTGTTACTCATCCTACTTGTATAAATTCAGGTGCCTTCGAGGTTGTTATGACTATTGGTTACTTTTTAGGGGCAAGGGATTGTATTAGAGACTGTTGTACTACCTTTGATATAATATATTATGTAATCCTTTCCTTCCTAAAGTTTTAGCCATGTGAATAATTTCCTCAAGCTTGATTGGTGAAGGAAGGACCCCCTTCATTGATCAGGTGTTGCAACTATGTTGATAGTTAGATTAATTGAAGTATATATGAGTTACATTTATGTTTTGATTGTATAATAGTTCTCATTTATAGTAGTTGGTATATGTGCTTGTTTTTTGGAGGATATTATGGATTCTTTGTGATGATGTGATTCAGAGTTG